>CM028343.1:316762-916762 GCA_016618105.1 Dendrobium huoshanense | reverse complement strand
CAGGCTACTCCTTTCTACCCATACTTCACACCCCCACCTTATGCTGGTGCCCCTCCTACTTATCCATTTCCACCATATGCTCCACCATACTATCCCCCACCACCCCATCAGCCTGCTGCAGCTGGACCTTCGACAGCAGCTGGACCTTCGACAGCTGCTGGACCTTCGACAGCAGCTGGACCTTCGACAGCAGCTGGACCTTCGACAGCAGCTGCAGCAGAGCAGCAGACAGATGGTAGAATGTTGATAGCACCTGAGGGTGACACGTACGTATGGTAACTTTTATTTAAACTAACTAATTGTTTTATCTTATATTTTATATTTGTTTTACATAACTTTATTTTTGTAGGTTCTATCCATCAAAACAACCAACACATAAAATACGGGACATCATACGGAGCAGGTTTGACGCTCCTTATATTTCTTGGAAGAAAGTCCCAAAAGAAGTCCGGGAGATGTGGTTTAGAGAGTTTGAGGTATTTCTGTTTTTTTGTTTTTATGTTAAATGATTTATTCTTTCTTACTTAAGGTTAATTGATTGTTTTTTATTGCAGAAAGAGTTTTGTTGGCTGCCCCAACACAATGACAGGATTAGAAAGAATTTTGAGAAGCGTGGCTCTACTCGGATGCGCGACATGTTCACAGATGTTAGAAAGGTTGGGAAGCGACCATTGTGGATTGGAGAGGAGATATGGGCTGAGTTGAATGCAGCTTGGGGCAACGAAGAGTACACTAGGAGGAGGGATCAAAATCGACAGAACAGAGCTTCTGATGTTGGGGGCTTAGGTAGTGCACTTCATACAGGAGGCTCCGTTCCACATACTGAGCACAGGCGTCGTTTGGTAAGACGTAGCTTCACCTGAGGAGGAGTCGACGGAGTCAGAGTAGTGTAATTTAGTTGAAATGAACTTTTATTTTTATGTGAACTTGTGTTATTAACTTGTGTTATTGGTTGTATTACTTTTAAAATGATGTTATCAGTTGATTTTTAGTACTAAACTGTTGTGAAACTGTTAAATTATTGTGAAGTTGTGGAACTGCTTGCTTTTGGGAAAACTTGTATCTGTTAGAATTGATAGGTTTGCAGGTGTGGAAATGGGATTGTTGGCTGGGAAGGCAATTTTTTTTTTGTCAATGCTACAGGTTTCCGGCGGATTATGCACCGGAAACTACGATACAACGAATGTATCGAGCGTTAGTACCGGCGAATATTCCGCCGTTAATTACCGGCGCAACAATTGCGTCGCAAATAATCGTAGAATCTTGCTGGCGAAATTCCGGCGCTTAATCCGCCGGTAATTAACGTCGTATACTTCGACGGTAAAGACCGGCGCAATAAGCGCCAGAAGTTTCACGTTTTTCACGTCGGCAAACAAACCGTTTAATGCGCCGGTAATGCGTCGGAAACAACGCCGGAACTGGTTCCGGCACAAAATATGCGTCGGAAAAAATTTATCGACGCACTCAAAACCGGCGGAGATATTTGCGCCGGAACATGGGCCGGAAAATACCGGTACCGTCGGAATTTACATTTGTTCCGGCGGATTCCGTCCGCCGGTAATAACAGGTTTTTCTGTAGTGAAAATAACACCTAATACAAAATCACTTCTTCATGTATAAATTCTATTCAGGTGCAACAAGCTCACTTGCGGTGACAAGTTTGTCCTTCAATGTTTTCAATGATTTCTTAAAACCCTCATCAAACTTTTCTCTTCAAGTTCATTTAACTCGTAAAAAATGACTATAAGTAAAGTTGATGAATATTAAAGAAAAATATACCTCAAAGTGACTCTATAAGATTTTTAATTTCAACATAGGTGCCTCAATAATAAGAAGTTTCATGACTTGTATTTTATATGATGAGTTCAATTCTTCAAAATTTTGGTGCAACTTTTTTTTTTTAATTTATTGTTTATTGAAGCTTATCATAATGAGCCGTATTCAAATTCTTCATTTCTCCTGGAACACATTCATCCACCAAATCAACTCTATAACACTCATTATTATTTTCATCAAGAAACTTCATTGATTAACATACTTTAAAAGTCACATCTTGATCTTGAGCTCTCATGATTAGTTCCTCTTTTTCATACATCTATATTAGTTTTTCCTGAGCTAAGAAAAGGCCTTTCTAAAATATTGGGTAACTCTTTATCTTCCTCTATATCAAGTATTATAAAATTAGTAGGGAAGATAACTTTTTTCACCTTTTCTAAAATATCTTCTATAACTACCTTAAGATAAGCTAATAATCTATCAACTAATAATAGAGTAATATATGTTTGTTGGGCTTCTCCTAATCTCAATTTCTTAAGAATAACATTCAAATAAATATATGAGGGAAAATAAGAAATTAAGAGCAACTAAGAGATTATAGTCATCAATATCACCAATCTTGATAGTCCTAAAAGCAGTATGAGTCACTTGCGTACACCACAATTATATATATTTGCATTCTCATAGAGATCCAAAATGCAAGGCACTTCAGATAACAAAATTGCTTAAAAACCTCTACCCCAGAATGAATCCCTACATTAATATTTTCATAATTTTAAAGGATCGTTTATTTAAAATTGCCTTCATCTAAATAAAGAGATCGAATGGTTAATTCTACAAGTATACTTAGGTCACTATCTATAAAGACCAATCTACATGCCTCTAACCTCATGCTAAAGGTAATCACAAGACACATGACAAAATAAGTCATTAGGACTATTGATACCATCATATGAGTAACACTACATCTTATTTGCTCTTGTGCTCAAGAAGGTATATAAGAGGATAATGAAATAGTTTTTTATTACTCTAATTTTGATGGGATATACTATCTACACGAAGATTCTCTAATCATATTAGCTAGAATTAGGACCTCTTCCACAAATACTACAAAAGTCTTTATTAACATATGCAATTTAATGTATATTATATTATTCCATACTTTCATGAATCTTATAATAACCAACATTGAGCTCCAACCTTACCCTTATGACATTACAAAATTTAGAGGACAAACTATAAATTCATTGGCATGATCACAGTTAATTAAAATTTATGTTAATGTTTTGTTTATAAATTCCAGTGAAAACATTTATTTTTAGTTGACATTGCACAAGAAAATCTTAGAAAAGGCCACAAATTAGGAGATACAATCACTATAGTAAGGTGAGAACTTTACTTGCACCCTTACAAGCTTGATAGAGATATAATGATGCATATGCTTTGTTTCATAACATACCTTAAAAGATATTACTGAGGAAAACATTGCATCATTCATCATCATAAGTTCATAAAACATTTTTCTTTGATTAAGTTAGCATTTCCATAATTGCAGTAGTTCTGTAGAAAACCAACTCCAACGTGATTTAATAGGATAAATTACTTTGCTATTCGAAGTAGACAATATTAGGGTCATTCGTAGGATATAATTTTTTATCGTGGGATCGACACTCACTCTAAACTTTATTACTTGATTAATATGTGTACTTGCATAACAAATATAAAATTTCAATCAATCACCATTGTAGTTGCATTTGATGAACCACCTTTGCAATTAACCCATTTAGCCTAATGCATGGTGGTTTGAATTAGCTTAATCAATAATGCAACATTCAATCAACACTTCATATATATCCCTCACTTGAAGATTAAGTTTTTTACACTTAATGAATATAAAAAATAAGGGAAAATCAATATCTTCTATGTATGATAAGTGATAAAAAATCATCTTTTAATGTTATTAGGACCACCTTTTTTTGTTAATAAGTTTGATATAATATTAGTTGAATTTGTTTGTCAATTAATTGTAAATTATTATTTATTATTATTATTATTAGTTTATTTAGTTCCCCTTTATTAATAACAAATGTTCTTTTAGTTCGTGGGTGGTATGAATAATACTTATTATATATTTAGTTCATTATTAAAATTTGAAGTTAGCCAGCGTGGAAAAAATCAACATAATTACCGACCTTATTTTTCATCCTTAGATCCGCTTCAGTGGGATGAACGCAGTGAAATTAGTAATCCGGAGCTAGGGCACAATCCTGGAGCTGCGGGAGGACGCGGGGAAGGAGAAGCAGCAGCGAGAGAGATAGAAATCGAAGGTAAGAAACCAGAGAGGAGGCAGGTGGCGGGAATAGAAGGTAAGGGATGGGAGCTCCGAAGCAGAAGTGGACTTCGGAGGAGGAGGATGCCCTCCGCGCCGGTGTCGACAAGCACGGCGCCGGCAAGTGGCGTACTATCCAGAAGGATCCCGAGTTTTGCCACTGCCTGGCTACTCGGTCGAATATTGATCTCAAGGTCCCATTACTGACATTGATTAGTGTTTTTTTTTTTTGTGTTCTGAACTCTTTGCATCGCTTTGGGAGGCTAAAGGCGTGAATGAGATGAATGCGAGTGATATTTTACGATGTTTGGCTCAATTTGGTGTGTTAGAATTACAATTGGAATACAAAAGCAATTAGAATAGTAGTTGTTGGAGGATTGACATTCCATGTATATAACTCATAGGAATGTGTGGAAGAGGGTATAAAGCTGCACTATGCCCATGTTGTGGCAATTCCACCCAGAAGGTAATATTTGGGATAAGGCCAATGATGATCATGATAATGATGAATTTGCTAGTAGATTTAAAAGGTTGACTTGAAGTGACAGTGGCATGTTTCTCAGATAGAGTATTTTTTATTTAATCCTCTCCCGGTGAGTCTCTTTTGAAATTACAGATAAGATTGTACTTTAAGACTCATAAGGTTTACAGTGCCTAGTTTTTCTGTTTGGAAGGATTTGCGGTAAATCCTAGGTCAATTCTGCTCAAAACCCACAATCAAACAATCCCTTAGTGTTTCTTTCTTGCTTAAGTCACTTGATTTGAAGAGGAGCTTCCTGATTTCTTTGCTCATATTGAACTATTTTGGCAGCATTTTTAAAAAGGGTTTGGTCCAATATGAGATTTAGGGACCTTAATCTTGTAATGTATCATATTGATCCTTGTCTCACTCTCAATTTTCCCACAATGGTTAGAGCAACTTCCCAAGTGTAATCAATCTATTGTCCCTAATTATTTTGATACCTCTACTTTAGGTTGTTTCTTCAGTTTACTTTTAGAATTTGCAATAGTGTATTATATTGTCAGTCGGAAGGGTTTATCTCTTTCGCCTGGTTGCAATAACTACCCACTTTTATAAAATTTGATACAACAAAGTTTTATTCAAGAGAAATGTCGCTCCTGGGAGGTTACAATAATCCATAAGTTCAATCAGTTACAAGCTTTGGGGCCGTTTTTATGTCTGAAATACTAACATGATTCTGACTTTGGTTACATTTGAACAAATTTACCACTCTGAATTGTTATCTAACGTAAAATCTATGGTTCCTTCGTTCGTTTCCACATGTGGCATTTTTGTTCTACTTCATCCGGATAAATTTTAATTCTGACGGTTAATGATGCTTATGGTACATTTCTTTTAAATAGGATAAATGGCGAAATATGATTGTTAGTGCTACTGGACAAGGTATTAGGGAGAAGTCAAGGACACCAAAGTCAAAGGATCAATCAACTACACAGTCTAGCTCTCAAAGCCCACGCGTTCAGGCACCTGCAAATGTAGAGAAGCAACCCACAGTGGAGTCCACTAAGGCTCCTCATGATGCAAAGATTCCTTCACGGTTTGTATGGCTTTACTTTTACTGCATTTTACATAATTTATTAGGGGTTTACGGTATGCAAATTTAAAGTTTGCATTTTTTGTAATATATATACTAGCATGTTAATTCAAATTTGATGAATTGTAACTCTTTAGTAATAAAAAAGTGTCTATAAGGAAATGGCATTTGACATACTACAGCTATCACTTATCACATGACCCTAACCTTGAATTTAATTATATTTAATCTCAACCATCATCCACTTTACTTTATACCTACGACATTCAACTTAGTGTTCACTTTACTTTAAATTCATATCTATTTATATTTAAGTTGAAATGCAAATAATCAACTTTCAACTACTGTATTTAATACCTTAATAATTTAATTTCACGTGTGTTAGTTCCGTCAATAGATAGTCTGCAAGCAAACCTGCTCCTTATCGCTAGCCTATGGATATGGTTTTATTCTAAGAAAAAGGCTTTCTTAAGAAATATTGTGGATTAGTTAGAAGGTTCTAAATTTCAAATTCATACAAAGTCTAATGCATTGAGTGATTTCTAGTTGACTGTTTCGTGCTTAATGAACCTATTAGCTTAAAATATCTTGAAAAGCATGGAATCAAAGCTGCACTTGATTTTGACATTACTCTTTCCATTTCATGCAATGATGTTTGGTGTTTAATTCTCTCGTTTGGTCAGTGTTGTATGCATGTTTTTGGCTAGACATGTCTAGTGTATTATTTAGTTGACAAACAAACATTCCTTCTATTCTCATTTCTCAGACATCTATAAGCTGGTGTTCATTTGCATTGCACTAAATATCACTACTCTCTCCAGTTAGCATGGTAATTGCATGTTGCATTTACTTATCCTTGCATTGTATTGCAGTTTGTACTGCTGGGATCAAATTTAATGTGTTTTTGGTGATTCCATTGCTTGATGGGTCACAAAATGCATCATGATAGGAGGCAGAAAGACTTGTAATTGAGCATAAACCTGCTGCTTTTCTTGTTTTGGTAAGTGTGAAGTGATGGTGTGTCAAACCAAGGATTTGGAGCTTACTGTTGTAAATGTATTGCTCTGATATAGGGAGAGCAGAAAATGAACTTTCTATTGGATTGTTTTAGTTAAGACTTTTCGTTTAATGAAACTGAACTTCTGTAGAATTTGTTGAGAGGAAAGATTTATTGTATTCTATTCATTGAATATAGTTGCTCTTTATAGACATATAAGGTGAAAATATTTGAAAACAAATAAAAGAGAGAATAATAATTAAATGGGAATAAATTCATGTTTTTCTAGATCAATTACTCTCTAAGTGCAAGTATTCTTTAATAGTATTTTTCTAATATGTGTAATAGGCTAGTACACTCCCTCAAGCTGATGTATGTAGTATATCAGTTATCTTTAGTTTGTTACATAAACATGGAAATGGTCGATTATCCAGAGCTTTGATAAACCACCACTAATTCTGAATTGAAAACATGAGTAAAATTTGGAATGCACGACATTTTATATGAAATTATAATCAACTTCAATATATTTAGTTCGTCCTTGAAAAACATGATAGCTGACAATATAGATTACATCATAGTTATCGCAATATAGTTTCATAGGTTGAGTAACAAAAATAAAAATCTCTTGAAAGAGTTTTGACCCACTTTACTTCATATGTTGAGTGTGTCATAGCTCCGTGTTTAGGCTCTGCACTATATTTGACCACAATAAATTGTTTCTTACATTCCCAGGGGACAAATTTACCTTCAAATTACAATCTCATGAAGCAAAATTTTTGACTTTAACGGGGCTAGCATAATCAGCATCAGATGAAGCTTCGATATTCAAGTGTTCAAAATTTTTTTTATTATATATCTTGACATATAACAGCCCTTTTTAGGGATTTTTATTGTATTATTGATAATTTGTAGAATGACTTCTAGTTATTTGTTTTGGATTTTGTATGTGTTGGATTGCAATTTCAAAGAAAAATGAAATATTAGGCCTGATAACAATCAAATTAATTAACTTATTTATTAGCCTTTGATACTGAGATAAATTATTCAATAGCTTTCGTATAGGATGTGGTATGAGTTATCATAAGGGTATCTGCTCATTTGCAATACAGAAGTCTAGTTTCTTGATGAAGATCAAGTCTACTACCCTTGATATAGTGATACCGTAATTTTGTTGTAATTAAATTCAACTCTAAGAAAATACTTGGTTAGTAACATATTTTTGGCGATAAAGCACTTTTTTTAGATATCATTTTTACTTTTAAGATGTCTTAATAATCACTCATAATTAGAAAGATATTTTCAACATAAATAACAAGAATAATAGCATTAGAGATAATATGTTGAACAAAGATATAATGATCTTTGGTGCTTCTACAAAGGACAGTGTCAACAAAGACTTTACATAATTTATAAACCTAGGCCCATAAACTCTATTTAAGAGCCATAAATTGCCTTCATGAGTAAAATTATCTAGTTCTCCTTCTAAGCCCCATTACTCCATATAAAAACCTTCATGTAAGTTGTATAAAGAAAGATGCTACTTACATCCATTTGTAGTAGATTCAAATCTTGTTTGATGTCAACAAAGAGTAGACTTTAGACATAATTAAGCATGAATACTTGGGAGAATGTATCAAATTAGTCGATCCTATTTACCTTTTTGATGATTAGTTGAGCATTGTATTAGTAGAAGGAACCATCATGTTGAAATTTAATAGTGAAGACACAATGATAAGCAATTTGTTTAGCTTTAGAGGTGAGAGTGATCAAATCCTATTTATGATGGTTGAGTAGATAACTAATGTTAGTATCCTTGAGCCCCTCCTATAGGATTTTGAAGGTATGTCATGGGAATATAAATAGAGGAGAGAATATAAATATACGATAAGAAAAAATATGTGATTGGGTATTAAGGCATTTTTCATTCATGATGTGAGGCGTAAGCCTCAAAATCTAAAAATTGCGTAAAGTTAAAAGTAAAATTTTATATATTATCCAAATAATATGTTAAATGATGAAATATTAACTTTCTATTGAACTATGAAGTAACAAATTTACATACATATGAAATAAATAACTGTATAAGATGTAAAGTGTTAAGTGATAAATTATATGAAATATAATTGAAATCCAAATATTATAGGAACAAAACACCATAAAATATATGAATTGTATAAAAGTATCATATAACATCAAGTTCAGCTCTAATTTTTTCTTTCTCAGTTGCCTACTCATCTTTGTTTAATTCATAAAAAAAGTTGAAATAATTGACAACAACTCAGAAATCATTTGTTATATCATTACTAAGGGGATTTTTATTTGAGTCTCTGTCATAATAAATTGGTCTATTCCCTGCCTCATCCTGTAGGATCCAACACATCTCAATCTTCTTCTTCTTTAATATCTTTATTTATTTTAGTCATCTTCTTCTTTCATAAATGTTTGTCATCAACATAAGGATAATACTCTAAAATTTTAAGAGGAGATGGTGATGATGTGCGGCTTTCTAGTGATCCCCTGTGGCGGCTACAACGGTCATGACTATAGCGAAGGCGATGGGCTGCGGCTTGCGGGTGTGGGGTCGACGTCGATTGATCATGCCTCATGCGGGTTTGGCCGACTGGCGCCTGAAGATCTAGTCGTCTAGGCTAGGACTTGGGTCTTGCAAGAGGTGATGATGCAGCACGGTAACATGCGAGCGCAGAGTGGTGGACGGCGGACAGGCGGAGTGGTGGATGAGATGAGGTTATGCACGCGGCAGCCATGTTCCCGAGTCAACCCGGGTTGATTTCGGGTTTTTAGGTCAACCCGAACCCGACCCGTTTTCGCAAACGGGTTGAAAACTTGAATCCAGACTCGACCTGTATGGCAAACAAGTTGACCCGAACTCGGAATATTCCCGGTCGATTCCGGGTCGGGTTAGATTTTGACACCCCTATGTAAACCATAGATGATGATTTGTGAAGAAGATGAAGGTGATCACAAACGAGCAACATTATAATTTGTGAAGAGAATGACCTAAAAGCCTTATTGACTATGTTCATTAAGAGGAAAGGACGAGAAAAAAAATAAAAAAAAAAATTAAGAGGAAAGGACGAGATTGCAAAGGAGGAAGGAGGTGATCTTAAGCGAAGGAGATGATCGCCTAAGAGAAGAGATCACAAGTGGAGTTAGATAATCTCAATGGTGTCCCTTGGGTAAGTCGGGCTCAACTTAAGGAGGTTTATAATATTGCATCAAGTACCATTAGATTTGTTATAAGTTAACTTATGCTCGAATTAAAGAATGAATGAACCAAGTGGCCCTTATATGCACAAATGTTGGATCTTCCAGATATCCAATTACTAGTCTTCATGCATGTTTGGTCTTATATGCATATTACATATCTCAGTCCAGGTAAACTTTTGAAACAGGTTGGTTCCACTGCCTTGCTATCATGTTTCATAATGTGATGCCACATTTTATCGTTGTGCCAACTAATTTGGAAACATCCACTTCTAAACTTTTTTGAATTTTTATACATATGCTTTTTGTGTGTTATAAATGACCATCTTATTTTTATTGACTTTAATCTCAAATAAATAAGACATTAATTGGTGTTCATTATCTCTAACACCTATAATATTTTCTATTGAATTCTTTGAATAGAAATGGATTTTTGCCTGTACAAATAAGATCGTTCACATAAAAAAAAAATAAATGTCACTATTCTTTGTCAACTTCATGTAAATTACAATTTCATATGGACGTTGTGTTCTAATATTTTACTTTTAAGTGGGTTTCGATTCTTGCATTTCTGCCCTAGGTGCTTACATCATACCATGCAAGGCCTTCTTTAACCTATATTCTTTTTATTCATAACCCTTTTCAATATATCTTAAAGGTTGCTTATCGAGCACTTCAATAAAAACATTTAGAAAATTGAATTTTACATTCATTTGAAAATAAGCCTATTACCAAATAAGCCTATTACCTTTTGCATCAATGGAAAGTATTGAGAGAATAGTTCCCATGAAAATGACGGAACGATACCTCATTGTAGTCAAGTCTAGCTTTAAGCTTGTATCATTGACCACCAATCATGCTTTCTATTTTTCAAATTCACTTTGTATTGTTCTTTGTTTTGCATACCCTAATGGCCCTATGTCCTTTGGGAAGAGATGTTAGTTCCCATGTATGATTCTTCCCAAAGGCCTTTTCCCCCTCATCAATCATATCTTTCATCTTTTATGGCATCTATAAATTCTAAATGATCATTATTTGCAAAAGCATAAACAAGGTGCAATTCATGGGTCTCCTCATAAAGCTCACTTAATCTTGTTTTCTTTTGTGGTATGGGGTTACTTTCTAAATTTGGTGGTGTATAGTTTTGGTGAAGATGGTGGTAAGGGTCTTGATGCTCCATGTGTATCTTCATCTTAAATGACTTTGACTTTCTTGTGTCAACCCCAAGCTTTTCTGTTAAATTGCATACATGTACTTATAACAACTTGAATTGTTAAGCTCAAATAATTTATAGGCTCTAGATTTATATCAGAAGAAAATGAGGTTTGAGTGTTCTTCATCTTCCTTAGACCTTTAATTGATAGATATTCAGCTTTTTTCTTGTCTACAGTCCTTGTGTTATTGTATTTGTCACACTTGATGTGGGACACCAATTGATAATGTATACAAAGCAGCCCATCGCTTCAGCCATAATTCATTTGGCATGTTATTGCTTTTAATCATGTTTCACAATTGATTAGAATAACGTGATTTTTTTTCTGCAATGCCCTTTCATTGTGTAGAAAGGGTGCTATTAATTTATGCCAAATTCCATGCTTGCTGTAATTATCCTCAAATGTTTTGGATGCCAACTCTCCGCCATGATTTGATCAAATGATTTTAATTGAATAACCAACATAACAGTCGGACATGTCTTGACATATTAAACGCTTTGATTTTCTTTTCAAGTAACTCAATCAATTCTTACTTACATAATCAAATACAATTGAGAAAATAGTGATCCTCATGAAAATATGCCATGGCAATTGGTCTCCATAAACATTTGTTGTGGAGAGAGGGTGCTATCAATTGATGCCAAATGCCATGCTTGTTGTAATTATCTTAAAATGCTTTGGATGTGAACTCTCCCCCATGATTTTATTGGATGGTTTTAATTGAATTACCAACATAATTATCATGCTTTTCTTGACATATTAATGGCTTTTGATTTCTCCTTCAAACATTTCACTCATGCCTTCCTCGCATAATCAAATATAATTCAGAAATTAGTGTTCCATATGAAAAGATGACATGGTAATTGGTCCATAAACATTTGTGTGAACTAATTGAGTGACTTTGTTCAAAAATTTACTTCATATGGAAAATCTTTTCTTGGTTGTTTTCAAATAGTGGAGCCATCAGGCCTTAAAAAAGTTGATTTGGATGATTTATGAGTATAATCTATTCACTAATTTTTTACTTGACATGATATTGTGATTTTTTTAACTTAAGATATTCAAACCTAAAATGCCATAGTCATGAGGCATCTTTTACACGAACTTTCAAACACTTCATCACATCACTAATTATAGAGTAAACATTTTATTAATTTTCATATTTATTTATGCGATCAATTCATTTGAGTTGTTTTTTTAGATAGCATCTTATCTTTTATGTGATTGTTTTAGCTTTTTTCATATAATTACCCCAAGCTTAATATTTCTCTTTTGTTTGATAAAGAATAAACATTTGATATGAACTCGGTATTCCCTCTTTATGGAGTATAAGAATTTTAACTTTTCTTTCACAATAATTTTTGAATAAACACTAAGATTTTGTTCTTCTCTTCAAACTACACAAACATGATTATGGAGATGTTTACATGATTACTCATATCAATACCGATTATTTTGTTTTCCATATTCTTCTTTATAGGCTATTAACCAAAAAAAAGAAATTCTGTTCTTTTCGATAAAGTTAGCAGTTTTCCATCTTCTTCTTTATAGTATTCAGAAGCATAATGGCCAAAATTCTTGAAAGCATAACAACATAATTAAGATATATTATAGATTTTGTTATGTGGTCTCTGTACTTCATTGTCTGCCATTTTAGCTTCTGTTTCCTTCACTATTTCTTTCATATACTCAATAGACGAGAGATCCAAACTTGAGACAAAGTTTTAGCAAATGAAAAGAAAAAAAAGCAATGTTAACTTTATTAGAACTTTAAAAATATCTCTAGCCAATTTTGATACAAAATACCCTTTATATAAATAAGCTTGCAGCTTTCATACCTTTTTCCCTCCCTTCATCTAATGCATTCATAATACTAAGTGTCATACTCTAAATTCATGCTCCAAGATTCTTTGGAACCTTGTTCTTAGACTAAAGTATATTTAGTAAGAATTCTAAAAGTCACTTATATTTTACTTTTGTTGACTAGTTTATCATTTTCCTTTTATTATACATTCCAAACCACCTAAGTTTATTTTTTAACTTTATTTTCAATGGATGCTACTGCTACAATCATTCTTATACATCATTTCTCAATTTATCTTTATAATTTTTGCCGTATGTCCATATTCAAATTCTCATTTATGCCAAACTTGACTTGCTTGTTATTGATTTTTTTATCACCCAACATTTGGATCTATATAGCATAGCTAGTCTAATTTTTGTATTTTTTAATATTTAATTTAAGTCTCCAGAATATCAGTCTGGCTTCATTAAGGGAAAATTATAAAAAAAATTTGAAGTCTCCAGAATGTAACTCCAATGCCAGACTATGCCCATGGTATTTCTCCAATATAATTATCATATATTGATTTTAGAAGTTGTATCCTCATTTATGTGCTAGTTCATTTTTGTGATAGATCCAAGGTATTTAATTTTATCATTCCTTAGCAATAGTTGTTCTAACGACCGACTATTTTAATCGATTCCACTCATTAAAATTGCATATCATGTCTTTAGCCTTTCAAAGTCCCTTTTCTTCTAACATTTCTTCCATTTTTTTAACTTGGAACTTACATCAATTAGGTCTCAGGCTCTCAGCGTTAGAACAATGACATTTGCAAATAGCAAACACTATAGTACCTCACTTATAATATATTTTGTAAGTATCTCCATAATTAGTACATAAATATAAAAACTTGATAACGATCCTGCTATTGTCTTATTGGATACCTATATTATGAATGATATAATCTTTTAGGATATTTATATCATGAAAATAGCATCAGCTACTAGTCCCTAACAAATTTGGCTTGTTTGTATGTGACTTTGACAAATTTGGCCTGTTGACGAATTGAGGGGTTATAGATGAGAGATTAGGTTTTGGGTTGGGGATGAAAGCGCCCCAAAGGAAGGCAGAGGTATAAAGGTTTCTTGGAGCCAGTATTAGTTTAAAGGTATTGAGTGACTAAAACTTGCTGATGATGCTTCGGAGCTTCTTTTTTCTAATATTTACTGAACTTTCTTCTAATGTTTTTTGGGGTCTGACTGCACTTGCTTGCATTAATCTCAGCTAATTGTACCTATGTTTTCGAATGCTAAAACTTAGTTATTCATAAAGGTATATAATTTAATCAAGAACGGTTTATTATATCCATTTTTGTACCTTATGCTAATATTTTGTGTTAACATTCTTTATTTTCCGATCCTTTTTGGGTGCAAGGATGCATAGCAGATAAAGCTTATTGTAATATTTTTATTATTTTGCTTTTTATGTTTCTTGACCGCACATCTTATCAGCTAACTCATGTTGGTGCTAAGAAAGTTTTGCAAATACTGTCAGTTCAAGTCATAGTGACTTGATCAATGTTTCTCAATATTTATTCACTTACAAATCACTTTTGCCGCATTTCAATTTCTTCTTTTTCAACCTTTTGTATGTTGGGATTTGGGAAATACATGTTACTTTGTTTATTAGGTTTAAGAAGGAAAAAAGGGGTAGAGTTAAGATAACTTATGTAGATTTTGTGGAGGAAAACATGCATAAACTGCAGGAAACATTACACGCAGCATCCAGGAGAAATGGATGGAGAAGGATTCATAATGTTGAACTCAAACATTGGGATGAACTGATTTTGATGATGATGATGATGGATATGCCCTTGTGACTTTTGATTTTATTGTTGACAACTAGGTACAATGCGATAATAATGGAAGCTCTTACAGTGCTTCATGAACCCAATGGATCTGAAATTGGTGCAATTTGCAAATATATAGAGGTTAGCTGCAGATAGTACTTTATCTAGATGACATTTTTTCCACTTCTGAGTACTCCTTTATTTGTTTTGCCATTGCTCTTGCTTGTAATATGATTCTTGAGTATCTTCAATGCTATAGTCTATTTGAACAAAGAATGCTAAATTTCATGATTTATTTTTATTTTTATTTTTTTTGCTTTCATAGTTTTCTTTGGTGACATGTTTGCAACCTTATTGACGTAGAACATATCAAAGTCTTGGGTTTTAATGCGATTTCAATGTAAATAAAAACAAAATTAAATGCAATACAAGGTTGATGAATTTTTTTTTGTCTCATTTATGGTGATGCATTGATATACATGAATTTGCATGCAAAGATCATCTAGAAGCAATGCATCTAGCACATTATGTACTAAGATTGATGCCTAAAGAATAAAGTAATAATGCTTTGTAAACTGGAAGCATTTTTCAATGTGGAAGAATCATTGCTTAAGATGAGCTCATAATCTCATAGCGTGGTATTAAGGATTCATAGTATGCAAGAAATCATACAACCATTACTACTAAACAAGGAATTCATATATGATCTTTCATCTATGAAATTCAATTTTACATAATATTGTTTGTAAAAATGTTGGTTCTTTTCTCATACAGTTTGTCATTTTATTTGACGTTTTTATCATGTGATCAGCGCTTTTAGTTTTGAAATATTGAAGAAAAACGTGAATGTTCTTATCTTTACCAACCCTTTCCAAATTACCTTTGATCCATCTTTTTTTCTGTTATTTTGACATTAATTTAATACATCCATCTTATTGATATATTTTCTAGTCTTCATTCTACATAGTCAAATTATATAAATTTAATTTTCACCATCTTATATTTGATAGATGTCACAATTGCATATCTTTAAATTAATAATTTTAAAACTCAATCTTCTTAATTTCACTATGCCTATGTTAACATTCTAAATTTTGCAACACTTTACTTTTTTATTAATAACTATTGATTAACATTCTGATCCATAAAACATGATCAGCCTGATTACAAATTTATAAAATGTACTTTTAATTCACTATGATATTCCTTTTGACATCATACCTCCCAGTTGCTCTCCAGAGCAACTTTTACATCTAGTTTCAAATCTAGAACTTATATCATAGAGAAATATTTAGCGACTATTGTAATAAAGTGATAAAAATAATGAAAAATTAGTGGAGAAATCACTCAAGAGAAGAAAGTGAAATTTTATATATTTATAATAACTTCAAACTATTAAATTCTAATATATTATAAGCATATTTTACATTGTCTTTTTTTTCTCAAATGAGCTAGCTGAAATATTAATGAGTCGATTAGGGTTTGTTCAAGCTTGACTTATTAGCTTATTGAGCTCATCTCATAAGCCATTTATTGAGCCGAGCTTTAGCTGACTCTTGAGTTGGCTTAGTTCAGTTACACCTTAATATGCATAGCCAACATCTTCATTTTTCTTTTAGGATTAGCTTTTAAGCTATGTTGCACCGATACGGATACGGCGACACGGATACGACACGATACGGATACGGGACACGTCAATTCTTAAAAATACAGGATACGGGTACGGCACAGACACGACATCATAATTTATAAATCATACATAAAAATTAAGAAAGCAATCAAAGCATAATATTTGAAATTACAAAAAAAAATCACAACAACATCATTTGTAGCCTTGTAGCTTATAATATCAAGATATAAGTAAACATTAAATGTCTAGTTCAACAACAAAAGCAGAAACATAAATTGTCTAGCACATAAAGTTTCAACTATTCAATAGAAGGAATGATATGATTAGCTTCTTTAGTGGTTTGTCTTTGAACTTCTATATCATCTTCAATAAATATCATAGATTTTAATTCAGGCTCATCAAGTGAAAGATTAGTAATTTCTAATATTCTCATATCATCAAGAGACTCAAATCCATCTCGGAAATGAGAGAACTTTGCTCGCAGCCGCGGAAGTAAATACGACGCATCTTTTTTTTTTCGAATTTCTTTTTGTTTTTCAACGGACACATAGACATGTGTATCGGATACGCGTGTCCTTTTGAAATTAAATAGTATTTTAATTGGATACGTCTTTGGCGTATCCGACACGTATCGTTGGAGTATCGGAGGCGTATCCGTGTATCGGTGTATCGGATACAGCACGCCTTCATAAATAGGTGTATCCATGCAACATAGCTTTTAAGTAATGAAGAATTCGATAGACAGCCTAGTGGTGAACATTCCTTTGAGCATGCCTGGATTAACTTATCACAATCGGAGCATAAGGCATATTCAGCTTCATTTATGTAAAATAAGTTTTCCTACTAACCTTTTATGCATTTTTGTATTTACCATAGGGCCTTAGTTTACTTCTACTTTATGATTTCAGTCAATTTGTGTCTAAGTAAGTTACAAGCCATCTTTTTTTTTTTTCCTTCTATAGATTAGGATAGAAAATTAAGATCATTTGATATAAGTAAGCAACCTCAATTCCTAGAAAATACTTGGAATTTTGTACTTGTTTTTATCTCAAATTCTCTGATCAAATATTGTTTTAGAGATTTTGTCTCATAAATTTCTAGTTTCAATTATATCAACATACATGAATAATGCCATGACTCCCCTTGTATATGAGTAGTAAATGAATAAGGTAGGGGTGTAAACGAGTCGAGTCGAGTTTTGGCCCTTATCGAGCTCGGCTTGTTAGATAGAAAGCGAGCTCGAACTCGAGCTCGAGCTCGAGTCGAGCTCGACAGTCGAGCTCGAACTCGAGCTCGTGTCACTGTTAACGAGCTCGAGCCGGCTCGCCAGCCATGGGCGGGAATTTTTAAATTTAGGTGGGATTTTTAAAAAATTTTAAAATTAGGCGGGATTTTTAAACTTTAAGCGGGATTTTTAAAACTTAAACAAATTTTTTTATAAAAATATGAAATATTTCACTTTTAAATAAAATTTAGGTGATTATTATTATAATTTTTAATATTTAAATTTAATAAATAAAATAAAATTATTTTTAAAAATATTAATATTTAATCGAGCCGGCTCGCGAGCTCACGAGCCAAGCCGGCTCGAGCTCGAGCTCGAGCTCGTTTACTAAACGAGCTCGAACTCGAGCTCGAACTCGACTCGCGAGCTCGATAAGCTCGGCTCGCGAGCCCATAAACGAGTCGAGCTCGAGCCGGCTCACGAGCCGGCTCGGCTCACTTACACCCCTAGAATAAGGTGTCACCCTCTTAATTTATAACTAGTGACCATAATTATTTTTTATGATCTACCACACAAAGCTCTAGGTGAATATTTGATATCATACATTGATCTTCTTAGGCTTTGTTTGGGATGACTTTCTTACTGCTTTCTAAAGTTGCTTTTTAGTACAAAATTTTTTTGAAAGCAGAAAAAAAAACAATGTTCTAAAGCTATCCCAAACGAAGCCTTAGTTTTTTTACCTTGTAAGTTTCAAGACTTCTCCCAAATTTAGGGGAAATTTCTGTGTAGATTTACTTTTCTAAATCATTATGAAGGAATGCATTTTGAACTTCAAACTATTGCAAATCCCAATAAAAGTTTATAGCCAGGGATAATAAGACTTACTGTATTCATCTTTGCAATTGGAGTAAATGTCTTTTGGAATTTACTCCACATGTTTGAGTTTATTCTTTCTCTATTAATCTTGCTTTATATCTTTCAAGGGCTCATCAACTTTATATTTCATTGTAAACATTTATTTTCACCCTATGAATTTCTTTCCTTGAGTCAACTTGATGATCTGCCGGATTTTGTTCTTCGCCTAGGCTTCCATCTCCACTCTTTGGGATTTTCTCCATTCCTAAATAGACCATGCCTCTGATAATATTTTAGAGATTGAAGTGGTGTTTAGGTTCATTGGAAAATCTGTGACGATGAAAATGTCTCAAATCATACTTTGTGAGATTGAGAGGGTGCTTGGTAAACTCCATTTTGTTTTTCTTAAATGGTAATTGATAAGTCGGTATCATCACTTTCATCTTTAGGTTTCCATTGGGAGATGGGCTCAGAAATTGTAATTACCTCATTTTCAAGATTTGGGGAAGGTTCTTGACCTATATTGGTTTAAGAATTGGAGCAATCAATCTTGAATACACCTGTTTATACCTCTAAGTGCATGATTTGGGATTTTTGAGTTATGAGTGTGAGGAAATAATTCAATTTCTTCTTGAGGGGGGATGTGTGGGGACAATGTTATTACGGGTTGATAAAGATGTGGATGAGAAATATGGGCCCAAAGAAGAGGTTTCTATCATCATAGTTTATAATAGAACTCCCCCTGAAAATAATGTTGGGCAGCAACATAAACTAATAATTTTAATAAGTTGATGGTCGTAAAGATACACTTGCTCCGAGGTTAAGCTTTCCTCTATTATTACTGTGCACAAAAATGGTAAAAGTTAAAACCAAATATTTCTGTAAGAATGTTTGTGATTATCAATTTGAGATGAAATTAATAGAGTACTTTCATTGATGTTTTGAACTTTGGAACTTAAGTTGTCCATATATAATGTGACTAGTTGTAATGACTCCCTCTTCCTAATGATATTGGACATTACATTTGAATAACAAAGCTCCAGCTGCGACTAGTTAGTAACTATTTTTTTCTTTTTGTAACACCATTTTGTTATATGAAAATTCATGAATTATGTCTTCCTTATGAAAATATGGTGAAAATACTTGATTAAAGTAGTCCTTAGTATTACTAGTTCTGTTTTTTTTTCACCCTAAGTTATTTCATGATCTATTATGTAAAGTAGAAAGGATGGTACTCACGTCAGATTTTAATTTATAAGAAAATCGGGATAATTTAGTGTAATTATTGATAAAAGAAACAAATCATTGTACATATTACATCATGAATAGTAGAATGGCCCATTTGCTACAATGAATCAAGTAAAAGGAAATATAAATTCTCCTAGTTTTAGTTGGAATCAAGTAAAAGGAAATGTAATTTCTCTTAGTTCTAGTTGGAATCAAGTAAAAGGAAATATAAATTCTTTTGTACTAATTGGGAAAGATGCACCATTTGTTTGCAAATTCACAAATGTCATAATTAAAAGATTTAACATCAACTCCTTTAAAAAAAAAAATGAAAACACAATTTTTAAATTCCTAATTAAGGACAACCAAGACGATGTGATATAGAATGTAATGAGATAACTTGATTGGGTCCCTTGGCGTGTTGGTGAAGTGTTATATGAGTATTGGGGGAAAGGAAATTAAGGGTTTTGGACTGCTTTGGGGCTGGAACTTTTAGGACGTAAAATTCAAATTTGTTAGATGAAAAGGATGGGAACTCTAGATCAATTGTTTGGGATGCTGGGGAATTAATGGATGTATTGCAAAGGGCTTTGGATTAATTATTATAGAATTGTATATTTTTTTGATCTCATAACTTGTAATAATAAATTGCCTCAATTTATTGGGTTTTTGTACAAGACTTCTTGTGTTTAATGGTGAGTGGAGGCCTTGAAAAGTCAAATTTGTTACTTTGTAGTTTTAGTATTCTCACATGCAGATATACACAAATTCTCAAATATCAAACTTTTACTCTTAATAATTATTTTTTGTTCTTCAATGGTAATGAAAAATATGAGAATTAATTCACATGATAACTCAATGGTTTCTACTAGAAATAACCTTTAGAATTAAAAATAGTGAAAATCATGTAACTAATTAAAATCCGTCACTTGTATAAATTTTGGATTTATCAAACTTGAAATTAATCAATTTTTTGTTGAAACTAATATTGAGTGTTAGAAAAAGATATCATGAATAGAAAGTTATTGAATCAAGCATCATGTTTGTATATGGAGATAACCTATTCTGGAATGTTCAGTCTCCCAATTTATCAAGAAGTATACTAGAAGAATATAAATAACTTGATTGAGTTTGCATGCCTCTACTCCCCTTCTTCAAATCACAAAGTCCCCTTGGGATTAAAATTAATAAATAAAAGTCAGCAGTAATGATCCCCTAATTTGAAAGGTATAACTTCTGGTGAGACCCTGCGCCAGAGATAAGCTTCCACCAAATCTCTTCAACCCGCTAGACAACCTGCAAGACAATATTCCTCTAAAACTCGGTCAAACCAGGAATGTATGAAAGAAAAGAAACCTATGGATCACTTTAGTCACATGATAGTGGACCATTCATCACTGCCAAAGTCAAAACCCATTAGAACTCCTATGCAAATCCTAACACAGCTTCTAAGTCAAGTTAGTCATAGAACAAAGGCTTCAATTCACCTGGCCGTGAACAGTTCGACCACCCAAAAGTAATCACAGAAGCCTCCAAAATACAACGGAAAAATCAACCCAAATCACTATGCTATTCTTGAGATTGAACTCTTAAATTTTGATTATGTTGGATGCATTTATAGGCTTTTTTTTTTTTCATGGCGTACACAATTACTAACTCAAGCATAATATTATCCTCAAGCTGCTAATAAGCATGATGAAATTCAGAATCTCAAAATTCTTGAAATAGAGAATTAACTAAATAGAACTACCCAGAAATAGTTGTTCTAATAATTTATTAGTGAAATTTGATTTCTTTATATCACAAGCCAAGCCTAGGCGAACAGGTTAAAACATATATCATCATCAGATTCCTTATCAGGCTATTTTTTTCTTCCTTCTTTGAAGCAGTTGGAGCTACAGCAACCCACAGATTAACTAGGATCCTTCAATTGCTCCTTCATCTTCTCTGCCTATGTGTATGCATGATTAATCATGGAATTGAAACAAGGAGATTTTTTTAAGCATTGATATGATGTAAGATGCAACAGAGTGGGGATATGAGAGTGCCAGCGAGAATAAAATGACTATAGAAAGGCCGGTTGAAAATTTCTCTGAGATTATCCTGAGGAGTTCAAGAACCTCATAACTAAGCATAGAACCATTCTCATACAAATACCTGAATCAGGGTTAAAAAAGGTTGAGGATTTTTTTTTTCTTGAGAGAACCAAATTGGATTAAGAACAACATGAAGCCCAGAGTGTGTATTGGACCCAAAAATTGAACTAAAGCTGCACCAAAAAATGTGGTTTGGCTCTGATATATGTAATATGTCTTAGATAATTCGGGTTGATTTCTATTTCGAAAATGGTTGGAATATACTTGATTTTGGCACCAATGTTAAATGGAACTTTGCTATCCTGATTTGCGTAGCACCATACTCTCAAGAACAATTGTTTTCCTCTTTAGCAAGGTTGTAGTTGCTTGTGTGGCTAACTTGTGATTTTCATAATACAAAATGATAAAAATTATAGTTTAGCTTCTTCCTCCACATCTCTTTCATTTCTTTAGCATCTTATTCCTTTGTATATAAGGAGAGAATAAATGATTTTCACTAGAAAATGATTGTTTGTGAGGGGGGAGATATCTGAAGAAAGGGAATTTGAATTTTTTTTTCATACATGATTAGTTGGATCGATCAGTTGGACTAACAAGCGCTAACTATTCTAGCTTATAATATGTGGCATATGATTATTATAGTTAAGTGGACTAGACTAATATATTGTTCTATTTTGAACCGTGTGAATTGGCTGACCGGTCTGACCTTTACAACATTGTATTTAGTTAAGCATTCTTGACCAGATGACTCTAGATTGTCTTGCTGCTTTATTTGATTTCCGATAATTATGTTTATCAAATATTGATTAATTTTATCTTACAAATATTTAGGAGACTTGCTTTAATTGGTGCATTGATTGTCTTTTTTTTTTATGAAAAAAATAACTTGATTTTTTTCAGCAAAGAATGGAGATACCTTCAGGTTTTAGAAGGTTATTAGGTTCAAAACTGAGGAGACTCGTTGCACAAAATAAGATCGTGAAGGTAATCATTTCTCTCCTAGTACACTGTAATTTTCTTCCCTGAATATGATACTTGCATTGTGTACTTTTTAATTCGAAGTTTCATTGTCATGGGCTTAGCACTTAACACCATTAGTTTTTTGGATGATGAATTATTCTCTTTCATTCTTTAACTTGTACCAATAAAGTACATATTATGCACTCAATTAGATGGATTTGAAAATGGTATGAGAACCACTATTAGGTTATTTTTTTTATTCACCAGTGTCTTAATAAATATGCTAGTTTTGGTGTTAACTGGTATTTGTTTACTTGTATGTAAATTGATGTGAATCCCAAAGCCTACAACAATAACAACAACAACAACATCAAGCCTTTATCCCACTATGTGGGGTCGGCTAGATGAATTTTTCTTCTCCATTGTATCCCATTAAGAATCAAATTCTGATTTAAATCTAATAAAGAATGACCATTTCTAATATTTTAGTCTACATCTACCTTTCTTAGCATAAACCATGAATCCCAAAGCCTACAATCATAAAAAATGCAAGCTGTTTGTGTTACGATGTTTAGTTTAAATTTTGAGCTTTAAGAAAAAAAAATTTGAAATTGTATTTAAAATTTGAATTTGTTTTGAGTTTTGGTCACAATTATCTGATTGAGTCGTTGGTAGTCCATATTTACATGCCCATGTTGATACGTTATTCCTTAAGTCATGGTTTGCTATTGTGGTTGGAGGCTTATTTTATTAGAGTTCTTCTGTTGGGTTTTTAGTTTTGGGTAATCTAGTATCAGGAGGCTTCTAATGCGACTTTATGGTTATGTTGACAAGCAGCTTCAGCTATAACTTTTACAACACTATAGTTGGCTTAGTTTTTTTTATAGTTTCATGAGTCTTTAACATTTGAATTTGTATTGAGTTTTAGTTATAATTAACTAATTGAGTCATTGGGTGTCCATATTTGCGTCCCTATGTTGATATCTTATTCTAAAGTAATGGTTTACTATTGTGGTTCAACCATATTTTATGTTGGAGGCTTATTTTATTAGAGTTCTGTTAGACCGGTCCTCCCTGGACCGGTCCAGCCGGCCCAATCCAGCGGGCCGGTTCGCGTCTACCGAAGGAGGCGGGCGGAGAAAGGAGCGGAAGTCGCAGGGAAGCTAGAGGTGGGGCCCATTTGAATTTCAAATGGTTTCTTGGAGCCAAAACGAAGGGAAGTGAGGGCAATTAGGTCCTTTTGTGTCTATTTTGAATTGTATGCATTAAGTAGGGAGTAATGGGGTGGTTTAGGGTTATGTGATTGTTTTTGAAGTTTTCTCTTGTTCTTCTTGTTGATTTGGGCTCTAGATCGTATTCTAGAGACTTGGGAGAGTGCGATCCTCCTCTCGAATAGAGGATCCTTGTATCTTTGCTATTTTCCTTTCATCTTCTAGTAAAATACAAGTTCTTACTTCATGTTTCTATCATTTTTCTCGTGTTTTTCCCACTGTTTGGCTGATTTCCTGCAGTGGACAGCAGTTTTGCTGTGAGATCTTTGGCTAAAGTGATTAGGAAATACTTGGAATCAAGTATTTCCTATCAAATTGGTATCAGAGCAAGTCTTGGGACAAATCGTGGGCTGTTTTGATCAATTTCAGCGGCTGAAATTGTACCGAAAAGGGAGAAAATTGCTGAATTTTTTTCCAAATCTTGAGATCTTCTCCTAAATTGCAAGCCGTAGGAGATGGCGGCTAAGAAGGTGGATGCTTTGGAGGAGAGGATTGAAGGAGAGATAAATCAAATCAAGGACACCGTAGAAGAGAGAATGTCCTCCATGGAAGGACAAGTGGCCGATCTACGGGATATGATGAAAAAGATGTTGGAGTTTCAAACCCAATCGGCGGCATCTGATGCAAAAGGGCCCGCAGCGAAGAACACCAACTTTGAAATCCATCGGGAGGAAGAGGAAGTGGAAATCGTGGAAGGGAGTAGGGGAAGACCTCATATGGAGCCTTTCCAGAGAGAGGAGAGAGGGGGACGGTATGTGGAAAGACAAGGCTATGGAGGTGGGGAACCCAGAGGGGCTGGTTGGGAACATCGGGGGGGATTTCAGGGGCGCCGGGAAGCAATTTTTGAAGATCGGAGAGGAGATTTTGAAGAGGGATTGGGATAGGGCAGAGCAAGGGAAGATCGGGATACGTGGGGGGTACAGGCGCATGGGAGAGGGGAAACTATGGAGGATTAAGGGGGAATGGCGGGGATCGGAAGGTGAGAAAATTGAAAATGCCAATTTTTGAAGGGGAGGATGCCTATGGGTGGATCTACAAAGTGGAGAGGTACTTTGCTGTTAACGGATTGACAGAGGAAGAGAAGTTATCGGCAGCGGGTTTGTGTCTGGAAGGGAAGGCACTCTCTTGGTACCAGTGGAGAGATCAGAGGAGACCTATCAGGAGCTGGGGAGAATTCAAGGACAGTTTGTTAGAGCGTTTCCAAACCGACCGGGGAGGAGATTTCTACAAGCAGTTCTTTGCCCTAGTTCAGGAGGGGTCTGTGGCAGACTATCGAGAGAGGTTTGAGCATCTGGCCAGCAGGGTGGAGCGCTTGTCCGAAATGGTGCTGGAGGGCAATTTTATGAAGGGGTTAAAGGCCGAGGTGCGAGCAGCGGTGAAGGTCCTGATGCCCAGAGACCTAGGGGAGGCCATGAAGCTTGCACAGTTGGTCGAAAATCAAAAGAATCTGGAAAAAGGAGCGAGGAGTAGTAGTAGTTCAGGAGGCACTTATAGGTGGACAACTACCCACCTATCCACCAAGGGAGCTTCCACAGGAGGGATGAAAGAAGTTCCAAAGGAGAAAGCAACAGGAGGAGGAAATGTGGGACAGTTTAAGAGGCTCACTGACAAAGAAATGCAAGAGAAGAGAACAAAAGGGCTGTGTTTCCGATGTGATGAAAAATACATGCCAGGGCACAAGTGCAAGGATCGAACTCTTCAAGTTCTCCTCGTTTGTGAAGACAAGGAAGACGAAGAGGGTGGGGGAAGCGATTCGGAGAAGGAGGAGGAAAAGATGCATCTAGATGTGGCATAAGTCTCTCTCAACTCTGTAGTGGGATTCACTCCGAGTCACACTATGAATGTGAAGGGAGAGATAGCTGACCATGGGGTCGTGGTGTTGATTGATAGTGGGGCAACCCACAATTTCATTTCCACCCAAATTGTGGAGTTGTTGGGGATGAAGTTAGTAGATACTGGAGGCTATGGGGTGATGATGGGCACTGGGAAGGTAAAAATGGGAAGAGGAATCTGCAAAGGAGTGGTGCTGAAGATTCAAGGCATACAAGTGAAGGAAGACTTCCTTCCCCTGGAACTGGGGAGTACGGATGTCATCCTAGGGATGAAGTGGTTACAGACGTTGGGGGAAACCAAAATCAATTGGGGCACATTGCGGATGGAGTTGGTGAAGGGTGGAAGGAAAACAGTGATTCAAGGGGATGCAGGGCTGACCAAAGCAGGGGTTTCTCTGAAATCCCTAATCAAGACAATCCAGGAGGAAGGGGAAGGCTACTTGGTGGAATTACACAGCTTAGAGGGAGCGAGTGGGGAGGAAGGGGGAGACATACCCCTCTCTGTGCAGCCCTTGATCCAGGAGTTCGAGGAGGTTTTTCAACCCCCTATGGGGTTGCCACCACCCAGGGAGCAGGAGCACGCCATCACATTAAAGGAGGGAGTGTCACCGGTCAGCGTGCGACCTTACCGTTACCCTCAGTTTCAAAAGGATGAAATAGAAAGGTTGATCAGAGAAATGCTGGAAGCAGGGACATCAGGCCCAGCACCAGCCCATTCTCTAGTCCTGTTCTATTGGTAAAGAAGAAGGATGGCAGTTGGAGGTTTTGTGTAGACTACCGCGCACTCAACAAGGAAACGGTACCTGATAAGTTTCTCATACCAGTGATTGACGAATTGTTGGATGAATTGAGCGGAACGGTGATTTTCAGCAAGATCGACCTGAAATCTGGATATCATCAGATTCGAATGAAAAAAGAAGATGTACACAAGACCGCCTTCAGAACTCATGAGGGTCACTATGAGTTCCTGGTGATGCCCTTTGGCCTCACCAATGCTCCAGCCACTTTCCAGGCCCTCATGAATACGATTTTCAAACAGTATCTGAGGCGATTTGTTCTGGTATTCTTCGATGACATTTTAGTGTATAGCAGAACAGAGGAAGAGCACTGGGGACATTTGAAGAAGGTGTTAGAGGTTCTCCAGAAGCACCAATTGAGAGCTAACTTGAAGAAGTGCTGCTTCGCACAAGCTAGTGTGGAGTACCTGGGTCATGTGGTATCCAAGGAAGGGGTAGCAGCAGATCAGTCCAAGATTGAAGCCATGCTTAAATGGCCATTGCCCAAAAACTTAAAGGAGCTGAGGGGATTCCTAGGGCTTACAGGGTACTACAGAAGATTTGTGAAGGGATACAGCACTATAGCTTGGCCACTCAAAGAGCAGTTGAAGAAAGATGGCTTCTTATGGGGGGAGGTAGCTACGACAGCATTTGAGCAGTTGAAGAAAGCTATGACCACAGTGCCGGTCTTAGCTTTACCGAATTTTACTCAAGCCTTTATAGTGGAGATTGATGCATCAGGATACGGGCTAGGAGCAGTGCTGATGCAGAACCACAAGCCCATTGCTTATTTCAGCCAAGTGCTGACTGCCAGAGCTCGTCTGAAATCTGTCTATGAGAGGGAATTGATGGCAATTGTTTTGGCCATCCAAAAGTGGCGTCCTTACTTACTTGGAAGGCATTTCATCGTCCGAACCGACCAACGAAGCCTAAAATATTTGCTGGAGCAGCACATGGTGACAGAGGAGCATCAGAGGTGGCTATCAAAACTGCTCGGATATGATTTTGAAATACAGTACAGGCCTGTGGTAGAAAATAAGGCGGCAGATGCCTTGTCCAGGTGCATGGGTGAACTGCATGCAGTAGCTGTGTCAATTCCAATGATGCTAGATTGGGAAGCCATAAAAGAGGAGAGTGCTAAAGATGAGGAATTAAGCAAGATCAGAGCTGAGTTAGTAAAGGAAAAGGGCGGCCATCCAGGGTACACATTGGAGGGGGAGAGATTGTTGTATCAGGGGAGATTTGTGTTGCCCAAAACGTCAGTACACATCCCACAGTTGCTCCAGGAGTTCCACGGAACTGCAATAGGAGGTCATTCAGGAGTGCTAAAGACCTATAGGAGACTAGCGGCAGAGCTGTACTGGAAAGGTATGCACAGAGATGTGGAAGAGATGGTATCTAGGTGTGAGATATGCCAAAGAAATAAGTATCTAGCTATGTCACCAGGAGGGTTACTGCAGCCTTTGGCTTTACCAGGACGAGTCTGGGAAGAGATATCTATGGACTTCATTGATGGGCTACCCCGCTCTGAGGGATTCACAGTGATTTTGGTGGTAGTGGATAGATTGAGCAAATATGCTCATTTTATTCCTCTACGCCACCCATATACCGCGGTGACAGTAGCGTCAGTTTTCATCAGGGAGATAGTCAGACTACACTGAGTACCAGAAGCGATAGTCTCAGACAGAGATAAGGTGTTTCTCAGCCTTTTCTGGAAGGAATTATTCAGATTGCAGGGGGCAGTGCTAAAAAGAAGTACGGCGTACCACCCACAGACGGATGGCCAAACAGAAGTAGTCAACAGGAGCTTGGAAACTTATCTGAGATGCTTCGCATCAGAAACACCCAAGCTATGGGCTAAATGGCTATCATGGGCCGAGTACTGGTACAACACCTCTTTTCATTCAGCCTCTCAGATGACTCCATTTAAGGTGTTGTACGGAAGGGATCCACCCCACTTGGTGCATTTTGGGAGTAGCAGCACACCCGTGTCTTCAGTAGAGGAGTATTTGGAGGAAAGGGATAAGACATTGGAAGAGTTAAAAAGACATCTGTTGAAGGCTCAACAGATTATGAAGAAGCAGGCTGATGGGCATCGAAAGGATATTCAGTTTGAGGTGGGCGAGAAGGTATTTTTGAAACTCCGTCCATATCGACAGAAAACGATCGCCAATCGGAGGAATGAGAAGCTTGCTCCAAGGTACTTCGGTCCTTATGAAGTACTGGAGAAAATTGGAGCTGTGGCATATCGTTTGAAGTTACCACCAACAGCGACGATCCATCCAGTTTTCCATGTATCCTAGCTAAGGAGAGCCATTGGAAATCATGCTACCAGTTCCGAGTTACCAGGAACATTAACAGAAGAGATGGAAATGATATTGGAACCGTTGGAGCTCTTGGAGGTTCGCCAAAAAGCAGATGGAACCACAGAAGTCCTGATCAAATGGAAGAATCTCCCTGACTACGAGGCCACGTGGGAGCCATACGAGCGGATGAAGCAACAGTTTCCTGACTTCCACCTTGAGGACAAGGTGGTTCTTTGGGAGGGTGGTAATGTTAGACCGGTCCTCCCTGGACCGGTCCAGCCGGCCCAATCCAGCGGGCCGGTTCGCGTCTACCGAAGGAGGCGGGCGGAGAAAGGAGCGGAAGTCGCAGGGAAGCTAGAGGTGGGGCCCATTTGAATTTCAAATGGTTTCTTGGAGCCAAAACGAAGGGAAGTGAGGGCAATTAGGTCCTTTTGTGTCTATTTTGAATTGTATGCATTAAGTAGGGAGTAATGGGGTGGTTTAGGGTTATGTGATTGTTTTTGAAGTTTTCTCTTGTTCTTCTTGTTGATTTGGGCTCTAGATCGTATTCTAGAGACTTGGGAGAGTGCGATCCTCCTCTCGAATAGAGGATCCTTGTATCTTTGCTATTTTCCTTTCATCTTCTAGTAAAATACAAGTTCTTATTTCGTGTTTCTATCATTTTTCTCGTGTTTTTCCTACTGTTTGGCTGATTTCCTGCTGTGGACAGCAGTTTTGCTGTGAGATCTTTGGCTAAAGTGATTAGGAAATACTTGGAATCAAGTATTTCCTATCAAGTTCTTATGTTGGGACCGTTGGGTTGTTGACCTTGGGTAATCTAGTATCAGGAGGCTTTTTATGCGATAAGTATGGTTATGTTGGCAAGAGGCTTCACTTATAACTTTTACAATGCTATAGTTGGCTTAGTTTTTTTTTTTTTTTTTTGGTTTCATGAATCATTAGTGTTAGGCAGATCTTTTGGCTATTTTATCCCATTTAAGATTTCTTTATTGTTAAAGCTCATTCCTTTTTGTAATTGGCTACTTTTTGAGTTTTTTGTGATTATAAATAGATATCTTAGACATATAAATAAA
Source organism: Dendrobium huoshanense (assembly GCA_016618105.1). Lineage (NCBI taxonomy): Eukaryota > Viridiplantae > Streptophyta > Magnoliopsida > Asparagales > Orchidaceae > Dendrobium > Dendrobium huoshanense. The sequence goes on along the minus strand of CM028343.1, from coordinate 886,776 downwards.
ATATTGGATGCTTAATTTTTTTTTTTTTTGGATGAGCTAATTCTTCTCCTTATGGGATTCAAATTCTCGACTAATTGTGAGACATGAAATTCCAGGAGCGGCTATCTTTTTTTACAACTACAATGTTTTTTTTATAGATTACTTATTTTCTATTTCTTCCATTTCTTTTTTTTTTTTCTTCTCCTTCTAGTCATTTCTAGTTATTAATAGAAAGTGAAATTAAGTTTTGTCTCATTTGTTATAATCTATATATATTTTTGTAAGAATTCAATTGCATGTGTGACTTTTGTGTCCTTAATTTTCTTTTCATTACGATCTTATGATGTTATTATCTTTGGATCATTTAATTATGGAACTTATTAATTGACAGCCTTCGAATCCCCTTCTTCTTTGGCTCTTTGTGATTCATCTATTATGGGATTTTTATTCTGTCTTTTTCATCTTGTTGTGATTTCCTTTGTTGCTAGATTTTCTTTTCCTTCTGATATTGGCTCCTTATGTTCGGCTTTATTATTGAATTTTTATTTACATCAATCAATCAATTTCCTTATCATGTATGACTAGGGTGTTGTTTTTAAGGCTCTCTTGATTTCAAGAAAGAAAGCAACCTTTATGCCTTTTTAATTAGAATTTTAGGGAGGTTTTGTGATCATAAATATTGGGGGTCAAAGCATTTGAAAAATATCGGACTTGATTTCAAATTTGATTCAATAAGTTGTTTTGTTGTATTTAATTCCTTCTTTCAATAATTTTTTTGGTTGTATTTAATTCCTTCTATTCTTCTCTTGATGCAAGTGGGGATTGAGAAGTTTGGGGGAAGTTATTTCCTGATAACAAGGTGAGATTGGTTTTGCTATTTGGTGATCTCTTACATTTTTGCCATTTTAATTTTCATTTCTAGTTGTCACTTCACATATGGGATTGATCTTCTCCAAATTTTATAAAATTTGATTTCTACTATGATGGGATTTTCAGTTGAACGTGTAGTTTATGCTTCTGAATTTGTATACATTATTTTTATAGTCGGATGTTAAATTATCAAGCATCAATTTTTTTTCAAATATTTGATTTTAGTTAAAGGAATAAGTAGTAGTCTAATTTAATAGTTTGTGAACTACAATCTAATAGTGTTTATGTTATTTTGTGCATTTCATTATATTATTATGAGGTATCTAAACTGGTCAAATTTTGTTTGAAAGCTTAAGGTTGTGTCAAAATATCAACTACGACATTAAAATTTGTCTAATTAACAAAATAAAAAAATGTCAATTTGAGTGAGATAATTAAAATATGATTCCAAACAACGACAATGTGATTATTATTAGTTTCAAAATTATACTCTCATATTTAATAGGAGATATAATTTTTAGAAATTTCAAATTGGATTAATAAATTATAAAGTTTCTTAGAAGTATAATTTGTCTGATTTTCAACGATTTATATGTTGTTTTTTATTCTAATATAATCGAATTTGCTAAAATAAAATTAATGGGATATGCTAATTTTTTAGCATAATATGCCAAGTGAAATCGAATCTATATCAGTTTATATGGAATCTAAACTTAAAGAATAAATATTTATCTTTTAGTGATTATTAGGATAAACCACATGATCAATTTAAGAACTTTAAACAATGCGACTATTTTGTGTTTGATATTTTGTTGACTTTTATGATCGTGCCGCCAAACATTATTTGTCTATGGATTAGTTTGTTATTACTATCTAATTCATTAAAGATTTTAGTCTAGAAATTAAGAATCAATTAAAATATAATCAGCCAAGGTATTAAATGAGCCTTTATATTAAACTTTATAGGCCAAGAAATAATGCAGCATCATCCTATTAAGATTAATGAACTTATGTTCAACACAATTCGCTTTCTATCAAATTTAAGTGTATGTGTTAGTGTGTGATTTTTAAATTACATGACCAAGATCTTCCAAATAGAATGTGGGTGATGCCCATGGGGAGGACATCCTTACAAACTTTATCATAATTTTTACTAGATGAAAAGAGACAAGGAAATGTTGGGTGATAGGTATCGAAGTTTTGATCCATTCAAGCTGCCTTGTATGGCAAAGGATGTGGTTCAGAGTTTTTCTTTATTTGAAATAAGAAAAATATAACAAAAGTGTTCATGTTATTTCCACTATTAATGACCAGTTTATATGCTTGTCATTGTGCCAAAAGTATGCATTTAAGATGGTAGTGCTTTACCAATTTGTTTAAGCAGTGATCAATGCACAACAAACGATTGCAAGGTGGGGTTCCATTTGGTGCTTCATCGTCATCGCTTAGTTTGTTATGAAGGTCCACCTCCACTTGGTTATTTGTAGGAACCCTAAGGCTGGTCTAAATCTTTCACATCAATTTGGAGACTTAAATTGGGGCAAATGCTTGCTTGGTGGAAAACAATGCCATAATTGAAGCAAGTGACACTCTAGGAATTTGAGCCATAAGTCTATACAAACCCTTTTTTATCTTCATTCAATCCATTAGGAGTTACACTGTAAATCAAGAAAGCAGAAATTAGGAATTGATGTAATTTTCCTTAGCAAGGCAATGTGTGAACCTCAAGGTTGATTGAGATGTAAGCCTTAAACAAAATAATAATAATAATAATAATAGTATTAAAATAAAAAATACTTCATAAATATGTCATAAATTATTGACATATTAATTTAGTTCATCATCATAAATCATAAAATCACATAATTAGAAAAAGAAAGTAAGTCTCAGCATTAAATTTAATCTAAAATGAACGTGTAAAATGAAATTCAAGATAACACTTAATCAAAATTTCAATATGCCTTAAGGTTCATTTTTCACATCTCAATCACAAGTAGTCAGATGTCTCATTTGTAGTTGATCGCTCGCACATAGTGGCAGCCCTCATTCATAGACCTCTCCCTCCACCCCGCACTTCCTTCTGATCATAGACTCTTCACTTGCTTATTACTTGTCAAACTGCAACCCTCTCTCTCTCTCTCTCTCTCTCTCTCTCTCTCTCTCTCTCTCTCTCTCTCTCTCTCTCTCTCTCTCTCAACTCTCTCAATTTTGACTTAAAAATTTAAATTGGGATACAAGTCATATTAGGTTCATGTGTTGCATCAAACGCCTTAAGGCATAAAACCTCAATGCATATGCGTCTTAAAAAAAAGGCACGAGCCTCATCATACCATAAAGGTGTAAGTCTTTAGGGGTTTATGGACACCCCATGATGAGGCACACCATAAGGTGTGTGCTTCAAATGCATTTTTAAATGAATTGGTTTAGGGATGAGATCTAAACCAGAAGTTGTGAATTTCTTATGTTTCTAGGATCCAAATATTATTTAAATTAGACAATAAGTTGAAAAACATTCTCGAGAACAAATATTTCATAAGTTAGTAATTAATGCCTAACATCATCTCATAAATCGGTTCAAAGCCTCATGGTTTTGAGGTCTTTGATTCAAATCATAGCAGACCATAAGCTTATCGAAATGAATCATACAATTTGGTATTGATAATGAGGCCAGCTTAAGACTGAGTAACTCATCCATAAATTGATCTTGTTAGTTAGGTAGCTAAGAAAACTTCTGGTTTAAGTAGATCATCAAAAGAGGGTGCATTGACCTTGACTCTTCAAGTAATGTCTTCCTTGAGATGGTGTAACAAGTGGCTCCTCATAATGGGGAGGACAATGTTCACCGTGATGTTGTGGAATGCTGCCAACATTTCTTCCTGAACCTCAGCCCATGTGACAAGGTGGATGATATGGTGTATAATCGATCTCGTAGTAATCATGATATCTGTCCATAAGGAGTACATCAATGTGATGATTACAAGGCCTAGGAGGAGGATGACTTTCACCTTCCTCGGATGGATTTTGGATGTGGGTTTTGGTTTATGATTTCAAACTATTTGATTGTTTATGTTTTCAAACCTCGCTTAAAACTCGAGAGATGTTTTGTGGACTAAGATGGTGAGATTCTCTATTTTCTCTTACAAATGAGTGGTGTAATATGCACTATTTGCTATGGATGTGAGTGCTCTTAATTTTGGTATTTTTTAAAGGTCTAAATGTAAAATTAGAAAAAGTTGTAGATAGTTGTTATCAAGTGATGGTGAGCTAATCGAATTTGACTATTTAAAAATTGGATTCAAAACTACAAAAATATAACCAAAATATAGAGTTGTGACAGAAAGCAAAAATGTAGATGATACCGGAGTTGCAGTTTTAATTTCAGTTCAATTGCTTGTTAGATATTTGAGTCCTTGAATTTGTCATGTTTGTATCTAGCCATATTTGTAATACTAGTTTTTGCCTGTGTCCGCCTCAATAGTAAAAATATTGTCCTGTAATAGTCAAGAGGGAGTTTTTTTAAGTCTTTGAAATAAAGAATTGCTTTTTTGTTCCATTTTGGGTTCTGCTTCCTGAAATCATTTCAGGTGGTGTTACCCTGCTCAAGAACATCATTCTTGAGCCTGTTGTGCTTGCTGTCTTCAACAGCTCGTAAACCATCCATCTCCACCTCGAAGGCTGTGACCATCCACCATTCGGTCTCATTTGATGATAGTGAATAATTTTCTTTCGAATGGTATGCAAATGCAATGAATTAAAAACCCAACTAAATGATCTAATAAAGTGGTGATATGGAGTTTTTCATTTGCTTTGACAGTAAGATGGTAAACTAATTACAATGAATATAACAATGCAATCTAATGCAGAAAAAATAATTCAACACATCTAGAAGTTATTGAGGAAATTTTCTTGGATAACAAATATGATGTAAGATAAATCAGATTTAAGCTAAAATGAGTTGCAAAGAGATACAATGATTTCACTTCAAATTTTTAGGTATTCACGTGGGCTATAATAAATATTTTACCAGTGGATTTACTTGGCAACTATTGACTCAACAAGTAACGAATTATGATAATGCTAAGAATTCTAACCATATAATAGTAAAGATGTATAGTGTTTAGTAAAGAGTAGACTGGCCATGGTGGATTTAAAACGAATAGTCATTCATCATGATGATCTTGTTTTTTTCTTGGAAGTCCTTTAGGAGTCGCGCACTCATTTTCTTTGGGTGGGAAGCACGCAATGTAAAAATAGAAACAATGCATTTTTTCTCATTCATAAACAAGTACTTTACATATCAAGAGACTGTTGAAATATGAGACCAAAATTTATACCTCGCACTATTTTAAAGCAGAAATTTTGTTAGCGCTCTTGGGTTTTGGTGTTTTTGAAGTTCTAGTTGGCAGAATAAGAGAAAGTTATAGAGATGATCGAAATTGACAACTTAAAAATCGTATTAGAAATGACAAAAATATAGCCAATATACAAAGCTGAGATAGGAGATCAATAAGTGTAGAAATTTGATATGCTTTTTTATAGTTATATGCAAATGCAATGAAATTAAAACATAATTAAAGAATTAAATGAAGTGATGATCTGCAGTTTCTTACTTGGCTTTCAAAAATCGTTGATAAGCTAATAATAATGAATCTAACAACACAATCTAATGCCAACAAAAAAGAAATCAACACATGAGAAGAAGTTTTCAAGAAAATATACTTTATTTTGATATCAAATATGAAAGTGAGTTGCAAAGAGATCCAAAGATTTCAATTTAATTCATTAGGAAATTATATGAGATATAATAAACCTTTTACTGGTGGATTCACTTGGCAATAGATTATTCAACTAGTAATGAACTATGATAATGCAAGTGATTATGCTAACTAACTAAGAATAACCATATAATTTTAAAGTTGGACAATGTTCAGCAAAGAGTGAACTAGCCTTGGTGGGTTTAAAACTATAAGTGGCAGAGTGAGGTAATTGAAGCTAACCTCAATTCGTTATGATGATCTTGTTCTTTTCTTGTTCTTGGAAGTCCTCCATGAGTTGTGAACTCACTCTTAGTCATCTTCTTTGGGTGGGAAGCACGTAATGTGAACATGGAAGCAATGTGAGTTTTTCGTATTTATAAGCAATTGCTTTACACTCAAGAGAGACTTTATTGTAGGAATACCAAATTTTATACCTAACACTAAATTTAAATCTACAAGTAAATTCTTATCTTCCATCAAACAAACCTAATAATATAAAGGTTCAACGTGGGCCATGATAAAAAAAATGATCTAACACACATAGGCTTAAATACAACATGACTCAAAACTGATTTAAGGGTCCATCAAAATAGAAGTAAAGAAAAAAATTAATTGCAATTAGACATGTCTTAGGCACATGATAAAATACAAAGACTTGTTCTAGATACGAGAACTACACTCTACGATGATGATGACCACGACAATTAAGATGCCCTGCATCAACTCATAGGTCTAAATCCTCTAGTTGGGCTGGTATTGCATTGGATCACGTAACTATACATTTGCAATCATCCGCCCAACCGTAGGAGAAATCGTTCCGTGCGGAGTCCGGACGGTAAAGAACCGTCTGGATGTGAGTGTACACAGTGTGTACACTGAGTATAATTTTATACATAGTTTGATTTTTTTATGTACTGTGTACAAATTATACACACTGTGTACACTCACATCCGGACGGTTCTTTACCCATCCGGATTCCGCCCGGAATAATTTCTCCAACTGCAGAGAACCTGGACCTTATATCTCATAAAACCTTGTAACAATAATAAAAAAAAAAACTCGGTATGATTTTTTTTGTTTTACATAAAGTTTTCACCCATGAACTGGAATGCAGGGTCCAAAGGGATACCAGCTCAAAGAACCTTCCTTCGCAACAAAAACTCCCACACAAAAGCAAAAGGAACCGGCCAACCGCTCGAAGCCGCCTCAAGCTTCTGGCTTTACTAAACCCATAGATCCAGTTGAGGAAGCTGCAATCACTGCTGCTTACAAAATAGCTGACGCAGAAGCCAAAGCATTTCTGGCTTCTGAAGCAGTAAAGGAGGCAGAAAAGATTTCGAAGATGGCAGAGGAAACGGATTCATTGCTCATGTTAGCAAAGGAAATATTTGAAAGATGTAAGCTTTTGTGCCTTCTTTTCTTTAGATTTGAATGAATAAGCACACATTCTTCTTCGATTAAAGTATCTTTTGTTGAAAAATTGCAGGTGTACGCGGTGAAATAGTAACCATGGCTTAGGCTGCCTGCTTCTTGTAAATTTACCATCTTGCTTATTGGTTGACTTGGAATCTGATTTTTGCAAGCATTTATGTTACTTGCATCTGAGTCAATTTAAAAAAATATTTGTCACCAAATGTGTATTATTAGTAGAATGTTGATATCTTAATGCATTTGCTGAAATTTTAATTTTATTTTTTATTGATTTAGAATGATTGGATGTTGATATGGTTTAAGTTCTAGTTTAACAAATATGGATTGTAGAGAAGTAATGGCTTCTTGTGAAGTGCTTATCTCTATTAGAAACTATGCAGTAGAAGATGGAGATTAAGGGTTTTTTTGGGACGACTTGTTTTAGTACTCGAAACAGTTTTTAGTATAAAAATTAAAATTTTTATGGTAGAAAGCTGCTTCAAGAAGCAGTAAAAAAGCTGTCTCAAACGAAGCCTTTCGTTTGGGATAGCTTTTTATTGCTTTATAAAATAATTTTTAATATAATTTCTTGAATTAAAAATTTTTATGCTAAAAAGCTGTTTTAGGAAGCAGTACGAAAGTTGTCCAAATGAAATCTAAGTTGTCATTGCAAAGGTTTTCCGTAGGGGTTTTGGTTCAACGCAAGTGCATTCTTTAGTGGTGGCTCTTTCTAGTAGGTTATATGCTTTTTGTATTGTTATCATTGACGAAGCATTTGCTAATTACGATCAAACACTCAAAAAAAGGAGTTTTTATTTGGTTCGGTTGACCGGATGAAAGAAACATCCAGTCGTAGGCAAAAAGAACGCGGTACCGAGGTGTACCGAGTTTTTCAAAAAACTCGGTACACCTCGGTACCGAGTTTTTTTTTCCTGCGATCGGATGTTCCTCTGCATCCGGTCGGAGGACGTAATAACTGTTCCAAAAAAAAGAGTATTTTTAGCCCTAATTGTGTGTATAATCAGGGTTTTATTTTGGGTGAAGCACAAAGATATTTTGAAATAAGCTCAATTTTAAGGGTCTAGTAGATACTATTGTAATATTTTATAAAATTTGTTGTGAAGTTATTATGGGAAAAATAGTATAGTTATGTCAGTCATAAAAAATAATTTTTTATGATAGAAAATTTTATAAAATAATAAGCTGTTGTCAAACAAAATTATGATTGTTGTTTGAAAAATAAAGCAAAAAAAAAAATATTATAAACAAGCCCTAAATTGATAATCAAAATCAAGTTATTTTAAGAAAAAAACATGTTTACTACTAGAAATCACTTTACATTTATGAGTAATATGTATAGAGTTTAATCAATTAATAATTGGATGCAAATTCTTAACTAGTTTGTTTAAAGAATGGAAAGTTAGTATGCATAGACATGAATATGATGACATGCATATGACATGGGCATGAGATATATATCAAATATTAAAAATATTGGAAACAAATATAAGTTAGATATGATATTATAATTTTGATTTCTTAGAAATGATGCATAAAAATTAAATAGAATATTGAAAGTAATGATAAGTCATTTAACTATGATGTGCAGTAAAAATTATTAGGATTAGGATGTTGAGAGTTGGCCATTGATGTCATGTTCGAGCATTAAGAGGGGAGATAACAGCGTTGTTGAAAGTCGGGTATCAATGTTGAGCATTGGACATCGAGCATAATGTCAACGCAGTGTCAACTATCATTGTTGAGAGTGTTGGAAAAAAGATGAGATAATGAGACAGTGTTAGGGCGTAATTTAGACTAAAAAAATTTGGTGTTATTGAGCGTCAATGTCAAGATGGTGTAAGATTTTGCTACCAAGATGGTTTAAGAAGTTGATTTTAGGCAATGATAGGTGTTGATATTGAGGCAGTATTGAGCGTTTGATGCAAAGGTCTAGTCGTGATCCGTCAAAGAGAAATGAAAATGATAATATTTGAGAGACGGGGTATTGAGTGATGACGATTAGTTTTGGATTGTGGAGAAGAAATAAGAAATTTAGTCTTTTATTTCTTCAATAAATAAAAATCTAAAATATAAGAACTTATATTAAAAATAATTTATGTTCATAAAATATTTAGGATATCGTCAGACATGCATGTTTGATTTTTTTTTTAATATTATTTTAATATAACACCTCTTCACTTTATCCTAGACGAACCAAATACTACACGAGCCAAATTAAGACTTAAAAGCACCAAATTCTCTATTGACCATTTCATCTCATTGAGATGATTAGTGATAATGCGATCCAATGTGGTTCAATAAAACAGTGATTTGCACTCAGAGTCCTCGGATAGCTAATGAGGCTAAATTAAATAAATATTAAATTTTTGAAAAAAAAAATATTTTTCCCTTTTAATTTGTAAAATATAGCATTTATGCAGATATTGAATACCACATAAAATACTTATGTAATAAATATATTAAAATTTTTAAAATCATTGATTAATGAAAAATGTTATATCTCTACTTTAATAAATTTAAAAGTTTATTGCTTAGAACTTAAAAAAAAAATTAAATCATGAATTTTAAAATATTAATTTTTAATTATCATAAAATTATATTAAGAATCAATATTAAATTGATATGCTTTTCAGTTAACTATGAGAATTGCAAAAGATATCCAATGTAAAAAACCTTAGCTTATAATTAGTAGCCAAAATTTTAGATGAGATGAAGTTATAACAGCTAAAATTAAAGTTAAATTATGAGAATTACAAAAGAACTCTTCATAGTGATTAGGAAATGCAACGTTTGCTTAAGAATGCAATATTTTGTGCTCTTCTTTTGAGCCAATTAGAAAATGTTAATAAAATATACGAGAGCCCTCGACACGAACAACACCACCTAATAGATGTCATGGTTGACTCTATTTTTTAGTGGAGGGCTGCAAATTGCGAAGGACTTCACACGTACTTATGTTGGCAAAAGGAATTGGTCTCTAAAAGTATCAGTTTAAACTCCCGGGTCAACCCAAATCCGACCCGCTTCGGGTTCGGGTCAACCCAAACCCGAAATTTTCGAGTCAGGTTCGGGTCATATTTTTAGGTCGGGTCCAATATTGACAGTCTAGCTGCTTATAAGCACAAAAAATGTATTCCATATGCTAAACAAGTATAGATACCACAATATTTCAGTATTCAGGTTCACAAGCTAGCCAAACCACACAATATGGATAAATTATTACGTGCGGAGATCGAACACAGAGAACTGTCCAATTTATCTCTACGAACAACTGCGCTTTTGCTGTTCATAGAGACAAATCCGAATGATTCTCTGTGTCCAGTCTCCGCGCATAGTAATCCCTCTAAAACATGACCTCCCTAAACGGCCAACAAGGCCCGTGGCTCTTCGAATCAGAAGATTCAGCACAGTACATAATAACATTTGGTAGAAAATGCTTAGACATAACTATACAGAAGCTTATAATAAGATGAAAAGTCAGTTTCTTACAAGACTTGCATCTTCTTTGGTGTTTTGTCATAGTATGAAGCTATAAAGATATCAGAGGCATTTTCTTGTTTCCTGTCAGCAAAAAATTACATAACAGATGTTAGAATCAGCTAAACTATGAAAGCATAATGCTCCAGGGGCAGTAACAAATCATGAATTAATACAAAGCATTGGCCACAACAAAATATAATAACCTTAATATACCTAGTGAGGTTTAGAAGAGAAGAATCTATACTTTAATAACAAATCATGAATTAATACAAAGCATTGGCCACAACAAAATATAATAACCTTAATATACCTAGTGAGGTTTAGAAGAGAAGAATCTATACTTTAATAATATTCTAAAAGTATCTATTTGACATTGTTTGCTTCAATATGGTTCAAAATTCTGCATGCATTAGACTCCTTGATTTCATTCTAAAAGTATATGTTTTTTTTTTTTTCTTCATATAAATATATGATTAAAAATATATAAAATAAAGTATGAAAAAGAATATACTAGAAATATTTTTTTTTTGTTAGAAAATGAAGCTCAACTGGATACTAGTTTCTACATTTTGATGTATTATTGTATTTTGGAGTGAAAATTAAGTTTTTCGGTTGGAGATGCCCTTAGACGATACTGGAGATTTATATGTATAAAGTGATTTTAAGAATTTTACTGTAAAATAATGTTAAGTTGTGGAGTTTTATTTTTTCCTTATGAAGAAATGTTTTCCAAAAAATACATCTTTAATAAAATAAGTCGTAAGGTCAACATGCAGCTAATTACATGCAGAACATTTCTTCATAAGGCAAAAATAAAACTCAAGAACTTAACATTATTTTACAGTAAAATTCCTAAAATCACTTTCTACATATAAATCTCCAGTGTCATCTAATGGCATCTCCAACCAAAAAACTCAATTTTCACTCCAAAATGCAGTAACACATAAAAATGCAGAAACTAATCTCCAATTGAGCTTCATTTTCTAACACAAAAAAAAAAGAATATTCATAATATATTCTTTCCCCTACTTTATTTTAGTATATTTTTTATCATATATTTATAGTTAAAAAAAAAACATATAGCACGTGAACACTATTGTTCACCCGGAAGCAAATAGCAAAAAGTTATACATGTTTGACTTTCGACTGGAGAAAGCCTAATCACAAGCCTTCGATAATTTGTCTTCAATTTCTTTCACTTCACAAAAGTTGAAAAGAACATGGGATTTAATTTTGATAAAAATAAATGTAAACAATCTGGTGGTACTGTAAACAATATAAATCCTAAAAGCACTTTCTACATTTTTTTTTTGTGACGAAGAATCATTGTCTTTAGGCCAGTGAAAACCCCGGTCGACCTAGCATGCAACCCACTCCAATTAATACGGGCCAACACTTAAGACTTTCACTGTTTGCCAAGGAATTTGAACCAAGGACTTAGGCTTTGCCCAACAAGCTCTTCACCACCCGGACAAGCAACTGTGGGTTCTTTCTACATATAAATTTTGACTCTTTCACGTGGTATTGTAAACAATAATTAAAATTAAATAATATTTTAATAATTAAGAATTTATAAATTAATTAAATAAAGAAAAATTCTAATTAATTAACTCACATCATAAATTATATTAATCTGCTTAATTTAATATATTTTACGTTAATTAATATTAAATATAAAATTAATTTCAGAAGAGCAGGCGAGCAGCAAGATGCCGAAGGTACGTAGCTCACAAAGAAATTAAAACAAAGAGGTGGCGACAGAAGCTCCTACATCAATCCAAGCCACGATGATGAAAAAACCAGCGAGGAAGTCGCGAGTGCGCCGATTGAAACCCTCAACGAAAAAGGAGGAGAAAGTCGTAACAGGCAATGAATTCTGTGCTTACGTTCGTCTAAATACCAAAAATCCGCAGAACTCCCGGATTTATAAAACCGAATTTGATCAACCAGACAGAAAAACGGGATTTAAGAGACCCTTGGATTTAACATGGACCTCCATACTTTTGGCAGGATTTACGCCTAATAAATCCGCTGCCAAAAGCTATAGGAAAAGGCAGATATATACAGAGTATAAAACAAGAAGATGAAATGAAAAGCGCCGGCAATAACCGGACAATCGTTCCTAATGATCGCGCAAAATATCAAAATCTCGCTTGGATATAGAAGGAACCTTACCATCGACGATCGGTTCATCAAAACCACCCATAAACAACTTGATAGTATTTATCCTTTAGCCACCTGATACTATTCTTCAGAGAGCCCTTGACCTTGCCCTCGACAGAATAAACCTTATAGCCTGCGATCCTCTTCCTCCTCTGGATCTCCGGGTCGTTGAACCACCCGCCGTTGAAGGAACAGGCACCCTTAACCTTCTTCAGCCTCATCTCCTTCTGAGAGTAGGAAGAGGCGTGGGAAGTATTGTAGCTCCTCGGATCAAAGGAAGGAGGTGTTGGACCCCGGGAACCGTAGGACTCTATCTGCATGCCAGCATCGGCATAGGACCTCGACCTTTTGTCCTCCATCAGAGGAGAGAAACCCTAAGAAAATGGAGGAAGAGAAAGAAGAGAGGAGAAAGAGGCCTCTCCTCTTTTTGCCTGTTCGGCGACAAATAAGATTTACTAAAAATCTGTAATTCTGGATTTACAGAATATTATTTGATAACATAGTTAGTTAAATTTTGTTAAATTTGTGAATTTTTTGTAATGATGTAATTTAAAATTTAAGATGAATAATTTATTTAAAAATTAAATTTAATATGTTTTAAATTTTATTTATATGTTAACCAGTATGGATTATTTATTAATTTTAATTTTAATTATAGTCAATAGTATAATGATTTATTTGATATTTAATTATATAGATACTTTTCTAATTAATTATTTAATTATTTTTTAAAATAAATAATTATTGAACTAATAAACTTACTAATTATTTAATTAATTATTTAAGTGTCATTTAGTTAATTTTAATTAGAAATTATACTATAAATTATATAATTAATCATTTCTATTTAAAAAAATATAAATTAAGCAAGTTATATTAATTTTAATTACTAATTATATTATTAATAATTTATTTAAGCTAAATTAGATAATTAATTTTATGCATTAATTATAATATTAATTATTTAATTAATTTACTTAATTATTAATATTTTAAATTTATTAATTAAGTTAAGTTAGATTAATTTCTTCCCATTAAGGCTTCGTTTGGGACGGCTTTTTTACTGCTTTCTAAAACGGAGTTTTAGTACAAACTTTTTTATTTTTGTACTAAAACTCCGTTTTAGAAAGCAATAAAAAAGCCGTCCCAAACGAAGCCTAAGTTTTGTACGAGCCACTTCTTCGGCTCCTTCATTGTTATTTGAATTCGCTGGTGTGACGTTCATAATCTAAATTGGAAAGAATTATATCTTTTATAATAACAATCAAAGTTACATAATCTATTTCAATAATAAAATATCAGCGTAATCAATTCTATAGATTAGAATATCAATATACATTTGTATTTGTATTAATTGCTCCAAAAGTTATGTATAATACTCAAGAGTCATACGAATACGACAATCCATTTGAACACTCCTGAATAAAAAAGAATAACTAAAAGACAAAAATAAAGAAAAAACTAGAAAACTCCTATATTTAATCAATCTCACACTCATAATTTTCTTCCCTAATGTGAAATCATTAAGCGACATATAATGAACTAAAAAGATCAACAAGTTACTAAATCCTACATCTTAACCCAAAGCATGGAAAAGAAGCAGTATGTTGTAATCAGTTGGTTTATAATAGTTGTTGCGGGCTAGAAATTACGCGGCGATAGAGATTTTATTCTACGTCTTAGCGTTGTACGTATAACTAGCACACACAGAGAACACAAGATTTTTTACGTGGAAAACCCTTAAAAGGGAAAAAACAACGAGGCCTAGCCCAGTTGAAAAATGGTTCTACTAGACTTTGAGTTTGTTACAAAGGACTGAATCACCTCAAGGGGTGATCAGATTACAATCAATTACTTAAGACGTCGAGTCTTCGGCAGGACGTAGGGACTGAATGTTGGGCCCTGAGTATGACGTCGGGTCTTTGGCAGGACGTCGGGTCTTCGACAGAACGTAGGGACTGAGTGTCAGGCCTTGAACAAGACGTCGGGTCTTTGGCAGGACGTCGGGTCTTCGGCAGAACGTAGGGACTGAGTGTCAGGCCTTGAACAAGACGTCGGTTTGGCAGGACGTCGGGTCTTCAGTAGGACGTAGGAGCTGAACGTCGGGCCTTAAGGTGGTGGTCCGGCGAGGTTATGTGGCGGTCCGGCGAGGTTCCTGCAGTGGTCCGGCGGTGGTCCGACGAGATTCCTGCGGTGGTCCGGCGAGGTTCTGCGGTGGTCCGGCGGTGGTCCGGCGGCTGTCGAGGAGGAACTCCTTCCTTCTCTTCTTCCTTCTCTTCTCTTCTTCTCTCTCTTGCTTGGATCCTCTCTTGTGAAGAATGAGGGCTCTATTTATAGATTTTCTGGAGTGGCATGGTCCGTAAATAGGTGTGAGATCAAGGGCGAAAAGGGAGTGGTCAAATGGACGGCCGATATTGAATCCTACAATTGTGCACCGTTCGTTGGACATTTGACGGCCTTAATGATGTCGGAATTTAGTGATCTTGGGCTCGTTGGATTCGTCTCGTCGAGCCGTTCGATTCGAGTATAAGCTCGTCAAAATCGGAGACCGTTTGGTAACTCAAATTGTGGTTTGAACCTTCCGACAGCACTTCGGGTCCATGATTCGGACCCATTTGGGCTCGGATTGGGTCGATCTTGGTGTCGTTGGGTTCGTATTTCCGAGACGCTCAGTTTGACTTTAAGCTCATTGAAATCGGAGTTTGGATGCTCCCGGATTTAATTTTTGAAGTCTCCAACTAGTTTTTTGCCTCGAGATTCGTGCCCGATCAAGCTAATTTTGTGATGACGTATCAGTTGCCCCCCTATTTTCGGACGTCGAAGCTCCAGGGGTCCGAAAATATGAGTGTCGACAATTTGCACAGGCCAAAATGCAAAAAAAGTGTTCCGAAGGTTAATGGCTTATTCGAACTTGACCATAGAGGCCTTGTTGAGCTCTGAAAGTGCCGAAAATGAGTCCGGAACGTCGAAAAACGTGTCCGGGGACCCCAAAAACGTCAAAATCGGAGTTTTCGGGACGAAAATTGGACCCAAGGAGGGCTAGGCGGCCGGACCGGCCGGACCGGCCGGCCGGCCGCCGCCGGCACCGTCGGCGTGGCATCGGAACGCGTGGCCCGCGTTCCGGCGGGCCGCCTGACCTGCGCCTCGGGCACCTGACCCGCGCAAGCGGGTCCGCCTGACCCGCGCGGCCCGCACAGCGGGCCGCCTTGTCACGACCCGACCCGACGGGGACGGATCCCGCCCGAGCCGGATCGCGACGAGCAGCGCAGCTAAACTTACTTATCCAGGATCTGGCTTTGGATTAGGTTGCTGAACTGATCTTCCAAATTCTTAACTCAACAGAACAACACAGAACAACAGAGCTACTAAAAACATCAAATGCAGCGGAACAAAACATCTATCTTTTCATTTCCTCAAAATAATCATCTACAGAACAGTGCATGGCTTTCGACAGAAAGAAAAACAGAACAGAAAAGCCATGACTGTACAAAAATCAAAAGTACAAAAGTACCTAATCGGATCAGACTCTGAAACTAATCCTGGACCTCCTTGCCCTTCCCAGAACCTGAAAACCACCAGAAAGCAAGGGTGAGCTCAACAGCTCAGCAAAGCAACAAACCACCAATCCAAATTCTCAGAAACCAAAACCAAACTCATCGGACAGAAATCAGATCAGAAATCGGAACAGAATCGGAAATCAGAACTTATACGGACAGATATCAAATCAGAATCGGAATCGTACAGATCATATCAGAACAAATCAACAGAGTCAGATTCAGAAATCAGAAATCAGAATCGTACGGAGCATATCGTATCAGAATCACAATTTCGTACAGAACAGAACAGATACAGAAAACAGATCAGATACATATAACTAAATGCCCTGACACTGACGGAATCTCTACGGATTCCGGCCCCTTATGCCTCCCTTCCCAGACACTGACTGAATCTCATAGGATCCAGGCCCCTTATGTCTCCCTTTGTGCTCACGGCACCAAAACAGATGTGCTTATAGCACCAGAACAGAATTCATCGGATCCGGAACGAAACAGATATCAAAATGTATATTGAGCTCATTTCAGAATTTCCCGTTTCACTAACTGAATCGCATAGGATTCAGGCCCCTTATAACTCCCTTTTTATAGCTTATACACATAGCATTTCAATTCAGAAGAAATTCGAACATTTCAGAAATTACCCGAAAAATCGGGCAGCACAACGGCAGTATACAGAATTTACACAAAAATTCCTGCAAAGAAAATTTACCGAATTCGCACAGAACATAGATAATCACATTCCAGAATATTTATTCTACTGCACAGAGAATTTACGATTTCACAGAAATTTCCGGTCGACTAAAAACACAGTCGAATCAAAAATACCCGGACGAAAATCTTCAAAATATAGTCAAAACGTGCACACCCGGCACGGCAACGATATACAGAAACTTACGCGGTAAAAACTGAACCAATCGAAAGATACGGACGAAAAACCGTAACGAAAACGAAATCCGGACAGAAAAATACCGCCAACCGCGACGGAACTGAAAATTGAGAAAGACGGAATGTGCCTTACCTCGAGCACAGCAAAATCCTCAACAGTCACTTCGCTCGAAAACGGCTCTGCGTCTTCCCGAAATCAACTTTTCCAAATTCCTCTTTTTCTCTCTCCTCAGACGAAAAATCAGATATTTTATAAAATCTTTTTCTCTCTCTTCAAATGAGCTGATTTGCCTTAAATCTTCTTCAGATCGGCCTGGCCGATCGTCCAGATCGGCCTGGACGATCAGACCAAAATCCCATCGTCCAGGGACGATTTTTCAGGACGATGTTTACTATTCATAGGCGATAAAAACCCCTACTCACTGACTTGTGCCATCCACTGATCGTCCCGAGACGATACCTTGATCGGCCTGGACGATCCCTACAGGAAAACACTTAGAGCAATTCTGGACAGATTCTGGAACTGAATATACACTGATCGTCCCAGGACGATCCCAGATCGTCCTGGACGATACTGGAGCAGTTTGAAATATTACAATCTCCCCAACTCAGAAAAATGTCGTCCTCGACATTATCCAATCCAAACTCAGTCAAAACAAGTACGGGTACGACCGTCTCATATCAGACTCCTTTTCCCAAGTTGCTTCTCGTGCAGTCCGGTGCTTCCACTGGACTTTAACCATCGGAATCTCTTTATTTCTTAACTTCCGGACGTCGTACGCTAAAATAAGCTCTGGCTCTTCCTGGTACGCCAGATTCTCCTGAATCTCAACCTCGTCAGCTGATACCTTCTTCCCAGAGTCGGATACCCACTTCCTCAGAGTGGATACATGAAACACATTATGCACATCAGGCATAGAGTCAGAAAGCAGTAGGCGATAAGCAGCTTTTCCAATTCTTTCCAAAATTTCAAAGGGTCCAACATACCTTGGACTAAGCTTGCTCACCTGACCAAATCTGCTCACACCTTTCATCGGGCTGACTTTGACATACACAAAGTCACCAACCTGAAACTCAACAAATCTGTGCTTCTGATTATAATACTTCTGCTGACGATCTTGAGCGGCTTTCAATCTTTCTCTTATCAAATGAATCTTCTGAGCAGTTTCATCAGCAAAAGTGGCCCCCAAAGCCTGTCTATCTCCGACCTCCGTCAGAGTCAAAGGAGTACGGCACTTCCTGCCATACAGAGCCTCGTACGGTGCCATACCGATACTGGACTGAAAACTGTTGTTATAAGCAAACTCAATCAGCGGAATATGATCTTCCCAGCTTCCGCTAAAGTCCAGAACACAAAGTCTCAACAGATCTTCCAGTACCTGAATAGTCCTCTCAGACTGTCCGTCGGTCTGAGGATGAAAGGCTGTACTGAAATGCAGTTTCGTACCCAAGCCTTGCTGAATGCCTTTCCAAAGTCTGGAAGTAAAACGTCCATCTCGATCAGATACAATCACACGAGGCACACCGTGCAATCTGACTATCTCTTTCACATATATCTGTGCCAAGCGTTCAACTGAATCCGTCTGTCTGATCGGAAGAAAATGGGCTGACTTCGTCAATCGATCCACAACTACCCAAATAGCATCGTGTCCTTGTCGTGATCGAGGGAAACCCATAGCAAAATCCATCGTTACCTCCTCCCATTTCCACTCAGGGATAGGCAACGACTGCAACAGTCCACCTGGTCGCTGATGCTCTGCCTTCACCAACTGACAGGCTTCGCATCTCGACACAAACTCTGCTACATCCTTCTTCATCCCAGGCCACCAAAACAAAAGCTTCATATCAGCGTACATCTTACCACTGCCTGGATGAACAGTGTAGCCTGAATGATGAGATTCATACAGAATCTTCCGCCTCAAATCTCCAAACACAGGTACCCACAACCTGTTCTTACAGAAAATAGCACCAGAATCAGAAATTCGAAGTTCAGGAGTCTTACCAGATCCAATCTGAGCTATCAACTTCGAATAATCAGAATCTGACTTCTGGGCTTCTTGAATCCTTGCTTCCAAAGAAGACTGAATACTCATCTGAGCCAACTCCAAATCACTGGAGGAAATCACCTCCAACTGCAATCTTTCCAAATCACGAATCAGAAAGTCATCACAAGTAAGCTGAATACCTGAGAATCCAGAAGACTTCCTGCTCAAAGCATCTGCTACCACATTCGCCTTCCCAGGTTGATACTGAATAGTCAGGTCATAATCCTTGATCAACTCGAGCCACCGCCTCTGTCTCAGATTCAAATCCTTCTGAGTAAAAATGTACTTCAGGCTCTTATGATCAGTAAACATCTCACATGTGACGCCATACAGGTAATGACGCCAAATCTTCAAAGCAAAAACAACAGCAGCTAACTCCAGATCATGCGTCGGGTAATTCTTCTCATGTGGTTTTAACTGTCTCGAAGCATAAGCAATTACCTGACCATGCTGCATCAGAACACATCCCAGTCCTTTCAGTGAAGCATCACTGAACACCTGGAAACCTTCCGTACCTGACGGAAGAGCTAACACTGGAGCTGAAGTCAAACAATCCTTCAATCGCTGAAAACTAGCTTCACACTCCGGTGTCCAAACAAAAGGAACTGACTTCTGAGTCAGTCTCGTCAGAGGAGTCGAAATCTGTGAAAATCCTTTCACAAACTTCCTGTAATACCCGGCCATGCCTAAGAAACTACGTACCTCAAATACCGTAGTCGGCCTTGGCCAATCAGCAACCGCCTGAATCTTCTGGGGATCTACAGAAATGCCTTCTCCGCTAATCACATGCCCCAGAAATGAAATGCTCTTCAGCCAGAATTCACACTTGGAGAACTTGGCATACAGCTGATGCCTCCTCAGAGTCTCCAACACAATCCTCAAATGTCTGGCATGATCATCCTCAGATGCAGAATATACCAGAATATCGTCAATGAAGACGATCACGAACTGATCCAAGAACTCCCTGAATACTCGGTTCATCAGATCCATGAAAATCGCAGGCGCATTGGTTACCCCAAAAGGCATAACCAAGAACTCGTAGTGCCCGTACCGAGTACTGAAAGCTGTCTTCACCACATCAGATTCCTTCACCTTCACCTGATAATATCCGGATCGCAAATCAATCTTCGAAAACACCGAAGATCCGGAAAGCTGATCAAACAAGTCGTCTATCCGAGGCAAAGGATACTTGTTCTTGATCGTGGCCTTGTTCAAATCTCTGTAATCAATACACATACGGAGTGTACCGTCCTTCTTCTTCACAAACAGAACAGGTGCTCCCCAAGGAGAAACACTAGGACGTACAAACCCTCTGTCAACCAACTCCTGAAGCTGAACTTTCAACTCAGAAAGTTCTTTCGGTGCCATCCTGTACGGAGCTTTCGATATCGGAGCGGTACCCGGAAAAACATCGATAGAGAACTCCACATCTCTATCCGGAGGTAAACCAACCAACTCCTCAGGAAAAACATCCACAAACTCCCGTACCACAGGGATCTCAGAAACAGAACCAACCTCCAGGTTCAGATCCCGCACCGAAGCCAAAAATACTGGATATCCTTTCTTCCACATTCTGCTCACCTCTAACGCAGAAATCAGACTGGAGAGAACACCTCGTAATCCCTGAAATACAACTCTCTCTCCAGCCATAAGCAAACTCACTTGCTTCTTCAGACAGTCAATCTGAGCCTCATACTGACTCAACCAATCCATTCCCAGAATCACATCATACGAAGAAATCGGCAATCGAATCAAACTCGATTTCCACTTCTTGCCAGAAATCTCGATCTCACACAAACAAAACTGTCGAGCAATCAATGGATTCCCAGCCGGCAAAATCACAGACAAAGAAACCGGTAAAACCATCGAATCCAAATGTAAAAGCTCAAAACAATGCTCGGACAGAAAAGAATGACTCGCTCCAGAGTCAAACAAAACACGACAGGGCTGATCAGAAATGTAAACCGTACCTGTCACCACATCCGGAGCATCTCGAGCCTCCTGCTGACTCAAGCTGTAAACTCGTGGCTGAACTGGAGCAGGAGCTGAAGCAACAGAACTACTCTGCTCCCTCTGAATCGTAGGTGGTCTCCGTGGTGCAGAACTAGAACCACCACCTCTACCAGCAAATCCCTCAGGGCGTGGAGGAACAGTCCTCGGTCTTCCTGCTGCTGAACCAACAGGTCTGACTAAACCCTCAGATCGCTGCTCATATCCCATCTGTGGACATTCTGCAATCCTGTGTCCCGGCTGACCGCATCTGAAACAAAGACCAGCTATCCTGTAGCACTGGCCATGGTGTCGCCGTCCACAACTCTGGCACACAGGTGCCGAACTGACAGATCCAGAACCAGTCGTACTGGTAGCAGTACCAGACGATCCTCCGCTCCTTCTGGAATCTCCAGATCCAGAACCAGGAACAAATCTCCTCTTCCCAGAGGAACCACTGCCAGAAGTATCACCTCCAAACCTCTTCCTACTCGCAGACCACCGCTGCTGAGTAGTCGTCATGTCGTTCTCAATCAGACGAGCTCGCTCCACAAGCTCAGAGAAATCAGAAATCCGGAACGGTATCAAAGGCTGCCTCAAAGTATCTCGTAAGCCTCTCAGAAACCTGTAGCACCTCTCAGCAGACGTGCTAACCAGTTGCGGAGCGTACCTGGCTAATGCAGTAAACTCAGCCTCGTACTGCATCACCGTCTTGCTCCCCTGAACCAGCCTCAGAAAACTCTCCTGCATCTGCTGTCGTGCAGAAGGGGGAACAAACCAGTCTCTGAATACCTCAGTGAACTCTTCCCACGTGATCAAAGAGTTCAGTCTGCCCTGAAATCTGGCTGCCTGCTGGCCGTCCCACCAGTGCTCAGCCTCTCCGTCCAACAGAAAAACAGCTAACGGAACCTTCCTGTCTGCAGGACACTGCATCCCGTCAAAAGTCTTCTCTAATCTCCTCAGCCACTCCTCAGCAGCTCTGGGCTCAACAGCGCCCTCAAACCTCGGAGGCTTCAACCTCAAAAATAACTGCAGGTGTCGATCAATATCCTCAGATCTCACAGTAGACGCTCTGCTCTGAGTCTCGCTCATCATCTGAGCAACAAGTGAAGCAAACTGAGACAGCGTATCAGCACCGACCACTGGGGCTGTACTCCCCACTGGTGCTGCCTGATCATCACTCTGACCGTCTGTCATGTCTGGGTCTGGCTGATCCATACAGAAAAATCCAGAAAATCCGGAAAACTATCACAAAAACAACACAAAATAACACAATAAAAAGCCAAACGACCCAAAACTACCTCCCAGACAGACTCACTGATCACTTCCTAAAGCTCTGTTTTACAATCCAACCTGTTTCCAAAACCAGTGCTCTGATACCACAAAAGCTTGTCACGACCCGACCCGACGGGGACGGATCCCGCCCGAGCCGGATCGCGACGAGCAGCGCAGCTAAACTTACTTATCCAGGATCTGGCTTTGGATTAGGTTGCTGAACTGATCTTCCAAATTCTTAACTCAACAGAACAACACAGAACAACAGAGCTACTAAAAACATCAAATGCAGCGGAACAAAACATCTATCTTTTCATTTCCTCAAAATAATCATCTACAGAACAGTGCATGGCTTTCGACAGAAAGAAAAACAGAACAGAAAAGCCATGACTGTACAAAAATCAAAAGTACAAAAGTACCTAATCGGATCAGACTCTGAAACTAATCCTGGACCTCCTTGCCCTTCCCAGAACCTGAAAACCACCAGAAAACAAGGGTGAGCTCAACAGCTCAGCAAAGCAACAAACCACCAATCCAAATTCTCAGAAACCAAAACCAAACTCATCGGACAGAAATCAGATCAGAAATCGGAACAGAATCGGAAATCAGAACTTATACGGACAGATATCAAATCAGAATCGGAATCGTACAGATCATATCAGAACAAATCAACAGAGTCAGATTCAGAAATCAGAAATCAGAATCGTACGGAGCATATCGTATCAGAATCACAATTTCGTACAGAACAGAACAGATACAGAAAACAGATCAGATACATATAACTAAATGCCCTGACACTGACGGAATCTCTACGGATTCCGGCCCCTTATGCCTCCCTTCCCAGACACTGACTGAATCTCATAGGATCCAGGCCCCTTATGTCTCCCTTTGTGCTCACGGCACCAAAACAGATGTGCTTATAGCACCAGAACAGAATTCATCGGATCCGGAACGAAACAGATATCAAAATGTATATTGAGCTCATTTCAGAATTTCCCGTTTCACTAACTGAATCGCATAGGATTCAGGCCCCTTATAACTCCCTTTTTATAGCTTATACACATAGCATTTCAATTCAGAAGAAATTCGAACATTTCAGAAATTACCCGAAAAATCGGGCAGCACAACGGCAGTATACAGAATTTACACAAAAATTCCTGCAAAGAAAATTTACCGAATTCGCACAGAACATAGATAATCACATTCCAGAACATTTATTCTACTGCACAGAGAATTTACGATTTCACAGAAATTTCCGGTCGACTAAAAACACAGTCGAATCAAAAATACCCGGACGAAAATCTTCAAAATATAGTCAAAACGTGCACACCCGGCACGGCAACGATATACAGAAACTTACGCAGTAAAAACTGAACCAATCGAAAGATACGGACGAAAAACCGTAACGAAAACGAAATCCGGACAGAAAAATACCGCCAACCGCGACGGAACTGAAAATTGAGAAAGACGGAATGTGCCTTACCTCGAGCACAGCAAAATCCTCAACAGTCACTTCGCTCGAAAACGGCTCCGCGTCTTCCCGAAATCAACTTTTCCAAATTCCTCTTTTTCTCTCTCCTCAGACGAAAAATCAGATATTTTATAAAATCTTTTTCTCTCTCTTCAAATGAGCTGATTTGCCTTAAATCTTCTTCAGATCGGCCTGGCCGATCGTCCAGATCGGCCTGGACGATCAGACCAAAATCCCATCGTCCAGGGACGATTTTTCAGGACGATGTTTACTATTCATAGGCGATAAAAACCCCTACTCACTGACTTGTGCCATCCACTGATCGTCCCGGGACGATACCTTGATCGGCCTGGACGATCCCTACAGGAAAACACTTAGAGCAATTCTGGACAGATTCTGGAACTGAATATACACTGATCGTCCCAGGACGATCCCAGATCGTCCTGGACGATACTGGAGCAGTTTGAAATATTACACGCCTGACCCGCGCAAGCGGGTCCGCCTGACCCGCGCGGTCGGCTCCGGCAGGCTGCCTGGCCCGCGCCGCTTGGAGCTGCCGCTCCGTAAGGCGGTGGAGGGTGAGGCGGTTTGTCCCACCGCCTCAAGTGGGCCCCACTCCGCGAAAAAATGAGTTTTTTGACGTTTTTTGGCCCGAAAAAATTCCAAAAAATGCCTAAAAAATTCTAAAAAATTCCGAAAATTTTTAGAATATTTCAAAAATTAAGAGATTCTAGAAACTTCTATTCTCTCTCCCCAAAAACTATAAATAGGCTCTTTAAGTCCTTAGGAAATCACTCCACTCCTCTTCTCCTTCTCTTTTCTTCTCTTCTCCCTCTGTCCTTTCTATTGAGGCTTTCCCTCAGTTTTATGAGGCCCCTCTCTTGGCAAGGAAGTTCGGAGCCCTCTCCCTCTGTCCTTTCCATTGAGGCTTTCCCTCAGTTTTCTGAGGCCCCTCTCTTGCCAAGGAAGTTCGGAGCCCTCTCCCTCTGTCCTTTCCATTGAGGCCTTCTTTCAGTTTTCTGAGGCCCCTCTCTTGGCAAGGAAGTTCGGAGCCCTCTCCCTCTGTCCTTTCCATTGAGGCATTCCCTCAGTTTTCTGAGGCCCCTCTCTTGGCAAGGAAGTCCGGAGATTCTCTTCTTTCCTCATCTCCCTCTGTCCTTTCTATTGAGGCATTCCCTCAGTTTTCTGAGGCCCCTCTCTTGGCAAGGAAGTCCGGAGATTCTCTTCTTTCCTCATCTCCCTATGTCCTTTCTATTGAGGCATTCCCTCAGTTTTCTGAGGCCCCTCTCTTGGCAAGGAAGTTCGGAGATTCTTTTGTTTCCTCATCTCCCTCTGTCCTTTCCATTGAGGCATTCCCTCAGTTTTCTGAGGCCTCTCTCTTGGCAAGGAAGTCCGGAGATTCCCCCTTCTACTTCGAGATATTCTACGGAGGTCTGATGTTAATCAGTTGGCGATAGAGGTCGGATAGACAGTTGTAAGGAGGGAGGTTGAAGTGACGGGCATACTTCCAGCATCGGGGAGAAGTATGATGACAGGCAGGAATTCAACGTCAGGTAGTCATACAGCGTCGGGCAGAAGACCGACGAAAGTCTATTAACTGGTATAAATCCGACATCTGGTAGAAGTATGAAGTCAGGTAGAGGTGCAGCGCCATATACAAGACCGACGAAAGTCTGTCGACGGGCAAAAGTCTGACAACGATTAGTAGTCTGACGGCAAGCAGAAGCTCGTAGTCGGATAGAAGTACGGCCTTGGGTAGAAAACCGATAAATGCTCGTTGACGAGCAGAAGTCTAACGACGAGTAGAAGTCCGACGATAGGGAGAACTCCGACGTCGTGTAGAAGTACAGCCTCAGGCAGAAGACCGATGAAAGTTCGTCGACGGGCAAAAGTCTGACAACGATTAGTACTCTGACGGCAAGCAGAAGCTCGTAGTCGGGTAGATGTACGGCCTTGGGTAGAAGACCGATAAATGCTCGTTGACGAGCAAAAGTCTAACGACGAGTAGAAGTCCGACGATAGGGAGAACTCCGACGTCGTGTAGAAGTACAGCCTCAGGCAGAAGACCGATGAAAGTTCGTCGACGGGCAGAAGTCCGACGACGAGTAGAAGTCTGCTGACGAGCAGAAGTTTGATGACAAGGAGAATTTCGGCGTCGGGTATTAGTCCGTCAAAAGTCCTGCAAGGCAAAAGTTCAAAGCAGGAGGAAATTCAAAATCGGGTAGAATTTTAACATTATGGAGAAGATAGAAGCCCATTAACGACATTCTGGCGACGTTAACCAATGATATGAGACTTCTCCAAGGTTGTAAGTCGGAGCCCTGCTCGACGACGTTAACCTGTGTGGAAGAGGTTGGGAGAATCCACCAAGGATGTAAGACCTTTCCGAGGTTGTATGCCGGAGCCTTTGCTCGACGACGTTAACCTGTGTGGAAGAGGTCGGGAGAATCCACTAAGGATGTGAGACCTTTCCGAGGTTGTATGCCGGAGCCCTGCTCGATGACGTTAACCTGTGTGGAAGGGGTCGAGAGAATCCACCAAGGATGTAAGACCTTTCCTAGGTTGTATGTCGGAGCCTATGCTCGACGACGTTAACCTGTGTGGAAGAGGTCGAGAGAATCCACCAAGGATGTAAGACCTTTCCGAGGTTGTATGTCGGAGCCTTTGCTCGACGACGTTAACCTGTGTGGAAGGGGTCGAGAGAATCCACCAAGGATGTAAGACCTTTCCTAGGTTGTATGTCGGAGCCTATGCTCGACGAAGTTAACCTGTGTGGAAGAGGTCGAGAGAATCCACCAAGGATGTAAGACCTTTTCGAGGTTGTATGCCGGAGCCTTTGCTCGACGACGTTAACCTGTTTGGAAGAGGTCGGGAGAATCCACCAAGGATTGATCATCTGCTGACTGAGCTATAATGATTATGTATTTGCTCGAATCAAGAATATTAACGTTCACAGCTTTTGCAAATTTATCAATACAATTTTACTCGAAAAAGATAAAGAAACAAAGTCTTACTGCATTAAGCAAAAGCATAGCTCCCTAAGACAGCTTAGGGAGGGAGAAGCTACAAACACCACAAATAATATTCAAAATTAAAGACAGATAGTACTGAAGTCATACAATACTAAAGATATACGATACTTAAAACAAGCAGCACTACTGTGCTCTACGCAATTAACACTCGGCAAGGTGTAGATAGGCCCCCAGCAATGGTTCCAATTTCCCCCACTATTTGGCGATTGTTTATCGACTGCCTTTGTTGTTGATTCTGCCCCCCAGTCAGACCAACTTCATCTCGGGCTGGTGCATTCTTGATGAATTGTCGGAGATATCCTTGTCGGATCAGTCTCTCAACTTCTTCCTTGAGTTGCCAACATGCTTCAGTAGTGTGCCCACGGCTACGGTGGAAGTGGCAATATTGCTCCTGGTTTCCGACGTTGGGCTTCAAAGGGTGTGGCCATTTTATGTTCTCCTGATCCCGGATGGCCATTAATACATTTGCTTGGGATGTATTGAGTGGTGTGTACTCCTTTTCTTGACGAGTTTCTTGTCGCGGCTGTGAGGGTCGAGGAGGAAAATTGTAGTTTCCTTGCTTCTTTCTTTGTGAGGGGGGATTCTCCATCCCTGGGGGATATTTACGCTTCCCGGTCGTCTGCTCAAATTGCTTTCTATGAGCATTGATGGCATCATCGGCGGAGATTTGAGCCTCTACTCGATGGATTAGATCCGCATATGAATGGACCGTATCTCGCATGAGTGCTGAGTAGAAGGGGCCTGGGCGGAGTCCTCCAAGAAATACACCTCTAAGCAATTCGGGATCTATCCCTGGAATTTGTCGGGCTTCCGTAGAAAACCTCTGGAAGTATTCTTTATAGGATTCACCCTCATTCTGACGTATCCCTGAAAGGTGGGAGGAATCTTTAATCGTCCTTCGGTTGGCGACAAACTGTTCGACGAACAGTTTGGCTAATTTAACGAATATCGGGATGGATCGGGCAGGCAGTGAGTAGAACCATATTCGGGCTTGCCCTTTAAGGGTGGCAGGAAAAACTTGACAGAGCAAAGCGTCCGGGGCCTGCTGGATATGCATAATAGTGCGGTAGTGGTCGATATGCTCGTAGGGGTCTGAAGTTCCATCATACGAATCAATATTCGGGAGTTTGAATCTTGCCGGAATGGGGTATCGGAGGACAGCTTCGGTGAAAGGTGATGACTCCTGAATATCTCGTCGGCGAAGGGACTGTCTGATACCCCCTGTGGAGAACTCCTCTCGGACTAGCCTCCACAATTCACGCCGTAGAGTATTGCGGGGGAGTTCAGTGACGTGCTGTTCGTCCAGGTCCTCGGGGACGTCCAGAGGCATATGCTGCCGGTGGCCCGTGCGTGAAGGATGGGTAGAGCTTGCTGTGTCAGCAAGTTCATTTTCTGGGCGTGTTAGAGGGCGCATTCTTGGCGGAGGAAGGGGGACTTCCACATGAAGAACATCTTCAAAACCTGGCTGGTCTCGGGGGAGGAGAATGTCCTCCTGAGGTACTAGTGCTGGTCCTCGAGTCTTCCTTAAGAGTTGTAGGATCTCGTTCTGAGATTCTTCCATCTTTTTGATGCGCTCTTCTAGGGATGGTCCTGAAGTTCCTTCTCCGGTAAGGTTCCGTCCACCGGGGTGAAAAGAGGCAGATGCCTGTCGTCCCTGATTCATGGACTGGTGTGAATTGGAGTGGGAGGTTCCCATGATGCGGTGGCTACGCCTGTTGGCCATTGATGGAGTACTT
Source organism: Dendrobium huoshanense (assembly GCA_016618105.1). NCBI lineage: Eukaryota > Viridiplantae > Streptophyta > Magnoliopsida > Asparagales > Orchidaceae > Dendrobium > Dendrobium huoshanense. The sequence goes on along the minus strand of CM028343.1, from coordinate 858,106 downwards.
AGTATAGTGAGATTGACTTTTCCCACAGACGGCGCCAATCTGTTGCGGGCTAGAAATTACGCGGCGATAGAGATTTTATTCTACGTCTTAGCGTTGTACGTATAACTAGCACACACAGAAAACACAAGATTTTTTACGTGGAAAACCCTTAAAAGGGAAAAAACAACGAGGCCTAGCCCAGTTGAAAAATGGTTCCACTAGACTTTGAGTTTGTTACAAAGGACTGAATCACCTCAAGGGGTGATCAGATTACAATCAATTACTTAAGACGTCGAGTCTTCGGCAGGACGTAGGGACTGAATGTTGGGCCCTGAGTATGACGTCGGGTCTTTGGCAGGACATCGGGTCTTCGACAGAACGTAGGGACTCAGTGTCAGGCCTTGAACAAGACGTCGGGTCTTCGGCAGAACGTAGGGACTGAGTGTCAGGCCTTGAACAAGACGTCGGGTCTTTGGCAGGACGTCGGGTCTTCAGTAGGACGTAGGAGCTGAACGTCGGGCCTTAAGGTGGTGGTCCGGCGAGGTTATGTGGCGGTCCGGCGAGGTTCCTGCAGTGGTCCGGCGGTGGTCCGACGAGATTCCTGCGGTGGTCCGGCGAGGTTCTGCGGTGGTCCGGCGGTGGTCCGGCGGCTGTCGAGGAGGAACTCCTTCCTTCTCTTCTTCCTTCTCTTCTCTTCTTCTCTCTCTTGCTTGGATCCTCTCTTGTGAAGAATGAGGGCTCTATTTATAGATTTTCTGGAGTGGCATGGTCCGTAAATAGGTGTGAGATCAAGGGCGAAAAGGGAGTGGTCAAATGGACGGCCGATATTGAATCCTACGATTGTACACCGTTTGTTGGACATTTGACGGCCTTAATGATGTCGGAATTTAGTGATCTTGGGCTCGTTGGATTCGTCTCGTCGAGCCGTTCGATTCGAGTATAAGCTCGTCAAAATAGGAGACCGTTTGGTAACTCAAATTGCGGTTTGAACCTTCCGACAGCACTTCGGGTCCATGATTCGGACCCATTTGGGCTCGGATTGGGTCGATCTTGGTGTCGTTGGGTTCGTATTTCCGAGACGCTCAGTTTGACTTTAAGCTCGTTGAAATCGGAGTTTGGATGCTCCCGGATTTAATTTTTGAAGTCTCCAACTAGTTTTTTGCCTTGAGATTCGTGCCCGATCAAGCTAATTTTGTGAAGACGTATCAATAGTGACAATCAATATGATCATGAATCTATACAAAAAGCAGTAAAATACATGCAGTAACAATAAAATCTGTAAAACAATAAATGACAAAGAGGACAATCAAATAGTGCTGGTAAAAAAAAAATAGTGAAATTTATAAACTAATAAACTTGGTCCTGATTTCGAAATAATAAAATAGTAAACAATCATTCTTAAATCATACGTCATAGCAGTGCTATCCAATCAATAAAAAAAACATGAACAATGAACTAGCGCCTCGGTGCTGTATAGTTTACTCCGCTGTGGCGCTGTCTGATGTGGCACAATTACTAATTGAAGCAGCACATCACTTCGCTAAATCAATGTGGCTCCCCGTGTTGGTAACTACTCCACCATGACCCTCCAGAAGTTTGGCCGCTGCGACGCTTGAATGGGGGGGGGGAATCGACGCTAAGGTGTGGAAAGGCATGACACTTTGGCGATCATTTTCCCGAGACACCCGGCCCTGCAGTGCTAAATTTTGGTGCAGCGGTGATGTGTAACGCTGCAAAACTATGGAACCATTACGGCGCTTACAAACAGAGAAGACTAGCACTGCAATGGGGGAAACAAACGCCTCGATGTGATTGGACCTGTCACTGTTGCGTTATATAAGCTAGCCCCACATCATAATCTACACTTAATACCCCCTTGATTGTTAGTTGCGACCATCCAAGAGGATAGAATTCAAGAAGGATTCCATTCATCATCGTCCACAAAAACCAATGTGAGCAACTGAATCATCACATAACCACATAAAAAATGCATACCAGCTCCATAGGCCACAAAATAGATAAAACCGCACGGCTCCACCTCCAACAATAATCCTACCACTGAGCCTAAAAACTCAATAAAAAACATAATAATATGAAAATTAAAATAAAGCTGCTTGCCACCAAACGGAATCTCATTATGCCAGAGTCAAATATCGATAGCTGGAAGAACAGAGGGAAAGAAAGATGGAAGAAATATATTCCAGTTAGTGTAATAAATTAATAGCATCTTCCTTCCTTTTCTAACCACCAATTTTGAGCCAGGCATCATTTTTTATATTTAAAATAGATAGTTTTCAATCTCTCAGTACCATTACCAAATCTTCTTATATTTCTCTCTCAATAGATGATAGATAGTGCAGTTAATAATCAATAAATAGAAGTATTTATGGATAGCCTGTAGGTTATTAGAATCTAAAATATACTCAAACAGTTGCAGCAAATTCGGTCTCATAAGGAAAATGTTCATACTCGAAATAAGCTCATAGAGTAAATGGAATGTAAAGTCACATTCAAAGAACAAATAAGAGTTATTTTCAGTAAAACAATAGCAAAAATTGCAGGTAATAGATCCCAAAACATGATAAATTATTCTGTGCAAAGGTCGGACATAGAACGTCATCTAGAGACCAATCAAATGCGTCACGTCAGCGGTACCATGCAAAGGGTTGACGTGATGCATTATAATTGATCTCTGGACGGCGTTCGGCATCCACATAGAATAATTAATCCGAAAACATAGCCAACCAAGAAAAAAAAGAATGAATTCTTAAAGCATAAAGCTTATGCTATATATAATTAAACCAGGGACCATATTGTGCCTCCTTATAGTAATTGTGTATAAAATTTTTAAAGCAGAATTATCCGGAGCCACGCCAAACTAAGCAGGTGGAAGAATTATAGGTGATAGGGAGGGCTTTAAATCTTTAATAGTAGCTTGGATATGCAAGGGGAGATAAGAAGGAAGATTCCAGGAGTTTCAGGTGATGTTGCTTTTAATGGGAGAGATTATTGGGTTCGGATATCATATACAGCTTACGTTCAGTATTCACAATACTGAGCAGTACTGAGCTCGATACTATGAAGGACTGAGTACCGAGCAGTACCGAGCTCGGTACTGAGCAGTACCGAGCTCGGTACTGTTTGGTACTGCTTAGTACTGAGCTAATTACCAAGTAGGAGGTGATGTGGCCATTTTTATTGGGATCCGAACACGTTCGGTGTCCGAACCCAATAATTTGCCTTTTAATGGAGGCTTGAGGAGAAAAAAATGTGAATAATAGAAGTATCAATCATTTCTCCCAAAGAGGCACCATTACACTAGTGATCATAGAGTAATCGTTATCATTGTAATCTTCATCATCCATGACAACCAAATCTTTGAAAAAGATTTTGCCTTCGCATGAATCATTTTGAGAAGTACAGAACAAACTAATTATAGAATGATGTAGAGTTAGCTTTAAGTAGCCTATGACTTCTTTGAAATTTGGCTTCAATCAGATAGGGTTGAGTGAATATAACAGAGATTAGTGAGCCTAAGATCTAAATATATTTTTTAAATTCTCACAGACAAACAAATTCCATGAAAAGTAAACTGACTCATTCTCATACCATCTGAGGGCTTCCTCAAAATGATAACTTCTATGTTAAGCTTTTCAATTTCTCATGGGACCTTTTTTTTAGCGGTTTTGCTATCCAGAAAACAATCACAATTTTATTTGAGAGCTATTTTCTTATCACTTTTCAAAAAATTTATAACGTATAGCTGCTTTTGCAACTATAATAGCTATTTACTTTCCTCACAGTAACACAACCAACTTTATGCAACGCTACAACCATCCCAAACAGACCTTAAATCTATCTGTCTAATGTTTTCTATTGGATATATGCTAGCTCAATATCTTCATAGTTCTCTTTATTATTCCGAATCTTAACTTAGGATTCGTTTGAGACTGTTGCATTTTTTTATAAAAATGATTATAAAGTTGTTATGGGAAAGTAATTATTTTTAAAGCTGCTTGCTAGCATAAAATTTTTCTGAAAGTAGTGTTTAAATAGAAACTGTGATTACTATCTACAAAGCAAAATAGTAAAAAAAGTTGATGACTTTCTTAATGCTTATTAAAATTTTGTACTAAATAGTTGCTTTAAGAAGCATTAAAAAGACGAATTTGTGTACTAAAAAACTGCTTTAAAAAGCAATAAAAAACCTGTGGCTTCGTTTGAGACAGCTTTCATACAGCTTTTTAAAACGACTTTTTAGTGCAAAAATTTCAAATTCAAGACAATTTTACACTGAGAAATTTTTGTACTGAAAAGCTATTTTACGAAGCCTTAGGCTTCGTTTGGGACGGCTATTTTAGTGCTTCTTAAAACAGAGTTCTAATACAAAAATTCAAAATTTTGAACTAGAACTCCGTTTTAAAAAGCAATAAAAAAGCCGTCCCAAACGAAGCCTTAATCACTAAAAACCTTGATATGCTCAACTCTTTCTATGTTATATATATAATTATATATATGCATAGATGTGCATAAGTTTGAGAATCTGACTTAGAAAATTCAAATCGACAAAGAATTAGATCCATGCATCTACCAAATCGAACTCGACAAACCACTTCTTGCTCATCAAATTATTGTATGAATAAGCCAGTTCAAGATCAGCTTTGAACTAATATTATCAAAATGGGATCAGCTTGAGAACAAATTATTTAAGATTTTGTTTGAGATAATTTGTATTTTTTTTCTGTTTTTATTTTATATTATTTATTTTTTAATTTAAAAAAAATTGTTTGATTAATTGAGCATCAAATAAGTAAATTTATATGGTGGTGATGGCAAAAAATAATAAATAAATAATTATATATATATATATATATATATATATATATATATATATATATATATATATATATATATATTAATATGGTGGTGATGACGATCAACGTCATAGCAGTAGTGGCAGCTATAGAGAATGATAGTTGCGGCAGTTGACGACTGCGGCTGTGGCGCCTAAACCCTAATTATTTAAAAAAAATTACCCAAATTAGTAATTATTATTTTAAAAAGTAAATAAAATAAATAAAAAAAATCTTAAACCTACCCCTAGATAATATGATTCATCATTATACGTAGCTCATCTTGACTTGTTGATCGAGAACTTTGACTACTAACGAATAGATCTTGAGTTCGAAACTTATATACGTGATATATATATCTCAAATATCTCAAAAAAAAAAAAAGATTCATTGTTATTTTTTTTTTCTTTTCTTCAATCTTCCAACAAACTAATCACAGCTTAACTACAGCTGATGAGTAAGGATACCTCATCCTCTTGTTTATTTTATTTAATATTATCTTTTCAGCATGTCTAAAGTTTCTTTATTGTAATATAGAATAAGATAATGTATTTTCAATGGGTGGCTGTGAGTTAAAAGTTCAGAGAAAACAGTCTAATATGATGAGAATTGACACTTGTAATTCAGCCATAAGTTAAAAAAGGGAGAGATAAGGCAAACAGTGTTAGTTCTCTAATAAAGAAATTTGATATAAAAGCCAATATTATTTTAAAATTTAGAGAATTTGTATGCATAAAATTTAAAATTCTTCTATTTACATATTTAACAAATAAACTTTACTATTTATAAAACTTGCGGCTCCGTATGATATTATTATGATCTCCTTGGCGATAGGACCGATAATAATGTGAGACCTCCATGACGACTTGCTAGTTGTGAAAGTTGACATAATGCAACAAAATTTAGAGACAAGATCGATGTTGTGTGAAGGTCAACGAGGAAGAAATTGAGAGAAAGTCATAATGAGAACTCGTCACAGGATTAAGATCTTGATCGGTAGGGCATCAACGAGACCTACGTACGGTATGCGAAAGAGCACTACATTGATATTTTTATGATTATTTCTAGTTTTAAATATTAAGTAAATAATAAAATTTACTTCGGACTTAATTTTTAGAAGAAAAAAGTATATTCTAAAAAAGCAAATAAAAAATACTTTCTGGCTGTCACAGACATGTACATCAAGATAGTCTGTTGATGATAAGGTTCAATCTTTAGAGGCCTTGAATGGGTCATTTTCTATTAAAGTGCAAATTATTGAGATAAAAAGTTTTTTTTTCTTTTGTTTTTTAGCAAAATCTCTCTTTTTTTTTCTTTTTATCTACCTTTTTATTTTAAAAAGGGAATATGATAGTCCTGAAAATTATTACATCACTAGCTTTGAAACATTTTTCAGTCAAGTGCAAATATAAATGAGTAAAATTAAATAATATTTATTGAAAATATAAGTTATGATACATAATGAGTTTGACTAACTTCCGAAGGAGAAAATAGTTGTTGTGCGTGAAATACAAAAAAATCCTAAGAAACCCTCATGAATGAAGAAAGTTGCTGTGCGCGAAATATACGCGTGTATGCTGAGTACACAGATATGTACTCACTATGTATTTAGTTGTTTTAAGTTCTAGCAAGTACATATAATCTACTCATCATGCAAGCAAAAAAAAAAGGAGTACATAGTCAATACATATATGTTGACTCCAATACTCCATGTGTATTTCGTTCGATACATTATTTGCATCGAATAATTTCTCCTAATATTGGCCACATTTATCGCGCACTATGGTTTGGCCCATAAGTGAGTTGGCTAGATCAATTTAAGATGAAGGTCGACTTACCCGAGCCAATATATGCCTATCAAACTTGCATAATTTAATGTATATTCGTCAATCATCTAATGTTAGGGAGTGTACATCTTATAGTGAGAAATGTATCATATGAGCATAGTATTAGATGGCATGTACCTTTGAAGTATTAAATATAAACATTAAAAAAAATCATACTGGAAATATCATGGAGTGTCAAGCTGCAAATTATATAAATTATGTACATGAACTTTTATTATTTAGTATGAAAAGATATTATGACAATTTTTTGAAATGATGCTTTAGAGGATATAATTTATTGTTTGCTTACGACACCACTAAGCCTTTTCATAAGATAAATTAATCCCACTGTGCCTCTCAACATTATTTGAACCTATATATTTGACCATCTGTCTATTAATACGTTTATCTTACTATATGATCTTGAATTAATTTCAAAAATGCATTATTTCTCATGATCGATATATATTATATGAATCTTTAAAAGAATCACTTCAACTATATGCCCATAAAATGATATACACATTAAGGCTTCGTTTGTGACAGTTTTCTTATTGCTTCCTAAAACTGTTATGTAGTACAAAATTTTTTTGAAATCAACAAAAAAATATTTAAGAATTGCCTCCAAACAAAGCCTAAAAATACGTACCTTTATGTGTTGAGTCCGACAATAATACTTTGTCCAATTGAAGTATCTCATGGAGACTTCTTACTTGTTAGAACAAATCCCATGGCCAAGGAATGAAGAAATAAGCAATGCTTGTAGAAGAAATTTAAGGCCATGGATGGGAGTATTGTGGATGTTATGCCTATGTTTTAATGGTATTTTGTCTTAAAAAATTCAGTGCTTATATGCAATGCCCAAATATAAATAAAAAAAAGATATATGTAATCAAATATGTGTGTTATGAGGCATATTTAGTCAAAAATTTCAGTAATATTTCTATATTTAATTAATATGATTAAATTGTTATTAATTTATAGGTAAAATGAAGTAAAAGCAATGATGAAGAGGATGATAGGAAAATTTTTTATAAGATTCTAACGTATTATTGAGATAGCTAAATATTTATTTATGTTGCTTTTATAATACTTTAGTGAAAGAAAATTAAAATACTATTTATTGAACATTTTAGTTGTCTTACATTTCAATTAAAAGAATATATATATATATTAAAAGAATATATATAATTGTTTGGGAAATTTATTTTTATTTATATCATGATAACATAAATAAACAAAAATCTTAACTATTTATTTTCTTGGAGAAATATGAATACAAGTTGCTTTTGTATGAAATTATCATTACCACAACAATATAAGACAACTTTCAATGATATATATTACAAATACCGAAGGTGATTGTTGTTGAAACATATCTTTTCCAAGCTTCTTCACTATTTACTAAAAAAAGTGTTTCTTTGCCTTAGGGTTATCTATGCCTTAAAAAGCTTCAATGTGAACTCCTTTAAAAGAACATTGATCAGTGCTCTTTTGCTTTGTTTTGTTTTGTTTTTTTTCATAAGTAGGAATGTAGTCACGATCCACTGTTGTAAAAGGAGATAGTAGAAGAACTCTATGTTTGAAAAGAAAAAAGAAATCTAAGAAGCTTTGAATAGTATATTTAGCGCTCAATCCTTATTCGAATAAAATCCAAACACTTTCTCACGTCATATTTATAATTTCTGGGATCTTTGAGCTTTCTCTTATCTCAAGTCCTAGTCTAAACCCCCTTCATATAGAGAGTAAGGTCTCTTTATACTTTTTGAGAGTAGAACTCTTCATAATCATGACTAAAATCCAAACACTCTATCGGACTGCCCATACTTACTCTTTTGATCATAGTTTATTTTTTCAACATTAAAGTGCCTCATTAGATTCATCTCACATAAATTTAATTTGTTTATAAGCGGGATTGGATATCATTTGGTTTTTTAATTAATTCATGAAGTTTGTAATTATACTTTAAGTGTTTGATTTGAGCTCATTTGGATGAGATCATATTACTATTAGTGTTCTTTGGTTTGTCTAATCAATATACTTAGTGTGACCATAAATTTACTAAAATTATAGTTCAAATAGTCCTAATTTTAACTTTGAAAGATCCAATTCTAATATTCATCGATCTTTATGCTTGATAAAGTGGATTTATAGTGACATATCATGAATCAAATTATCCAACTTTATTTTTCACACCCCCAATTTTGCATGCCATTCGAGCAATGTAACACATTTTTTTATATATATAATTAGAGGGGATATTTGCATAGACAACAAATTAGTTCAAATGAATATATTCCATATACATAATGAGCACAAAATAAATGGATATGGTTTGAACTATGTTCGAAACTTATTCAAACCAAAGTAAGCATAATTCTAGCAAGTTTTGAATAATATTCGAAAAAGGTATTTATGTGTTTAAAATAAGGTTTGAATATGAATGTACAAATTAATATATGTGACATTCCATAATCTAGATAAATTTTTCTTTTTATCCTTTAATATCACAACATCGAGCTATCCAACTTCATTTATCAATTAAATATAAGCATATATATATATATATATATATATATATATATATATATATATATATATATATATATATATATATATATATATATATATATATATATATATATATATATATATATATATATATATATATATATATATATATATATATATATATATATATATAGTCCTGGAGTATTCGCGACGGTAGAGAAATATATAGTTTAATGTCTTAATATTGTACGAAGATCCAGGACACAATTAGATAAGTGAGAGGGCGTAACATTCATAAGAGACACCAGAATTTTTACGTGGAAAACCCCTAAAAGGGAGAAAAACCACGGGGCCTGGCCCAGTTTAAATGAATCCACTAGTATTTGCAGTCGATTACAAATGAGGCCCATCCTTGGGAGAAGGCCTTGGCTTGATGATACAAATGTACTTCATATAGAGCACATTACATGGTGGTAATTACATAGACATGTTTGTTGGGTTGGAAGGGACATTGTAGGTGATGGAGGTCAGAAGGATTGTATTATGCAGGAGATAGAGGTCAGAAAGGTTGTTGTCTGGCGATGTAGGTCGAAAGGACCATAGTAGGCGATGGAGGTCGGAAGGACCGTAGTCGGCAGGAGATAGGGGTCCGAAAGATCGTAGTTGGTAGGAGACCTGGGTCAAAAAGACCGTTGTATGTTGATGGAGGTAGGAAGGACCATAGTAGGCGACGGAGGTCAGAAAGACCGTAGTCGATAGGAGACCGGGGTTAGAAAGACCGTTTTCTGGTGATGGAGGTCGGAAGGACCATAGTAGGTGACGAAGGTCTGAAGGACCGTATTCTGTAGGAGACTGGCGTCTGAAAGATCGTTACTGGTGATGGAGGTCGGAAGGACCGTAGTAGGTGACGAAGGTCGGAAGGACCGTAGTAGGTGACGAAGGTCTGAAGGACCGTAGTCGGCAGGAGATCGGGGTCAGAAAGATCGTTGTTGGCAGGAGACTAGGGTCTAAAAGACTGTTGTCAGGGGGCAGTACTCCAGTAGAAGTTCGGACGTCAAGTGATGGTCCAGCAAAAGTTTGGGCATTACGTGGTGATCCGATAGAAGTTCGGGCGTCAGGTGGTGGCCTGGTAGAGCACAGGGCCTTATTGGTGGTCCGGAGGAAGTCTGGGCCTAAGGTGGTGGCCTAGTGAAGCACAAAGCCTTAAGTGGTGGTCTGGCAGAGGTGAGGGCCTCAATTGGTGGTTCGGCAGAGCAACGACGTCAGGCGGTGGTCTGGCGGAGGTGAGGGCCTCAAGTGATGGTCTGGTGGAGCAACAGCGTGAGGCGGTGGTCTGGCGGAGGTGAGGGCCTTAAGTGGTGGTCCGGCGGAGCAACAACGTCAGGCGGTGGTCTGGCGGAGGTGAGGGTCTCAAGTGGTGGTCCGGTGGAGCAACGACGTCAGGCAGTGGTCCGGCGGAGGTGAGGGCCTCAAGTGGTGGTCCGGCGGAGCAACGACATCAGGCGGTGGTCCGGCGAAGGTAAGGGCCTCAAGTAGGGGTCCGACGAAGGCGAGGGCCTCAGGTGGTGGTCCGGCGAAAGTCCGGCGGTGGTCCGGCGAAACTCCGGCGGTGGTCGAGGAAGAGCTTCTTCCTTCTCTTCTCTTCTTCTCTTCTTGCTTCGATCCTTTTTCAAGATGAATGAGGGGTCTATTTATAGATTTTCTGGAGTGACATGGCCCGTAAATAGGCAAGAGATCAGGAGTAAATGTGGAGTGGTTGGATGGACGGTCGATATATAATCCCTTGATCATGTACCATTCGTCAGACATTTGAGAGCTTTAATGATATCGGAATTTGGCGATCTTAGGCTCGTTGGATTTGTCTCTTCGAGCCGCTCGATCTGATTATAAACTTGTCATGTTTGGAAACTATTTGGTAACCCAAATTATGGTTTGAACCTTCCAACAGTGCTTCGGGTCCTTGATTTGTACTCATTTGGGCTCGGATTGAGTTGAATTTGGTGTCGTTGGGTTCGTATTTCTGAGACATTTAGTTCGACTATAAGTTTGCTGAAATCAGAGTACGGATGGTCCCAATTTTAATTTCGAAAGTTTCCAACTTGATTTTGCCTCGAGATTCGTGCCCGATCAAGATATTTTTTGATGACATATCAATAACAAACCTAGAAAATCTTAATCAATCTCACACTCCTGAACTTTTACTCTGAAATAAAATAATTTATTCACATTTAATGAACTAAAAAGCCCAGCTTGTCATCCAATTTTACAACTGACTCAAAGCATCATTAAAAATAGTATGAATGTCGTTAATCAATTAATAATAATAAAAATAGTCATATGATCATGAATCGATGCATAATAAAACACACAAGCAGTAATAGTAGAATATGTAAATATTAAAATAATATGGTATGAAAGCTAGTAAAACAGTACGGTATAGAAACAAAAAAATTAGTACATATGCTGAATCAATAAAACAGTCATTATATTAATACTATCAATCAGTAAAAATTTGTATAAACCAGTAAAACCAAAGTATCGGTAAAGATTATCAAAATCATATCAATATAGTAAAATCTTATAATATTGTACACATGTTATCCAGTTATTTTATATCATTATTAAATTAGTATCTTAATCACTTGTTTAATATATCACATGTTTAATATCAATGTAGTGAATCAATATCAATAATCAATATAGTGAATCATAGTTGTATCGATTGTAGCAATGTCCATATCCATAGTAGTATCAGTACAATGTTATTAGTAAAATCGGTGGCAGTAGCTGTAAAGAAATGCATTAATAGTAAATATGTACAGTGACTGTAAACTAGTAAACAAAATAGGAAAGCCGTAAAATCATACAATAATATAATAATGAATCAATAATATGTATTTCATTAATCAAACTAAATAAGTAAGAAGTCTTGATTTAAGCGATTTTTTTCGATTAAGTAATAATCCATATCAGTATCTCATTGGCTCAGTAATAAGAGTCATCACTCTTTACCCTTCAACATAATAATAACTCCTAATCAATCTCATGTGAATCAGTAAAGAATAATATCAAATCACAATATTTAAAGAAAAGCCCATCAGTCCACCATTTTGTAGGGGTCAATCAATCTGTTGTCAACATCAGTGAAATTAGCTTTTACTTGTCCTCGCACATATTATTATCACCATACTATAATAATAATAATGACTAATTAGTACTCAACCACATACCCACATTCATTTTCAATGATTGTATTAACAGTATGCTTATAGTAAAAATATCAATTATTCAAGGAGCAAAAAAAATACAAAATGTATTAATTTTTATTTTACCCGGTGAAATTCAATAAATGTTATAGTCAAAATGTCCAAGATAATCAATATAATAAAAAAATTTGCGTGTAAAGTTTCATAAACACGAAGAAGATGCAATAAAATTAGTTCTAGGAATAATCAAACAGTTAAAATTAAAATATTTAAAAATAAATATAGGATTATAATCACCTATAGTGATATGATAAATTTTTACAAAAGCGGCAAAGCGACCTTGCAAAATCAAATCAAGTTTAGGTCAACCTGAAAACCCGACAACGACCCGTAACTGATCAGCATATTATGCAGCTCGCAGTCTTACCTGCGACCCTGCACCGTGCTCGCCCTAGTTCCACGGCTTGCACTCGCGCTTGCCCCTGCATGCCATATAAGCCTCATTTTATGACTCTCATGAAGGATCCGATCATTGGAATGAGACACCAACCGACGCGTCCGACACTCTGCTCAAGCCTCTCTCGCTCAAGCTCGATCTCCATCTACCCGCAATCAAAGCCAACGACCCGATGCTAGATGCCAAACTTCCCTCCCCTTCACGCTAAGGCACCCACACGCTCGTTAGCAATGGTAAGTGGCAACTTGAAATCGGGTCGTGTCAGGTTAACCTAGTAATATGGCGAGTCGAGTCCGGGTTGCAATTTATGACCCATTTATAAAAGTGGGTTGGGTTCGGGTCGGGTCAAACAATTGCAGGTCAATGTTGGGTTCGATCCGAACCCGACCCACAACCCATTTTTAACACCCCTAATATCAATGTAGCAAAACCCTATAATGATGCATACATGCTATCAAGTTATTCTATATCAGTATCAAATAAGTATCTTAATCACTTACTTAATATATCATATCCTCAGTATCAATATAGTGAATCTATATCAGTAATCAATATAGTAAATCAATAGAAGTATCGTATAATATTGACGTTAGTATCGATAACAATATTAGAATAACATCATCAATAAAATTAGTGGCAATAATAATAAAGAAATGTAGTAACAGTAAATCTAAAAATGATAGTAATTAATAAACATTAACAATAAAGTAGTAAAATTGTACAATAATAGTAACAATGAATCAATAACATACATTTTAGTAGTCACACTAAACAAGAAAGAATTTCTAGTTTAAATGATATTTTTTCATTAAGTAGTAATATGTATATGTATCTCGTTGGCTCAGTAAATAGAGTCGTCATTCTTTGCCAATCGACATAGTAATAACTTCTAATAACTTTCAATCAATATCACATGAATTAATAAAAAATAACATCAAATCATAGTATTTAAAGGAACGCCCGTCAACCCACCATCTTATAGAGGTCAACAAATTTCCAACCAACGTCAGTGAAACCAGCTTTTATTTATTCTCACAAATATATTATCACAATATTATAATAATAATAGCGACTAACTATTAGTCAGCCACATACCCACATTCATTTATGTTTATATTAACATTATGCTTATATTAAAAATATGAGTTATTCAATCAATATAAATAACATAAAATATAGTAACTTTCATTTTACTTTGTGAAATTCAATAAATGTTACAATCAAAATGTCTAGGATAATCAACACGATAAAATACAAAAAAGTTGTGTGATTAAATTGAAATAAATCTAAAAAATGCAATAGAATCGATTATGGAGAGAATCAAATAGTTAAAATTAAAATTTTTTAAAATAGAGATGAATCATAATCACCTAAAGTGATATGAGCAATTTCTACAAAAGCGGCAAAATGATCCGACCACTAAAATTCAATTTTCTCCCTTCCCCTCCGCTGCACTGCAATTCAAACAGGAATTCAAGATTTTTTTTCATTTTCAATTATTTTCAGAAATTCGGATTATCACAGTTCATCAATCAACGAGTTTTATGGTTTGATTTTAATGTGTAAATAGGGTTTGAATAATATCTGAATCTCTTACTATGAGTTCATAACTTGCTTGTTTTTAAGCATAGATTTCTCCTTTAACATGCTTATTATTATAACTTATGAATGCATTCAAACATAATTACCAGAAGTATGATATCATTGATCGAATTGACCAGTGTCCAATTCAACTGACATGAACTCTACCTACTTTTATAAACGGGCAAGAAATTTAGGTCGAAACTTGACCCGCTGACCTGGAAGCATGCAAGACGAGTGAGTTCGGGGGCAATCGTGTGGACTACAATGCAGGAGGGCAAGCTTGACATGCGCAGATGCAAACGTGAGGGCGGGAGAGGGTGTGGATGCGAGTGCATGCAAGGGTGCGGGGTCGGGTGCAGATACAAGTGCTGGAGGGGCAGTGCAGGTTGCGCGGTTACGAGCATCAGAGCGCTAGATCCGGGTCATGTTGGGTTGATTTCAGGTTTTCGAGTTTACCTGAACTTAACTCGATTTTAAAAATGAGTCAAAAACGAAACTCAAACCTGAGCCATATGGTAAACAAGTTGGCTTGAACCAAAAAAATTTCAGGGTTGGTTCTGGTCGGGTTTCGAGTCGGTTCAAATATTGACACCTTATCATTGAACTTGAACAAAAGATAATTGGAACAAATAATTATAGATGTAAAACTTTGCCATGACCAATCAAATGAGCTCTAAAACCATGAAGATAGAAAATACTGGAAAGAGGAATGTTCAAGTATCTCTATTATTAAAAAAAATTTGTTCATCTTTTAACTCAAGAGCTATGACTTATATTTATATATGAGTATTTTAATTTGACAATAATTTTTATGTATTTTTAGAATATTTAATCAATTAAATTTATTATAAGGCATATGAAGTCAATTTTACTTAAACTCTTTTTTTAACTGAGTTTTAGCGAGGATAAACCAGCAGAAAGAGAAAAGAAAGGGAAGGAGGTCCCTTTCTCTACTCTTTTTACCGAATTCAACTGTTTCGATTGGTAATGATGCGTGCATGCGGGAAGAACCGAAGGAATCAGAAGAAATGGAGATAAACACTTCTTCTTCCCTTCTTTGCCTTCCCCGTACTCTTAAATCATAAAGCTTGGGATTATTTTCATTTCCATTATTTCGCTTTAAACCCTAGATTTCGAGATCTCTCTTCAGTTCTCTTCCATTGATCGTTTTGCTGGGCATTGGGCGGACATCTGATCTACTGCTGCAAATTTATTTATCGCTCGATTTATTCTGGGGTGGTTATCTTGAGAGATTGGAGGCAACGGCAGTTTTGTTAGCTTTCGTATTTGTTTTTTGCCTCATTAGGGTTCCGGGGTTTCATTAATTTGGTGTCAGAGTCAACTGTTCGTACCATGGAGACCCGCGTGGGGAACAAGTTCCGGGTTGGCCGGAAAATTGGGAGCGGATCGTTTGGGGAGATCTATTTAGGTTTATCCAAGTCATTGACTCTTTTTTTTTTTTTTTTTTTTGGTATACTATTTAGGCTATTTCCGGTGACTTGCCCATTATGGTGATTTGATCGTAATTTTTTGTCTGCTCCTGGCTACAGGTACTAATGTGCAAACAAATGAAGAGGTTGCGATTAAATTTGTAAGTATTTCTATTCAATGGCTACTGTTTTTTTTTGGTGATATGATGGGCTCACAGCGTGCTTTTCAGTTGTATTATTTTGTCAGATTGTTTAGTCTGCTAAATAGTTTGCCTCCTCATGCTAGAAAAAAGAACTTATCTTGTTGCACTGTTGATGGGGCATATTGAGGATTTGGCTTTTTTTTTTTTTCTTTCTGAAATTAAGAGAGATTCACGGAGTTTGATATGTTGTTAGTGAAAGAAATCTGAGTTTGTGCTTCTGGTGCTGTGTTGACGATGAACTTTTCCTGAAGTTCTATTTATGAATTATTGGGAATTTAGTTGACTTCAGGTTGTTCAGTTATGAGTAATTTTGCTCCGGCTAACCCTACCCCTGCCCCTTCTTACTAATAACTTACTAGAATGTGTCAGCAATCCCATCTTTGTTGCGACTTGTGATCACCTTAAATATATTTTTGTTTGCAGTAATAGGATGGGAGAAGCCATTCCTTTTCTTTAGAAACGACGCAAGAATATGTGGAACACCTTCCAAAACCTGAGAGATGATTAAGTAGATAACAGGGTTATATAAAATAGTTCCAAAAGCAAAGCCCCAACCGCCCCAAAAAATATAAAGCTTAGTTTCAACACACAAGTAGCAAGGGGTTTAATCAGGATTAATCCTGATAAGGGGTCCTCAAAGGTGCTTTAGTCTGCCCAACTACTTCTTAAGAGGTTTAAGGAAAAGTTTTTATTTATTTCTTATATGTTTTTGTCTTAAAGCTCACTAATATTATGCATACTAGAACCATTTATTCTGTGTTCTTTGGTATCTTTAGAGTTAATTTTTTATCCTAAGTCCTAACAAGCTATTCAGTTTCTGAATGTGAACATAATTTTTTTTGTAAATTATTGATGCATATTTTTAAGAGATTTTGCTGAATATTTTCTATTTTCTTTAGTTAAGTTTCAATTCATTCTTAAATATCTTTTATATGCATCCCTCTATTAGTTTTTTGAATTATTAGAATATTATTGCAGGCTGTTGGTATATGCAACATCTTTATTATATTTTACTATTCTATTCTTGTTATGATATTAGGTGTTGTCATCAATGTTAAAAGAATATCATTTATGTAATTTCATTTATGCAAAGTTGTTTCACTGCTTTATCTCATTACATTCCATCTTTTATTATATGTTTGGTATCTTCCACCTTTTTTTTGTTTTGGTTAATGAAACATGTGCGACTATTCTCAGGAAAATGTCAAAACAAAACACCCTCAGTTGCTCTATGAATCGAAGTTGTACAGGATCTTGCAAGGAGGAAGTAAGAATGAGCATTTAATTTAATTTTAATGTCTAGACTTTTTAGTTTTTTTCCGCACCTTGACGATATATATTTTGGTTTATTATGTTTCAGCTGGGATTCCCAATGTGAGATGGTTTGGTGTTGAAGGTGAGTATAATGTTCTGGTGATGGATTTGTTGGGCAAAAGTTTGGAAGATCTTTTTAACTTCTGCAGCAGGAAGCTGACTTTGAAAACTGTTCTGATGCTTGCAGACCAGATGGTTTAGCTCCCAAACTCTACATCTGATGTGAATTTTTTTTTTTTTCTAATTTATTTACATATTTTCCTCTTATTTTTTCTTTTATCAGATTAATCGAGTTGAATTTGTTCATTCTAAATCTTTTCTGCATCGAGATATAAAGCCAGATAATTTTCTTATGGGCTTGGGTAGGAGAGAAAATCAGGTTGTTCTTCTGGCTGAATTAATACTATAGGCTTCATTTGGGATAGCTTGCTTTGCTTTTTAGATTATAACCACAAATTTTATTTTGTCACTACTTTTTCATTGCTATAAATTTATGTGTTAGGCAGTGTAGCTTTAAAAAAAGCTGCTCTCTCCACAACAGTTTTACAATCACCTTTATAAAAAGTTATAGCCGTCCCAAATGGATCTATTATTTTTAGCTTAGATTGAATGTGCTATGGAATTCAATTTGTTTCTGATGGTTGTCTTCTTTCTAGGTTTATGTTATTGATTTTGGCCTTGCAAAGAAGTACAGGGATACTTCAACCCACCAACATATTCCATACAGGTAAACATGCTTTTAAATTAAAATCTTAAACTCTATATTGTTTACCCTTCTCTGATAGTTTATTTTGTTTGATTATCATCTGTTATATTTTATTTATAATATTTTATGTTCAAAGATTTTGTTATAGTTCTTTGTCCTCTATCATGCTGTTCCTTCGATATTTTGTCTTTCTAGTTTTGTTTTAATGGTCATGATTTGTTTCTATTTTTCTTGTATCATTATTGTCTGAGAGCATTTTGTGAGTATAGGATATGCTTGCAATGACTTGGTGATATAAACCGCCTAGGTATCATTATGGCTTTTGAACCTATTCTATTGACATCTGGCATAATTTGTTGGAATTATTTCAACATGAATAAACTTGAATAAGATTCGTGGCTTTTGCAAATAACTGTCTAATCAGTAACTTTTTTATTACTAGGGATTCAGGAATTGATTTGGATATCTGATAGGGAGATATCATGTAAAAGACTGTTATTTTCATTTACGTCAAAATAAAGTTGTGTAGAATGCTTTGGAGGTAGGAAATTGAAACTCATTGATTTAGATTTTTTTGCTTCTAACTTCGAATCATTTAAACCTTGCACTTCCTTACATCTAAATATGCTGATTCTAAGAACCTATTTATTAGTGATTATTGAAATTAGATCCTCTCTTTGTTGTTACCGGCAAGTTGGGCACTTGCCTATGCATCGAGCAATCAAAGCAAGGCTATAGCTCCTTGGACGCCTCCCTTATGGGCTTACTCTTGAGGTGCTACTGAAGTGAGCACTTTACCTTGATAATAGAGATGAGTACTAATACTTCAAGCATTAAAGAGGAGTCAGTTTTTTATTATACAAAATTTACATGGGGTGATGTGAAATGAACATGTTAGATCAAATATAGGTATAAGAGCTAGAAAAGTTATAAGCTAGTGGTTTGATTGTGATTGCCTAAGATAAAGAGCTAAAAATCCATTGACAGATGAGCGAGAATGGATGATAGGAAGATGAAATAATTTTTTGCTAAGGATGATATCTTAGCTAGGCTATACTTGATATGAACTTAAGAAGGTTAATGTTAGAAAGTGCTTGTAGAATACAATTAACCGTTGGCTGAAATTGAATTTCAGCAAAGCCACCAAGCAAATAATAAGAAAAATATATAGAATAATGCAAACAAACCCCCCTTTTATTGAAGTAGCTATGAAAGAAAGACAAGATACAATTGGATCTTCAATTAGAGAGGAAGATTCAGCTCTCCCAAATCTCTAGCTGTCGGTTAGAGCCCACTCAACCTAAGAGTAACCTAAATTCAGCAACACATGCTAGAAAACTGAACTCTAGTAAAAACTACTTAAAGCACACACAAAATAATTTAATATCCAAACAAACCCCTTCATATTAATTTTCCCTCATAATTTACCTCCATTTCCCTTTTGAAAATGTTCCCTGGGCCCCACCCCAAAGAGGCAGCATTACTGCAGGTGGAACTTTCGCTTGCTATACATGATTGCTGGTCCCATTAGGACCGGCTGGACCGTTCTCTTCTGGACCGGTCTAACAATACCCGCCTCACAAACATCCTCCTTTTTCTTAAGGTGGAAATATGAAAACTGATGCTTTATCCTTATAACGCTCTAGAATCATATTTGGAAGAATTATTTATTTTAAAAATTCGGGTTATTATAACCCTCACGTATGGCTCTCATGTGGTGTTATAGTTGGGTAAGTTCTTCCATTTTATCAGCACTTCCTTGAACCTTCCCTCTCCCTGTCTATCCATTTCAGCTCTAGTGGTTCCAATACCACCTTCAAATCCTTTGTTATTATCATAAGTGACTCTGAACTGGATGCATGATCCTTGATAGCCCTCCTCAACTATGACATGTGGAATACTAGATGTATAGTAGCAATTAGGGGTAACTTAAATTGATAAGTCACTTCTCCAATCTTCTCCAATATCTCATAGGGACCAAAGTACATTGGGGCCAACTTCTCATTCCTCATATAGCTATCGTCCTTTATTTGTAGGAATGAAGCTTAAGTATACCTTATCCCGTATTTCTAATTAGATGTCCTTTTGTGCCCATCCGCCTGCTTCTTCATGATCTGTTATGCCCTCAACAATCATATCCCTCTCCTCCAAATACTGCTCTACTAAAGTGACTAGTGTGCTTCTCTACCCAAAATACACCAAGTGAGGTGGGTCTCTTCCATACAATACTTTGAAATGAATCATCTGGAAAGCTGAATGATATGAAATCTTGTATTAGTACTTCACCCATGCTAGTTACTTGGCTGACAATCAAGATGTCTCTGAAGTAAAACATCACAGGTACATCTCCAGACTCTTATTTACCACCTCTGTATGCCCGTCCATTTAGGGGTAGTAAGTGGTGCTCCTCTTCAACATTGCCCCCTTGGATCTTAAACAAATCCCTTGAAAAATGACTAAGGAACACTTTATCTCGTATCCCATGCAGTCTGATCAACTCTCTGAGTAATATTGTTGCCACTGTCACTATCGTGTAGGATGTCGTAGGGGAATGAAATGAACATTCTTACTCAATCTATCTACCACCACCAAAATCACTATAAACCCCTCAGATCTGGGTAACTTATCTATAAAATTCATGGTGACCTCCTTCCACACTCTGTCTAGAAGAGTTGGAGGTTGCAGTAATCCCCCGGAGCCATGATCATGTATTTGCTCCTCTGGCATATCTCACATTTAGCCACCATCTTCTCTATATCCTTATACATCCTCTTTCAATATAGCTTTGTAGTCAACCTCTTGTACGTCTTATGCACCCCTGAATGAACCCAACAATGCTCTTGTGAAACTCTTGTAGAAGGTGCAGAATATGGACCGAGGTCCATGGTAACACAAACCTCCCCTGGTATAATAATCTCTACCCCTCTAGGGAATACATAGGGTGGCTACTCTCATCCCTTAGTATATATGCTCTAATCCTCCTTAGCTCCTCATCATGCACACTCTCCTCCTTAATAGCCCCCCAATCCAACATTTGTAGCACCAAAATGGTTAACTCCGGGAGCTTCCCTAAGCATCTAGAGAATGCATCATCCGCCTTGTTCTCAAGCCCCGGACTATATTGAATCTCAAAATCATACCCCAATAACTTTGACAGACATCTTTGTTGTTTCTCGATCACCATCCTTTGCTCTAACAGGTATTTCAAGCTCCCTTGGTATGTCCGGGCAATGAAATGTCGACCCAACAAGTAAGGCCCTACTTATGAATGGCTAATACAATGGTCATCAACTCCCTCTTATAGACGGCAAATTATTGCATCCGGTCACCGAACACAGAAAATAGGTTCGGACATCCAATAAAAATTTGTCATATCACTTGCGCTTTAGTTGCGCTTTGACTGCGCTTTACCTGCGCTTTTGACTGCGCTTTGACCTGTGCTTTACCCACGCTTTACCTTCACTTTACCTACGCTTTACCTGCACTTTACCTATGCTTTTGATGCGCTTAATTTAAAATAATATTTTATTAATATCCGGAACTATCTCCGCGTCCGGTGACCGGATGCAATAATTTGCCCTTATAGGCTGACTTCAGCCTAGCTCTAGCTGTCAACACCTCACTTAAGTAAGATGTGTCTGTGATTTTGCATGAGTACTACATCCAATTCGTACCCTGATGCAACAGTCTCTACCACGAAAATCTGTCTGAAATCTGGTAGGTTCTTGGATCGGTATCAAGGTCATGCTCTTCTTCAATCTCTCAAAAGCCTGGGTAGTTGTCTCTCCCCATAAGAAGCTACATTTTTTAGCTGCTATATTAGTGGTCATACTATAATGATGTATCTCCTTACAATCCTCTTGTAGTACCCAATCAAACCTAGGAAACCCCTCAACTCCTTCAGATTTGTAGGTATTAGCCATTTAA
Organism: Dendrobium huoshanense; assembly: GCA_016618105.1. Classification (NCBI taxonomy): domain Eukaryota; kingdom Viridiplantae; phylum Streptophyta; class Magnoliopsida; order Asparagales; family Orchidaceae; genus Dendrobium; species Dendrobium huoshanense. The sequence continues at coordinate 836,110 of CM028343.1, read as the reverse complement.
GTATTGCTTCAATTTTCGACTAATCAATAGCCACCCCCTCTTGAGATACCATGTGCCCTAAGTAATTCACATTGGATTGTGCAAAATTACACTTCTTTAGGTTGGCCCCTCAACTGATACTCTTGTAACACCTCTAATACTACCCTCAAGTGTTCCAAATGATCCTCATCTGACCTGCTGTACACTAGGATATTATTAAAGAAAATCAATACAAATATCCTGAGATATGGTCGGAACACCCTGTTCATGAGGGATTGGAATGTAGTAGGGGTGTTGTTGAAGCCAAACAACATTACGAAAAACTCGTAGTGCCCCTCATGTGTTTTGAATGTAGTTTTCAGGACATCCTCCTCTCTCATCCTGATTTGATGGTACCTAGACTTTAGATCCATCTTCATGAATACCACAACTCTACAAAGCTCATACAACAACTCATTTATCACAGAAATAAGAAACTTGTCTGGCACAATCTCTTTATTGATGGCTCGATAGTCTACACAAAATTTTCAACTCCCATCCTTCTTCTTGGCTAGTAAAAATGAGCTAAAAAAATGACTCACGCTTGGCTTGATGATCCCTGCCTCCTACATCTCCCAGATCTACTTCTTAATCTCATCCTTCTGGACCTGAGAGTAGTGGTAAGGCCTGACACTAATTGGTGACACCCCCTCCCTCAAGGTGATAGCGTGCTCTTGCTCCCTCTATCGTGAAAATCCTTGAGGTGGCTGATGACCTCACTGAACAGCTGTATAAGCAATTGTATTGAAGGAGGAATGTCTCTCCCCTCCTCCAATCTAATCCCCTCTAAGCTTTATAGCGCCACATAAATCCTTCTCTCACCTCGTGTATGGTCCTCACCCTAATTTTAGAGAGACATCATGACTTTGGATAACACTGCATCTCCCTTGATCCCCACCCTTCTTCCCCCCCCCCCCCCCCCCCCCCCCCCCAATTAAGCTTGGTATTCCCCCAAGTTCTGGAGTCATTTCATCTCCAAGATGACATCAATGCTCTCTAACTCCAATGGAATGAAGTCCTCCCTCACTTGGACCCCCTATAGAGTCAGAATCACTCACCTATATACTTCTCTCCTTGTCTCCATCTTTTATGTGCTCATCATCACTCCATAGCATAATGTGCTCACTAGTTTCGCCCCCAATTGGTCTACAACATGGTTGCAAATGAAATCGTGGGTAGTCCCACTATTCATCAACACCACCACCTCCTTGTCTGCTATTATCCTCTCACTTTCATGATTTGTTTTTGAGTGAATCTGACAATTGAGTTCAAGGAGATCTCTGTTAGGTCTAAATACAGTTCTTCCTCCTCTACTGATGCCTCACTCCCCCTCCTACCTCAGATTCCTCATCATCACAGATGGTGAGAATTTGAAGAGTTCGTTACACTTGTGCCTCGATGTATACCTTATCACATCTGAAACACAGTCCCTTTGCCCTCTTCTTATGCAGCTCCTTCTTAGTGAGCTTCTTGAAGTTTCTCCCAATTCTCCCTCATACAGGCTTCTACTTTAGGGTATCTCGTAGGCTACCTTGTGTTTTCCCCTTGGGTCTAAAAAGGTGGTGGTCATTCTGTACGAGCCTTCTGAATTGCTGCTTCTGGCCCCCTCTCGAAGTGCTTCTGATCCTTCACTCACTAGGCTAGCTCTATAGTCTCTCCCAAATCACGAGGCCTCATCACTCCCAGGTTTGAGTCTTTTTATAAAGGTCTCCTTTAGTACAGTCTAAGAAAGTCAGTATAGTCGGCTAGTAAGGTACTCAAATCTCTCACGGTATTCCACCACTGATCCTTCCTACGTCAGAGTGAAGAACTACTCATAGAAATATCTTTCCCTGCTAGTTCGAAAACTTTCCAACAAGTAGTCTTTGAACTCCCTCCAACTCCATATGAGTCGTCTCATATCCCACCAATGGTACCATGCCAATGTCTTCCTTCCCAAGACATGCTAGCTATCATGAGTCTCTTCTCCTTTGTCAACCCATTAACAGAGAAATACCCCTCCACCTTGTAGATCCACCCATGTGCAACCTCTCCCTCAAAAATAGGCATATTCATCTTCCTCACCCTTGGATCTCCTCTGCTCCCCCTGATTCCTCTATAACTTTTCATTCCCCAAGTGGTTGGTCCCCTCGAAGTGTCCCGATCATTCGTTCCTTGCTTGTAATCAAACCCCTCATCAAAATTTCCCATCCTCCTTTCAAAATCAGCACCTCAACGATCATAATCAACCCCCTTCTTTCAAATTCAACACCCCTTCATTCATACCCAACCCGCTCACGACTCTCTCCGTAAGTTTTAGCTATTTCCTCCCTATGAATAGACTTTAGAGGTGATATTCTCTCTCCAAGATCTCCACATCGTGATCATTTCCTCTGCCAGGCTGGCAGAATTTATATTTCGTCTTATTGGTACTCTTCCCTCTGATGCTATCGTTTGGTTGTGAAGATCCAACACCTTCATCATCTCTTCTAGGTTCGAGAACTTACCCTCCATTAATGAAATTCTATCCTCAACCGTTGCTTTGATTTGACTCATCTCTCCTCCAAGACGTTCTTTCCAATGCATCAGCTTTCTTGGCCGCCATAGGTACCCTGATCTTGGCCAAACTACAAAAAACATTAATTTTGGCCTTCAAATAGTAGAAATCAGCAAAACGAAGGGGAAAATGCAGCAAAAATCAGCAAGTACATCCTGTATTTCAGTCATGGACACCGCTCTGATACCAATTTGTTAGGAATAAGTGAACCCTTAAAGTAGACAAAACAATTAACCAAATCCCTTGGCTAGAGCACACTCAATTAAGAATTTGCCACTGCAAAGCCACCAAGCATATTAATAACAAGAGACCAAATTTAGAGAATAATGAAAATCAGAACCCTTAGTTATTCGTTTAAAACTCTTTACAAGAGACTGAGTATCTATTGCATGAAAGAAAGACAAGATACAATTGGATTCTCATTGGAGAGGAAGATCCGGCTCTCCCAAATTCATAGCCACCGGCTAGAGCACACTCAACTTAAGAACAACCTAAATTCAGCAAACATAACATGCCAGAATGAACATTGAACCCTGAGAGGTAGGAGTTAAAGTAAAAACTATTCTCACTAAAATACACCCAGAAAATAATGCAATGGTCCCAAATGCCATGACCCTTCATGAATGGTGGAATTTTCACCTGACTGTCGGGTAATTTCGCCCTATCTCTCTTTTGAAAACGTTCCCTAGGCCCCACACCAAGGGGGCGGTATTGTTGCAGGCGGAACTTCTGCTTGCTATACACGATCGCTGGTCCCGTAACGACTGGCTTGAACGGTCCCTTCTGGTCTTAATAGTTTATCATAGTTATTTAAGGTACTCTATTTAACAAGATTTTCAAATTTGGAATGTAATATAACTAAATAATTCTTTATTTTCCAACATTATTCAATATAATGCTTATCAATTTATGCCCTTCAAAATTGTTTTTTATTATTTAAATATGTTTTTCTAAATGATGTAACTATTTATTTTATAACTCCCCACTTCGATCAGGTGAGCGAGCACCTAGAATATCAGCAACTACATTTCCTTGATGGCACCATGTACATTTAGTTTGATGTTTTGTCTTATGCCATTTTGGAATAAATTGGCTCCCCTATATCTATTTATAAATTTCTCTCTCTCTCTCTCTCTCTCTCTCTCTCTCTCTCTCTCTCTCTCTCTCTCTCTCTCTCTCTCTCTCTCTATATATATATATATATATATATATATATATATATATATATATATATATATATATATATATATATATATATATATATATTCTTCTGTTCCTTATATGCAATGCATGTGACGGTAGAAATGTGAACAAAAGGGAATTAATGTTGGGCTCAAAACACCACTGTTCAAACATGTTTTTAACCTAAAAGCTTAAACTTTAGGCAATGGTCAAATGCTTAATATTTCTACACCAACCAATGTTTTACCTGTCCATTATGGAGCAAAATGAAATGCTCTCATATCTTTTAACAATCTTCCCTTTATGTGAGAGCAATTCATATTGCCCATCACCTCACCTGAAACAGATTTTTTTTTCATCATCATCAAATCTTGTACCATGAGTCAACTCAACCATACGGAGCATTCGTGTTAGTCACTCTTTGTTTAACCTTACTCAAACATGCTAGAAGTCGGCCAGAACTTATGGGAGACACAAGCTGTATGAATTGATTGATCCTAGATGAATCATCAGCTTTATCATCACTTATTGAGAAGTGTAAAGTAAATTTGAGTAAAGCATGATATATCAGTTATTAAGCCTGCTTTTAGTTTTCAACTTAAAAGTTTAAGTCAATGAATGGGTATTGTTTGGTTTAAAATCAATAATCTCACATATATTTAATTTTGTTGTGTTTGTTTAATATTAAAGTTGTCTTTCATCTTAAATTATTTTATAGAAACTAAAATAACAAATGAAGATAAAGCTAATAAGAATTCACAATGCTCACGTTTTTTTTTTTTTAATGCTTAGTTTTGCTATGGGGTACCAAACCCTTGACTTTATACTTTTGCTTTTTGAGACATTGAGATAGCTTGCTCATCATTCTATGATGTTGATGTCTTTTCTTGGATGTTATCATGATGGATATTTTTGAAGCTTTATCACATGCTTTTTTTTTTTTTTGTGTTTTAACATACCCATCATCATCATCATCATTTACAATCAGTATCATGATTGTCATTATTATTGTTTTTTTCATCACCATTATCATTATCATTGTTATTCATATTGTTATTCTAAATGCAATTTTACACATGTTTGCACTATCATATAATATTGGGGGGCATTTACATACATCCCAATAAGAGGAGAAATAGCACAGTTTATTGGACTGTGATTTACATTTTGAGTTCACTGGTTCTTGTACTAGTAATTTCATTGCTTGATTTTTATCTTAAAGATTATTTATATTAATGAAATAACTTATTTCCTAGTTTTGAGTTTATGATCTTTCTGAGGATTTAGGCTATTGGCAATTTTGAGAATTAGTGCTATTCATGTTCTGCTTTGGGATTACCTTTCCTTATGTTTTACTTTCAAGTATTCACGTTGGTCACCTAGGTCTTATGACACACATTTTGCTCACTAGCACTTTTTTGAGGTTTCAGATTGGCCCCTAAAATGATGTTCCAATCTTCATATAGGCCTTCTTTCACCGGCTAATCTGTTAGTTAGCTCACATGATGCACAGTACGGCTGAAATTTGGAAGTCATTTTGGGGCACAAGTAGCACTACTTTTTTTTCATGGTAAAAGTATGTTATATTTTGGCAGAATTTTGCTTTACGGATAGCCCTCCAACTTCTCTGTCATTTTGATTGATGGAGAGATCACCCTTGTTGCTACTGATATGAATGAGGATAAACATTGAATCATGGCTGCAAAAATGGAGGAGATTGTAGCGGAGGGGTGTTAGAGTTGCAGGAGATCATATGAAGCAAAAGGAAAGGAAAGGAGGTGACTAGAGTGTGTTGACATCAATGAGCCAGAGGCCCTCCAGGAGTGTTAATTCCCGTGGAAGTTTCATGATTGTGAGATATAGATATCTTCGAATTTGCACAATTGGTTCTTCTCTTATCTTCTGTAATATGGGAACCGGCACAATCTAACTCAAATTCATGCTTTGCCAACGATTAGATTGGCTCTTTCATGAGCTCCTAAGGACAACTTAAGAGAGAGGAGACATGAGTTAGGACAGAGGAAAAGTACATTCTTGATATGTTGTTCTCTATTCATGACTGTCAACAGATTGGTCTTCGTGAGACTCGTTTTATATGCAGGAGACCTAACTGGGGTTTTTTAAAAGTTTCGATCAACATGTAGCACCTTTTGTGCCTTAGGGGCCTGCGCAGTCCATCCTTTTTTAACTTGTCAAATGCTTATATAAAAAGTCTTTTACTTGTTTCTCAAGTTTTTATTTTTTATTTTTCAAAATGAACTGATATTAGCGCTTATGCTATCATATTTTCATTCTCCTATAAATTGCAGAGAGAATAAGAACTTGACAGGAACGGCAAGATATGCGAGTATGAACACTCATCTTGGCATAGGTATTCTTTAGTGAATTTTATTTGCTGCTTCCTTTGATGCTCATTAGGACTACTTCACTGCTTTGCTGCCGAAGTAGAGCTTGTTCTTTAATTGTCTCTCTTTTATGTGTTTCGTACATCGATTCTTGGTTTGATTTGGTACACTTTTTACGTCACCAGAACAAAGCAGGAGGGATGATTTGGAATCTCTTGGATATGTTCTTATGTACTTTTTGAGGGGAAGGTGCGGCACTTATTTTTGGAGTTTGTTATCTCTGTTTTCCTTTTGTAGATGCTTGACCCCTCTTTTGTATTTAGTCTTCCATGGCAAGGTTTAAAAGCAGGAACGAAGAAACAGAAGTATGACAAAATATGTGAAAAAAAAGTTTCAACATCAATCGAGGCAAGTTTTTTAATGGAAAAAATATTAGTTTAACCAATTCTATTTTTCCTGTTATGATGAGAAAATATCTTTTTTTCAGGCTTTATGTCGGGGATATCCTTCAGAATTTGCATCATACTTCCACTACTGTCGATCATTGCGCTTTGAAGACAAGCCCGATTATTCTTATCTCAAAAGAATATTTCGGGACCTCTTCATCAGTGAAGGTATGTTACCCCTTTTTCAATATAGTAGGTGATGGATGAAGTACTCCAATATTTTTGCTGAAATGTAGAATACAGAAATTTTCTAAATGGGAATAAGCTATCTTATGGTAAATTTTGTACATTTATTCCAGGTTTTCAGTTTGATTATATATTTGATTGGACAATCTTGAAATATAAAGCGTTGGAAACTTCCAGTGCTCCTCCTAGACCTCTAGTACGTTGCAAGGGAGAAACCATTTTTTTAGTTTTATTTTTTTGGTTAGAATGACTTAGTTTTCATTCCTATCCAGGTACCACCAGGTGCTGAGCTTATTTCGGGATTGCCTCCAGCTATTGGCAATATTGGTAAGCAGATAGGTAAGATCATTGTATACTGCTCTTTAACTAGCGGCTTTTTTGCTCGGTTCATTTGAAAATTGAAAGTGAAACCACTGCCTGTCTTTAGAATATAGATTTAGGTTTCGTTTGGGACGGCTTTCTTACTGCTTCTCAAAGCAACTTTTTTTACAAAAATTTTAAAGCTGCGCTAAGCAGCAGTAAAAAAGCCGTCCCAAACGAAGCGTTATTCCTAGTTTATGTGCTTTCTTCATCAAATTACTATGGAAAAAAATAATACTTATTTTACTTGGATTAATTTTAAATTTGTTTGTTATATTTTCGGAGAATTTACTAGCTTGTCTGCCTATATTATGATGCAGGCGGTGAAGAAGGCAGGACAAGTGGTTGGTCAGGTGTGGACTCTTCTTGGCGAAGAGCATCAGGATCTAAGCAGAAGAGCCCTGTACAAAATGAATCCAGTGGAACTAAAGAAGCTATGGTAAGCTTTCTATTTTTTCACATAATTACTAGAATTTTGGACAGTTGCTATGTGCAATTCTATAATAGAACATAAGATGACATATTCCCCCTCTTTTATACAAAAAAAAAAAAAAATAGAACATCAGAAAATATAATAAAATTTTAAAATACCCTTAATAAGCCGTAAATATCAAATATCTTTTGAGCTCTTATATCTAAACATGTATAAATAAAATAACCCGTTAATATTAAATGCCTTGTAAGTCTCTTATGTCTAAAGAGGCACTTCAAGTGTGTGCTTGAGCAATGATTTCTCTTTAAAAGACAAATCTCAATCCAGATGTTCTGTACAGCAACAACATCAAGCCTTTATCCCACTACGTGGGGTCGGCTATATGAATCATTTTTCTCCATTATGTCTTATTAAAAGTCAAATTCTCATTTAAATCTAATAAAAAAAAGATCATTTCTAATATTTTCTAGCCAAGTTTTTTAGGTCTGCCTCTACCTTTCTTAACACAAGTCAAATCTAGTAGTTATACTTTCCTAATCGGGTCATCGGAAGGCCGCCGTTTTATACGACCAAACCATCTAAGACGACTCTCTCTAATATTATCTTCTACTGGAGCTACTCCAGATGTTCTGTGAACAGCAAAATTTCCTTTTCCTTTGACTTTGAACTGCACTTGTCATGTAGATATCTAGTTCAACCTTCTGGGGACGATCAAGTGGATCCTCAAGGCGCGCTGCCGTCTCTAACAGTCGCACTACTGACGCAAGTCCTTCAGGAAAATTCTCAAGTACTCAAAAAAGTCCTCCGTTTGGTTCAGCTGAGCAGAAGCAGAAGTCATCTTCTTCAGCAAGACATTCAGCAAATTTGAAGACCTACGAGTCCACCATCAAAGGCATAGAATTTCTCAACTTCAACGGCGATGATCGAGCCCAGTTCTAGTTCATGGCGAAAATAGAGCTGGAAAAAACTAAGACTGCCTTCACAAGGTGACTTTCCAAAAGAGCTGAGGATGATTCTTTCAGGGATATGGCTAAGCCAATCTCGCTATGTGCAAGCTATGCGTATGATCTTACTTCATGGCAATGTTATAATCTCTTAGATTGATTTTATAGAACAATTTTTTTTTTTTTTTCAATTTACAGATTCTCTTTTGTTTTCAGCATTCAACATGTAAGCTCTTGTGGCTTTGGAATCACTTCCTGCCCTCTTGATTGTGAATTGCTTACTATTTTAGTTATGGTGAATCATGCTACTTAGAATGCCTTTGTTCTTGTGAACAGCTAAGACTTTGTTTTGATTGAAGTGTTGGAAATTAAATGAAATTCTAATAATTTACTTGTGGTTCCAGAATTAATAGCTATTAGTTTAGGCTCTCAAATTCTGATCAAGTTTTGATTTGCTCCTGAAATAATAATAATAATTTACAATATGTGAGAGTGCTTTACGTTTCATTTGGGATAATTTTCTTATTGCTTTCTAAAGCAATTTTTTAGTACAAAAAATTTGAGTTGAAAAAAAATTTGTACTAAAAAAGTTGTTTTAGATAGCAGGAAAAATGTTGAGATGGCTTTTTTACTGCTTCTTAAAGTAAATTTTTAGTATAAAAATTTCAATTTTTGTATCAGAAATCTGCTTTAAGAAGTAGTAAGAAAGTCGTCTCAAACGAAGCTTTAGTCTCATATAAGTGGTTTAAAATGTATTAATATAAACATGCAAGAGATTAATTCCAATTCTATTTAAATAAAATTTGAGTAGTTGTGTTTTTAGCCCCTTAGTAGTTGAAAGTAGGATAACCTCTATATCATTATTAGTAACATATTTATTGCGGAGAATAACGGTTTTGTTTGGGACAATTTTCTTCTTGATTTTTAGTATAAAACTTTCTTAAGTTAGAAAATTTTATACTAAAAAATTAGCTTTAAAAAATATTAAGAAAGTTATCTCAAATGAAGTCTAAATTTTAATCTTTATTTAATTTAAAATATCTGTGCTCTTTTATATTTATTATAAATTAATGTTGGTCTATTTCAAAAATTATTTTTACTTTCAAAAAATATTAATGTAAGGCACCTCCTCTTGTTCATTTAAAGAGGGGAGCATTGTTTTCTTTAAAGTTGGGAGGAATCCCCTCTACTAATTGAAACCAATCCTTACATACAATAGAGAAATATATATTGCAAAGGAGTTTATTAGATGCATTCACACTCAAAAATAGGTGTGTTGGATGTGAAACTTATGTGCTGAATATTTTAGTACATAATAAGATACATTTGATATAAAAAAAGGTAGTTACTGGATGGAATATCAAAGGTTATAACATGGACGATGCAGGCGATTCCTTTTTTTAATTGTGGCCATTGTTGGCCTTAAGATTCAACCATCGAGTTCGATTTCTTTTGTTTTTTTTGTGTGACTACATGTGATTATAGATTGAGTCACTTGTGGTCACCCCGATGTATCGTTATATTTGGAATTCGATTCCTTCATTTTACCATGTTCGTCGTCATGTTTGGGGATACATGCAAAGAATGCAATAACGATTTGTTGACGTTTTTATATGGTTTCGGGCGTGCAAAGTTTCATATGTACAAAATTTTGATCAAGTTCTCTTAGTTGTGGCTCAAGTTAGGCATGAGAATTCGTTGTCATCATGCCAAAATTATTATGTGCAGACACTGGGCGGCGTTTGAAGACCAACTAGAACGCGCCACATTACTTTTTGGCTCTGTACCGATGCTTGGTACCGCCCGATACCGGGTGACATGACACGTTCTAGTTGGTCTCCAGACTGTCAGGTATTCGCACAGAATAATTTCTCCATTATGCATTTATGTTCTCAAAATATTAAGCGCAAATAATTAGCTAGGATGTCCCATTGATTAATTGTTTGAAAGCATGCACAAAATCATGATTTTGGAGATTTTTAAATTCCCATACACAAGTGCAAATAGAAGTGTTTTTCCTCCTAAATGATCCTCCTACCACCCATCATATATGTTATACAACTAAATACTAAATAAAAGGTAATTACTTTCTATTACTAAGCATTTGATTATAGGATTAAATATCAAAAATAAAAACCTATATAGATGAATGATGAAAGACAAATGAGATGAGTTTATAAATTAGATAAATGACCCTCAGTCAAATTACAAAAACTCTATGCATATTTTTTGCTTTTATCAATTTCTTAATATTTTAGTAGTAATAAGGGCAATTGCATCTATTCAATAGTTCATTTTTTGGGTGAATATTAAGACTTCATTTCAGATAACTTTCTTACTACTTTCTAAAACAAATTTTTAGTACAAACTAATTTTTTTTTACAACTAAGCTGTTTTAGAAAGCAGTAATAAAGCCGTCCCAAATGAAACCTAAATCTGCAATTGCTTTTTCGTGTTCTCGTCATTGTTGCTTAATCAAATAAATGCTTATTATTATTGTTATATTAAATATGTAATTGTACATGATTTCAATGTCATATGCATAAATATCTCTTGATAGAAGCACATACATAAATTTATTTTTCTTTCCAAAATAGTTTCCCATTTTGAATGTTATGGCCATAACATACAACCATCATCCATGTTATCAAATTCATAAAAAAACATATATATATATATATATATATATATATATATATATATATATATATATATATATATATATATATATATATATATATATATATATATATATCAAATTAATTTTGAATTAAAAAAAAAAATTTACAATTATTTATCTCTCAATAAACAACATCAAATAAAATTTTCAAATAATATAGAAATTTAATTATTATAAAATTAAAAAAATAAAGAAAACAAATAATATAGATGCTTGATTAAGACAAACGGTATTGATTTACTAAAAATATACATCACTAATGTCTTTTCCCACCATCACTTTTAGAATGCGTTCGTTTCTACTTTCTAACTATAAATCAACAGAAGGTAAAAGGAATAGCGCTACCCCATTTAGTCCCACATCGCCTACATGAAAACAGCGCGTCCCTCACTTTTGTATTTAAGAAAAAACCCAAAGCCTTAGCTCCATACTTACCTGGACGGGGTCTTTACGGGTGATCATGAATGCCTGTGGCCTAGATTAGAGACCTTCATTGCACTCTGAAGGGGCTCTGATTTACCATCTGCCCAAGTGGTAGAGTGGACGTCATAATTTGTGGCAGGGGGGTTCGCGTTCGCGCGGCCCCTACTAAATTTATATAAATATTTTAAATTATATAATAATTTTGAAATTCTCGTAATATTTTTTAGTTCAATCGGATAAATAATGTTATTATATGCATTTGGTTTGGCTTTGAAAGTAATAAAGTGAGAAGTTTTTTATTTTCCTAAAATTTTTTTGAAGTGTCGGCTAAGAGGAAATTGTTTTAAAAGAAGTCTGAAGTTCATTCCTAAAAAATTATAATAGTTTGTTTGTAGTAAATAATAATTCGCTTTTGAGATTTTTGTTCTCTTGACAGTTGCATTTGACGCTCGCAGATCACACTTCGCTGGCTCTTCACAATTCACAGACTCTTCATGCTTTGCCGGTCTGAAGAGGTCCCTACTATTCCACTTGCTCTATTTCTTGATTATATTTTTTCGTCACCCGCATATTGAAAAACTGCTAGTATACCGTTTGAGAAATGAGAAGTTTTGTTAGATTTCTGTTTGGTTACATGTTGGATTCAACTTAAGTAGGTTAATCCTGCATCATGTCCTTGCTTATATTTTTTGAGATGTTCATTGCACTTCTTTTGTCAAGATTATTATTTTATTATTATTATTATTATTATTATCGTGATCTAATTAATTAAAAATTAAATTAGTCCAAAAATTCACATTTCAACCATATATTATAAGTCTTATTTAGAAAATTTTCTTCACATGATCAAAATCTTTTTTCTTTATAAATAACTTTCAGCTTTTAGGTTAAAAATATTTAATCTATTTGTTTCATCTATATACATTTTATAAGTGGCATTCCTCCATGTTTTTGGCTGGGCTTATTTGATCGTCATATGCACTTCAATAGCCTCCACATAATTCATAAGCTTTCAGAAGAATTCAACAAGGAAGATTAATGGTCGATATAAATAGCCCTCAAAAGTACTCTCTCATATTTTTCCTTGAAAGAGCTTCTTTCCAGATTACATATACATATATAATCGAATAAAACTTAAGTCTTAGTTATCTACATGAATGAACGAAATAGTTAGAATAATCTCAATCAAAGAATCTTTATGAAAAACAAAAAGGAAATTGCAGAGCAATGAGGCACTCTGCCTGCTTCATCTTCTTCCCCAGCACTTCGGTGATGTATCCAAAAAAGCATCATCAAGCTCAGTTCTTCTTAAAGTTTGGAAGAGTTAGAGACACCTTAGGAGAAGGCATTCCCATGTTCAACAACCTTGGAGACAGCCGAACCTTCGGACTCGGTCGAGGTGACGGTATCGGAACCTTATTACCAAGAGGTGAGGGGATGAGTCTTGGTGAAAGATTAACTTGCTCAAGTGCTTTATACTGCAGATCAGGAGGGTAATCCCTGACACATCCAATTCTTGGTCCATTTCCAGTGCTCCATTTGCACGAAATTCGTCGGTTGAATTCGAGCACTGTTGCTTTGTCCACCACATCAGGTAATGGAGACTTGGGAAGCTTTTCTGAACTCTCAGCTTCAACAATGGTGATATCCTTTGCAACCTCTTCTACTTCAGCTACATTATGACTCATTGGCTCATCACAGGACTCCTTGAATGCTGGGAATTCATCATCATCAACAGAACATCTCTGTAAAAACATACATCATTTGTCAGTAATGGTAGCTCGCAGATTGGAATATAAGAAATAAAAAGAAATATGTACCTTAACATCAGTAAGGTCTAAATTGTTGTCCTGGAGGAAGCTGAGGAACTCCTTGAAGTTTTCTTCAGTTGGGAGGTAATGACCACTGTATGGCCATATAGCCTGGATAGAGTAATTCAATTATAGTTTTAGTTAATAGGGGACCAAAAAAAAAGGAATTTTAGTAAGAAGAAGATAGGATCTCAGTCAATCAATGTGGGTATAATTGCTCACCTTGAGAACTCCTTCTTTGGCAATCAGTCGTCCAGCAGCTGTAGTAGCTGCCCCGGCTAAAAAGCTTGAGTGTTGAAATGTGCCTTTCATCTTCTGCTCATAAAGTAGAACAGTATAATTTTAGTCACACAGAATGAATTGCTATCTGCTGGTAAAAGAATTATAAATGGTATATTTGATATTAAAATAATATAAGGTGATATGCATGTAATATTTAAATTTGGGTGTTAGATATGTAAATAGGATGTTATAAAGTGGTATGTATATAAATTTCCCATGGGAGATTCACATACATACCACTTTATATTACTCTATTTACATATTTAACACATGAAATTTTAATATTACATACATACCACCCATAGTTCATTTTCATATCAAATATGAGTGGTAGGAAAGAATTATAAATGGTATATTTGATATTAAAATAATATAGGGTGATATGCATGTAATATTAAAATTTTGGGTGTTAGATCTGTAAAGAGGATGTTATAAAGTGGTATGTATGTAAATTTCACAAAATAGGGATTTTTGTAGGATAAAATATGCAGTTTTCCACAGTTTGTATAGGCCCCAAAATAAAATGTTCTTAACATATAGATTGCATGCAATAAATATATATACCTGCCCCACATACAGTGACCTTGATGTACTCAAAACAAATATCCACTTTGACTCTTCATCAGTATTTATAAGGTTCTCACTTAGTTTATATACAAGCTTCCCATTCTCCACAATGACTTCATATGCCTCCCTCTCTTTCTGCAGAAAAGATGATTTATATCAGAAGTGCACATCTCAACTGAGAAAAGATGATGAGAACACAACAGATAAATGAGGAATGCTCAGTGTTTGAAGACATACTGGTCCAAGATATTTGATGCATTGCTGCTGAAGCTTGCTTCTTGGGCACTTCTCAAGATTTATTTCTCTGCCATCCCCAACATCCAACCTTCATGGTTCAGGAGGAAAAAAATGTAAGAATAATATAAGAGATTTTGATATCTGCTGCTTCCATGAAAAGATCAAAATTCTAGTGGATTCTCTATAAGATGTTTACCAGTAGAAAAATGGCTCAGTGCTCTCACTAGCGAACCAAACATCGTAATATAGATGCAGATTGTGTCCATATCGATGACGCGGATCAATCTATACGGTTGAGACACAAAGAATAACATAAGCATCTTAGAAATGTCACTAACTTAATAAAAGAACGATGGTAGAAATTTGTTACTAAATAATGATTGCACAGATCATAAATTTGTTACTTACAGCCTCAAGCCAGTGCCTAAGTGCCAGTTTTTGAGCCTTCTCATCTTTTGACAAACCTTTTCCAACCTAAAAAAACAATAGCATTGAATTAATGATTGCACAGATCATAAATACATTAGTTAAATAAAGGGTCACCAGTTGAAAAAAGATGTTAAAATTACCTTGGCAACTCTCGTGCGTGCCCTTGCCCATCGTGAAACTGCGGTTTGAGGTTTATCAAACTCAAAATATGTTACTGAGCTGTGCTTCAGACACGCAAAATCCAAAGCCTTCCACCTATGAACCATAATAAATTAAATTTATATAAGAATAATATAAAATAATGATCATATTGATTAGAACTAAAAGGGAAGAGAGAGGGGTTGAAGACTAACCATAGCTCCTCAACAACCACAGCACAGTCAGCCAGATTTCTTCGAGTCCGATAACTTTTGTAAACCTTTTGCAGCTTAACAGCAGCTGCATCAAGCTCGCTCCGTGGTCGAGGGGAAAAAAATTCAGGAATAGAATTTGAAGGGTTTAATTCTAGCATATATTTATTCTCTATGCCCTTAGAGGCAGTGATCTCTTGTGGAACAGTATCAGTCATTTGGGTCTGTAATGAAACAGTGTTTTGAGGTTTTATTTCTTCTGAAAGCTCCCATTTTTTGAAACTTAATGACCTCTCTATGATCAAGGTGCCAAGTGCCATCTTTGCCAGTGAGCTATTTTTCTTAAAGCTCAGTGATCTCAATGTCGTCTTAATGTCTTTCTCGCTGAAACTTAGGGACTTAACCAGAGCAGCTTCAACCTTCTTAAGACCAACGATCCTTCTCACGGATTCAAGCCATGCCCATGAAAGTAAAGAAGAGGATAAACCCATTAACCAGAAACAAAGCTTGAGTTCTGTTCTTTAACAGAAGGTTTATCCTGGAAGAAATTTAAAATGTAGTGAGGACAATATTCAATGATGTAAAACAACAAAGTAATCCTTCAAATTTACGATGCCTCTGAAATGAAGCATAAAAACACTAAACTGATGTGTCTTATTCACCCTAAATCAATCAGTAAATTCTTAAAAATAAAATTTCAAAGATTTCATAGAATCAAAGCTTCAATACATATAAGGATGGAAAATTGTAAGAAATAGGAGAAAAGAAATAAAATATAAAATGAAATCCCAGCCCGACAAGCTACTATTGAATCCGCAGACTAAGGCTCCGTTTAGTTTGAATGATTTGAAATAGAGGAAATAGAAATGGAAATTTGTAAGGAAATTGAATTGAATTAAGTGTTCGTCCAATTTGTTTGTTTGAGGAAAAATTTAGTGTAAAGAAATATCTATTTTTTGTTTAGATTGAGGTTCAGTTTCACCTCAGCTTTTCACTGTGTTTAAGAAGATAATCATCCGTATGTTATAATTTTCTTGATAAGATCATTCTTTCATGAATTAAACCCAAATCAAATGGTCAAGATATTACGCAGAATTCCTCAAAATGAAACAATACTCATAAGAGGGCATTGCAAACAAAAAACCTAACCCTAACCTTCAATCCCAGCAAAACAAAAAAGAACAGAAGCGATAGGAGAAAAAAAAATTTTCTAGTCTTTACCAGCTAGATTAGCAGCAGGGATCAAGAATGCTTCAGCAATGATTGAAAGAGTGGAGCAAATACAAAGAATCAAAAGGAGAAGCCACGACGAAAACAACCCAAACCCTCAAATTACTTATAGATGCACAAAATAGAAGACATAAAAGGGAAACCCAGAAAAAATAAAACTGCAAGTGTGCCCTTCAAAGACGAAAGAGGCAGACCTTAGAGGCAGAGGGTAGTTTCTCCCTGGAATTCAAAAGGGTGTACTTAGAAATATTGTAGATAAAGGGGCTTTAAAGGCTCATCAAGATCTAGCTCTCTCCTGATATTGCCACGACTTCTTAATGAAAAGCACACGAGGTCTTTTGACCAATTTAAAAGTAAAAAAAAAAGGTCAAGGTTCTCGCTTCCGAACCCAGTTCCCCTCTTTCTCGTCTCAAAATCTCCGCTTCTCCTTCAACATGCTTCGTGGAACTGAGTAATATAAAGATGGTAGAGGGAGAAAGCACGAGCGAGGTGAAGAATGAGTACGCGCAGCTTCTCAGAAGTTCCGCTGAACTTCAAAGTCGTCCGCTTTCCCTGAACCTGTGACCAGCATCGTCAGCTAGTATCCTTGCTCATGCCGTCATGCGTGGAAGACGACTGACTAGTCTCCCCATAGTGTTTTTTTTAGAGCTAATTGATAGTATCAGTTCATTTAGATTCGTCTTTGTACTAATTTTATTTGAGTAGAGATGTATGTATAAATTATAAAATTCTTAAATATTTCATTCTTTTTGAAAATTTGAGGGCAATGATTATGTTTTTGTAATAGTTCAAATTTTTAGCTATCGATATATTATATGCTTTTGACATAATGACCTTATAATTTTATCTCGTTCATGTTTGGGTATCTTTCAAGGAGGTCACTCGTCTAAGGATTGCTCCTCACAAGAACGCTTAATTTTTTAAGTTTCTTGATGAAATTACATCCGTGACACCAAAAAATGACTCAATATTTAAGAATTTAACTTTATGTTCATAAAGAATTTCGTACTTTCATTGATGATAAAATTTTTAAATATTGATAAATGATAATAAAAAAGAATACATCTACAAATATAATAACAACTATTAGTTTGTGTGGAATTTGATTGTGTCGATCAATCGAATTATGTTGTTGCCTCAGACCTCTCCAAACTTGCACCACGGCACTTCGAGGCGGACTGAACATTTATCTTTCTCGTTTTTCTCAAGGGTTGCATCCATTGGAGTTATTAACTTGGCTTTCTCTTATATTGTAGGTAGCGAGTGGTGTATGTGAAAACAAAAGCAATGAGAGAGTGAGAGAAAAGAGATTTTTACTGATTTCTCCTAATTTTCATAGTGGATTTATTGGTGTGGTGTGACTTTATGGTTTTTTTCCTTGTTTGAATTTTTTCACGTTAAATCTTGGCTCCTTTTACTTTTTGTTGCTTTTACTTTCATATTTATTTCTCTGTGATGTTTTATTTCCATCCCCAACAACTGGCATTAGAACGTGGTTGTTCAGATTGAGTGGGAGTGATGATAGAAAAGGCAAGGTACAAGATTGAGAAGTTCAAAGGTTCAAACTTTGCATTCTGGAGAATGTAAATTAAAGATTTGTTGTATCAGTAGAAGTTATATTTATCATTGAAAGGAATCACCAAGAAGCCTGATTCTATGATTATGGAGGAATGAGAGGTCCTTGACTGGAATGCACTAGGTTTTATTCAACTTTCACTTTCCTCATATGTTGCATTCAACATTATAAATGAGAAAACTACAGTCAATCTCATGGCTGCATTGACTAAGATGTATGAGAAGTCGTCCACCTCAAACAAGTGTTCTTAATGAAGAAGTTATTCAATATGAAGATGTTGGACAACACCCCAATAGTAGAACAATTGAATAACCTAACCACTATAATGAGTCAAATATGTTCAGTTGGCATCAATTTTGATAATGAGGTAAGGACATTACTATTGTTGTCTTCATTGCCAGAAAGATAGAATGAGCTTGTTATTGATGTGAGTAACTCTTCAAGAAGTTCCAACATAAACTTTGAGGACATTATGGAGTTAGTGCTTAATGAAGAGGTTCGTAGGAGGGCATACGGTGAGTCTTCAAATTCTTCTTTGAATGTTGAAGCAAGAGGAAGGGTTTAGAGAGAAATCCAAGTAAAAGGATATCTAAATCCAAGAGAGAAAAGTTTGCTTCTAGTAGAGGGAAAATTGTGTGCTGGAGCTATGGAAAGAAGGGTCACTTGAAGAAGAATTGTACAGTTGCAAAGAAGGGCAGTGGTGGAGGTCAAGAATAAAACGATTCTGCAAATGTATCTACAAAAGAGTTTTTGTCAGATTCTCTAATTTTATCTCTCAACAATTCTTATCATGGGTGATAGATTCAAGTACTTCTTTTCATGCAAGTCCTAACAATGAGACATTTAAGAACTATACTCAATATGATTTTGGTAAAGTATTCTAGGAGACAACATGCCCTACAACATTATTGGACAGTGAGATGTTGATATCATAATACTGAATGGGTCAGTTTGGAGACTAAAAAATATTAGGCATGTTCCATATTTGAAGAAGAGTTTAATTTCTGTGAATCATATTGCAAACTCAGGCCATGTGATATCATTCACAGGAGATTCGTGGAAAGTGACAAAAGGGACTATGGTTATAGCTCATAGCAATATTGAAGGCACCTTGTATGTTATCAGTAGAAGGTCAAATTCTATTGGAGTAACATATTCAGATGTTGATTGAGGACTTTGGCATAGAATACTTGGTCTTATGAGTAAGAAAGATATACATCCACTTCATGGGCGGACCCATGCTATAGTCAGGGATAATTTTTGTATTTTGAGCCCCATTAAAAAGCTTTTTTGCCCTAACTTTATCAGTGTTAACCATCCCGCCCGCCAGACGCCAGCTCGCAAGTCTTTTATTATTCTAGCCACTTTCACGAAATCGTATTCGGCAATCGAAATTCCACATTCAGTCGCCCCCTTCGTCTTCGTAGCCCTCCCCTCTTCTTCCCATTCGACGTTCAAGAGGTCGCTGCGTTCTCGCAAGTCGCAACCTCCAGCTCTTCGCAATCGCAAGCTCTGGCTCTTCACGGTTGCTACCTTAGGCGCTCGTCATTCGTTAAGGTAACTTTAATCTAATGATTAATCTTGTTCTTTTGGCACCACCATGCTACTCTAGTTGCCCTATTTCATGTTGAATGAGTTTCAATTAGTTTTCAAAGCATTTTAATCTCAAAACTTTTAACATCCATATGAATTAAAACGTGAAGATGTCAAAATGAAAATGAAAGGGACGATGTGTACTACATTCATTCTTGTTCTTCCTATTCTAGCTACGATGATTTTTTAATATTGTTTTAAACTTGTTTTATGGTGATGAGGACTAAGTCACTACATTTTGGGGATCTTGATTGTTCTTCCTTTTCCATAGCATTTTATTTTTGGCGAAAATTTTCTTTGGAAAAATGGAGGGGTAGAAGTGGAGAGTTAGAAAAATCATTTGGAACTCTTTTGATTTATGTAAGAAATGAAAAATGATTTTTTTTTCTAATTATGTTATCATTTATATATAGTTCTATTTTATAAGTTTTCAAAGTCTTAATTCATTGCCAAATTGCTCATGCTTTAGGAAAGATTAGCTGTAATTCTTTATGGGTTTTTGTGATGTGTAATCCTTTATTGGATTATGAGAAATGGAACGATTATTGAAACTCTCTTTTTTTTCTTTATCTAGTATACTGTTAAACAGGTTTTAGTAAATCTTGAGAGAATTAAAACTTAAAAATTGATTGTCATGACTATTATTAAATTTATCAAATTTTTATAATTTATTATTATTATTATTATTATTATTATTATTATTATTTTAATTAATTAAAATATTGTCCACTCTGAAAAAAGGAGCTGGACCCGCCCCTGATTCATTTCTTACAAGAGGAAAGCTTCATGGTTTAAAATCTATTTATTTAAATTTTTGTGAACACTGTATATATGATAAGCAACATAAGGTGAGTGTGGGTCTCCGAAAGGATTCTGCTCGTGCGGTTCGAATGCAAAGAGTACGCTCACACTATCCCGTAGGACAAAATGGTCGTAGACCTTTACAATCGACACAAGCAGGCCAATGGAAGAGCAGATGGAGTTATAGATACGATTAGCCATGGAGGATAGCGGCTTTCACCTACCAACCTCGATGGATAATAATATTTATAACCCAAAAGTTCACGAGATTTCCCCTATTCGATACATCAGCATCGAATAGGGTTTATTTGATTGTGGGGATCGGTTTCCTACGGGCGCAAGCCCCCGTAGTTAATTACATCCTAAGCCTTGACTTAGGAAAACTCTCGATTAAGGATGTTAGATTATCTTCTTCAAATGGGTTTAGTACAAAGGGGTTTCTAGGCTTTCCTAATCAAAGGGAAAAAGGTCCCAATTTGGCTCAATCAATCACACGGAGTTCAGTCAACATTCGGCCGGTCTGAAGAAGAGAAAACTGGAGAAAAGAAAGAGGTCACACATCTCAAGCAAGCATGAGAGAAAGAGAGAGGTGGCGTCATCTGTGTGACGCGGATGGGTAGGATTTATAGCCTCCGAAAGAATGGAGAACTTACCCACCAATAAGGTATATAGCGGCACACTCGTACCCCTCACCTTTAGACCCTAAATCTATAGAAGATGTAATATCGTACATACGATATTAACACCTACGACATAGCTAATGCAATCTGGACTTATTCCTTGCCTGAAAAAGGAAGCCAGCTAAAATCCTAATCACAACCAATCGTCCTATATGTATGCAAGATGGGAAGACTCTACCTAAGGAATCAAGGATTTGCAATTCAAAAGATTTAAATCAAGGACTCTACAATATGCAAATAAATATATCTAACGCTGTATGATGCATGAAACAAATGCATGAGTAAGAAATATCCTTAGGTCCACTAATGCAATGCATGCATGTAGGTAAAGTGCATTATGGAGAAAAGTGTGTAAGAACGTATGCATGACATCCAGAGTACATAAAAAATAAATAAACACACCTTAAGGGTACCCTCCAGGCAAGGTACCCGCACAGAGAATCATCTTAGTCATGCCCATATCGTGTGGGAAAACAGCGATGCCAAATGACACGAGTAGGTGGCCTACTCTACAGGCCTAAATGACCCTAATGGTCTCTAAGGCTCACAGAAAAAAAGGGGGGGGGGTATCGTACCCAAAACCGGAAAAGGCCAAAATCCTAGCATAAAAAAAATAACGATGCCCACTTCGTGTGTGAAAACAACGATGTCAACCGGCATAATAGGTGGCCTACTCTACAGGCCTAAATGACCATAATGGTCTCTAGGGATCACAGAATGGGGGCAAGCTTTGACCTATAGGGCCAAAGCTTCGTTAGTGAACTACCCTATGGCCAGCTACCTAAACATGTTAGAATACCTATCAACAAATCATGTGTGATGTGTAGCAATTCGATACATAATTAAAAGAAAATTGCTTTATAAGTTGCAGAGATCATACATGATTGTGGCCCTGCCACATAAAAGCTCCAAGCAAGTAAGCTATTGTCTACCGTGCAAAGCATGTGGCGCAGCCACTTAAAAGCCTCAAATTAGAGAATTACTCCAATGTACCTCGCAAGACAAGTAAAAGAAAAATACACAAATGAGCGTAGATGCCATTCAGAAAAGAAATGTAAATAAATAGAAATGTAACTAGCAGAAAGTTTAATATTAACATTTATAAAACATGTGCAAGTAGTAAATACTGAATAACAAAAGAAAATGTCAGCCTAACCTAGGGATAGAAGTCGTGTCCTAACAAAACAAGTCTAAGGTGTGTGTAGGCTGTGTAGTTTTGGATAGATCCTATGTAGGATGATTTAGTTGAAATTATTTGTATTTTGATTTGTTAAAGGGCAAAAGGGAGATTTTAATTGAAGTTGAAATATTAGTAATTTAGGATTGATTTTAGAGATATATTTTCTTATTATTTGATTGATTATTTTATTGATTATAAATTAAAAGAAAAGGTATATTAAATTATTTATTATCAATTAAGGTTTGATTTAAGCCAATTAAGAAATTAGTTTTAAATTCTAACACCCCAATAAATTCATTCGTGGCGTTGTGCCACCAGGCTCGAGGAACCAAGCCTCCTTAGGACACTTAGCCTCGCAGCCCGGAGTAGTCCATCCAATAAACTTCACTTATGGAGTGGTTGTTATGTATTAAGGGGTTTGTTCATTGATTTTAAAAGATTACTCTAAGTTTGATCTTTAAGAGTATTTTAATCCTAATGAATTTCATTTATAATTTAATCTCCTAAGAAAATCTGCATCTTTTAAATTTTAGATTGGTTAAGAGTTAATTATTAGATTAGTTAGAATTGGTTTAGGTTTATGTCTTAGACTTGAAGTTTAATAATTATAAATGTTAATAATAACTTAATTAAGAATTAAGTATTTTAATAGATTTTAGAATTAGATTAGAATCGGTTGGTTGATTATTAGTGGATTAAAGAAAACTGAAATCTAGGAAGACGTGTCACTAAATTTTCGTTTTAATGACTTTATCTTACAGGGAGCATGCATCCTAAGTCTATGTTTTCTAAGACTTTGTACATAATTTTTGTCCTTATGTGTCACTAAAGTCATAGGGCTAGGAGGAGTTTTATTTTCTAACTCTTAGGACTTTCGTACATGTGTCACTAGACTTAAGAATTTATAGCAAAGCAGTAGAAAGAAAAGAATGAAAATTACAAATAAAAGGGATGTAGGCATTGTTGTTTTGGACACACTTCTTGAAAGTCAAGTGTACCCTAAAGCAAAATTAACAATGCATTTTGCTGTTCCCACAATCCAAATGAGGCACTTGATACAAACCCGACTCTACTACCCAACCTATTCCCTACCAAACTCAAGGAAAACAAGGGAAGCTCAAGTTCCAAAAAGAAAACAAACTAGACCTGAAGCATTACCTCTTTCTACCCATCACATTCTTCCAAATTTATATTTTAAAGGAGAATCATTAATAAAAGATAGACAACTTATGTAAGGTAGACTACCCCATCCCAAAAAGAGAGATTAAGAGAACTCTCCAACACAAATCTATTCTATAAAAGTTGCTAAACTCAAATCTAACTTATGAAATTTTTTTTATTTTGTTTGAATGAAAAGCTACATGAAATTCTACACAAATCATTTATCAAAATCTCTTCTTTCTTTTCTTTTGTTTTGACACAAAACTCTACAAAAATCACCTACGAAAATCCCCTCTTTTGAGAGAGATGAAAGGCCAGGGTACTCAATGCGACTGAATCCTGCGGCAACGGTCGATTTTTGGATTTGGAAAAATCGGAGCCGTCGATGCGATTACCAGATTTCAGGAATTGATTCAAATGAAAGCAAAAGTTGATTGGAATTTATCTAAATTAAATTGAATTGATTTTAATCAGATTTGGGCTCAAATTGAACTCGGGTCAAACTGAACTCGTCGCAGTCGAAACGAATTATTCGGCTTGAATGAACGGGGTCGAGTCAAATTAAAATCAATTCGGATCGATTCGAATTCAAATTGGGCTCAATGAGGTTCAATCAAATCAATCGAAGTTGCTCGAGAATATTTGAGCCAAAATCGAGGTCAACAGTGAGTTTTTCAAGTACTAGTTCAAAGGTAAGTAAAAAAAGTTAGAGTTAGTACATCACTATATGTGGGGTCCTGCTGTAGTTATTTTTATATGAGGATTATTATATTTTGTATCATTTATTAAAAATCACAGCAAAAAGGTATAGGTATACCTCTTAAAATACAAGTCATATGTGTTTGGAGTTTTCAAGAAGTGGAAGATAATGGTTGAGATTGAGATAGGTTTGAATCTTATGTGTCTCATATTAGATAATTGTGGTGAGTATCGTGATAAGTTCAAGGAGTATGTGCTTTGAATAGAGTCATGAATGATTTCACTATTCCAAGAATACCACAATAGAATGGAGTTGCAAAGTATATGAATAGAATTATCACTGAGTGCGCCAGGAGTAGAGATTACATGCTAGTCTACCCAAACAGTTCTGGGTAAAGGTAACGGATACTGGCAATTTATCTGATCAACTGTGGTTCTTCAATTTCTCTGAATGAGGGGTTACCTAAGGATGCATGGAGTGGAAATGAGGTAAGTTTATCTCACCTCAATTTTTTAGTTCGTTCATCCTATGTTTATATTATTACATGATTTAGGAGTAAGCTTGATCCAAAATCTATTAATTATATTTTATTGGATATGGTTCAAATAAATTTTGGCTACAAATTGTGGGATTATCAAAATCAGAAGTTTATCAATAACAAGGATGTAAAATTCAATTAAAGTAAAATATATAAAGATAGAAATGGGACTCCTAAAAATTCTTTAAAAAATTTTGAGATAGAGGATGATGATGATCAAGAAGGAAAAGCTAATGAAGCATAAATAGTATATCAAATACTTGCTGCTAAAGTTAAGAGATCTAGTAGAATCACAAGACCAGTATAAATGTATTCTCCTTCCTTGTACTATATATTGCTGACATATAGTGGTGAACGAGAGTGTTATGGTGAGGTCATTCAAGTTAATAATTCAAAGAAGTAGTAGCAAGCCATGGATGATCAGATACATTCACTTGAATTGGAATCAGACTTAGAAGTTGATAAAGCTATACCAAATGGTAAGAGAGAACTACAGAACAAATGGGTTTATAGGTTGAAAGAAGAACTTAATGGTAGCAAGTGTTATAAGGCTAGCCCTTTAGTTAAAGGTTTTTAGCAGAAGGAAGGAGTGGACTTCACTAAAATTTTCTCTCCGTTGGTAAAGATGACAACAATTAGAGTTCTATTGAGCATGGTAGTAGTGGAGGATTTACATCTAGAGCAAATGGATGTAAAGTTAACTTTTTTTCATGGCGACCTCAATGAAGAGTTGTATATATATGGTGCAATCTCATAGATATATGGTCATAGAAAATGAAGATCTAGTGTATAGGCTTAGGAGGAACTTATACGGACTGAAGTATGCACTAAGATAGTGGTACCAGAGATTTGATATGTTTATGTCAGATAATATATATAAGAAGTACCACCAAGATCACTATTTTTTAATATTTTAATAATAATAATTTTTTTTTTTTGTGGATGACATGCTGGTTGTAGTGTCATCTATAAAAAAGATGTTCTAAAGGAATAATTATCAAAGGAGTTTGAAATGAAAGATCTAGTTCCAATAAACAAAATTCTCTATACGAGAATCAATAAAGATAGAAGTGTAGGTATACTGAAGTTATCTCAGGTAAAATATGTTGAACATGTGCTTCAGAGATTCAACATGAGTGAGGCAAAGTCAGTTTGCACTTTCTTGGGTAGTCACTTTCAACTATCCAATATATAATCACCTAAATCTGAGGCAGATGAAGAAATAATGAAAAAAATTCTATATGCTTCAGTGGTTGGAAGTTTGATCTATGTTATGATGTACAAAATCATATATAGTATATGCAGTAGGAGCGGTCAACAGATTTTTGAATAATACAGTCTTGGGAGGTGGTTAAGTGGATTATCAGGTACTTGAGAGGATCAATTGATAAAGGTCTTTATATTAGTGTGGCAGCGATTAATCTATAGAGATATATAGATTTTGATCTTACTGGAGATCTTGATGGTAGGAGGAGCACAATAAGCTATATCTTCACTTTGAGAAAGATTGCAGTGAGTTGGGTTTCAAAGTTTCAAAAGATTATTGTGCTCTCAATCACAGAAGCTAAGTATATTGCTATCACTAAGGCAAGTAAGAAGATGATTTGGTTGCAAAGTTTCTTGACGAAACTTGTCTAAGGGAAAAGGAATGAAAATTTGTATATTTACATCATGAGTGCAATTTGCCTAGCTAAGAATGATGTATTCCATGCCAGAATGAAGCACATCTTGCTTTGATATCATTTCATCAGGTTGCTTCTAGAAGATAGTCTATTATTTTTGGTGAAGATACACACGACCAAGAGTCCTATAGACATGATGACGAAGATGGTGACAATTTATAAAATAAAGTTATATGTAGCTTTAGTTTGTCTTCATAGAGGATGAGAACAAGGGTGAGCCACACTATAAATAGTATGTTTGATGGTGCAGATTGAGAGAAGGATTGATCAGTTCAAAGTGGGATATTGTTAATCTATGTGGAATCTAATTGTGTCAATAAATCAGATTGTGTTATTGCCTCAGACCTTAAGTCAATTTCTAGTGCTCATTGAAGGGTTCAAAGGTTTACCTTTTGCTTTGTTTGCACTAAAAAATTATTTTTATATAATGCCAAGGCATTGTGTACTCGAGCACCCCGACGGTGTGTACTCTAACGCCCTTACACTATTGACTCGAGCACTCACAAGCACCCCAACACTAATCAACAGAGAACACATTACTGAAGCTCTTTATATTAGACAATTCAGCATTGTGTTATGCCACAATGTTGTGTGTTTGAGCACTGTAATAACATCAAACAGAGGATAGAGCGCCACAACACTTCAAGGCATCCCTTAAAGTTATTAACTTGACTTACTCTTGTATTGTAGATAGCAAGAACATTGTATGTAAGAAAAGAAGCAAGGAGAGAATGAGAGAGAAGAGAGATTTGCACTTTGTTGACCTCGTTTTTTGCCCGAGTACCCTCGAGCACCCTCGATCGATCCGATTTGAGTCGAATTAGACTCGATCATGTTCAATCAAACCAAATAATTTATTTTGACTGCGACGAGTTCAATTCGACCCAAATTGATCTCAAATTGAGTTTAATTCGATTTAATCGATTCGATCAAGCCTAATTCTCTTCCGAATCAAGCCGATTTGAATTAGATTCGCATCCAAACCTAACTCAAATCAACCCGGATTAATCCTAAATGAATTCCAATTGGCTTTTGACTCAATTTGAATAGTTTCCTAAATCTAGTAAATGCGTCGACGACTGTGATCAAACGAGAGCCTCGTTTCAGCTCAAATCTCGCGTTTCAGACGATTCGCTGAGATGGGAGCAGGCCTCGGGCAGAGGCGAAGCTTCGATGTTTGGGTATAGAGAAGGAATAAGGAAAGAGTTCTAACGGGCGACGAGGGCTCTCCCTCTGGATTCGGCTCCCTCTCTCACCCTGGCCCGCTCTCTCTGCTCCAGTCGCCCCCTCCCTCTCCGATTTTTCTCTGCTTGCACGATCCCAGGCCGGAATCGAGCCCTTGCTTCCTCTCCAGTTTCGCGACTCCAGCCCCACCCAAGCCTATAGTAGCTCCCCCGATCTCTCTCTTTGGAAGTCCGTTCAGCCTCCGGGATCGAACCTGACGAGCTCCTCCATTTCCAACCGAGTCCACGCCACCTGGACCGACCCCCGTACATCTCTCTCTCGCGTCGAAGCCGAAGCCATCTCCTCCGTCGCCTACCCTAGCCGAACCCGTCGCCTACCCTAGCCGATCCCGAAGCCCGGACCTACCTGAACTTCTCTACTTTGCAATGTGAGTATTTCTTCCTTCTTCTCCCTTCTCCCTTTTCTTCTTCTTTCTTTCTTCCTTCTTCTCCTCCCATTGCTATTTCTTCTTTCTTTAGATCCCTTTTCTGTTTCTTTATTTCCCCTTTCCCCTTCCTTCCTTCTCTTGCAAGATGAAGTTATTTGGATGTTAGAGTAAAATGGAGGCATCAAATAGCTTAAGGTTTCGATGGAGAGATATCTGATATTCCTTTTATCCCATTATGTTTGCACGTGTTGTTTCATTTGTTAAATGCGTATGTTGGTTGATTGGAGCATTGATACAGGATATGCTTATTTCTCTTGCATTCCAAGTACGAAGGTTCCATTCACTTCCTTTAAAGGTGGAAATGTTGTATGCACATATTCTGTATTGCTGAAGCTCTTTTAGTTTATTCTTTTCATCATCACTTGAAGTGGTGATCATTCTCATTTTATTCTTGGCCTTTGAAAAGAACGATCAGATCTATTACCCTCTTCTTTTACATTTTTGAGGAATAAAAAATTGTGGTTGGCTAGAGTAATAACTCTATTTATCCTTGGAGTTGAGAGATGTTATGACTTATATTTGTATGATTCTCATATGGTTTGCAAATTTAAACAAGTCGATTATGGTTGGTATTTGTAGAGACATATGATAAATGTGGGCAATTTCTTTGTGAAAGAATATGATCGTTCAGGACCTTTGGTTTACTTGCATATATTGTGATGTTGTTTATCAGCATGATATTTTTATGGGCTTATTCCCTATAATTTCATAGTCTCTGCATTCTAGTTGTTGGATGAAGTGCTCTTGAAAGAGAAAAGGTATGATATAATAGGGCTATTTATATTGAAACCCCCATGTGGATGCCGATCTTTTTATACATGCTTGGGAAGTTTAGATAATGAGTTTTCTTCAATAAATTTTGGGAACGACTTAACAAGATTCTAAGCTATTCCCATTCAAAGTAAATTTAATCTCTAGTTTTCACATGGGTATCATATTAAGACCAAATCATGTTAAAATTTGTATCTCGTTTCAATGATTGAAAGAGATTTTATGAACTATAATTATGTTAAAAAATATATACTTGCGCTCATTTGCATTGTCGGTAACAGCTAACATGAGCATTGGGTTTCTTTTCTATTTTGTAAATAAGGAAGATATCAAAGGGTTCATTTGCATCTATCTGAAGGAACTAATAATTTGGAATATTTTGTGAATGTTGGAATAAAAGAGAGGTGCATGTATTGGAAATTCTTTGAAAAGTGAATATGTGTCTTATAGATTTAGAGCAAACTCATGCTAGCATGCTTGGCTATAGAAGTTCATGGATGACGAAATATTTATATGCTCTCCTACACTTGATTGAGTCTTATATGGAAAGTGATACTAGCAATTGTATTGAAAGGT
This sequence comes from Dendrobium huoshanense, assembly GCA_016618105.1. Classification (NCBI taxonomy): domain Eukaryota; kingdom Viridiplantae; phylum Streptophyta; class Magnoliopsida; order Asparagales; family Orchidaceae; genus Dendrobium; species Dendrobium huoshanense. The sequence continues at coordinate 806,721 of CM028343.1, read as the reverse complement.
TCTCGTATGTCATTTGTTTTCAAGAATGAATTTGGCATGTAATTGATTCAACATTGCATAGAATAGTTAAAGTGTACTCTTTTCCTTCACTTGCCATCACTTCTTATTCATGAAAATCTGAGAAAGAAGCTTCTTTTATTTGGTATTTTATTCTTATGCATATGTCTTTTTGATGGGATAATCATTATATGGATCACGAAAAATGTTTTTTTTTGGTGAAGCGTTTGGGTAGTTTTGATTGAATAAGTGTGTATATCATGCCTTTTGTGGTTACTTCCTTTTGTATAAGCTTTCAAGTGTTGCATACCAAGTGTTTGGTGGCATGCCGTTGGAAAGAAATTATAAGTGTTCGATTTGCATTGAAGCTTAGTATGGTAATATCCTTTGTTTCAAACGTTTTGAATATGCTATCTAGAGACTTGCAAATGAGAATAAACAAAAAGAGAGTAGTTTCTTTGAATAGCTATTAATCATGAAATTTGTAAGCATGCTTGTTGATTCCGGTCAAACATTGTCTAAGGCTTCGAGGGTGTATTTGGCATGAAAGTTTTACACATCATCCCTCTTGCTCTTTATTATAATATTCGATATAGATCATTGGATTAATTTTGTCATGATCCGAGCATTTACATGTGTACTTGAAAGCATGATTTATATATATATTTGTTAAAATAAAGTTTCAAAACATGAGTTGCTCTTCTTTGCTAAGGCTTTTCAAAAGGTGAAACATTGTTGTTTTAAAAAAAAAAATATTTAAATACGAAAATTTGATATCATCTTTTCTTTCCAAAGTTTAAACTTCTTGCAAATGATGTGGTGAAGTTCACTTTGCATGTATCTTGAAACATGCATGGTTGGAATGTGATTAGTATAGCTTTGTACTTAATGTCATGGGCTAATTTGGAGAAGTATAGGTGATATTAATTGGAACCATGCTTACAAAATCGTATGTTTGGAACCATTAAAGTAAGCTTATGAATTTATGTTAAAATGTTCTTGGAGATATTTGCTAGCCAATGGGTGTGAAAATTGGAAGTTTGTCAGAAAGTAACTATGCATCTCATGTCTTGAATTTATATTATATTGTGATGATAGCATGCTCTCTTCTCTTGAACTTTGGGAGCAAAACTATGGCATAAGAATTTCTTTCTCTTTTATGAATATATTCGGCATAGATGTTAAGTTTGGAAAGTCTTGTGCTATGTAATTTTACTTTTGTTTATCCATGTTTGGCATAAAAAAAAAAGAGAAGAGAAAGAAAGGTTGAAGGATTGCATAAATAATTTCTCTAATTTCTCTCATGAAAGCATGTATCCCTCTTACTTGCAATTTCATTTATCTTTTTGATGTCATGTAAGTATTTGTCTACTTTCAATGTTTAGAGAAGTTTGAACCTATAAGTATTTCTCAATATCGCATATATGATTGGCAATGATGGTCTATGTATTTATGATTGGAGACTAGTTTATTTCTTCTTCCGTTAGCATCTAGAGTAGCATGCACTTGTGGATTTCTAGATTTCTATAGAGTTTGGGTTGGCAAGATTGAATAGTCTTTTTGCTTGTATTTCTTTGTTTAAAAAAAAAAGAGGAATGAAGATGATTTGGAAGGTTTTATGAATTGTTTTGTATTGAAAGATTTGGTGAATCGTTCTATGGTTGTAAGTTTTGCAAGAGGCTTTATGAGTTGTTTTGCACCGAGAGGTTTTGTTTTATGGATTTGGCGAATCAGCTTGCGTTGGAATTTTATGTGTTTTTCGTCTTGCGAATGTTTTATGATGAGTGCTTTTCAATGAGGGATTTCCATAAAATCTTCTTGTTGGAAAGCTTTTTTTTTTTTTTACCCCACTCCAAATGAAAGGAGGCACTTGATTATTGGTCGTTTTTGGATAGAATTTTGTGTCAAAAGAGAAGGGATTTTGGTAGTTAACTTTGGGGAAGTTTTGTGTAGTAGTTATTTTAGAAGTTCTTACAAATTATTTTGAAATCTAGAATTTTGTGATTAGACTTGTGTAGTAGGGTCTTTTAGTGTCTTTTGGAGACAAATGATGTTTTCTCATTTGAATTAATTCACTTAGTGTTTTATTTCTAAAAGATGAATTTTGGAATTTTAAACTTTAGGTAGATCCGTATTGGAAAGCCTTTAGTGTCCTCTTGGAGTAAGTAATCCTCACTTAAGTTAGCTTTCTTTAAGGTTAACTTCTAAAATATAGAATGTCAGATGAACATAAAACCAAAGATAATCTTGTTTTAAGTTTAGTATTAGGAATTTGTTTCCTTTAGTTATTTTGGGCTTTGCTTAAGGGGTAGTTAGATTGTTTGAGTCGAGTCTCATATCAAGTGCCTCATTTGGATTGTGGGAACATTAAAGGGCATCGTTGATGTTTCTTTAGGGTACACTTGACTTCACAGAAGTGTGCCCAATAACAACAATGCCTACATTCCTTTTATGTTTGATTTTCATTCTTTTATTTCTATTGCATTGCTACTTATTATCTAACTCTCATGCATAAATCTCTAAGTCTAATGACACATGTACGAAAATCCTAAGGGTTAGAAAACAAAACCTCCTTTTAATCCTACAACCTTAGTGACACCTAAGGACAAAAATTAAGGATTGAGTCTTAGAAAACATAGACTTAGGATGCATGCTCCTTATAGGATAGAGACATCAAAATTAAACTTAGTGGCACGTCTTCCTAGATTTAGCCTTTTCTTTCTTTAATCCATTAATAATCAACCAACTAATCTTAATCTAATTCTTAAAATTTATTAAAAAAATACTTAATCCCTAATCAACTTATAATTAACACTTATAATTGTTGAATTCTAAATCTAAAACATACATCTAAATCAAATATAATTAATCTAATAATTAACTCCTAACCAACCTAAAATTTAAAAGAAGTAGATTTAATTAAGGGATCAAATCTAAATCTAAAACTTATTAGGGTAAAAGACTTCTAAAGATCAAACCCTAGATTAATCATATAAAATCAATAAACAAACCCCTTAATACATAACAACCACTCCATAAGTGAAGTTTATTGGATGGACTACTCCGGGCTGCGGGGCTAAGTGTCCTAAGGAGGCCTGGTTCCTCGAGCCTGGTGGCACAACGCCACGAATGGATCTAATGGGGTGTTAAAACCTAAAACTAATTTTATAATTGGCTTAAATCAAACCTTAATTGATAATAAATCACTTAATCTATATTTCTTTTTTTTTTAATTTATAACCAACTAATAATTGAACAAAATTGGTTGCCACTGGGTAACCCAGGCCTACGAGGCTATTAAATTAGCCCCAAGGAGGGTGAAATAAACCTCACGGCCTCGGTGTGAAACAAAGGTGGTAATCGATCAAATTCTAAAATTAAAAATATCTAAAATTAATCCTAAATTATTAATATTTCAACTTCAATTAAAATCTCCCTTTTTGCCTTCTAACAAATCAAATACAAACAATTCTAACTAAATCATCCTACATAGGATCTATCCAAAACTACATAGCCTACACACACCTTAGATTTATTTGGTTAGGACACGACTTCTAGCCCTAGGTTAGGCTGACATTTTCTTTCGTTATTCAGTATTTACTACATACACATGCTTTATAATTGTTACTATTAGATTTTCTGTTTGTTACATTCTTACTTACATGCATTTATTTTTTTTGAATGGCATCTACGCTCATTTGTATATGTTTCTTTTATCTTATCTTGCGAGGTACATTGGATCCTGATGGTTGAGAACTAAAGAAGAGCATTTGCTTAGGAGCTTTTGAGTGGCCGCGCCACAATCAGGGAGTATTTGCTTATAAGCTTGTAAGTGGCAGCGCCACAATCAGGTATGATCTCTGCAAATTGTAAAGCAAATTTTTTGTAATTATATATCGGAACTGTTACACTCCACACACAAATTGTTAATAGGTATTCTAGCATGTGTAGGTAGCCAGCCATAGGGTAGTTCACTAACGAAGCTTTGGCCCTATAGGTCAAAGCTTGCCCCCTTCTGTGAACCCTAGAGACCATTAGGGTCATTTAGGCCTGTAGAGTAGGCCACCTATTATGCCGGTTGGCATCGTTGTTTTCCCACACGAAGTGGGCATCGTTGTTTTTCTGCTAGGACTTTGGCCTTTTCCGATTTTGGGTACGATACCCCCCCTTTTTTTTCTTTCTTTCTGTGAGCCCTAGAGACCATTAGGGTCATTTAGGCCTGTAGAGTAGGCCACCTACTCGTGCCATTGGGCATCGCTATTTTCCCACACGAAGTGGGCATTGCTATGATGATTTTCTGTACGGGTATCTTGCCTGAAGGATACCCTTAGGGTGTGTTTATTTATTTTTTCTGTACTCTGGATGTCATGCACACACCTGTTCTTACACACTTTTCTCCACAATGCACCTTACATGCATGCATTGCATTAGTGGACCTAAGGATATTTCTTACTTATGCATCTTTTCATGCATCATACAACGTTAGATATGTTCGTCTGCATATTGTAGAGTCCTTGATTTAAATCTTTTAAACTATTAATCCTTGATTCCTTAGGATAGACCCTTCCCATCTTGCATACATATAGGACGGTTGATTGTGCTTAGGATTTTAGCTGGTTCACTTTTTCAGGCAAGGAATAAGTCCAGATTGCATTAGCTAGGTCGTAGGTGTTAATATCGTATGTACGATATTACATCTTCTATAGATTTAGGGTCTAAAGGTGAGGGGTACGAGTGTACTTCTATACACCTTAATGGTATGTGAGTTCTCCATTCTTTCGGAGGCTATAAATCCTACCCATCCGCGTCACATAGATGACGCCACCTCCCTCTTTCTTTCATGTTTGCTTGAGATGCGTGATCTCTTCCTTCTTCTTCAGTTTCCACTTCTTCGAATCTACCGAATGATTGACTGAACCCCGTGTGATTGATTGAGCCAGTTTGGGACCTTCCCCTTTGATTAGGAAAACCTAGAAATCCCTTGCACTAAACTCACTTTAGAGGAGATAATCTAACGTCCCTAATCGAGAGTCTTCTTAGATCGAGGTCTAAGATGTAATTAACTACGGGGGCTTGCGCCCGTAGGAAACCGATCCCCACAATCAAATAAACCCTATTCAGTGCTGATGTATTGAATAGGGGAAATCTCGTGAATTTAGGGTTATAGATATTATTATCCATCGAGGTGTGTAGGTGAAAACCCGCTATCCTCCATGGCTAATCGTATCTATAACTCCATCTGCTCTTCCATCGGCCTGCTTGTGCCGAGTGTAAAGGCCTACGACCATTTTGTCCTACGGGATAGTGTGATCGTACCCTTTGCATTCGAACCACACGAGCGGAATCCTTTCGGAGACCCACAGATTTCTGGCGACCACGGTGGGACAGGTTTCTCTCTCCATCTTCGGATGTTAAATTATCTTCTTCTGTGTGCACTTCGGGTTTGGTGCTCTTTAGATTAGGTTCGTCCTACTCTTAGATAGGGTCATTTTCTTAGTTAGGTTCCCTTCTTGGCTAGGGTTTCTCCTAACTTTGGTCCCTTTCCTTCCGACCTTTTAGGTCATTTCATACCCTATCAAATTCTCTTCTTTCCGTCGGGTTTTATGTTCACTCGACTCTCTCACTCTGAGATTGTCGAGTAGACCTCGGCACCTTCCTACCTTTCGTAGGTACTCGATACCTAAGGGTGGATTAGTTGTTGATAGTTGCTCAGACGAGGAAGAAATCTTCCGACGTCAGACTACTAGCAAGCAATTTATTCCCCATCAGATGTGTGGATTTAGAGTCGAGGATTCCTATCAAGAATCTTATGACACTTCTTTCACTAGTGTTGGTTGTTTGCTACAGACTAGCAAACCTTCCTACCTCCTATAAATATCCCTCTATATTCGTACTCCTTGAAGGGATACTTTTTACTTTTCGGCAGTCTGTGTGGCCACAACGATTTGTCCTCTACCACACGATGTTCGCTTCGAAGAGTATAAGGCTATCTTTAAAGGTAATTCGCTAAGATGTCGTAGGGACACTTGTCCTTATATTTGTGTACACCAATCATACTGGTGCTAACACAAAACCCTTAATTTTGTCCCTCCTTTGTGAAAGATTGTTCTACCCAGTTTCGCTTGTCACCTAAAGCGTGGTCTGGGATACCAAAACCAATAAGTCAAACCTCCATTTCTAGAGGTGATACTGGGTCCATGCCCACCTACGCTAGTCAGGTGTGGAGATGTTGATCCACTATCCCTATTTAAATTTCTTTCTTCTATCAGTCATGATTCGAGAGTTGTTCTTTTACCCAGTTTCGCTTGTCACCCCAAGCGTGGTCTGGGATACCAAAATCAATAATTTCAAATCTACTTTCTTTAGGTGATACTGGGTCCATGCCAACCTGTGTTAGTCAGGTGTGGTTATGTTGATCCAATGTCCCTAATTCAAATATATTTTCTTTAGGTGATACTGGGTCCATGTCAACCTGTGTTAGTCAGGTGTGGTTATGTTGATCCAATGTCCCTAATTCAAATATATTTTCTTTAGGTGATACTGGGTCCATGCCAACTTGTGTTAGTCAGGTGTGGTTATGTTGATCCAATGTCCCTAATTCAAATATACTTTCTATGGGTGATACTGGGTCCATGCCAACCTGTGCTAGTCAGGTGTGGCTATGTTGATTCAATGTCCCTAAGTCAAATCTACTTTCTATAGGTGATACTGGGTCCATGCCCGCCTGTATTAGTCAGGTTCGGTGATGTTGATCCAATGTCCCTAATTCAAACCAATTTTTCAGATGTAATATTGGGTCCCTACCCACCTAGGTTAATCAGGTGTGGTGTGGTAGATCTAATATCTCTAATTCCAACCCACTTTCTATAGGTGATACTGAGTCCTTGCCCATTTGTGTTAGTCAGGTGTGGCGATGTTGATCCAATGTCCCTATATAAGTTTCCTTCTCTTATCGATCATGATACGATAGTCGTTCTTCCCCTGCCACTTGTACATATCCCTCTGTATAGATATAACTCTAAAGGATCTCTTCTACTTTTCGGCAATCCGTGGCTACGACGATTTGTCCTCTACCACGTGATGTTCGTCGTACAAAGTATGAGATTATCCTTTGTAGTTGTATGTAAATACGCCGTAGGGATGTTTGTACTTGCACTCATGCCCACCAATCGCTCCGGTGTTGTGGCATGAAATCTCTTTTTCAGTCCCCTTTGAGGGTTGACTTTCCCCAGTTTCACTTGTCACCTTCAAGTGTGGTCTGGGATACCAAAACTACAAATTCGAATATCTATGGAATGTGATACTGGGTCCATCCTTGATCTTTATTGGTCAAATATAGTGATGTTGATCCATTGTCATTATGCAAATTTTTCTACAAATTCTGTTGTAACAATTGTGCTCCCCAGTTCATTCATACAAGTTGGGTGTGGCCTGGGTCACCAAAGCCAATGTCTCATTTCTTTACAAATCCTGTTTATAATCTTTCTTTCTCCCCAGTTTCATTCATGTGATGAATATGGCCTGGGTTATTAAAGCCAACAATATTTCTCTCTCTTGATGTTCCAGTTATTAGAGGATATTTCATATTAGGAGTAACTCATGAGTATGGAAACCATTTCCTCTATCGTGTGTTATTTTCAACAGTATGAAATGTTAATCTATAACTGTGAATATAATATGAAAATAAATGGAATATGATGTTAAAAAAGAGGGAAGCTCTCAGTTGAGTAGAATCGGTTGCCTTTGTCACAAGTGGAACCCGGTTCTATACTCCAAGAGCCCAAAGTCCCTCCAAATTCTTTTGTTCTCCTTAAAGCATTTTTGATGATTGATTAGGAGATGACTATATACTCATTTCTTTTACCATGATTATTCACTTATAATGAGATGTTGTTCTCTCTTACTCATGATGTGGTACATCTTACTTTAGATGTTAACATCATTTCTTAGTGGATTTTTGATCTTCTAGTAGAAAGTCAATCCACTACCTCCTTTGGTGACATAATTTCCCACGGAGATTTTGTCCTTAGCTGCAAGAGCAGTCTCTTTGGATGCATAAAATGTTGTTTGTACCTCTCACAGGGTCCCATCAGTTAGTATGGGTGTCACCACTGTGATTCCCTTTAGCAATCATTGATCTTTGATATGATTGTTATTTTTAGTGGTAAGCGTGTCCTCTTGCCACTTCTACTTCTATTTTATGACATTACTCTTTCTACTCGGTCGTTTATATGTTCCTCTGTTTAGAGAGATATATATATCGATTTTTTATTTCATGTCGCACATGATCTCAGTTTACCTAAAGAAATTCTACTTATATTTGGATTACTCATGGCCACGACGATTTGTCCTCTACCATGTAGTAATTGAAATATAAGTTTGAGATTTCTTAGGCGATGGATTACCTACTTCTCTTTCCCTCACAGCACCGCGCACATGTGCGTCGGGTGGTTGTAGAGGTGACTTTCACTCTTTGTCTCGCTGTTGCGAATATGGTCAAGCAGACATTGAGTCGTCTCCATTCACTGTTTCGATCTGGTCAGGTGAATGTGAGATTTTGTCTTTTGTCCTGCTGTTTCGATCTGGTCAGGCAGACATTAGACTTTTTGGGAAGCTCTTTATTCGCTGTTGCGAATATGGTCAGGTGGATATTGAGCTGTTCTCATTCGCTGTTGCGAATATGGTCAGGCGAATGCTGAACTCCCTTTCTCTTTCCCCCTTTGTCTCGCTGTTTCGATCTGGTCAGGCGAACATTGGGTTGTCCTCATTCACTGTTTCGATCTGGTCAGGTGAATGTTGGACTTTTTCTTTTGTCCCACCGTTGCGAATATGGTCAGGTGGACATTAGACTTTCGGGAGGGCTCATTATTCGCTGTTGCGAATATGGTCAGGTGGATTTTGAGTCATTCTCATTCGCTGTTTCGATCTGGTCAGGCGAATGTTGACTCCCCTTTTTGGTTGGGTGCCCGACAGAGTCCCTGGGAGGCATACTTCACCACCTCTTCATTCCCCCTGTTTTATTTCCTGTTTGGGGGTTGTTGAGTTTTCTTCTAACTCTTTGTTTCGCCGTTTCGAATAAGGTCAGGCAGACATTGAGTCATCCTCATTCACTGTTGCGATCTGGTCAGGTGAATGTTGGATTTTGTCTTTTGTCCTGCTGTTGCGATCTGGTCAGGCAGACATTAGACCTTTTGGGAAGCTCTTTATTCGTTGTTGCGAATATGGTCAGATGAATATTGAGCTGTTCTCATTCGCCGTTGCGAATATGGTCAGGCGAATGTTGAACCCCCTTTCTTTCACCCTTTGTCTCGCTGTTGCGATCTGGTCAGGCAGACATCGGGTCGTCCTCATTCACTGTTGCGATCTGGTCAGGTGAATGTTGGACTTCTTTCTTTTGTTCCACTGTTGCGATTTTGGTCAGGTGGACATTAGACCTTTTGGGAAGCTCTTTATTCGTTGTTGCGAATATGGTCAGATGAATATTGAGCTGTTCTCATTCGCCGTTGCGAATATGGTCAGGCGAATGTTGAACCCCCTTTCTTTCACCCTTTGTCTCGCTGTTGCGATCTGGTCAGGCAGACATCGGGTCGTCCTTATTCACTGTTGCGATCTGGTCAGGTGAATGTTGGACTTCTTTCTTTTGTTCCACTGTTGCGATTTTGGTCAGGTGGGCATTAGACCTTTTGGGAAGCTCTTTATTCGTTGTTGCGAATATGGTCAGATGAATATTGAGCTGTTCTCATTCGCCGTTGCGAATATGGTCAGGCGAATGTTGAACCCCCTTTCTTTCACCCTTTGTCTCGCTGTTGCGATCTGGTCAGGCAGACATCGGGTCGTCCTTATTCACTGTTGCGATCTGGTCAGGTGAATGTTGGACTTCTTTCTTTTGTTCCACTGTTGCGATTTTGGTCAGGTGGGCATTAGACCTTTTGGGAAGCTCTTTATTCGCTGTTGCGAATATGGTCAGGTGGATATTGAGCTGTTCTCATTCGCTGTTGCGAATATGGTCAGGCGAATGTAGAACTCCCTCTCTTTTCTTACTCCTTGTTTGCTGTTTCGAACATGGTCAAGCAAACCCGGAGTTGTCCCCGTTCGCTGTTGCGAATATGGTCAGGTGGATGTGGGACCTCCTTTCTTTTCTCTATTCTACTGTTGCGATGTGGTCAGGCAGATAGATGAGTTCCTTACTTTTGATTACTATTGTTTTCCTATGATTATCACTTTGCCATTTGATATGATTTTCAGATGATTGTGGAATTCCATTCTCTTCACGTCATCTTAGATATTTGTTGTAGATGATCGTTGAATTTCCTTTGGACGCTTTATGAGCTTGTTTCAGTTCTACTCATGTGAGCATGAGATCTCTTTCTCCTATTCTGCCACTTTGGTTGGGCGGATAAGTTGAGCTGCTATCTTTGATTCTCTCTCATTGTTGATTTGATTTTGCTAGTTGACCCTAGAGTTGTATCTTCCTAGAGTTAGGGAGGTCAACGCCAACATATACGGTTCACTCGTTGTTCTCCGCATATGTTGGGGGTCCGTTTGTTGACCTCGTTTTTCGCCCGAGTACCCTCGAGCACCCTCGATCGATCCGATTTGAGTCGAATTAGACTCGATCATGTTCAATCAAACCAAATAATTTATTTTGACTGCGACGAGTTCAATTCGACCCAAATTGATCTCAAATTGAGTTTAATTCGATTTAATCAATTCGATCAAGCCTAATTCTCTTCCGAATCAAGCCGATTTGAATTAGATTCGCATCCAAACCTAACTCAAATCAACCCGGATTAATCCTAAATGAATTCCAATTGGCTTTTGACTCAATTTGAATAGTTTCCTAAATCTAGTAAATGCGTCGACGACTGTGATCAAACGAGAGCCTCGTTTCAGCTCAAATCTCGCGTTTCAGACGATTCGCTGAGATGGGAGCAGGCCTCGGGCAGAGGCGAAGCTTCGATGTTTGGGTATAGAGAAGGAATAAGGAAAGAGTTCTAACGGGCGACGAGGGCTCTCCCTCTGGATTCGGCTCCCTCTCTCACCCTGGCCCGCTCTCTCTGCTCCAGTCGCCCCCTCCCTCTCCGATTTTTCTCTGCTTGCACGATCCCAGGCCGGAATCGAGCCCTTGCTTCCTCTCCAGTTTCGCGACTCCAGCCCCACCCAAGCCTATAGTAGCTCCCCCGATCTCTCTCTTTGGAAGTCCGTTCAGCCTCCGGGATCGAACCTGACGAGCTCCTCCATTTCCAACCGAGTCCACGCCACCTGGACCGACCCCCGTACATCTCTCTCTCGCGTCGAAGCCGAAGCCATCTCCTCCGTCGCCTACCCTAGCCGAACCCGTCGCCTACCCTAGCCGATCCCGAAGCCCGGACCTACCTGAACTTCTCTACTTTGCAATGTGAGTATTTCTTCCTTCTTCTCCCTTCTCCCTTTTCTTCTTCTTTCTTTCTTCCTTCTTCTCCTCCCATTGCTATTTCTTCTTTCTTTAGATCCCTTTTCTGTTTCTTTATTTCCCCTTTCCCCTTCCTTCCTTCTCTTGCAAGATGAAGTTATTTGGATGTTAGAGTAAAATGGAGGCATCAAATAGCTTAAGGTTTCGATGGAGAGATATCTGATATTCCTTTTATCCCATTATGTTTGCACGTGTTGTTTCATTTGTTAAATGCGTATGTTGGTTGATTGGAGCATTGATACAGGATATGCTTATTTCTCTTGCATTCCAAGTACGAAGGTTCCATTCACTTCCTTTAAAGGTGGAAATGTTGTATGCACATATTCTGTATTGCTGAAGCTCTTTTAGTTTATTCTTTTCATCATCACTTGAAGTGGTGATCATTCTCATTTTATTCTTGGCCTTTGAAAAGAACGATCAGATCTATTACCCTCTTCTTTTACATTTTTGAGGAATAAAAATTGTGGTTGGCTAGAGTAATAACTCTATTTATCCTTGGAGTTGAGAGATGTTATGACTTATATTTGTATGATTCTCATATGGTTTGCAAATTTAAACAAGTCGATTATGGTTGGTATTTGTAGAGACATATGATAAATGTGGGCAATTTCTTTGTGAAAGAATATGATCGTTCAGGACCTTTGGTTTACTTGCATATATTGTGATGTTGTTTATCAGCATGATATTTTTATGGGCTTATTCCCTATAATTTCATAGTCTCTGCATTCTAGTTGTTGGATGAAGTGCTCTTGAAAGAGAAAAGGTATGATATAATAGGGCTATTTATATTGAAACCCCCATGTGGATGCCGATCTTTTTATACATGCTTGGGAAGTTTAGATAATGAGTTTTCTTCAATAAATTTTGGGAACGACTTAACAAGATTCTAAGCTATTCCCATTCAAAGTAAATTTAATCTCTAGTTTTCACATGGGTATCATATTAAGACCAAATCATGTTAAAATTTGTATCTCGTTTCAATGATTGAAAGAGATTTTATGAACTATAATTATGTTAAAAAATATATACTTGCGCTCATTTGCATTATCGGTAACAGCTAACATGAGCATTGGGTTTCTTTTCTATTTTGTAAATAAGGAAGATATCAAAGGGTTCATTTGCATCTATCTGAAGGAACTAATAATTTGGAATATTTTGTGAATGTTGGAATAAAAGAGAGGTGCATGTATTGGAAATTCTTTGAAAAGTGAATATGTGTCTTATAGATTTAGAGCAAACTCATGCTAGCATGCTTGGCTATAGAAGTTCATGGATGACGAAATATTTATATGCTCTCCTACACTTGATTGAGTCTTATATGGAAAGTGATACTAGCAATTGTATTGAAAGGTTCTCGTATGTCATTTGTTTTCAAGAATGAATTTGGCATGTAATTGATTCAACATTGCATAGAATAGTTAAAGTGTACTCTTTTCCTTCACTTGCCATCACTTCTTATTCATGAAAATCTGAGAAAGAAGCTTCTTTTATTTGGTATTTTATTCTTATGCATATGTCTTTTTGATGGGATAATCATTATATGGATCACGAAAAATGTTTTTTTTTTTGGTGAAGCGTTTGGGTAGTTTTGATTGAATAAGTGTGTATATCATGCCTTTTGTGGTTACTTCCTTTTGTATAAGCTTTCAAGTGTTGCATACCAAGTGTTTGGTGGCATGCCGTTGGAAAGAAATTATAAGTGTTCGATTTGCATTGAAGCTTAGTATGGTAATATCCTTTGTTTCAAACGTTTTGAATATGCTATCTAGAGACTTGCAAATGAGAATAAACAAAAAGAGAGTAGTTTCTTTGAATAGCTATTAATCATGAAATTTGTAAGCATGCTTGTTGATTCCGGTCAAACATTGTCTAAGGCTTCGAGGGTGTATTTGGCATGAAAGTTTTACACATCATCCCTCTTGCTCTTTATTATAATATTCGATATAGATCATTGGATTAATTTTGTCATGATCCGAGCATTTACATGTGTACTTGAAAGCATGATTTATATATATATTTGTTAAAATAAAGTTTCAAAACATGAGTTGCTCTTCTTTGCTAAGGCTTTTCAAAAGGTGAAACATTGTTGTTTTAAAAAAAAAAATATTTAAATACGAAAATTTGATATCATCTTTTCTTTCCAAAGTTTAAACTTCTTGCAAATGATGTGGTGAAGTTCACTTTGCATGTATCTTGAAACATGCATGGTTGGAATGTGATTAGTATAGCTTTGTACTTAATGTCATGGGCTAATTTGGAGAAGTATAGGTGATATTAATTGGAACCATGCTTACAAAATCGTATGTTTGGTACCATTAAAGTAAGCTTATGAATTTATGTTAAAATGTTCTTGGAGATATTTGCTAGCCAATGGGTGTGAAAATTGGAAGTTTGTCAGAAAGTAACTATGCATCTCATGTCTTGAATTTATATTATATTGTGATGATAGCATGCTCTCTTCTCTTGAACTTTGGGAGCAAAACTATGGCATAAGAATTTCTTTCTCTTTTATGAATATATTCGGCATAGATGTTAAGTTTGGAAAGTCTTGTGCTATGTAATTTTACTTTTGTTTATCCATGTTTGGCATAAAAAAAAAGAGAAGAGAAAGAAAGGTTGAAGGATTGCATAAATAATTTCTCTAATTTCTCTCATGAAAGCATGTATCCCTCTTACTTGCAATTTCATTTATCTTTTTGATGTCATGTAAGTATTTGTCTACTTTCAATGTTTAGAGAAGTTTGAACCTATAAGTATTTCTCAATATCGCATATATGATTGGCAATGATGGTCTATGTATTTATGATTGGAGACTAGTTTATTTCTTCTTCCGTTAGCATCTAGAGTAGCATGCACTTGTGGATTTCTAGATTTCTATAGAGTTTGGGTTGGCAAGATTGAATAGTATTTTTGCTTGTATTTCTTTGTTTAAAAAAAAAAGAGGAATGAAGATGATTTGGAAGGTTTTATGAATTGTTTTGTATTGAAAGATTTGGTGAATCGTTCTATGGTTGTAAGTTTTGCAAGAGGCTTTATGAGTTGTTTTGCACCGAGAGGTTTTGTTTTATGGATTTGGCGAATCAGCTTGCGTTGGAATTTTATGTGTTTTTCGTCTTGCGAATGTTTTATGATGAGTGCTTTTCAATGAGGGATTTCCATAAAATCTTCTTGTTGGAAAGCTTTGTTTTTTTTTTATCCCACTCCAAATGAAAGGAGGCACTTGATTATTGGTCGTTTTTGGATAGAATTTTGTGTCAAAAGAGAAGGGATTTTGGTAGTTAACTTTGGGGAAGTTTTGTGTAGTAGTTATTTTAGAAGTTCTTACAAATTATTTTGAAATCTAGAATTTTGTGATTAGACTTGTGTAGTAGGGTCTTTTAGTGTCTTTTGGAGACAAATGATGTTTTCTCATTTGAATTAATTCACTTAGTGTTTTATTTCTAAAAGATGAATTTTGGAATTTTAAACTTTAGGTAGATCCGTATTGGAAAGCCTTTAGTGTCCTCTTGGAGTAAGTAATCCTCACTTAAGTTAGCTTTCTTTAAGGTTAACTTCTAAAATATAGAATGTCAGATGAACATAAAACCAAAGATAATCTTGTTTTAAGTTTAGTATTAGGAATTTGTTTCCTTTAGTTATTTTGGGCTTTGCTTAAGGGGTAGTTAGATTGTTTGAGTCGAGTCTCATATCAAGTGCCTCATTTGGATTGTGGGAACATTAAAGGGCATCGTTGATGTTTCTTTAGGGTACACTTGACTTCACAGAAGTGTGCCCAATAACAACAATGCCTACATTCCTTTTATGTTTGATTTTCATTCTTTTATTTCTATTGCATTGCTACTTATTATCTAACTCTCATGCATAAATCTCTAAGTCTAATGACACATGTACGAAAATCCTAAGGGTTAGAAAACAAAACCTCCTTTTAATCCTACAACCTTAGTGACACCTAAGGACAAAAATTAAGGATTGAGTCTTAGAAAACATAGACTTAGGATGCATGCTCCTTATAGGATAGAGACATCAAAATTAAACTTAGTGGCACGTCTTCCTAGATTTAGCCTTTTCTTTCTTTAATCCATTAATAATCAACCAACTAATCTTAATCTAATTCTTAAAATTTATTAAAAAAATACTTAATCCCTAATCAACTTATAATTAACACTTATAATTGTTGAATTCTAAATCTAAAACATACATCTAAATCAAATATAATTAATCTAATAATTAACTCCTAACCAACCTAAAATTTAAAAGAAGTAGATTTAATTAAGGGATCAAATCTAAATCTAAAACTTATTAGGGTAAAAGACTTCTAAAGATCAAACCCTAGATTAATCATATAAAATCAATAAACAAACCCCTTAATACATAACAACCACTCCATAAGTGAAGTTTATTGGATGGACTACTCCGGGCTGCGGGGCTAAGTGTCCTAAGGAGGCCTGGTTCCTCGAGCCTGGTGGCACAACGCCACGAATGGATCTAATGGGGTGTTAAAACCTAAAACTAATTTTATAATTGGCTTAAATCAAACCTTAATTGATAATAAATCACTTAATCTATATTTCTTTTTTTTTTAATTTATAACCAACTAATAATTGAACAAAATTGGTTGCCACTAGGTAACCCAGGCCTACGAGGCTATTAAATTAGCCCCAAGGAGGGTGAAATAAACCTCACGGCCTCGGTGTGAAACAAAGGTGGTAATCGATCAAATTCTAAAATTAAAAATATCTAAAATTAATCCTAAATTATTAATATTTCAACTTCAATTAAAATCTCCCTTTTTGCCTTCTAACAAATCAAATACAAACAATTCTAACTAAATCATCCTACATAGGATCTATCCAAAACTACATAGCCTACACACACCTTAGATTTATTTGGTTAGGACACGACTTCTAGCCCTAGGTTAGGCTGACATTTTCTTTCGTTATTCAGTATTTACTACATACACATGCTTTATAATTGTTACTATTAGATTTTCTGTTTGTTACATTCTTACTTACATGCATTTATTTTTTTTGAATGGCATCTACGCTCATTTGTATATGTTTCTTTTATCTTATCTTGCGAGGTACATTGGATCCTGATGGTTGAGAACTAAAGAAGAGCATTTGCTTAGGAGCTTTTGAGTGGCCGCGCCACAATCAGGGAGTATTTGCTTATAAGCTTGTAAGTGGCAGCGCCACAATCAGGTATGATCTCTGCAAATTGTAAAGCAAATTTTTTGTAATTATATATCGGAACTGTTACACTCCACACACAAATTGTTAATAGGTATTCTAGCATGTGTAGGTAGCCAGCCATAGGGTAGTTCACTAACGAAGCTTTGGCCCTATAGGTCAAAGCTTGCCCCCTTCTGTGAACCCTAGAGACCATTAGGGTCATTTAGGCCTGTAGAGTAGGCCACCTATTATGCCGGTTGGCATCGTTGTTTTCCCACACGAAGTGGGCATCGTTGTTTTTCTGCTAGGACTTTGGCCTTTTCCGATTTTGGGTACGATACCCCCCCTTTTTTTTCTTTCTTTCTGTGAGCCCTAGAGACCATTAGGGTCATTTAGGCCTGTAGAGTAGGCCACCTACTCGTGCCATTGGGCATCGCTGTTTTCCCACACGAAGTGGGCATTGCTATGATGATTTTCTGTACGGGTATCTTGCCTGAAGGATACCCTTAGGGTGTGTTTATTTATTTTTTCTGTACTCTGGATGTCATGCACACACCTGTTCTTACACACTTTTCTCCACAATGCACCTTACATGCATGCATTGCATTAGTGGACCTAAGGATATTTCTTACTTATGCATCTTTTCATGCATCATACAACATTAGATATGTTCGTCTGCATATTGTAGAGTCCTTGATTTAAATCTTTTAAACTATTAATCCTTGATTCCTTAGGATAGACCCTTCCCATCTTGCATACATATAGGACGGTTGATTGTGCTTAGGATTTTAGCTGGTTCACTTTTTCAGGCAAGGAATAAGTCCAGATTGCATTAGCTAGGTCGTAGGTGTTAATATCGTATGTACGATATTACATCTTCTATAGATTTAGGGTCTAAAGGTGAGGGGTACGAGTGTACTTCTATACACCTTAATGGTATGTGAGTTCTCCATTCTTTCGGAGGCTATAAATCCTACCCATCCGCGTCACATAGATGACGCCACCTCCCTCTTTCTTTCATGTTTGCTTGAGATGCGTGATCTCTTCCTTCTTCTTCAGTTTCCACTTCTTCGAATCTACCGAATGATTGACTGAACCCCGTGTGATTGATTGAGCCAGTTTGGGACCTTCCCCTTTGATTAGGAAAACCTAGAAATCCCTTGCACTAAACTCACTTTAGAGGAGATAATCTAACGTCCCTAATCGAGAGTCTTCTTAGATCGAGGTCTAAGATGTAATTAACTACGGGGGCTTGCGCCCGTAGGAAACCGATCCCCACAATCAAATAAACCCTATTCAGTGCTGATGTATTGAATAGGGGAAATCTCGTGAATTTAGGGTTATAGATATTATTATCCATCGAGGTGTGTAGGTGAAAACCCGCTATCCTCCATGGCTAATCGTATCTATAACTCCATCTGCTCTTCCATCGGCCTGCTTGTGCCGAGTGTAAAGGCCTACGACCATTTTGTCCTACGGGATAGTGTGATCGTACCCTTTGCATTCGAACCACACGAGCGGAATCCTTTCGGAGACCCACACACTTATTTCACTCGTCGACTACAGTTCTTCTGACCACCGTCACCCTACTACGATCTTTTCGACTTCCGTCGCCTGTTAACTATAATCTTTCTGGCCACTATTGTGAAAGCTTGATTTTCCTTCCAGGATCGTCCAGGACGATCAGTACAGAATCTATGGACAGAGAGGTTCGTCTCAGGATGAAATTTGGTTCGTCGGGATGAAATTTGTCCATAGGGCAAATCGTCCCGGGACGATTTGGAATCGTCCGGGACGATATGCATGTATATATATGGGATTGTGTTGGATTGAGATATTTTGGAATCTTTTGGAAGAGAGAGAAAAAAAAGAGAGAGAAAGAGAATGAAGAGGAAAGCTTGATTTCGGAGGCCGCAGAGCGCTTTTCGTCCGTCGCCGCTGTTAGAAGAATTGTTTATCTCACAATAAGGACTCCGAATTCTATTTCTGATTTCAAAGATTTTGAGTTTTGGTATTTTTTCTGCTTCGTTTTGTGTTTCCGTTACCGAAAAACGTGCATATCTTTGTATTGACGAAACTTTTACCACGTAACTTTTGTTATGTTATTGAACTGATGTTTTTGTATGATTTGAGTATTTTTTGGAAAGTTTTCACCGGATATTTTGAATTTTGTGTGATTTTTATCGAATAGAAAATTATCTGGATGTTGAAAAATATTGCTTCAGTACAAGTAAAGCTTTGAAACGTTGTTTTATTCGATTTCTGGTAATTTGGTGATTTTCTGAAACTGTGTATTTTAACTCTGTTTGGAATTTTGTCGATTGTACGATATTTTAAGGGTTCTCCTTAATTGAGCTATTTGTATTTGTTTTATTTAATGAAATTATCATTTCTGGATGTCTGTATTGATCTGAGCGAGAAATGAGAAAAAAAAAAAAAAGAATGTCAGATGAATCCTTTCACTATAGATGTCTGGGTTGTCACAACTATCACCCTAACTATGGTCTTTCCGACCTCCATCGCCTGCCAACTAAGGTCCTTCCAACCATTATCACTATATTATGGTCTTTATAACCTTCGTCGTCTGACTACGATCTTTCCAACCACTATCACCCAACTACAGTTCTTCTAACATATATAGCTTGCCAATTATGGACCTTTTAACCATTGTCGCCCGACTATGGTCCTTCCAACCACTATCGCCCGACTATAGTCCTTCCGACCTATATCGCTTGTTGATTATGATCCTGCTGGCCAAACCAACATGTTAACACTGATTCTTTCAACTCCCGCCGTGTAATGCACCATATATGATGTATATTTGCTACATCGAGCCAATGCATTCCCGCCAAGGAACAGCCTCATTTGTAATCAAATGCAAACATTAATGGATTCTTTTAAATTGGGCAAGGCCCATTGCTTTTTCCTCTTTATTAGGAGTTCCCAAGTAAAAATTCTGGTATCTCTTATGAACGCTACACCCCCATCTTTCATTTATTTACGTGCTAGATTTTCATACAAAATAAGTATATATCTCTTTTCTGCAGTGAATTTTCCGTGACGCAACAATTCCTTTTATATTTATTAGATTTTTGAAACAATACTATGTAAAAAATTCATATCCCTAACCCTTTGAATTGGAGCAAAATAGGTCAAGGAATTTCATTAAATTTCTTATAAGGAGTTTTAAAATTTATATTATATTCTTTTTAAAATAATTATTTGGAAATATATATATATATATATATATATATATATATATATATATATATATATATATATATGTCGTTTATAAGATTGTTAGATTGATTCAGCGATAAATAAATTGGCAAAAAAATATGTCAGAATCTTCCAATAAAAAATTGATCAAAATAAAATTAAAAAGTTTTAAATCTGTTTTAAATTTTATATCATATTAATTATCTATATATTATATATTATACTAATCTTAAAGTACATTGAAAAATCTTAGCTGTTGATTGAAATTCTGACCAGATCTCTTCGCATAATTTTTTTTTTTCCTAAAACAAACGTGTACTTGTGGTCCTGCATTTGACCGTTGACTGTTGACATTTCTTGGAGTGGATCCGACTTTATGTGGCAACCCGAATCAGTTACGTAAACACATTATGGAAAAAAAGACTTTTAAGACTTCGATGAATACGTATAATCAAACAGTAGTGCGCGTTATTTTCAGTGGCTCACGTAATCGGTCAACAAAGACTCCATGGAACGATCTGCAAATTAATTATTTATAAGGTGAAGTGATTAATTAAAGTTCGAATTGAATTTTTTTATAAATTTTAATTAGGATAAAGATAATCAATAAAGTCGCCGATTGAATATTTAAGATAGTGGCTATATTAAGAGACATGCAGCTCTAAAAAAATTTATAAATAGATATCTACTTGTTAAATAAAAGAAGAGAGTTTGGACTCAAGCTTGAGATTTAAGAGTACTTATAGGTTCTAAGAATTTTGAATGCTCCACTCGAGCACCACTATCAGGCCATTATTCAATCATGGCAGACTAACCACATCGCCTCCATCGAAATGCTGTGTGACTGCCATCAACAGAGTAGCGTCTAACCACCATCATGACACCATTGTCGCTTGACTACGGCCCATCGATCATCATCATCATCTGACTGTGGCTACTGCAGTCCTCCAACCACCACTGCCCGACTATAATCCTCTGGTTGTCGTTGCCTAGTTATGATCATTTGAATTTCGTCGCCCGACTATAGGCATTTGACCAGATCAGATGCTCGACAATGGCCCTCTGACCACCATCACCTGACTACACTCCTCCAACCATCATCACCCTATGGCTAACATCGCTTAATTACGCTACTTCAATCACCATTGCTTGACTTTGCTCCTCTGACCATCGTCGCCTGGCTATAGTCCTCCAACCTCCATTGCTCAACTACAATCATCCAACCTTTGTTGTTCAAGTATAATCTGTTAATCAGTTGTCTGACTACAGTCGTCTGACCATTGTCTCCTAACTATGGTCCTGTGATCTTATTCACATGACTAAAAACCTTTGATCACCATCGACTGACATTAACACTAGAATTTATGCTAGACTTCTTGATCTTTGATTTCCTCTTTTCAAAAAAATATGATCAAACAAACAAGTAAACAATATCATAAAGATAACTCTCACATCAAATGATTTTTCAACAACAAATATGTTATATATGATGTATGTTTATTATATTGAATCATGATCTTCCCATGATAAATGATATCATTTGCAACTGATGATATATACTAATGAAATTATTTTTAACTGGGTCAGAACCGTTGATTTTTTATTTATTTATTTTCAAATAAATACTCTACGGTTGCTACTAATTTTTACATCTTCTCTCATCGGTGAGTAAACTTGATCTTCTTATAAATGCTAAGATGATAATCTCTTTTTCTACCGTCACAAATATTTTGACACACAACTATAAAAACATTAAAACAAATTCAATGACTTTAAGATTATTGTGACAAAATTTTGATGAGAATAAATTGTTTAAACATTTTCCAACATTTTTACAAAATGATTAGTTGGAATCGGTTGGTTCTCGAAGTCTTATTAAGTTTCATTTTGTTTATTGCGGATACATAGAAACAAGAAACAAATAGGGTTTTAGCAAAAAAATGTGCAGGCCATACAGTTATTGCAACTCTCCCAAAACACATACTATGGAGAAAACAAAATTAATTGCCTAAAGATATCTGGCTGACTGGCTCACTACAAGGTAAAGCCTATGTATACAACAATCAATTTCATTGTAAATCTAATGATAAAGAGTACTATTTATGGCTGATTTGAGCATCTTGAAATTAGTCACTAAACAAATTCTCTCCAAAAATTTGTGATCAAGTTTATCAGAAAGCTTCATTCTGATAGCTTTCTTATTGTTTATAAAGTAGCTTTTTAGTACAAAAAAATTATTTTTTTTACTAAAAACTGCTTTATGAAGCAATAAGAAAGCCGTCTCAAACGAAGCCTAAGTTTGTAACAATAAGTCATAAATTTATTATCATAAGATGATGCCGGATTGCCGGTCACAAAATTGATAGAGCAAGACTTTATAGCATTTTTTGCTCGTCAATCAGTATCCTTAGAAAATTTCCTAGATTTTTTATTGCACTTTCCAGACCCGGAATGATTAATGATAGGAAGATGACATAATTTTTCATGCAGAGGAAATAAGATAGGTCCTATACAACTAACTATAAGAATTGGTTGACATGTATATCGAACATTGAATTAATTAAAAATATTGAATACATATGCACAGATACCGAGCCAAACATTACGTACTGATGAAGCATATGTTGGACACGTATAGTCGAAGTGTTTCGACGCTTCGCCATCGGACGGATGTGTTAGCACTCCTTTTAGTATTTTTTGTTTGTCCATACTTCTTCAACAATTTTTAGATTTTATACATATGATCAACTGATTTCTTATCTTTTGGCGTCATATATTTTACGATAGAAGGTAGCAGTCATGATAAATATTCAACACATGGGTTTCAACTTTGTAGTTCAAAAGCTGTGCAATTGTTGATAACTTTAAGTGCCTCTTACAGCATCCCATAGCTGTTCTTCAGCATGCTATCAGGCTAACATTTTGTGATTTCTTCATTTAGGTCTTCTTTAACAAAAGGTAGGGGTGTCAATATTTGACACAACATAAAAATCGACCCAGAAAATCCGGGTTGGACCCGACGAAGATTCTTCGGGTTGACCCGGCAGGTTGCCGGGTCAACCCGAAAACCCGTTTGTTTTAAAAAATTTGAATTTCCGGCTTCCCCCGCCCGCGTTGCCCGCTGCCCCGCGACCGCGCGCCCGCTGCCGCCGTGCCGCGCTCGCCGTCTCACCCGTTGCCGCGCTCGCGAAACCCTCCTTCTCTGCCGCTCGGGTCGGGTCGGGTCAACCCGACAACCCGCCGAGTCGGGTCGGGTCAACCCGGCAACCCGCCGGGACGGGTCCGGGTTCGAATTTCCGACCCATTTACCTACTCGGGTCGGATCCAGGTTCAAATTTCTGACCTGTTTGAACCCGTGTCAGTTTCGGGTTCGACCCGTGACCCGAAATTGACACCCCTAACAAAAGGACTATTTTGTGGCATTCATATTTTCTTTAACAATTGATGGACCACATGTACCCTTAACCATATTGATAAAAGAATAAGGTTGAAATAATTCTCTTGATAATAACTTTGATTAAGAGTCTTTGCCTTTCAATAGTCCACCATGGGCTTTCCATTCAAAATATGTAATAGCTTTAAATTTTATTTCTGTGGGTTTCACAGAGTTGAAGTTGGTGGTGCCACATCTTTGAGCTCTCAAGTTATTGAAGGATAAAAGTGAGAAATTGGGTGTGTGGTGTGGTGTCGAGTGACTCGATCGACCGTGTTACTGAGTCTTGGGTGGCGAAAATCTGGGAGAATCTCTAGGAGCACAGCTGCTTTGGGGGATTGAGCATCGTGGCGCTAGATCATAATAGTAATTTTTTATATTAAAAAATATCAATCAATTTCCTATAATCTATCACCTAGTTATCCCTCTTCTTCATCTTAGCTTGGTCGGGAGAGAAAAATGAAAGAAAGGAAGATAAAGGTGATGAGATAGAAGAGAGAAAGTTCATTCCGATCGAGTTTTTTTTATATGTCGCTCTAGTTGGAAAAAGTTTTATGATCTTTATAGGTCGTAAACCAAATCCTATTTCTATTTTCAATAGTTTTGATCTCCATATTTATCTCTACTAAAATTCAATTTAAATGAAACATCTCTCGCTTTAGAGATTTTCCAATGTGTAACTTTTTATATATGATATATATATTGTCATCTTTAATATTTAAATTTCACTGTGTTTTTGCTTATATGTCATTTCAATTAAAATTAATTAGTCGTATAATATTAATTATAAAATGACTAAGAATCAATGTTTGCATTTAGATATACATGATATGCATATATTTACTATTCATTTAGTTCAACATATATTTTTAACATATTATATGTCACAACTTGGCTCGATTTGGCCCGATATTATACGGGTCATATTATGTCCGATTGTGGCAAGACTAGCCTCCAGATTTGATTGGAGAAGCATTGAAATAAAACTTCTAATTTATATACTATGCAGAGTCACTATTGAATGAAATATAAAGTAGACGATTACTAAATCTCAAAATGATTTTATATAAATAATCCAAAATATATACAATATATGAAGTTTATCTACAACATAACTTGACAACAGAAAGAATAACAAAATAAAATTTAAGCCTGTAAAAATCAAAATTAATAAAAAATATTCATACAACACATATCAGATTCTGATATCCAAAACTACTCAGCTTGCTCATTATCCTTCCCCTAACCTGAAAATAAAAACAAAAGCAAAAATGAATTAACACAGCTCGGTAGGCTATCACAGCCTAAAATAAAAATAAATAACTGAAACCAAAAGAACTGAAAATATTATACTATAAAAGTACTATACAACAAACTGAGAGTGAAACTAAGGCAGTAGAAATTAAAATCAAATGAATTATAAGCAGATATTCATTTTATCTGAATGGCTCTCTACTTAATACAAATTTACTGCTTCAAAATATAACTAAATTGTCAGAGATTGTACAAAATATCATTCTAAAGCTTTAATTGAACTGAAGCACTAGTTTTAGATGTCAAAATAAATTTATGAATTAACAAAAAGCAATGCTTTTTCAAAATCACAAACTAAAAAATTTTAGAATGTACCTAAAAATATTTATAATCTCAATTTCTACAACATATAAAAAGTTATTTTTACTAAAACAAAGCTATCCACATTTTTTGGTAACTAAAATATAAATTTGATTGAAAAAAACTCAAAAATATTATATTATTAAAAATCAAAATAGGCAAAATGTAACGTACCTCGAGCGAACAAATTTCTCAAATGGGCTGACAAACAAAAATGGCTCTAAGGTGCCAAACCATTGCTTTTCCTCTTTCGCCTTCCCTCTCTCTTCTCTCAAATTCCAATTTTCATGTTATGTTGCACGAAAATAAGAGGAAAATCAGATTAAAGCCATTTAATAAATTCTATTATTGTTTTAGATATTTATTTTTTTTTACAAAATAATAATATAATATTATTAATTATTATAATCAATTTTTAGTATAAAATTCATAGAAATTTTTTTGTTGATTCAAAAAATTATAAAAAAATATTCATAAAAGAGCTCATTTTATTTTAAAAATTATGATTAAATCGGTTTACAAAATGGACACTTTTTTTTCCTATCCTCATTGCTCCAATCATACAAAATGGACACTTAGGCTTCATTTGGGACGGCTTTTTTATTGCTTTCTAAAACGGAGTTTTAGTACAAAAATAAAAAGTTTGGTACTAAGACTCCGTTTTAGAAAGCAGTAAAAAAGCCGTCCCAAACGAAGCCTTAATGACCAATTTCTTAAAGAATTTCACCAGTGCTAAAAATTATGAATAAGTTAGTGAAATTAAAACAAAACAATATATATGATGTTATGACGAACATGATTCATAATTTTAACTTATAATGATTGACTGTTATAGATTATATATATATATATACATAATATAATGATTGCCACCACTCACTAGTCACCACCATTGTTGTGGTACATTCATTTTACTAAGTCAAATAAAAAAAATAATTATTTTATTTTACATTCATTCAAATAAAGAGGTAGAAAAAGTACATTTGATATTTCAAATAAATTACTTTTCTTTGCCACCTCCAAAAATTTATTGATACATGTATGATTAAATTTAGGACTTCCATAAAAAACTTTAATAAATAAATAATAAAATTGAAGATTTAAATTTGACTGAAAAAAAAAAGTATTATAAGTTGCTCAGAAGACTTAGAAAAATAATTGATGATCAATTCAATAGAGTGTTCTCAATTCAACAATCTCAAATTAAATAATGAAGTTCTGACTTTGAATTTGATATTCATTCACAGTTTTGACTTGGAATTTTATGTTTATGGCTTTATACTATATGAGGGGTGGATACCTCTAACCGGTGCTCAGACTTCTTTAGGAAAAATATTGTGTAACATACTGATATTAATTATATCAATGATCTTAATTAACATTATTAAATTTATTTTATAGTTAATAATATATATAAAAAATTCATTTTGTCTTTTAAAAAATATTAGAGATCCATCTTTTCCATTATCTATTGGCTCATCTTTATCTTTTAATAATATTTACTAAATCCCTAACATATATAATGAAGAGATTTTATTTTATTTTATTTTTTGAAATTTCTTGAATGATATATAAATAACATTTTGTATTATTTGAGCAAATTGAACTGGAGAGATTATTACGTGCGGTGTTTGGGCACAGAAAACCGTTCGATTTTATGAGTGTGAACAGTAAAATGCAATTACTGTTTACCACTGTGCTTTTACTGTTCACCCATGCACTTTTACTTTTCACAGTCATAAAATCAAACAGCTTTATATGTTTGGACTCCGCACGTAATAATATCTCATTGAAGTGAGCATTTTCGCCCATGCTACTATGATAAGCTTATTATTGAATAGAGAAATATGAATAAACTTCATATCATATCATTTGACAATTCTATCAAGCATTATAGTATTGATACATGGCAACAAGATTAGCGCATATTGGTTATGATAACAATACACTTTCTTGTATTGGTGGAGAATATCAAACACTAGTACTAAATTGAGTACATTCAAACAGATAACTTTGTCATTAATTAAACTCTTATTAAAAAAGCTATGATGTTTTTTTGGCTTCTTTTGGAACTGTTTTGTTATTGTTTCTTAAAACAGTTTTTTAATACAAAAATTTTAATTTTTTGTATTATAAAGCTGCTTTAAGAAACAATAAGAACATCGTCCCAAACGAAGCCTTCATATAAGGAACTTTTATTCGGTCCGGTGAACGTACGCTCCTCTACGTTCGGCCACCAATGTTTTAGCGCCACGTAGCATGAATAAAAGTCGCCGACCCGACCCGCTGTTTTTTGGGTTCTCGCACGTGCATTTTTTTAAATCCTTGACGAGCCGAACAACATCCCATCACCTTTTGGATATATTTCAAATACCTAGCAATACCGAGCAAATACCGAGTTGTACCTAGTTTTTTCTAGCAATACTGGGCAAATACCTAGCAATACCGAGCAAATCTTGAGCAAATACTGAGTTGTATCGAGTTGTACCTAGTTTTTTCTAGCAATACCGAGCAAATACCTAGCAATACCGAGCAAATCCCTAGCAATACCGAACAAATCCTGAGCAAATACTGAGTTGAACCGAGTTGTACCGAGTTGTAAAAAAACTCGGTACAACTCAGTATTTGCATGGTATTGGTCTTCACATAGTGGTATTTCTCATTTTTGCAAAGCAATACCTAGCAAATACCGAGCAAATACCGAGCAATACCGAGAAAATCACGAACATAGCATTCCCGGGTTCCACTCCGGGTCAAGTCGTCGGGCCGCGCGGTAAAGAGTAAGAGCACGTGACAACATGTTGTTGGCGGCCGAACGTAGCTCTACGTCTGGTCAGAGGACGTAATAATTGTTCTCATATAAGGGCTTATGAGGAAAGAAGCCTAGTATATTTTTAATTTTGATTATTTGATGCTATGTATTTTGTTCATTTTTTTATCATAAACTTTGATAAAAATACTTTTGAGTCTAGAAAAGGTTAGAGATGTATTGATCATATTCCAATGAGGATTTACATCTCTATGCTTTTGTTTGATGAAAGAACTCTATAGTTGAAGTCCCAAAATAGAATTATAATCAATCACATTTATTCTTTTATTAACTCTGAAACACATCTGAATTTGAGGAAATTCAAAAGAATTATTTTACTATTTTCTTTCATTATTTTTGCAAGTCTCCCTCAGTCTTTACTCTTTAGGTCTTCATGTGCTTCGGATGGTCAGAAAAAAACTATAAAAATAAATAATGTAAAAGATAATTTAATTTGTAAAATAAAACTTTTGCATATCTCGTCTTCAGCTCGTGCTTAAATGTATTAAATTAATAATTTCTTAAAAAAACACACGTAAAAAAGAAATTTGCACAGGGGAATTAAATGACCATCGCGTTGCGCTTCGTCGAAGACAGAGTAAGAACTTCCAGAAGTTTTTATGTTGACTCTGTCCCCAATTTCTAACAATTTAATTTTATAATTGTTCACAAATTCATAATTGGTGTGGGATAATTTCTTATTATTTTTAAAAAAGCTTTTCTGCATAAATATTTCTAATTTAAAAAAATTTATATAAAAAAATTGCTATAAGAAAGATGTCTCAAACGAATGAACAATTATTACATCCTCTGACCGGACGTAGAGCTACGTTCGGCCGCCAATAACATTTTGCCACGTGCTCTTATTCTTTACCGTACGGCCCGACGACTTGACCCAGATCGGAACCCAGGAATGCTATGTTCACGTATTGCGAGGTATTACTCGGTATTTGCTCGGTATTGCTTGACAATAACGAGAAAAACTCGGTACAATTCGGTATTTGCTCGATATTTGCTCGACATTGATTATTGCCGAGCAAAATCGACCAATACCTAACAATACCGAGCAAAATCGCCCAAATGTATAATCTCCCCAATAGATCTATAGTACTAAAATTACACTCAAATAAAAACCTTTATGCTCTAGGGTTGACCTCTACAATTTATGTTATTCGTCAAATCCCTGTTTAGTCTTATCAACAAGAAGAATATCATAAACAAAAAGAAATGGGCTTAAAGCTGATCCTTGATGTAATCCAAATAAAATATAAAAAACACTTGACCAAATCACCCTGAGTTTGAACACAAGTAACAACAGTTACATGCATATCTTTAATGACTTTATACAAAAGAGCTTAAACATACTTAACATCAATAATTAGTAAATAAGATATTTTTCAAACTTAACAGGCCTTCGCTAATGTTTGCAGATCACAACAAAGCTCTTCTGGGTTTGTGAAGCTTTATAAAGATACAGAGGCTTCCATTGTAGAAAAAAATTATTATGAGCCTTCGTAGAGATTTATGGGCCTTTGCAAATTAATTTGTGAGCCTCCACAAAGGTTTATGAGTCTCCATAAATGTTGACTTTAGTAAACTATTTTTGACGATTTTAAATTGATTTGAGCCAATTAATGATGGATTTCATCCAATTTTTTAAGTTAGAAACTTGTAATTATGTGAATATTAAGTTTTTAATTAATTGTAAAGGTAAATAATTAAACTTATTCAAGTAATAACTACAGCAACATTCATCAGATCAGCACCACCAGAGCGCCTTACTTCAAAATTTTTATATTTTCAAGAAAATTTATTTCATATATTAGAGTTATTACACAATCAAACAACCCCTTAGCCACACACTATTTTTAATACATCTTGGTGTCTTCATGATTTATCTTAAGCTTACAAGAATCATTTTACTAAGATCGACGTTTCAATAATAAATTTATTGATATTGAAGTTTGGATGATCCTAAAATTAATTTTGAGAATTTATAATTTAAAAATTAAAGTACTTTGAGATGTAAAAGTTGCTTCAAATTCATATTAATTAGATGTTTTTTTAATAAACATACTAAATGCCATCTTTTATTCATTATAATTCTATATAGATCTTTAAAACTTTATATGAATTTAAACAAATGAATGAATATGATTTTTTAGTTGATGCCTATGGAATAATAATAAATATAGATAATAAAGATTAAATTGGCTTTATATGCCTCATATTATATGTAAGTGTTGAGATATTCCTATCACTTATTTTCTTGAAAAAGTATGCTAAAAAGATTATTTTGGACTAAAATGCCCTAACTATATAAAAATATAAGTCATAAACATAAACTCAAGTGACATACAAACTTTCAAACAATAGAGATGCACAAACGTCTATTTTTTTAGTACCTTCTATCCTTATCAATCTTAGAACTTATGTGTTCGATTTGCGGTCAAGCCTTATATCGTTAGTTTTATGATTCACCATCTCTTGTTTAAGGTTAATGATGTTTTACATTTAAGGTTTGAATGGAATCATCATTGACAATTGTAGGGTGTAATAGAAAGTATGCTTAAAGAGAATCTCATGTTTAAATAAGGTACAAACTCATAATAAGAGTTTCGAACCTTATTCACATGCAAAAACCCAAATCCTTAAACAAATTATACATAATTTTAACTGTTATAACTTTGTTCTAATATTGTTCCCCCTAAAGTTTGAACCACTCATGGCACTTATTGGTTCAGCTTGTTAGTTCGGGCTAGGGGTGTAAGTGAGCCATACCAACTTGGGCTTGACTTGATAAATGGCTTGTGAGCCAAGTACAATGAGCTAATAAGTCAAGCTTGAGCCAGTCCCGACTCAACTCATTAGTGTGCTAACCAATCTATTTAAAAATACTTATATAAAATAGACTTAAAATATATTAGGATTCATGATTTTAAATACAAAATTATTGAAAAGTGTTTGAAAATTATATCTCACTTTCTTATATTAAGTGATTCTTTATTATTTTTCTTATAATTACTCATTTTTTATTTTATTATAATAAGTTCTTAAATCATAATATATTTCTCTCTTTTATAATAAATGAGCTGGCTTATGAACGAGCTCGAATTTGTTGAATAAAGCTCGAGCTCGATTAGTTAATCAAGCTTAATACAGGAGCTTCTCGAGCTCGACTAGAATTGTTTACAGCCCTAGTTCGAGCTTGTTTTCTCATCCATAGCATCAAACCATAATCATTGCATCTAAGAAGAAGTTGAATTTAAATTTATCTGTGGAAGATACAAGATCTTATTAGCAAGCCGAACATCCAAGCCAAGCAAGTTTGACCTATGAGAATAGAGAGAGTTGGGAGACCATTTGAAAGTTCATAGAATACTCAAGAAAGCTTAGAACACAAACTAGCATATCATCCACTAAAATCAGTCAAGAATCCATGATAAGGTCCTAAACTATTTCTCAGTACCCTTTATTTTTAGGGTCTTGAGAGCTATAAAAAGACTATAAAATAAAAAAAATACAATGCCACATAAAACACCTTTGCAATGCTACACACGCTTCTGATACATATATCGGCCCTTGGTTGGCTAGATGAAAGTGGGATCTGAAGAATTATAGTTAGTTGTCTTCGAGCATGTTTGGTGATGTTGGGCAGGCAAAGGCAAGTTTGCTTGGGTGAGTATGTGAGCTAGTGTTGAGTCAAGGGTACCTGCTTATTGATACGGTTGGAGACTTGTATGAGAGAGCCTAAATTGCCTTGAGGATAAAGGCAAGTGGATTGTTTCCATGGGGATGGAGGACTCCAAGTTTGATGATCGTGATGAGGTAAGATAAGGGTACCAAGAGTAGATTTTTTTTTCCAAGTAATTGAGTTTAGTGAATATTGTCACTCTATGGGAGAGCAAGCACTTGAGGTCCGTTGAGGAATTACGAGTGCCTGAGGTTGTGACTTAGTTACATAGTGAGTGCCAGGTTATTGGCTTGGCGAGAAATCCCCATATACCTCACAATGACGAGCTCCTTAGTAGGTTAAGACGAGTGGCACCTATTGATCACTCTAAGCAAATTCTCAAGAAGCTCGAGGTGAATAATTCTTCTTTAGATTAGTTCACTAGATGGGACACCCTAGATGGAGACAGTTCCCTTGCTATGATTCACCAACTACTTATTAAGCACTCACAAAGAAATAGATGAGTTACACTTTCAACCTTATTATTACAAATAAATAAATAATTTAAATATTTACGCAATTACACAAATCATCGACATATGAAGCCAATTTTCACATAACAAATGTCTAAAGTTCGATTGGTTGAAATCAGGTGGCCTCAATTTCGGGTCAAACGCGAACCCTCCCAGCTAACCCGTATTGACGTCCCCTGCTATATGTTCTCGCTCGCACTGAAGTGGCGGCGAACACGAAGGGCTAGCCTGTGGGAGACGTAGCGCGCGGGCCGGAAAGGTAAAGAGAGCTAGAGAGTGAGGGCAAGACGGTGGGCGGAGAGAAAGGGAGATCGGCACCCGGCGGCAGCGGCGTCACACTGGAATTGCATCTTGACGGCGAGACACCTCCTTTAACGCTCCTTCTGTCGAGTTGTCGCTGAACGACGCTTTTGTATCTATATAAGGTTTTTTTTTTTTAGTTTGCGTCCACACAAATCTACTGGCTTCCTCACGCCGGTTTCAATTTTATGGATCTTACTATCACCAATCCGTGATAACTTAATATCTCAGGATTTGAGGCCAACTCTTTCATACGAAGAAAGATGGGTATCATTGAGAAAATCAAGGAAATTGAAGCCGAAATGGCTCGAACGCAAAAAAATAAAGCCACAGGTTCGACTGTATTCTTATTGATCTAATTTTTAAGCTGATTGTCGACACACCTCGCCATGCTATCTAAAGAGATATGACAACTACATTTACATTATCATCACTGCCATTATTAGCCTTTTCCCAATAAAGTTATGGTTTTGTAACCTTCTATTAATCCCTGAACTTGAATATTTGTTAACCCTTAGTCACTCTGACACATATATAAATTCATATTGTGCACCGAATACGATGGCTCTAGCCCTCACAAACGCTTGGTTTGTTAGTAGAACTCAAGGTAGGTTCCTCTCAAACTGATTACTATACTAGAATGCAGTGATTCCACGAAAACACGATATGTAATACCAATGTAATTTGTATTGGACAGTGTGTAAATTAGCATTAAAAAGTGACTCATCGGGTAAAAGATTACCTGCTCAATATATCACTACAGTCGAAGGAACGTTCAATATAGCTAGTGTTATTGTAGTTTTAAGATTTGTATAATTTATAGTATTGGTTGTTGTTGATGTCCACAGATCGTACTGTAAGAAGTTTCCAAGATTGTTTCATCCACCTAATTAATCCATGACATTATTTCTTCCTCCCCCTCTATGTATCATTGAATGTTATAAAGGTCTGAATTCAAATATTTAGATCATGTTTTATTGCTTTTTTTTTTCTTAGTTATTTCTGTTAGGAAAAGATTTTTACTGTCCATGAGAAAAATATGGATTAACTCTTTTATTTATATCTAGCCTGAACTTTAGAATCCTTGAATACTTGAATCATTGAAGATTTCCACATATTTATATTTTTCATTCGAGCAATTCCCTTAGCTCTGTCATATTTTTTCTAATATTTTCGTGCTTGTTTTTGCTCCCAATAGACCTGTTCATGCCGTCTGCCCCTTCTTGTAGTTGGTAGCAGAGGAAGCACTGCTCTGAGTTGACATCCATTCCTAGCCCATATACATAATCAATGATACCACCTCATTAGAGATATCTGTCCTTACCATTTTCAAACACATGCTTTAATGGGCAATATTTCTTCCAATGCTCTTAATCAATGATGCTATTTGTCCTTGGAAGCTACTCACACACGAAATGAAGTAGACACAAGTTTCAAACATGGAAGGTGGAAAATAATGTGTTGCTGTCATAGTTACTAAATTTCATAACAAATGAAATTGGAGAAAATTTTATGTAGTGCAATAAAGTCGCCAAAAGCATGTATAAAAAGAGACCTACTCCAAAAGTTCAATGTTGACAACACCTCAATCATTTTTGAGATCAAAAGCATTCTTTATAACCTACAAAAAAGCGACGACTCTATCACGATATATTTCAATTGTTTACTCATTATTTGTAATAATATGACATTTTTGATGAAATGGAATGGTGGTGCCTATAATATAGTTAACAATACGAGATGGTGCAACGAGAATGATAACAAGCCTTTATCTACATGGAGATGGCTACATGAATCCTTTTTCTCCTCTGTATCCTATTAAGAGTCAACTTCTTATTTAAAGATAAATAAAAAAGGTCATTTTTAATACTTTCTAATCATGTCTTTTTAGGTCTTATTCTACCTTTCTTAGCAGAGGCCAGATCTAATACATCTACTCTCATAAGAGGGTCATCAGAAAGCTGATGTTTTATTTGACCAAATCATCTAAAACTACTCTCTCTAATTTTATCTGCCATTGGAGCTACTCCTACCTTTTCTCATGTATACTCATTTCACATTTTGTCTATAAGTGTAAAGCCACTCATCTGCCTGAGCATCTTCATCTCTACAACACTTAACTTAATTTTATGATTCTCTTAATGATCGACATTTGACGCCATAAAGCATTGTAGGTCTCATCACCATATTATAAAAATTTTTCTTATGTTTTTTATCACACAACAAGCCCGATGCATTTCCTCACTTCAACCATTCAACTTGAATTATACTAATAATATCCCCATCAATTTCACCATCATTTTGAACAATAGACCCGAGATATCTAAAGGTGCACTCTATTTAATGACTTGATTATCCAATGTTACAATTTGGCCACTAGATCTATTACTACTAAAATTACACTCAATGTATTCAATTTTAGATCTACTCAAATAAAAACCCTTAGACTCTAAGGTTGACCTTCATAATTCAAATTTTTCGTCAACTCCTTTCCTAGTTTTATTAACAAAAAGAATATCATCAACAAAAAGCTTACACCAAGGTATATCCTCCTGCAAATGTCTAGTAAGAACATCCATGACTAAAGCAAAAAGATATGGTGTTAAAGCTAATCCTTAATGTAATTCAACTGAAATAGGAAAATATTTGGTCAAACCACCTTGTGTTTGAACACCAGTAATAGCTCCTGTATCCTTAATGATTTGAATGTAAGCATTCTTAACTCCTTTCTTTTCTAGAACTCTCCATAACACTTCTCTTGGAACTTTATGTTATTCTTTCTCCAAATCAATAAATATCATAGGTAGATTATACTTCTCCATCAAACCTCTCAATAAGTGTATAGCTTTCATGGTAGAACTACCTGGCATGAATCCAAATTGATTTTGAGAAACATTAGTATCACGTCGTAACCTATGCTCAATTATTCTTTCCCATAATTGTAATGTATGCCAAATTAACTTAATTCCTCTATAATTTGCACACCATTGTTCATCACCTTTATTTTTAAAAATAGGAACCAATACACTCATTCTCTACTCATTTGATATCTTTTTAGTCTTCAAAATAATATTAAAAAGTTTAGTAAGCTAAGAAATTCCTTGTTCTCCTAAGCATTTTCACACTTCTATTAGAATATCATATTGTCCTACTACTTTTTCACACTTCATTTCTTAAAAGTCTCTCTCTAACTTCAGCTTTACAATTACGATCAATATATATATTTATATATATTCAATTTAGGATGCTAATGTCACTAAAATCAATCATTTTTTTACACAACATTCATTGAAAATTTTATCGAAATATTTCACCCACCTATATCAACCTAACTAAAAATTTAAATGATTGTTATGGGAGAATCATAAGTGTGAAACTTCTTTGCAACATTCGTGCAGTCTTCTTTGACGCATAATGAAAAGAAAATATGAAAAAGGTTATGTTAGGTTGCCCAATAATTCTAGGATTTTGACAATTCTATCGTTGTATCACCCGTGGAATCAAATTCAATGATTGACACAAGAAGTTAAACATACCTTGTTGGATTCTTTGTCACAAAACAGGACATAATTGTGATAACTATTGGAATATAGATGAGAAATCTGTTTACTACAAATTAATGACAACATGAAATCATGAATTTGATGGGAATGCTCCCACTATTGAGACTAATGTCATTTGACCCAAGTCCATTCTAAAATATGCAAATTGAATTTCTTCAGAAATTACTTCAACTGCCAACAAAGTTTCAACAAACTCTTAAACCACTAGATCTATTGCGAGCTTAGCTTCCATTGTTGAACAAAGGTAACCCTCTAAATGCTCTCAAGGCTAAATTTGAAAAAGCTAGATCCTGAATTGTAGATTCACATGCTTCTAATCACATGATTGGTGATGCTATGATTTTTCTCGTGTATAAACCATAGTGTGGATACCTCACCGTTCAAATTATAGTTGGACTATTGTTTGCATTGGATCTATCATACTTTTAATAGACATGGTCTTTGAATCCATGCCAAATGTTCCAAAATTTAATTGTAAAATTCTTTCCTTTATACTAATGACAAATGATCTTAATTGTTTTACCAACTTCCTCCCAAGCATATATAAATTTGAGGTCTTGGATTCTGGGGAAAAGATTGACTATGTTAAGTTGGTTGCTTGTCTCTACCTCCTTAATAAAAACGAACCTGAGTAGCAATCATGGAAAAAGTTGTGTAGTTTTATAATTTAGCTTGAATAATGAGAATGCCGTTATGTTTTGACATTGTTGGCTAGGTCATTCAATATTTCAAATATCTTATATCTTAAAAATTGTTTCCTATCTTTCTCAAAATAAAATTTTGGATGTTATTAATGTGAGATTTGTTAGTTATCCAAATACACTCGCAACTTTTTTCCTCCCTATTCATCCTTACAAATCGACCCGTCATTTTTCTTGATCCATACCAATGTTTGGGAGCCATTTAAGGTCAATAATATCAGTGACTCCTATCGATTCATAACATTTATTTATAGTTAGGGGTGTCAATTTCGGGTCATGAGTCGGGTTCGGGTTGAACCTGGAACTGACCCGACACTATTCGGGTTTGGGTCAACTCGACCCGTTTTTGTAAACCGGTCAATTTTTCGAACCCAAACCCCACCCTCTTCGGGTTCAGGTCAACCCGACCCGACCCGCTTCAGGTTTGATTTTTTTGAGTTCCCGCACGTGACGGATAGCGCTGGCCGCGCGACAGCGGTGCATCAACGGCAGTGTCGACGAGGCAGCGGGCGACTTGATGGCTTGAAGCGACATGCCGACGCGAGTAGTCACGCGACACGAGCGACGTATGCTGTGGCCTGTGGGGCAAGCAGTCAGCCCGGGTAGGCGGGGTTGCGGGGCAGCCTGGGTAGGCGGGGCCGCTGAGCAGGCGAGCAAATTCGGGCAGGACCAGTCAGAGCGGGCAGGGCCGATTTTTGGGTCATTCCTAGGTTGTCGGGTCAACCCAAACCCAACCCAGTTTTGCAAATGGGTCAGTTTTTCGGATTCGAACCTGACCCGCTTCGGGTTCGGGTCAACCCAAACCTGAATTTTTGGGTCGGGTTTTTGGGTCGGGTCCAATATTAACACCCCTATTTATAGTCATTCTAGATTCACATGGTTGTTCCTTATGAAAGATAAGTATGAAATAATTACTATATTTCAAAATTTAAATAAGAGGATGCAACTTAGTTCAAAACTAAAATGTAAATACTCTGAACTAAAAATGGGCATGAGTTTTGTCATTCTACCCTAGGGTCTAGGGCACAAACCTCGACACTCTACTACAAAATTTAGTTGTCAAAAGAAAAAAAACAAATATATGATTGAATCTTGATTTAAAAAATTATTTGAGACGCACACCTTAAATTGAGGCACATAATGAGCACCTTGAGGCTTAAGCTTCATTGGCTTCAGTGAGGTTTATGTTTATTTTAAATGATGTGTATACCTCGAGGCTTAATGCTTGGAGGTGTTTTGAGGTAGCACCTCATTTAGGTTTAATTTTATAAATTATTCTATTATATAATAATAATAATACTAATATATTTTATTTTATTATACAAAGAAAATAAATCGATTGGTTATAGGACGAATGAATAAGTTGGTTGATGTTTGTGTTATATTTAATAAAAATTGAAAAATAGAGACCTAAAATTGAGGCAAAAAGCTAGTGATGATGAAATCAATCTTTTGGATATTGATGATATATTATTCATGATAAATGGATAATACTAAAAAATAGTGAAAGATTTAAAATTAAAGATAGAGAAACACATTTAATAATGAGGAGAATGAAGATATCAATGCTAATATTAAAATTACTATTGAATTGATGATAACTTATGCTTAACAATCATTTTAAAGAAAGTATCAAAGTGGGGTTGGAGCTTCAAAAAATCAAATGGCGATTTAAATATAATGGGTTACTTTATTTTTTTATTAATTTGTTGATTTATTTTATATTACATTGAATCTCATGTTAACTGGTATAGAGAGCAAATAATGTTGTAATTGAAGAAGGTTTTGAAGATGACAATGAGACAAAATCCAATAATGATGTAATCATTACATATGGAGTATATTATGAAGAATATGAAAATGAGGATGAGGTCATTGTGGATCATGATCCTCATGGTGTATTTAAGTTTTAAGTGTTTATCTTAAATAGTATTTTAAACTTTCATTTTATAATAATATTTAAAATTGAAATTTATAATTTATATCTTTTTGATGATGAATCAAGTAAATATATTAATGATTTATTTTATTTTTGTCATTTTTATGAATTATTTGTAAGTTCATGAGTTTTTATTTTCCATTTCAAGGCTTATGCCTTGATCTGCCTCAAGGTTTATGCTTTGTCTCGCTAAG
The DNA here is from genome assembly GCA_016618105.1 of Dendrobium huoshanense. Classification (NCBI taxonomy): domain Eukaryota; kingdom Viridiplantae; phylum Streptophyta; class Magnoliopsida; order Asparagales; family Orchidaceae; genus Dendrobium; species Dendrobium huoshanense. Next base: position 768,123 of record CM028343.1, on the reverse strand, counting down.
GCAAAATGCGTTGATTTTTTATTTCACCTTTTTGACTTTGGATTGAAGTGCCTCGATCAATCATATTTTCTTCACACATTCCAAAATATTTTTGATGGGAAGCCATGTTAACCACAACATTTCTCATCAATCAAATGCCCTATTAGATGCTAAACTTTCCAAATCCTTGTCAAACTCTCCTCCAAACCTTTCCTCATACCCAAATCATGTCTTCCATTCCAACTAAAATCTTTGTATGTACTTGTTTTACCCTCATATAACCTCAACATCATAACAAACTTGAAATAATTGCTACTCACCATATGCAAAATGATTATACACGAACATGGATGTGTGATTCTTCAAAAACTAGCCCTTCTATAGCAAATTTGAAATTCAGAGGAAGAATTCCAAGAAATATCATCTTTGGGAAACCAAGCATGCTATTGATCAATTCTTTCCCTTTCCAATTATCCAAATACTCTCTACTCAAAATTCCATAACTCCTGTAAACTCGTTTAAGAATAGTGGTCACCATTCATAAACTCATTCCATAACTCCTGCCACAACTATGGAATGATTCTTTATTTCAGGAGGATGAAAATCAAAGAGGGAATAGAGATTCAAACAACTCCTGCTCATAAACATGATTTTGAACTAAATTTAGAGACCTCAACTTGACATCAATAACAAAATAACTAAATCAGCTTTGTTTGATTTGATCAATCTATTTGGACTTAGGAAATATGTTAGATCTTATACCAAACGCTCCATATTTAACTGTCATGATAATTAGCACCTACATATCATGCTTTGGTTTTGTCTTTATTAAATGTTCAAATTCCAACATTTCAGGAAGCTATTGGGCAACCTCAGTAGAAGTGTATTGTAATGAATGAAATAGAAGCCCTTGAAAAGGACACATGGGAAATCACTAAACTTCCAAAAAGAAAGAGACCAGTTGGCTGTGTCTCTTCTGAATCAAACACTATTGATGAAATGTGAATAGATTCAAAACCTAATTGTTAGCCAACGTTTCAAATAGTTCTATGGGATAGATTATGAGGAGACATGATGTAGAACGGGGGGGGGGGGGGGGGGGGGGGAGGTCCAACCGGGTAACAACTAGAAACTTCGCCTTCGAGTTTCCTTCTCATGTTCTCTTGATAGTGGGATTAGTGGAAGAACAACTTCAGCACTCCTAGGGATGCCACTGAAAGAAAGAGGATGCCTACGGTCTTGATCCACGGAAAGTCAGCCGGAGGGGAAGACACGGGTGGTGTCCGATGATTCGCCAATGTTCGGAGGGTAGGTGCTCTTCGATAGAAGATGCCAAGGTGAAGAGGATGCGATCGACGTATCCTTCGACAGTGTCGTTAACTTCTAGATTGAGATTGAAGAATGAAGATTGTAGAATATCCACCAAGCCTTGAGGGTCGTAGACGAATCCATGGTCAAGCTCGGAATCCGCCATCCATGGAGGAAAGGAAATCCCTTTGAGTTTTAGATGTCAAGTGTTGGGGAAGCGATGTGAAGGGATTAAAAGGAAAATTCTGAAATTTAAATTTCAGATTTCCTATGATTGAGGGATGTAGATTTTAAAATTCAAACAAGGAGGGAAGATGAGGAACTAATTGTCTCTTTAAATGAGAGTCCTTAGTTTAGGAAGGAAATAATTAGCTTAGAGGGGAGAGAGGGGAATATAGGGAGAGGGGTTGAAGGCTTCAAGATGGGAGGGGAGGGGCTTGGAGAAAGAAATCAATTTAATTTTAGTTCCAAAGGGGAAGGGGAATTAATGGAGAGAGAGGGAGATAGGAGAGAGAAGGTGGGGGGGGGGGGGAGGGAAAAATGGCGGCATGCATGGGTTTGGGGAGTGTATTAGTGGAGTTAATACTCTCTTAAATTAAATTTCAGTTTTAGAAAGAGTGATAATCAATCCAATTTAATTTGGAATTGATTTGGATTGATTTAAGAGATTTCCTAATTTAACACTAGATATTTTAGGAAAGAATTTGAAATTTGAATTCAAATCAGATTGATTCTCTTTCCAAAATTATCTAGAATATTTTAGGAAAGTAGGTTATCAAAGCGAGTTTGGCTCCAATCAAGAGAAAGAGGGGAGGGGCCGACCTAGAGAGAGAAAAGGGAAGGAGTGTCTAGGTTCAATGTATTTGGGTTAGGGATTAATTAATCAATCAATTTCATATTTGATTAATTAATAGAATGAGGAAAGCTTCTAAAATTAATGTAATTAATTAGGAAGGATTTGAAATTCAAATTGGATTAATTTGAATTTAAACTCCTTTCCAAATTAATGATAATCTAATTAAGGAAAGAGGGGAGTTTTGGAGAGAAGTGGGGTTAGGGAGGGAGATGGCCGGCGGTTGGGCTGGGTATGGTGGCTCTCGACCAAGAGGAGGGAGGAGGAGGGGTGAGGGGTTGGTGGCGGTTTGGAGAGGGAAGGGGGTGGTTGGCCGGTGGGGAAGGAGGGGGAAGTAGGGTCTTGGGACGGCAGCTAAGACAGGGAGTTGGGCTGGCGGTCAATGGAGAAGGGACGGAGAATTTAGAGAATGAAAGACGAACCATGAGCCCGGACGGTTCTTGCGGTTGATGGGTGCTACGCTTCCCTCACCTAGGGACTTCAAACCACGAGCCCGAATATTTCCTACGACTGGTGGATACTATGGTTCCCTCACATAGAAATCTCACTAAAGTTCTCCCCAAAGAATAAGAGTGGAGAAAGTTTTTTTTTTTTTATTAATAATCCATCATACTAATATAATAGCAAGGGCCTCGATATATAGACCTCAAAATAAATGAAACTCAAAATGACAAACATGCCCCTAGGGCTTATATAGGACTACTCCCTCATGTAAGAATAGAAATAGAAAATGCATAAATAAACCAAAAATACAATTAATTAATTAAGATAAACTGGAATGATCTCAGTCGTCGATCTTCGTCTCTTCCTCTGATAAGCATTCACTGTCGGATGTCCGCATCAAGACATTTTCCTAGTTGAAGAAGTCTATATGAACATCTATCTTGGGCTTAAGAGTACAGTCAATTTTAGCAAGGCATACAAGTTTTGAAAATCATTATATTGTTTGGAACAAATACTACGTGTATGATTTAGTTGATCATAAGTTGGTTTAGGTACATGGATTCTTTTGATGCCAAACTGATTATATGATGTTCATATAATATATGTCAAATTGCAAGCTTGTCATACTGATGCAGGACTAAATATGAATGCAGTTAATTCATATGAAATTTGCACAACTCTTGATTAGAATAATCAAAGAACAAGACTAGTAGCAGTTCAAAACAAATAAGGGATCACACCCGCTTAGGCTAAATTACATATCCAGAGAGTGAGAAAAGCTTTCAAAATAATTAGTAAATCACTTGACGCCGTAGTAGTAGTTTCAAAACAATCCCTAATTTAATAATGAAAAGTAGTAAGCATAAAGGCATGCTCCAAAACCCTACATTTACTAAGCTTAGCAGTAGTAGGGAGAGTCATCCTTCGTGACTACAATCAAGCACAAGATAGAGTTAGACTACAGAAATATAATGAAAAAGGGGAAAAGAGAACCTCTCGTCAAGGAGTGGTGGAGATCCTCCACTAGACGCCTTCGAAGTGCTCGTCGATTGCTTCCACCAAGGTGTCCAGAATACGCTCCAAGTAGTCCTCGACGGTTTGATCAATCCTTGGATTCACGTCGAAGAAAGTTGATTGTAGAATATCGGTGAAGCCGTACTCGTCCCAAGTTATGCTGTAGTCAGTTGCAGGATCCACCATTCATGAGCGCCGGATAACAAATTTCTTTTCGCCTTGCTAGGGTTCTTGGGGGTGGACAAAGAGAAAGAAGTTTCTCTTGCTAGCAAGAGGGAAGAGGATCAAAACCTAAAATCTGAAATAAGTTTCATATTTTTGCCAAGATGGAGAGTTAATTGAGAGAGAGAGAGAGAGGAGATTGGAGAGAGAGAGGGGCGGTTTGGGGAGAGAGGAGGCCGACGGTTCAAGGGGGATGGGGATGGGGAATTTATTTCCTAAACCAATTAGTTGATTTAGGGAAATAAACTAGGAAATTATGGCTTTGGAAAATTCGGCCAAGGGAATTAGGATTTGGAAATATTGCCTAAAGGAGGACTTGAATTTAGGAATTAATTAAGGGGGCATTAATGGGCTAGTAGAGAGGGGGCCGGCGGCATCATGAAGGGGATTGGGGTGTGATTGCCAAGTGCACAAGCTTGCCTAATTTAAATTAGAACTTAGGAAAGTATTTGATTAACTCTATTTGAATTTGAATTCAAAATAGTGTTGATTTAGAAACTTTCCTAAAATAGATTGACTATCTTAGGAAAGATTTTAAAACTCCAATTTGTTTGAATTGGAATTTCAAATCAGCCCCAATTATTGTCAATCTAAATATGGCAAGAGGGAGCAATAGAGAGAGGGAAGGAAGGGGGGGTCGGCCGACGGCTAGGGGATTGGGGCTCGGGTAGTGGGTTGGGCCGTGGGATTGAGAGGGGATGAGGGGCTCGGGTGAGGCAAGGGGTTGTCCAGCGGTGGAGGTAAGGGGGAAGGGAGGGAAAGGGGAGGAGAACCAAGAGCCACCGGTGGTGACTGTTGGGTACGACGGGTGGCCTATCCTAGGCTCCACCAAGCTCTTTGAGTCTCTCTCTCTCTCAAGCTCTCTCATAAGCTTCAAGAACACAAGTGCAGGAAAATTTTCATCATCACTCATTTCTTAACCTCAAAACATAAGACAAGAGGCTATAAATACCCAAGTATAAGGACTCAAGAAGATAAAAGACAATCTTGCCCTTCGGGCTTACATACGACATTCCCCACTAAAAGGATACGACTGGAAAAATAATAAAAAACAAATACATGACACAAGAAAATAGAAAAATACATGAATAGAAAAATAACATAAATAACTCAGAAATATAAGGACTTGATCCTGGCCGTAGATCGGCGGCCACGCCTCTGATAAACCTTCCACGAACTGATGTCCCCATCACATACCGATTGTTTATGCTGATGTAATTATTCTCACTATAGTGATGAGGGAGAAATAACCAACTTAAAGAAACTTTTGACAAAAGAATTGGAGATTAAAGACTTGGCACAAATTCGATTTTTTCTTGTTATGAAAATTTACCTCATCAAGGGATGATATTTTCATATCTTTATGAAAGTATGTTCTTGATTTGCTTAAATTAATTAGGATATTAGGATGTAAACCAATGGACATTGCTATGGGTCCAAATGCTAAAATGCATTGAAGATGATATTACTACTGATAAGATATCAAAGACTTGTTGGAAAACTGATATAGCTGACACATATCAAACCATTGATTTGCTAATATATTAGCGTGACCAGTAGATTCATTAATAATCCCTCAAAAACACTTATGGAGTCTATTTTTCATATCTCTTAATATCTTAAGAAGAATCCAAGTGCAGCAGAAGTGTCACTAATGCTGACTGTGCAAGTTCTAGTACTGATAAGAGATCAATTATTGTATATTGTATTTATGTATGGTGAAACATACTCGCATGGAGAAGTAAAAAACAAGTTATTGTGGCATTAATCAATGCTGAAGAATAATTTAGGGCCACATGGGATCTGTGAAAGAATTTAGTTGGAGAGAAAGGTAGAAGAATTGAAGAGACCATCAAGTAGTCCAATAATGAAAGTACAATCAAAATTACAATGAACTTGATCCCCCATGGGCCAACCAAATATATAGAGATTGAGCACTATTTCTTTCATCAAGGAGAAAATGATGATGATATTATCCATTACAATCATTCAAATTCTCAAATAGCTGATATTTTCACTAAGACCATAAACCTCATTTGTTATGAAAGTTTGAACTCCAAGTTGGGTATGATTGATATCTACTACTGAAATTGAAAGGGTGTATAGACTGTCTAATGACCGTGGATTTTGGAGAGTCCATGGATTTTGTTGTTCGTCTACGTGCACCTGTCTAGGAACTTTCCAAGATTATTTCATTCACCTCCCAATCCATGTCATTACCCTTTTCTTTCGTATATCATGTAATTCAAATATTCAAATCATGTTTTTTTCCCTCTCTAATTGTTTTTGTTTAGGAAAGTAGTTATATTATTCTCTGGAAAATCAGTATTGTCTGCTCTATTTATGCCTAGCTTGTACTCTAGAATCTTTGAATAATTGAATCAATGAAGTCTTTAATATATATTTATATATATAAACTGATAATATCTTTATTTATCCTACTTTTTCAAACCTCTTTTATCTCCCACATTAATTGTATCCTACATAATGTTGAAAATCTGTGTTTTGTGTTCAAAAGATTGCAAGCATTCATATTGTACGCTTATTATTTTTATTTGTATGTTTAAATGCATGTGCGAATAGGAGTTATGGTGAAGAAAGATTCCGTTTCATGTTCCTACACCTTTTGGATAAACTTGTACTCTTGTTGAGTGACGGTGTATTTAATTCTATAGATGTGTATGCATTTTATGTGATTTTGTTTTATTGAATAGAGTATCATCTTGGACAACTGAAGGCGAAGATAGCAAAACTAAGAACTCAATTATTGGAGCCTCCTAAGGTACACGGTATTTTCTATCAATATTCTTTACTTTTTGAAACATGTGACCTACCATATATTGTAGCTTAGCAGCTTTCTCCTTCAAATTACATCTACACTTTGATTGACTTTCATACTGGACTCACAATGCAAACATAATATACTAGGCTTTCTCCTCTTTTTCGAGTAAAAAGTTATTTCTCTTCCCTTAATCTTGAAGGTTGCGTGCATTTCTCTTTCATCCAACTTTGATTGAAGTCTGACATTTCTCTTTCATCCAACTTTGATTGCATGTGACGAATGTATTTTATGGTCCTTTGCTCTTAATTTTGTTATTAGGGTTGCTTTTTGTTTTGTTTTAATTCAGGGTTCAAGTGGAGCCGGAGAAGGTTTTGAAGTCACAAAATTTGGCCATGGTCGTGTGGCGCTAATAGGATTTCCCAGGTTTGTTTTCTACAGACAACCTCCAATGTTTATTAGAGAATATTACATTTTGATTGAGTTTCTTAATGTCTAATTTTTAATGATTTATAGGATTCGTTTGTTCAATCCTTTAAGTATTAAAGATTGGTGCTTTAGCAGAATGACTTGCATTGAGAAAATTGCTCATAGTTGCATGCCCTCTGCATCACTTCTTAAACGTAGTTTTTACACTTCATGACCTATTATCGTCAATTTATATCACACTCTGGCTTTGTAGGTATTATGTCTTAAATTAAGGAAATGATCAGAAAATTTGACAGACTTTTAAAAGCGATACATCTTTATTGAATAGCTTTCCTGGTGATATAGAAGTCAAAAGGAGGACGAATTAAAAACATTAATATTTCTGATTAAATTTCGTCGTTGCTCTTGAGAGCTCTATGTCCGAAGAGAATTTGGGGTTTTTTATATAAAGAGTAGTTTTCTTAGAAGTTGATTATATTAAGATTTCCTTTTACTTCAATTATAATTTTATACAGATTCTTCTAGTTTGAAAAGAAAGGGGTTAATATTGCTTATATTCAAGTTATTAGGGATGTGTATGAAGGAGTTGTGAATTGTGTTCAATCACAAGATGGTTTGACCAAGTAGTCTCCTATTTCAGTTGGATTACATCAATGATTCAGCCTTAAGCCCTTATCTTTTTGCTTTAGTCATGGATAGGGGTGTAAGTGAGCCCGGCTGAGCTCGACTCGTTTATGGGTTCGTGAGCCGAGCTTATCGAGCTCACAAGTCAAACTCGAGTTCGAGCTTGAGCCGGCTCGGCTTGTGAGCTCGCGAGCCGGCTTGAATAAATATTAATATTTTTAAAATAATTTTATTTATTTATTAAATTTAAATATGAAAATATTAATGAAAATCACCTAAGTTTTATTTAAATGTTAAATATTTATATTTTTTTTCTAAATTTTGACTAAGTTTTAAAAATTCAATTTAATTTTTAAGAATTCCGCCTAATTTTTAAAAATCCTGCCTAAATTTAAAAATTCCTGCCCATGGCTGGCGAGCCGGCTCGAGCTCGTTTACAGTGAGACGAGGTCGAGTTCGAGCTCCCTTTCGATGTAACGAGCCGAGCTTGATAAGGGCCAAAACTCGACTCATTTACACCCCTAGTCATGGATGTTCCCATTAGACATTTGGAAGAGGATGTACCTTGGTATATGCTTTTTGCTGATGATATTCTTCTTATTAATAAGACTAGAGAGAGAGAGAGTTGAAGATAAACTCGAATTATGGAGGGCAACTTTAGAGTTTAAAGATTTTCGTTTGAGTAGATCTATAAAACCGAATACATGGAGTGTAATTTTAGTATTAATAGATCCAGTGGGGGTCTGCGATTTTGAGCAATCAAGTCATTAATAAGTGTACTCGTTTTAGATATCTTGAGTTTATTGTTCAGAGTGATGGTGAAATAGACGGGGATATTATTAGTAGAATTCAAGTTGGATGGTTGAAGTGGAGGAATGCTTCAAGTTTGTTGTGTGATAGAAAAGTACCACTCAAACTTGAGGGAAAATTTTATAAGATGGTGATGAGACCTGCAATGCCTTATGACATTGAATGTTGGCCATTAAAAGAGAAGCATAATATTAAGTTAGCTGTTGCTGAGATGAGGATGCTCAGGTGGATGAGTGAATTTACTCTTAGAGACAGGATACGAAACAAACATATTCTTGAAAAGGTTGGAGCAGTTCTAGTGACAGATAAGATTATAGAGAGTCGCCTTAGATGCTTTGTTCATGTAAAACGGCGGCCTTCCGATGACCCTGTTAGGAGATTAGATGTACTATATTTGGCCTATGTTAAGAATGGTAGATGTAGACCTAAAAAGACTTGGTTAGAAAATATTAGAAATGACATTTCTTTATTAGATTTAAATGGAAATTTGACTCTTAATAGGGCGCAATGGAGAAAAAGGATTCATGTAGCCGCCTCCACGTAGTAGGGTAAGGCTTTATGTTGTTGTTGTTGTTTACATATTCTTCTGTTTTGAGAGAAGTAATACTCTTTCAAGCTTTAAGTCTTTTAGCAATTACAAACAATATTTGATGATCTGCTGGGATTTCCTCCTAAAAGCAACTTGATCCAACTGTTCTCTCACCATCATTGTTGGTTTTTCTGTCACTTCAGTTTGTATTAAGTTAATAATATTCTCCCTCTTTTTCGATTTTCTCTTCTCAGATGCCCTTCTGTTGGAACTCACGATCTGCTTTCCTTTTGTTCCTTTCATTTTCTTTAGACCTATAGATGACATATTCCATCCGTAACAGTTAATGCTTAATTGCTTATTTACGCGGCAGTGTAGGAAAATCAACTCTTCTTACTCTTTTAACGGGCACACACTCAGAGGCTGCATCTTATGAGTTCACTACGCTTACCTGCATCCCTGGAATTATCAACTACAATGATACAAAAATTCAACTCCTTGATCTCCCTGGGATCATTGAAGGGGCATCACAAGGCAAGGGACGAGGTAGACAGGTAAGTTTCATTTCTTTTTCCCTCCAGCAGTATCATTCTTAATCATACGTACCAAGCAAACAATGCATATCATTTTATGAAATCTATCTTCATTCATTTTTTGTTTTCAAAGCAAATAATAGTAGTCATGACCAGTGCCAAGGATATTATAATAATAATCATGGTTTTGATGAACTGTGATGACTATCTAGCACATTTAGCAGTTAGAATGTGATGCATTCAAATCTTCATGCTCATGTTTTTTTATTTTATATTATTATAATTTTTGAGTTTAATTTTTATTTACCCAATGATGGAAGGCAACCGATGATCATGTGTGCTTTAGGTGCTCATTGGACATGTTTTTTCTTTGGTGTGCTAGCCTCTTTAGGTGCTTTGTGTTTGGGCTGATTTGGGTTTGGTGGAGGCGGCTGAGCTGCTGTCTGCTTGGCTTGTCTGTTCGGTTCCTGTTCCCTTGGCTTGGCTGTTCAGTTTCTATTGCTGTTCCCTGGCTTTCCCGGTTCCCCTGGCCTTGGTTGTTTGGTTCTTGCTATTGCTCCTTGGCTTTCCCGGTTCCCCTGACCTTGGCTGTTCGGTTCTTGTTGTTGTCCCTTGGCTTTCCCGATTTTATGGTTGTTCGGGTGGGCTTCTTCCGTGCCTTTATTGCTGCCTTTTTCTTCCCCTTTTTGGTTGGCTGTAAGGGGCGGCTGTGGATGGTTGTTGGCCTCCTTTTCTTTCCTATTTAAAGAGAAGTTTTGGGCTGTTGTGAGCAGTCTTTGGAAGTGAAATTTTTTTTAAAAACATGAGGATTTCTTCTCTAGCTTGAGATCTACTTCTTCACTTCTTGTTTCTTCTTCCAAGTCTTCTAACCATTTCTTCTCTCCACAAGTTTTCAGTCCATTGTATCCTTCTAAAAGTGAGAGTGGTGTTGGTTGGTTAGTTTTTGTTGGGATTTGCCTGAGTTGTGGCAGACATCGGATTGGATCAATGTTGTTGTGGTGGACCACTAGTTTGCATGTCCTTGAGCATTCTATTTACCTAATTTATTATTACATGTGAGGTGACCACTAGTTGGTTGTTTTGAGGGTATTTTATTTTAGTTTTCTTTCTTCTAAAAAAACAATTTCAGTTCGTTTAATGTTATTTGGTGATTTTCTTACTGAAGTTTTGAATCGAGTCGTGTTCTACTTTCTTTTGTGTTCTTCATTAGGCTTAAAACTTTCTAGTTCCCATCATAATGGTAGTATTCTAAAACAGCTACATGCATCTTCTTTTGCAAACCCATAGTCTTGAGATCAGCTGATGGTATTATCTTGCATGTTATGCTGAACAGCTATGGTGACTTGAAACTTCGTACTTATTTATGCAGGTCCTTGGGTTGGTCAATAAGAGATTGGTTGTGTTAAAACTGTTTTAGGAAGAGGAAATAAAGCATAAAGAAAAAAGTTAATATGCATGTCTGATTGCAATACCACTAGTCTTGTATATACATACTATATACATTTGAATTTATTATTTTTGTTCCGACAAATGATTCCTAGATTTAATTTTTCAGGTTATTGCTGTAGCAAAGTCATCGGACATTGTGTTGATGATTCTTGATGCATCCAAAGTAAGTAATGTAATTTAGAACGACAGATCATTCTCCTATGACAGCACTCTTCCTTTTTCTTATACTTTGAAAAAGAATATTCGGCCGAGAACAAAAGGTTCCATCTTATTTACTGAAGCAATCCTTTTATTCTTCCTCCTTTTTCTGTGAGCCAATAGTTTAAATAAGCAAGAAATTAAAACATTTGAAGATCTGGATCGAGGGTTTGACTTGTTCATTTATTTTGGTGTGCAGGACAACATTGAGTGCTTTTAGGATTACATTCTTGAAAGCATGAGAAGAAAGATAACGAAATAGTATGAAAGAAATGAAAATAGATATGAAAACAGATCAAGTAAGAAAGATCAAGAATCAATAACTTCAACTCTCACAGTTAGACTAGGGGCATCACATCCAGGAAGAGTTTCTGACCTAAGCAATGATTTCACATGCAAGAAAATGAGATTTTAATTCAAAATTCAGTATAATATAATAATTTCAGCTTTAATGATAATTTATAGAGGAAGGTCCTCAATAATAAAGTAAAAAAAAGTATCAAAATCAATTTACTTGATAATATTAACAATAATAAACTGACCATCAATGTCATCATTATGATTATTAGCTTTATCCTAACTATTTGGTGCTAGTTGAATGAATCCGTATTTTTCAGTCGATCATGCTAGTGGTTTGAATTGTTAAACATATTCATTGCAAATAATTTCAAATAACATATATTTATGTTCTTCAATTCATCTTTTTTCTGTCCTATTACTAAATTTATTTACCTATCTATTGGTGCATTTTCTATCCTTGTACTTTCCTATACCTCTTTAATAGAATTCAAGTTGGATGGTTGAAGTGGAGGAATAAATCGGGCTTGTTGTGTGATAGAAAAGTATCCCTCAAACTTAACAGAAAATTCTATAAGATAGTGGTGAGACCTGCAAGCTTTATGGTGCAGAATCTTGGCCATTAAAAGAGAAGTATAAAATTAAGTGTTTGTATGCGCTTCGAAAATTCGCACCTCGGCCTCTCTGCGCACCCCTTTTTTCTTTTTCAGTCATTGGGGAGAGTTTTAACGAGTAGGTTTTGAGGTAAATTTTGAGAAGACAGATTGGGTTTTGAAGTAAGACACTACCTAGAGATTTCTCCCTCATTTTGTGAGGACTTTATGATCCGAGTTCGAGTTTCCTATAAGCGCAAGCCCCTGTAGTTAATTACCCCTCTCGGTAATGAGAGAGAACTTTCGATTAAGGCTAGTCGTCAAATAGATACATAGTTTCTGGCCTATAGTATGAACATGATTTGATATTTAAAAATTTAATATTTAAAATAAAAAAATTACCACCTTGCATTTAAAGCAGATGGTGTGGGGAAGGATGATGAACCCGATCAAGATCCTATGGTTCCGTCTTCTCAAGTCATCATAGTCCCTAGTCTATTTAGTCAGAGGACAACCTGATAGAAGGATCCTTGTCGACAACCATAGGTTGCTTCATCTAATGGTACCCGATAAACTTGGGATGAATATTTGTCTAAGGAGACAAATTTGAATCCACTTTAGCTAACAGATGGCTTTCTGTCTTATCGATCATATCCTATTGATTCATTATTCAATGATTTAGATCCATTGAGGAACATACGGGCTTTGACTATAACCGTAATATAATGATGCCATTTGGAGGCAAAACCGCCCGGTCATAATCATTTACCCGTGGTTCCATTTGGCGGAGAAACCACGATAAGCGGACATGTGCCTTTTCCTTACCAGCAAAAGATGGATTGAGAACAAATCCTAATGATATTTCCGACCAGATATTCGCTCTTTGTGAGCTGAAGTGATTTTCAGACTTGTCCACCTCAGCATCGACGTTGCCTCTCACGATGCTGTCTCCGTGACCCCAAGATCTCTACTATGCCTTCATTGTTAAAAGGAAGAACGAAACAAAGCCTTTTCGTTCTTTTCCTGTTCTTCACTCTCTCCAGCCAAAGGTCGATCTCAGCCTTCCCCTGCAGTTGAACCTTTCACTTTACAACCCTCTTCTCCTTCAAACCGTTGAAACTCTTGTTTGCAAGGTACAACTAGCCCATTAATCAAGCCGCTGCCTTCGACCTTACAGTTGGGCCGATCTCGCCGCGAACTTCCAAACCTCTGTTCAGCCTCTCTCTCCCCCTAATTTGCCTCTAACCGTCAAACCTCATGCCCAGTCGCAAGCCCGCCGCATCTATTGTGCCGATCCTTAACCCACGGCCTCAAGCCCCTATATCGATATGTTGACCCCTGCACATAAAACCATGCGAAAAGATGCAAAAATGATGATTTAAGCAATGCGTGCATTGACAAAACGCACTTAACAGGTCAAACGACCTCTGATTACCAAACAGATAGTGAAATTGCGATAAGAATATCGAATTCTGCTAGGTCGAGGCCCCTCGCAATCGAATCGGACGAGATCGGCCAAAAGGGATGACCGACACATGAAATTAAAGCGCGAGGCTGATCAAACGACGTCAGATTGACGAACGGACTACGTCGTTTTTTTTTCGGAACACCGAAAATACCCTAAATGCATTACCAATTTGTTTAATTGAGTTTGTGCACGCAAATCGAGGTGGTCCCATGTAAAAATTATCATCGGCATTGCTCAAACGATGTCCGATCGTAAAACGGACTGCGTCGTTGTGTTTGGAACACTAAAAATATCTTAAATGCACTATCAATTTGTTTTATCGAGGTTGCGCACGCAAATCGAGATGGCCTCATGTAAAAATTACCCTCGGTGTCGCCCAAACGACGTCCGATCTCAAAACAGACTGCGTCGTTGTGATCGGAACGTAGCACTACTCTAAATGCACTATGAATTTGTCTACTTTTGATATTTGATGAATTCAACATGTTAAACGATGCAATCTACAAGCAAAATGAGAAAGCTACACACAAATCGAGGCAGTCTTTGACTCAATTAATGCAGTGTTATCTTGTTAAATCAATACAGAAATGGATAATCACTAATATGACTAATTACTTGATAAAACTATAATGAGAGTCAGGTTCCAATCAGAGAAAAGAAGTCAAATACATTAAATGCTAAGCAGTGAACCTTGTTCTGTCAAAATGGATTTGTCTGTCTGTCAATCCTCTTGTCAACAGCTGCCCCTAGTCATCAAAGTCCTACATGGGGTCCTAGTTGGGTACCCAATGGGTACCCATGCATTACTCGGACGGACTTCGCCCACCCATGCCCACCTATGGTGACTTTCGGGATGCCATACCCACCTATACCCACCCACTTTCCAAATTTTTTGAATGCAGTTTGCCACGGATTGATGGCCTTGAGGCTTGTTGCCCTTTGCTTTGATTGTAAACTTTCAAGACGCATATCAGAATTTACTATAGTCACAACGTGGTTAAGTGCTGCACATTACGTAGTGAGGATTGCAGTAATATAATATATATAGTGATTAACAATGTAAATCGATTTATCCTCCGATATTGAGTACCCACCCACAAGGTATGGGTGGGTGTGGGTATGGGTACCCAATGCAGGGCTCTGCCAGTCATTGAATGAAAAAAAAAAAAAAAAAAAAAAAAAACAGCTGGAACTCTTTCATATAGATGTTTTAAGAGTTCTCAGCCAAAAAAAAAAAAAAAAAAATCCTCTCTCGCTGCTTCCCATTTCCTAAGCTCCATCCTCCCCATCAGCAAACAAAACCACTAGCCCCTCTACCTCCAACGGGATTCCCTCCGACCCCGTCACTACACTCTCAACTCCAACTTCCCTCTGTGGCGAAATTCCTCCAACCTTGGCCTGTGTTGGACCAATCTCTTATCTACTGCAAACCTTTCTCCACCTGAAAGATAACCAAGTTGCACGCCTCCTGCAGCCGAACCAGCCTCCTCCCCCATTGTTCCTCCACCTCACGTCGAACCACAGCAGCAAAAGCCACGTTCTCTCATGTCGGAATCCTGCAATCAAAGCTCCACTCACATATCCAGGCCCAGGCGTGACTTCTTCCCTCTTCTACTCCCATACAGCCGAACAAATCCAAGCCAAACAGCAGCCGCAAATCTCCTATTACCTGCTCCACTAAACCGTTTTATAGAGAGCTTCTTCTTTGTACTCTGCCTCCCTTTTGGAGCAGCGGCCATGGCACCCACCAAGAAGACTAAGAAGAGAACCAAGAGCATCAACAACAGACTAGCCTTTGTTATGAAGAGTGGAAAGTATACACTCAGGTATAAAATTGTTCCTAGGTTCATAAAAAGCTTCAAAGGAAATACAACTGCTGCCATTGGAAAGGGTTTTGCCATTGGTTCGGCTGCTTTAGTTTCCCTTGCTCTCTTTGACACCTTCGTGAGCAGGCCATGAAAGGTGTTGACAGTGCAGCTCTTAAGATGGTTGAGGAAGTTCTCAGGCAGTTTAACAACATTCATGGTTTAATGGAGGGTCCATACCATCCAAACTATAATCCTGATGGAATCATACTGCTGCAGCTTCCACAGGCCAATCAGACGGCTCATGGGAAGAAGAAGACTTAACCGTGACCCTGGCTTTGGACTGCTGATAGACGGCAGAGGATCTAATCAAACCGTAACTTTGTTCCTACTGCAGTGGCTTTCCTAATGAATGAAGAGTCTGATATAGTCAAGAATTTTCTACTGAAAAATCTACAACTTCAGAGCTGGAAGGAGGTATTTTGGGCACAAAAGGACCATTCAACCTAATGCAAAAAAAAAAAAAAAGGCTTTACTCTCTCTGTCTGAATAGAACCAGTCTAACTTGGCATGTGTTTGCATCAAAGATCCGCACATTTCAGGAAGGATTTATGGGAGAGCCCAATGAGATTAGACTTGGAAGAAGTGAATTTCATGAAAACCCTTTTAACCTGCACATGTGAAACTAAGAGTGAAGCTGGTTCCTCTGCCTGAGTTCAGCAGAGAGTGGAACTCAAAAATGAAAGAGATAATTTAAGCGAAAGTGATGCTTTATTAGGTTATGATGGAAAAGACTGGGATGAGTGGGATTATGGCGAAACTGCACTGGCAGGTAAAGCTTTACCCAACAGAACAGACGTGGATTATGATCATTTTCTCAAGGATGAAGATGCAGATTTGGAAGAGTTCTTTGTTTAATTGAGTCTTTTTGCTTCAGCCATTCTTTCCTCTTATTCCCAACTGATAGCTTCTACCTAGAAAATATGCATTTGAAAATGAGGATTTCATTTTTTTTTTCATTCCTTGTGTCAGAAAAGCCAAAAAAAAAAAAAAAGAGAAAAAAAGGAGAGAGAAAATATGTGGCATGTGCATTCTTTTTTTTACTATCTTTGCTGCGGAACCCGAAGGTATAATCTCTAAAACTCAGATTTCTCATTCTCGTCGTTTGCGGCGGACTGGGGAACCCCCTATACGCGCTCTCGTAGCATGGTGGGAGGAAATCCGGTGCGACGTCTACAACGAGCCGGGTAATCACCTAAAACTCAGATTCTCGTTCTCGTCATTTGCAGCGGACCGACAATCCCCCTATAAGCGCTCTCGTAGCACGGTGGGAGGAAACCCGGTGTGGTGCTTATGACGAGGTGAGTAACCACTTTAAATCCCATTTTCGGCGTTTGCGACGAACCGGAGAACCACCTATACGCGCTCTCGTAGCACGGTAGGAGGGAGCCCGGTGCGACGCATACGACGAAGTGGGTAAGCCCTATACACGCTCTTGTAGCGTGATGGGGAGATTCACTTGTGTTCTTCGTACGGGTACTTTTGAAGACCCCATACACGCTCGCGTAGCGTGGTTGGATGAAAGATGTACGGCCCGGTGTCCCTCGACACCTACCATACACGCTCGAGTAGCGTGGTGGGATGACCCAGTTTCCCATGATTTCCCCTAAATGGGGGAGACGCCGGGAGGCTGTCGAAATTTTCACTGAATCATGGACAAGACTGACAAAATGGGGACAATTTGAACTTGAGCTTATATTTATATTTGAGCAAATAAAAGGATCATAATTCAATTTAAACAATAACTAAACTTGCATATCAAATGAGATGAATAAAGATTTAAACATTTGAGCAAATTGCAAGAAGACTTGATTTGGGACCGCAGTGGTCATAAACTCGAACTTAACTCAAACTTGAGTTGGACAACAGGGGACTTCGACTCGAACTTGGACTCGAACTTGTGAAATTTTGAACAGAATTTGAATATTGATTGATCTTACAAATTTTGGACTCAAATCAAACTCAAACACATTGACAAAAGATAATAATTGAACTCAAAATAAATAATATAAATATCCTGATTTGAATTGAGATAAACAATGACAAGGGACTTGCAAGTTTGGATTAAACTTGCTATTTGAAAACAATGAACCAAGCTTTTAAATCGATAATCATATGTGGAGAATCGGAAATATGAAATGTAGAGTAAAGATCAAGGAACTCAAATGAACATTGATGGACCATTGCAAATAGTGACTCATGGCAACTGAAATTTCTCCACTACACTCATAAGTAATAATCAATGTGAACACGTATCTTGATTGCAAGTAAAAATGCAGGACTCTTAATTCGCTCATGGAGGATGTTCACCTCGATCATGTTTATGAATGATTGAGGACAATTGCAATAAGGAGCATACTCATGAAATACATGAAAGAGACAAATCATGACGGATGTGAGTGCAGTAATTTAATAGAAATTCAGCTCCAATCAAGTATTTGCAATGATCACAAGCATATGCGGGGCATGCAATAAATGCAACCATTCTCCTACAAGCATGTCTGAAGATATCCGGTGATTAAAATGATAATCAATATCATTGCATAAATAAGCAAGTGAGATTTGCAAGTAATGAAGATTGAAAGGTGTATGCGATCAATTACAAGTGCATACCAATGAGGAAAGTTCATCATACAAGCTACAACCTATCCTTGAGGATGTTGAAAGGCTTGTGATGCTCATCATAACTCACACACAAGTAACATAAAGCTTATGACGAGCGTAGTAGTCAGTTCACAAACTTGTAAAAAGAGCTTGAAGACACACATGAAGAAGATCTGCAATACATACGAGTCTCTACGAATACAGATATATGTACAACATCCACCCATGGGTAGATGCAGAAAGACTTTAGTAAATGAAGTATCATGTAGTCAACTTTAGTCTATGAATAAATGCATCTGCCTACAGCAGTAGTGGATGGTACGACACCCCAAAAATCAATCACCGTTTAATGGCCAACAAATACAACGGTCCAATTCACTACAAGAAAGAGCAAATGATATGCAATGATTCGTTAGTGCACTATAATCCAACAAATAAGGCCTTCGGCAAATACAAGATCATATGAGTCGAAGAAGGAGATTCATTAGTGCACTATAATCCAACTGCATAAAGCAATAAATAGTGCACGACAATCTACTTGTACAAAGTAGCAAACAACTTAATTTGAAAGCTGCTATGCCACGCCACCGGATCTGCAACACTTTTACAAGCAGACAAAAGGTGTCTAGAATCTACAACGTCACGCCACCGAATCTGCAACACTTTTACAAGCAGACAGAAGGTGTGTACAATCTACAACACCACGCCACCGAATTTCCGCAACATTTATGCAAGCGGACAGAAGACATTTATAAATATTCCAAGAATGCCCTTGCACATGCACTGTAGTTTGTATATACATAGGTACACAAAGGGGTAAGTGTAATCATACACTCGCATGGGCCTCGACGAGCGTGTTGTAGGAACACACGTGACGTCTAGGGATGCTACGCGGGTCAATAAATTTGAACCCGATCCTTCTAAGCAGGTAAGTAGGAGTCGACAAGGTTCGACAAAGAATCATAAAATGCCCCCAAACACCTGCATGGGCCCCGGAGAGCATGTTGTGGGAACACATGTGACGTCTAGGGATGCTACGCAGGTCAATAAGTGAATTCAAGTTCGAATCCGATCATTCTAAACGAATCAATAGGAGTCGACAGGATTCGAATCATCAAATAAATATACGGTTGTGGCGACCAGAGTTATGACCCAGATTGAACTATTTAATACATTCATATTAGATATCAAACATTGGGATATGAATCAATAAGATATAATCGATAGGGCACAAAGCCCTCTGTTAGCTAAGGTGGATTCAAATTTGTCCCCTTAGACAAACATTCATCCCAGGTCTCAAGGTACCCTAGACGAACAAATGGTTGTCGACAAGGATTCTTCTGTCAGGTTTGGTCGACCACCTCCTCTAACTAATAGACGAATGATGGCCCGACGACGGAACCATGGGATCTATCGGTCTATCAAGTTCCGAGTAGGATGTCAGATAACATGGTATCTGATTGAACTTGCTTAATCGAAATAGAAATGACCACCTTATCAGTCCTCACCAAGTGATGACCGTCCGCTGAGCCGGAGGCTGGGGCCGAATTTTTGGAGCCCACACGATCAACCTCCGTCCTCCTATGCCCCTCTACTCGTCGAACCCAGCCATGTATGTAAGGCCCGACTCCTAGTCGCAAGGTCCCATCCGAACCCAACAACCGACCGCACGATTGTTTTGATTAAAAAATACATATATATATATATATATATATATATATATATATATATATATAGTTTTTTGAAAAATATTTAATAATCTTTGGGAAGATTAAATTTTGAATTTTAGTTTTGTAATTGAACCCAATATTAGGGATGATATATCGTCTCAAAAAGGCGAGGATATCATTCACTAATTGTTTCAAATTACAAAACTTTAACTTTATCCTTATTATCGTAGTCAAACCCAAAAAGAATCGTATTTGACCTCGAAAGTTTAAAATGGGATTTAATCGAGTGTTTGGCTAAGCTAATATGGATTGAAGATCATTAATTTCATAATCAAAACTACAATAATAATTGATATATCTCTCCGAAGAAAGAAAATATCGATCATTATCGATCGTTTAAAAATGACGATAATGATTATTGAATTTTCCCAAAAATAATTAATTAAAGATTTTTTTGAAAAAATTTGAATTTTGAAAATTAGATCTGGGTTACCAAATCTCCTATGAGCGCAAGCCCTCGTAGTTGATTACATCGTAGGAAAATTAGAAATTTTCCTATGAACACTCTCGATTAAAATAGCGATACGAATTTTATTTAAGAATTTCGAAGATTGATATCAAAGGAAGGTAAGGTTTAGAATTTGAATAGGGATTAGTTCAATATTGAGCACTTATTTTTAGATCAAAGGGAGGAGAAGTAGGGAGCGTTTTGAGATTCTGAAATAATTCAGAAAACACTCCACCCTATCCTAAGTGTTGGGCTTGGGTTTGATTGAAAGAGATTTAATGTTTAAGTGGTCAATTTTATTAGAAAGTCATGATTCAATTCTCGGAGGTTGAGGTCTTATAGCCCGAGCTCGCCTCAGAACCTAAGTCTAAATTGGGCACTTAAAAGTGCCCCGAACCTAACTAATGCAGTGCAGATATAGTCTTACCCCAGCCTGGATTGGGGAGCCAGCTAAACCACCTAAACGATTTTAAAATATGTGTCCAGTCATTTATTGTTGAGTGGTAGGGACATTGCTTAGAAAAGTTAGGAGGAATGGGGTCGACATCTTGAGCAGATCCTTAATTGACCCCTTAACTTATGTCGGGTATTTGATGTCTAAATAAATGCGATTAAATATTAGACTCTTTTTAAATTTGTTACTAATGCGATGCATGCTAATCGACTCGATAAAATGCATAAATCAATATGTAGCAGTTTAAAAATTTTGGCTTAGAAAATAGATTTTTTCCTAGAGATTGCACAACATCCCCTTGACAGATCGGCACCCTCATAGGCCAGGTGGTCTGCCAGAACCCGCAGGCGGGGAGGTGCCTAACAAGGTAGAGAAAGTATAATATGAATGCATGAAAAACCCTCGGCGAGTCCGAGCTTACTTCTTAGGACCGTTTAGAGTTTCTATCTTATCTTAAAAATTTTATTTAATTAAAGTAGAAGAATTTTTGACAAACCCCTAAGAGCCTAAGTTCGAATTCTAGGTCAAACCAAATGCGGCATGCAAATAAAAAGACTAGAAAAGCAGGTATCTCTAATGCGCAATCAATTTCAATAAATCAATCAAATTAAATATATCAAATTGAATGTCCATATGACAAGTGCCACTAATTATTACATCACAGAATTTACAGAAAATTAAAGTGGCCGGACACCACTAACAACAACCCGGATTCTATCCCAAGATTTAAATGATTTTGAGATTTGGGATTCTTCTCGTCGCCCATTTCTTCATCTTCTTACGAACATCTTGATTCGTCGGTTCTGGATATCCAAATGGAAAGAAACTCCCCTTTGAACGAGGTGTTATATTTACTCTTTGGATATTTGAAAGGGATCCTAATTTGACTTCCAAATGGAAGAAGATTCTCCCCTTTAGGGATGTCTTCACCTCTTTAGAATTCAAATTGGATCAAATATCCCAAACTCAAATCATTTCAAATATTTACAACCTTGTTCAATCAAATTTACATTAATTTAAAATAGAAAAATCTAGACTCGATCATGCAAGGTTATCCTAATAATCAGCAATTATATATATAATCCCAAGCAGTTATAATTTGAAAATTGAAATGCATTTTTTTTTAAGCCACACTTGGTCATGCTCTTTTTATGTAAAGGGGGTCTTAAGCGCAGCGGGTACCTGTGCAAAGAGTATATATATTATTTTTATTAATTGCCCCCTTTAATCTCAGCTCCTTGTGTGTGCATGGCCACCTGCATAAAACTGAACAAGTATAATTCGTCCCTAACCTAGGGGTAAATCTAACGTGCAAACAACCACAGTAGAAAGTGCAGTAAACAGGTAAGTAAATAAACACACAAGTTCTAAACTAGCAAACAACATGCAATGAAAACTCAAAAATCCGGCACACAACGGAAAAGTAAACACCGGCCTATCCTAAAACTAGAGTCGGTGACCCTAGCAAGCCATCTAAAGTGTGTGAGGTAGGTTGTGTGATTTTGATATGTCATAAGTAGGATATTTGATTAAAGTTACTTAAAGTTCGATTGATTGAAAGGTTTAAGAGATATTTAATTAAAATTTAAATCTTTATGACTTTGAATAAATTTTAGAATTAATTCTTAATTATTTGTTGGAAACCACCTTTGTTTCACTCCGAGGCCGTGAAGTTTATTTCACCTTCATTGGGGCTAAGCAAATAGCCTCGTAGGCCTGGGTTACCCAGTGGTACCCGATATAATTAAGTGAGTTAGATTGATTAAGGATTAAAAGTTAATAAATATTTTTTTAAAAAAGTGTTTGGTTGCTGATTTTTAAAGTTTGATTAGTTTAAGTTTGCCATTAATTGATTCATGGCGTTGTGCCACCAGGCTTGAGAAACCAGCCTCCTTAGGACACTTAGCCCCGCAGTCCGAAGTAGTCCAGCCGATAAACCAAATTAATGTAATTGAATTAGAGATTTTAAAAGGTTAAATAATTAATGATTAATCTATTTTAAGGTTTAACACCCCTTATAATCCATTTGTGGCGTTGTGCCACCAGGCTCGAGGAACCAGCCTCCTTAGGACACTTAGCACCAGCCAATAAACTTCATCTTTAGGATGGTTGTTGTGTTTTAAAAGATTTGTTGAGTGTTTTAAACATTAAACTAACATTTTCTGGAGTTTTAGAATGATTTTGAGTTTTTTTTAAATTTTGGAATATTTTAATCATTTAATTAAATGGTCAAAAGTTGACTTTTTTATTAAGGGTGTTTTTTGGAAAGTTAGAATTTTCTTAAAATACTAGACCTTAATACGATCAGTTAGACAGTAAGTACGTTGAAATTGGATTTTTCCATATTTTATTACGAAGGTTTGAAGTTTTAGTCTGATTTTGACTTAAGGTTGACCGGTTTGTTGACTTTTTGAAATCTGATATTTTTCTGGAATTTTAATATTTTTAATAAATATTAGGCATTATTATGAGTTGAATGCAAGTGAGTTTGGTCAATTTGAATTTTTCTTGAATTAGTTGTGAATATTTGAAGTTTTTACCAAGGCTTTTAAAACCGGACCGGTCAATGAACCGGAAGAAGGAGGGGTTAGAGGTTTGATGGTTCGACCGGGGTCGAACCGGGGTCGAACCGGATGACGTAATAAATATTTATTATATTTAAATATTTTAATAATGACACAATTATTTATAAATATATAACAAAAATTGAAAAAATTTATAATACTTTTACTTATATAATAGTGAAATATTAGTCAAATAAATTCAAACATTTAAATCTAAAGAAAAAACATATAGGATCAATTAGAGTTTTAAAAATAAATACAATTAAATCTTCTAATTTAGTAATTTTTTTACTAATTTAATATTTTTAATTTTAACAATATACATTAGACATATCTCTAACTTTTATTTTTAGTAATATAACTAATTAATTATAATTATTAACTTAGAAGAAAAAAAAAAGTGACTAAGCCTTAAAAAAAAAAAAAAAATTCCTAGTCCAGCCGCCTATGTAAACCGTTCTCTCATAAGAAAAAAAAAAACAACTTTTTAGTCCCACACCGTGAAAGTCTTAAATATTTTGCTTTATATAATAAGACATGTTGACAGTGAAAGCAAATAAGTTGTATGGCCCGCCGGTTGTTGTATATGGCTTATGTATGGGACAAAAGCAGATATATAAATATATAATAAAATTATTTTGATTTAATAGATAATTAATGACTCATAAATATACTTAATTAAGAATTATTAATAAAGTCAGTGGGGGGGGGGGGGGGGGCACGTGCCCTCATGCTGCATCCCGCCGCCCCTACCTCCGGCCAAGAGGCTGCACAGCTGCCGCCGATCAAGAAGCCAACCATTTGACGCGAAAACGGTTATGAGAAACCTTAGCCGGTTTCCCGGTTCAACGGTCGAACCGGCGCCGGTTCAAACGGTTCGCGACCGGTTCGACGCAAAAACGGTTCTCAGTCGAACCGTAACCGGCAGGCCAGCCGGCTCGCGGTTCAACCGGTTGAACCGGCCGGTCCGGTCCGGTTTTAAAAGCCTTGGTTTTTACTATTTATTGAATTATTGAAAATCCTTAATTAAAGGGCCTTTTTGTGATTTTGCTCCAAATGAGATTCCAACTTCTTGAAATCAACTCCAAAGGTCAGGAATGACCTAAGGAGAGATTCCCAAGTGTTTGAGAAATTTTTGAAATTTTTAATTATTATTAATTAATTAAATTAAAAAAATATTCAATTTCATTTAAAATTAAATTAAGGTTTAATTTGCTGTCAATTCAAAAGGCTTCTAATTTTCATAAGTTAAGGATTCAAATCTGGTCGGTTTGAGGGGTTATACATAATTTTTGGGTTTAAAAATGGATTTATTACATTTTCTAGAAGGTTTAGAGGCTTTATTAAGGCTTGATCTTAAGAAAATAGATTAAGGGTCTTAATGACTTCTAAAACCAATGAAAATTTTTCCTAAGGCTGAGAGCGTTACTAAGTTTAAGTGTTCAAAATTTTGAATCAATAGGAGGTGAATCCTTATTGGAAATATTTTAAGTTTTCTACAAATAGGTCCTTAATTATTGTTCTTAATGTCACTAAGTTATAGGTTTGAATCAATTGTTCTCACTAACCCTTTGAACTAACATACATAGCAAGTAATCACACTAAACAAATCCTAAATCTAGGAGAGCCTAAATTTAAGTGGTGTGTGCACAACCTAAACATACAAAGATTGACATTAATTAAGGTAACAAATTTTTGATTAGTGAATAATTAGAATATAATCATTCACTAATCATTCCCCAATGATTTCTATTCAAACGTTTAATCTATACTTAAAACTTCAAAGGGATCTCTCAAATTTTCAAGATTTAAATACATATATATATATTTTAAAATAGATTTTAAAATACATAAGTATATATATATATATATATATATATATATATATATATATATATATATATATATATATATATATATATATATATATATATATATATATATATATATATATATTTAAAAATAAAATGATTCAAAATATTATCAAAATAAAATTTTTTATAATTGAGAGATCCACTGATCTTAAAGTTGTTTGAAAATAAGTTTTTAATATTAAAATACTTAATATAATATTTTAATTAAATATTAATTAAAAAATACTATATTCAAATAAGTCAAATGATTAAAAAAAAGAATTAGAATTTAAATCTTGAAATTAATTTTAAATTAAAGTATTTGAAATTTCAAAGTTTTTTTTTGATACATTATTTATATTTTTATGATTTCAAATGAATTTCTTTTAAATTTTTAAGTTTTTAGGTTAAATATATATAATTTGAATTAATTTTAAATTAATTAATACTCAAAAGTATCTCTTAAATTAAATTAAATTGAATCTTACATATTTCTGGAATTTAAAATTATTTAAAATAATTTTTTAATTTAAGTTTAATTAAATAATAATTAAATACCTAAATATTTGAAAGCTATTTAAAATATATAATATATCCCATATTAAATTAAATTTTAAATTGTATATATATACTTGAAAATATTTCAAATATAAATATACATATATATTTTAAATATTAAGATATATTTTAAAGTAAACTTTTACATTTTGTTAGATATTTAATATTATTTTAATTAAATATTAACTTAAAGTAATTAATATTTAAAATATTTTAAATATATTAATATTTTATCTTAAATTAATTTTAAATTAAAGCTTTTAATTTTCTATTATAATTTTAAATAGTTTTTCATAATTTTTTTAGAAATCTCTTGATTTAAAAAAACAATTTAAAACAATTTTTAAAATCATTTTGAAGCAGGTCTAGCAGCGGATGCCACGTGGCGGAGCAGGGTTCGTCCAGCCAAAACGCGGCGCCAATGATTGGCGGCGGCGGTCGAACACGCGTCAGACCGCGGACCGCGTTATGCGGTTTACTATCCACGCAAGCAGGGATCAATGCCGTTGATTTCACGTGGTTTGGGATTAACGGCATGGATTAAGCCGGACCGCGTATAGAACCGCGAGACTGGATCCGCGGTTTGAATATGCCGCGGAACGGCTGGTATCGTAACCGCTGATCAAAGGATGAACGATTAAGATCTCGTACAGCAGAACAGGTTTGCGAACCGAGCCCTAGAGACGTTTTTGAGTTTGTTCTCTCAATCCAGTGAATCAATTGCAATGAAATTTTAAACCTAGATTTACTTGGTGAACAGAAATATGGGAAACTTATTTTATGGAAAATAACGCATTAAATAAAATTTTAAATTAACCTAAGTGTCCTAAGTTAGGTTTAGGACTTTACCGTGATTTAATGGACGGTTTACACCGCTATTGAATTCTCTGAGCTTGTAGACTGTCCACGATTAAGTTCCCAGTTGAATCCAAGCTCCGACACGCCACGAATCGCCTGGTACAAGCATTGACGGATTGGGTATTGAGCTCGTTGGAATCCCCTTGCCGAAGGAGTTTGATGGCTGGGTTTTAGTTGGGAATGATTGTGGGAGAAGCTTAGAGCTCTAGAGGTCTGGAGGTTGGGTCTGGGAGAGCTTGGATAGAGAGAGAGAGCTAGGGTGCGAATGAGGCTCATTTTGAGCCTTTTGCCCTATTCAATCCCCTCCAGATTGAATGAAGGGTTGGGATCGTTTGAGTGAGCTCCAGATGAGTGACATCTGTCCCAGGAGTGGTTGGGAGCAGAGGTATCAAAGGACAAAGGTACATCCTAGGTGGAAAGTCTATTTTGGCCTTTTGTCCATGTGGAATTAAATGTGAGCCATTAGATCCTGATATAAAGGCTGTGAATAGCTCTAAGAAGCTTCTAGAGTCTCTCCAAACAGCTAGAGAGGGATTAGATGGGTTGGATTAGCCTAAACCAAGAGATTTGGCTACTTAAGAATTTGTTGACTGGTCAATATGCCACATGGGCTGGTGAGTTGGCATGTGGAGGGCTTTGGAATTAAGTAAAATTGCTGGAATAGATTGGTGGTGAGTGGGCTTGCTTGGGTCGAGCCAAATGGGGATTTAAGCCTCTTAAAGGGGGTTTGTTGACTATATTGACCAGTCAACTAGTCAACAGTAGGTGAGGTGGCAGCCAAGGTCACTTGAGGAATTAATTAAAATAGCTTAGAGAGGGTTTGACAAAGATTTGCATTCATTTGAAGTTTGATTCAAAGAGAAAGGTCTTAAGGGTTGATTTTGGTCAACATAGGTTGACTGGGTCGACCAGGTTGACCTAAGGTGTGGGTCTAGTCTAGACAGGTTTGAAATAATATTTGGAGCTTGGTGGATGTGTTTTCAAGGTTCAAATAGGTCATTAGGAGCAAATGAACCTATTTGGGCCTTTAATGGGCTTTGAGTCAATCCTGGTTGCCTTGGTCAGCCAGGTGGGTCCACGGTCTAAAAATGGGTTCAGTCAATTTGGTTTGACATTCAGAGTCTATTGGGTGTGGTCCCAAAGTCTGAAGAGTTGGATTTGATTAAATGGGCCTGTTGGGCCCATTAAGGGCATTTAGGTCAATTTTGTTTGATCTGATCAAACAAGTTGACCCAGGGTTTGGGATCAGGCTCAGCAAGTTTGAAATGACATTTGAAGTCCAATAGAAGTGGTTCCATGGCTTAGATAAGTCATTTCGATCAAATCACCTATTTGGACCCTTAAAGGGCTTCTTAGGTCAACCAGGTTGACTTGGTCAACCAGGTTGACCCAAGGCCTGGGAATGGGTCCAACAGTTTGGTTTGATATGTGAAACTTGCTGGAGCCTGGAGGTGGTTGCATTCAATTTGGAGTTTGTTTGGTTTGAAATCAATGTTTGAGCCCCTGAGGGGTATTTTGGTCATTTTGACCCCTGGTCAACTGGGGGTCAAAGTGGGTCAACCAAAATACAGTTTAATATTCAATAGGTCTGGATTAATGGTCTGGAAGTGACTAGAGGCTTTGGTGAAGGCTTTAAGGTCAGAATCTTCTAGGTGACAGATCCAGTGGCATAGACTGTAAATATTTGAAGGTTTTACAGCCTTTGGATTTTGATTTAGTTTATGGGGTTAGGGACCTCAGAATGGGCTCAAATTTGGAAAGTTGCCTTTAGAGACATGTCATATCAGTATGTAACTGACAGATTCTGAATCAGAGGTCATTTAATTGGGTTTTGAAGTGTTTGAAAATTCACTGAAAAAGGCTTTTAGGACTTAACCTTTTAGCATTGAATTTTAGTTTAGATTTCTAAGATCTAGGTAGATCCTAAGGTCTAGATTGGCCCTAATGACCTCACACAAAAATGAGGTCAACAACGACCTCCAATCAACCTTTAATCCTTGATCAACCTCCCGTTTCAGCTCAATCACACTTCCTCACAGCTCCAGACCTCCTCTCTATTGAGCTGATTCGAAGACCCTCTACCGATTGGACTTAAGCTGGTCGGATCCCTTCCGATTCACACTTCCATAGTAGTTGTAGGCCTCTGATCGATCGAAACACCTAGCCGAACTTCACGACATCCTCTCGCAAGCTCTTCTGTCTCTTTGGAAGCAGGAATCGAGCTCTCTAGTCGACGCCTCTATTCTTAGCCCTCTGATCTGATACTGTAAGCCAATAAAAAGACGAGGATAAAATTATTATTATGTTAATATTATTAGTTAACAATAATAATAATAATAATAATAATAATAATTTATTAACTATAATTATAATAATATAGTTATAATTGTAATTATTATTACAATAAAAAAAGGGAAAGAAAAAAAGAAAAGCGAAAAAGATACAAAAAACGAAAAGAGAAAAAGGTACAAAAAAAGAGAATAAAAAAAGAAAGAAAAAAAGAGGAAAAAGAAAAAAAAATGAAGAAAGAGGAAAAAAAAAAAAATGAAAAATAAAAAAAAATAAAAAAACCCTAAACCCGATTGTTGTGCCGTCATCCCAACACCGCCTCTGTCGATGCAACTGCAAATGTATAATCCAAACTCTATTCTCGGTGCTTGCAATGCGGCGAGCAACCACATATATGACTTGATTGCCCAAAGTCACAATCCCCTCACTAGGTCTATTACTATTAAAATTAAACTCCATATATTCTGTTTTAGATCTACTCAAGTGAAAATCTTTAGGCTCTAAGGTTGACCTCCAGAATTCAAGTTTACCTTCAACTCCCTCCTCTAGTCTTATCAACAAGAAGAATATCATCAGCAAAAAGAATACACCAAGGTACATCCTCTTGCAAATGTCTAGTGAGAACATCCATACATGACTAAAGAAAAAAGATATAGGCTTAAAGCTGTTCCTTGATGTAATCCCATCGAAATAGAGAAATACTTGGTCAAACTACCCTGTGTTTGAACACAAGTAATAGCTCCTACCTACATATCTTTAATGATTTGAATATAAGCATTATTAAGTCATTGAGACCTAAAGCTAACAGCACTTTAATTTTTTTAGATCAATTGATAATTGTACCTTATTATTGTGTTCATTATGATCTTTTAAAGTATTTTTTTTTTAAAACACCCATTCATAATGTCTCAAAGTATAATCTTTCATCTTACCTTCTTGTTTTCTTTAATTAAAATAATATTATCTTTACTTTTAATTCTTCAACCATGATTGAAATATCTAAATCTCTTATTTCTTCACTCTACAATTTTACATATCCCTTTTTTGGATCAATCAATACATCTTTTTATTTTATTCATCGTGCTTCTTTCTAATAATTTTTTAATTGATAATATTATGATATCTAACTATCCTGTTATATTTTCTGCTAATGCATCCAACTTGATCAAAGTTTTTAAATCTCACATCCATGACCTCAGATCTTTTATATCTTCCTTTTTAATTCTTTAGTAGCAAGCCTGCTAATAATCATAAAAAATTGTAACATTTGCTTAGCTCACAGTCTTCTGTGTAAGAGTTATAGCTTTCTTATAATCAATGTAAGTCTCAATGCCAAATGATATAAAATTCACTTATTTTGGGTAAATCAAAGATTCAAATTTTGTGTCATCATCATTGGAGCTATTGTGCTAATGCCATCAAAAGTGATGCTTATCCTTGATCCGTTAGATGAGCATTATGTAAGTTTCAATGTGGTCCAAATGATATAAAATTCACTTGTTCTGGGTAAACTGAAGATTCAAATTTTGTGTCACATCATTGGGGACTATTGTGCTAATGCCATCAAAAGTGATGCTCATCCTTGATCCGTTAGATGAGCATTAAGTTTTTGCCTCTGTTCAAAATCCCACACCAGAGTAGCATCTCTGCATCAGTTAATACAACTCTAGAATCCAAAAACCATGTTCAACGTATGAATCATGAAAATTTTATAGTCCAAGGCCGTGTTCAGTGTATGAAGCATGAAAATTTTAAAGGGATTCTGTTTCCATATCATTTACTTTCAAAAACATGGATGCTCTCAAATACTTTATGACACCATATAACATGATTTAAATATTATATACAATCTTAATCCTTCAAAATTTAGGGGAATTATCTAATTAATTATTTTGTACTCTCATACGCTAATTGATTTAGCATGTCTTAAGGTATAGGATTTTTCCATGCAAATTATGAATGAGATGCTTACAGGGCTAATTTTCTCAGTCCACAATAGATTTACAGCCTTATGCAATATTAAGGAGGAACAAATGGGCAATTAGGATTCATAAAGCTGGCCCCAAAATCCTTGGGGTAAGGCTCATGATGATGATAATGATATGTGGAGCTGTAAATATTGATATTTATTTTTAATATATTTAGTTTTTTACAGAATTGTACCCTGCTCTATACCTAATAGTCATGTCCATACTTCATCACAAAACATCCAAACTCATCGAAGACTATTTGGGATTTGACTAATTATCATGATGATGATATGTGGAGATCTAAATATTTATATATACTTTTTCCCCTATTGTATGCTGTACTCATACTCTTTCATCGTGTCCATACTTCATCATATAACATCCAAACTCATGAAGCACAACCAAACCAAGAGCAATTATCAATGAGGTAGGAAGGGAGGTCGACAACCAGCTGATGAACTATACTGCATTCGATACTGATAGATTACTAGATTGTGGCGATGAAGGGCGTGGGAGACTAAAGGTTTAGGCTATTCAATCTTTCTTTCCTCATTCAGTTATGGTAAACCTGACGCCGATGATACCGATGACCAGCTTTGAACTATGCATCATTCTGGTATTGATAGAGGTACTAGATTGTGGGGAGGAGGATGTGGGAGACTAAAGGTTCAGGCTGCTCAAACCTTCCTTGCTGCATTCCGTGGCCTGATGATGATACTGCTAGGTTTTCCAATAAGAGAAGCAGCAATTGTGGCCCAAAGCTATTGAAATAAATAAAAATAAGTTTTTTTTTACTGATCCAGGTTATGTGGTTCAGTGTTCTTGAGATCGCTTTTCTGATCAAGTTATTTGACAAAAGTTCTAGTTACTGGCATTCTAAGATGGGAATTTTGCGCTTACACGCTGAATATTTTCCAGATACTGATGGAAGGCTTGAGAATAGCTTAGTGACACCATAAGCTTAGTACAAACTGCTAAATAATGTTAGCTTTTGTTGTATAATCCCATCCTTTTAAAGTACATTTTACTTTTCCTGTTCCTACTCTAACCATACTCGCATTTATACTTGTCAAACCTTGCCTGCTGTCTTTTGTTATGTTACGGTTGCAAATATTGCAAGTTTTTTAACTGTCATCTACCTTGAACAAGTGGGCAACTGTCAGAAGTTGTCTTGCTTTTGTCATTTTTGTTTTGACAGAATCGTGATTGCTTTAGGACCCATGAGTACACTAAGTTGCTTGGTAGCTCTGCTTTTGAAATGACACATTTCTACTGAAGATAATGTTTATCGGAAAATTTACTTCTGCTTGCATTTTCTTGTTTAGCCCTTCTTTTGATGTTGATCGAGTATAATGCAAATTTGTATTTTGATGTGCATGCTATGCGGCTATGTTTTGTCAGAGTGAGGGACATCGTCAAATTTTGACAAGTGAGTTGGAAGCTGTTGGCCTGAGGTTGAACAAGAGGCCACCTCAAGTACGCTTAATATTTTCATCAATGTTTTTTTTTTTTAGTTTGAAGCAATCTACACTTCATCAGCCTTCTATTTTTATTTTTCTCTCTACTTTATGATGCTGTCATCCTTCTTCCATATAAATTTGATTATCGGTTATGCAGAAAGATTGGTTTTCTGAAGTCCGAATTGCACATGACTCATGGCTAAATCATCCAAGTTGCGTATTGCTGTTTTATTGAAGGATTCTTCTCCCATTTAGATTTTTAAAATCCCAATAAAAATTGCTCATTCTCTTTTACATCATTAAATCTAGTGGGATGCACAATTTCAAAATTTTGTTTGATCATTATTTTGATGCATAAAAAAATATCATAATGGTTGTGATGAGGATATCCGATAGTGGAGAGTTTATCAGAGAAGAGGCCGGAGATCTACGACCATAATTACACCGCTGTATTTCTGAGCTATTATTTGTATTTGATTTATTATTGTATCTTTTCTGATTTTACCCCCACTTGAGGGAGTAGGTTCATGTGACGGGCACTCTTGTCTTATGGATTTTTTATTATATTTTGGCTATTTATAACCCCTCATCTTCTTTGAAGTGGATGATGATTATTATTATAAATTTTCAGCACTTTGTTTCTTTGTGAGTTTTGAGGGTTCTTGTGAGAACTTTGGTGAAGTCCCTAAATGAGCGCAAAACATTACCCACCAGTGGCAGGAAGCGTCCGGGCTCGTGGTCTTTTTCCTCTCCAACTTCTCCTTGCCCTTTTCCCTAGCCACTGCCCCCCTGGCCTCTTTCCCCTAGCCGTCAGCCTCCCCCTTCTACTCCGAACTGCCACCCCTCCCCTCTTTCCCAAGCCGCCAACCAACTCTCCTAAAACCGCCGGCCAAACACCCCCTCCCCTTAACCGCCGGCCAAGACCCACCATCTAGCTGCCGGCCACCCTTCCTCCCCTTGACCCCCAAACTTTTCACCTTCCTCTATTTTTACTTTCCAAAGATAGCTCATAATATTTTTGGAAGGTTTAAATTCAGATTTCAAATCATTCCAAAATCTGAAATTCCCTTCCTTAAATAAGATGATTTAATTTAGGAAAGTCCTCCATTCAAGTTAATTTGAATTTTGAAAATTCTTTCTATTTGCTAGATGAATTAATTTTGGAAAGTTTCCTTATTCAATCCACATTTAATTTGAATTAGGAAGGAGAGATTTGTAATAAAATCTCTTTTCCTAATCAAGTTGGCCAAGATTGGTAACCTCTTTAGGTCCCAATCAAATCACCCATTAAAGTGGCTGGCCCCTTCCTCTCCCCTTTCCCCTTTTTTGCTCCTTTCAATTTAGTTTCTCAATCAATTACTCCAAATTTAGGGATTTTGATTTAATTCTTATCTCCTTAATTGAGAGATCATGATTGACAACTCTATTAAATCAACAATCCCACCCCAATCTTGGCTAGTCGCCCCCTTCCCCTTGCCCCTTTTATGGTTTCCTTAAGTGCTCCCTTCCTAAATAGCTTATACTCCAAGATTTTAGCCTTCCAAAGCTGTTGTCCAGATTTCCTGGACATTTTAATATTGCTGTCCAGAAATTCCAGCAAGCATAAACTTGTTGTCCCGCTGTCCAGACCCTCTTAAGTTGCTGCCCGGAATGTTCCAGATAACATTCCAGCTTGTTATCTGGAGTTTACAGCACAAGTTAATTTGCTGTCCACTCATGAATGGCTGATCCGGAGCATGATCATGACTTCCTTTTTGATGATCAAGGATTAATCGACATTCTTCGATCTCCTTTTTTCAATATAGATCTTGAAAACAACCACTCTGTCGAAGATTACGTGGAAAGAATCCTCTTCTCCCTTGCAACCGCTATTGATCAACAACAACCTTCCGTTCAGTGGCAACTATCTTCCGAATCCTGACAAAGGTGAACTCTCATGAATCTTATTGATTCTAAGTTTTCTTCAATTGTGGCATCATTAAGATTATGCAAGCTTTCTCCGCCTAACCAATTATTAAGAGTGTGAGTGAGGGATCTTAATAGTGACTAGTATTATTGTTAATTAAGAGATTTCTTTTGAAACCCCACGTTAAGCAAAGTCGGATTTACTTTGATTATTTTGTGCTTCAAATTTTATCTTGTAATCAATTGCCTACGCCTAATCATTGCTTTATTGTCTTCAATATGTTGTTTAATCCATAAGAAGTTGAATAATTGCTATTGCTTTGTCACAAAACGTGTAATTTCAAGTTAATACATTTGCCTATGCAGGTAGTCATACATCAGATTGACCATGGTTGTATAAGAATATAATTACGATTTTAAAGGATGGAGAGTTTCAAATGACTTGGAATTAAATGCATAGATGATTGATGATATCTTCCTTGTATAAGATGGCTTTGATTGGTAAATTAAATGATAACAGTTAAACTTTAAGAGGGATAGCGTAGGTTATCCAATTACATTTTTTTTCTCATATGCTTTATGAATGATTAATTTGGACTAACAACAACATCAAGTCTCTATCCCACTATGTGGGGTCGGCTACATGAATCCTTTTTCAAATTTAGACTAAAAATAGATGAAATTGATTCACAATTATTTCTCATTTTGTAAAACTCAATCAATACTGTAATCTTGAGTTTTAAAGCTATGAAAGAGGTAGGCGCAAAAATAGAATTTTGGATAATAATAGACATTCTTCTAGTAGGAGGAGAAAAGTTCATCTCATCTCAATTTGATAGTTAATGCCTTCCAATCCACCTTGGTCTCCCCCAGAGTCTGCAACTACTTTTTGTCCAAAATTGCATATGTGCTCCCTAACTCCAAGGAAAGAAAATCCTCCATCACCTAGATCTCCTGTAGTGTCACCATTAGATCTGGGCAGATGCCTCTACTATTCTCCACCTTCCCCATTTCAATCATCACACCAAAATAGCCAGTGTCGACCAACTTTAGCCCCAACCGGTCCACCACTTGGTTGGAGATGAAATTGTGGTCACCCTCATTATTTACTAGAACTGCCACTGATTCTCCTCGTATCTTTCCCCTCACTTTCATGATGTGATTTGAGGTAAACCCCACCATTGAGTTCATGGAGACCTATGCCGCATCTTGGTGCAAATGTTCCTCTTCTTGAGCCACTTCTTCCTCTAGTGTCTCCTCATCATAAGACTATAAGTACCTGCAGAAAACAGTCCTTGTAGCAGTGGCCCTGTGTAAACTTGTCTTCACAACAGGAAATATAACCCCCTAGCCTACTTCTCCCCAGCCTCTGCCTTGGTCATCTTCTTGAAATTTCCCTCAACTGTGCTCTCATTCCCCTAATCATTGGTACTTCTTTCTAAATGGGCCTAAGTTGTACCTTTCATGCCAAAGAAGTAGTCCTCGTCCGTTATGAAACTCTCGAGTTTTTGTCCTTACCAACTGGGTTAGCTCCATAGCCTCCCCCAATCCTCGTGGCCTCAATAACCAGACAACGACCATGATCTCTAGCTTGAACCCCTTCATGAAATTCCCCTTTGTCTCAAATAACCTCTCCAATCAGCTAGAAAGGTACTCAAACCTCTCTCGATAATCCATCATTGTCCCTTCCTGAACCAGAGCAAAGAATTGCTCGTAGAAGTCCCCTTCTCGACTGGTTTGACATTCTAATAAACTTTCTTTAAACTCATTCCATGTTCGGATTGGATCTCTCATGTCTCTCCACTGATACTAAGATAAGGCCCTCCCCTCCAAGCATGAAACTGCCACTGTGAGTCTCTTCTCCTTCGCCAGCACATTCATCAAGAAGTACCTCTCCACCCTATAGATCCACCTATGAGCATATTCTTTCTAAAAAATAAGCATATTCAGTTTTCTTACTCTGGTATCCCCTCCGCCCCAACTTCCTCTTCCACCTCTGGCTCCTCCCAATGTGGTGATTGTTATGATTTCTCCATTGTTCTCTACCACATCTCCTTCTTTCATAAATATCCTCTTCCTTAAAATCACCTCTCCTCATTTCTTCCTCCCAATTTCTCCTCACGCCATATCCTTCACCCATCTCCCTCCTGGTTATCGGTTCAAGAGGTGGCATATTTTCCATGTCGACCAAAATTTGTACCTCTTGATCATCCCCTATTTTGTTGATATTGAGATTTCTCATAACTTCCTTGGCCACCCACTGATGCTCTAGTCTCCGATGTTGCCGGTTGGGTGTGAAGCTCCAATATTTTCTCCATATCCTCTAGGTTATAAAACCTTCCTTCCATAGATAAAATCAGTTCCTCAACTTCATATTTGAGTTGGCCAACTTCTTCTAGTTTCTCTTTTAAAGCACCTACTTTTTTGCACCATATGTCTTAAATCGTGTTTTGATACCAACTTAATAGGAATCCGATCTCTTCACAACAAAAACAATAATAACGAAGAGAAAATACAACAGAAATCAACGAGAAAGTTTTTTTTATTTTGGCAAAACAAATCAAGATACAAGTTGATCAACTATTCGAGAAGTAGATTGACTCTCTATGAACCCTAGACGCCGTTAGGGACAACTCCAAATAAAACTACAACAAAACATAATTCACAAAATGAAAATAAAACATCTTAATTAACCTTAATAAAAATCTTCCTATCTCAAATCTGAATTTAAATTAGCCCTTTTTCTTTAAATAAATCTTTCCTAATTCCCTCCCAAATCTGAATTCAAATCAGTTCTCTTTCTCTAAATAAACCTTTCCTAATTTCCTCTCAATTTTGATTTTCTATAGTAAGTAATTAAAAGTGGACTTATTCCCCTTTGAGCCCCCCTCTCTTCTTGCCCTCCGTCCAACCTAGTGGGGTCCACCGGCTTAGCCTCCGGTCTATCAATTTATTTTCGATTGTCGTTAACATTTGTTGGCTACTAAACCCTTGGTTAGGCTCAACATAAGAATGGGCTGGAGTTCACTAAGCCGAAGAATGAACAGGAAATGGAGGTGGAGTCAACAAAAGTGGCAACATAATTTATAGGTCGAGTTGATCAGGCTTTTTATGATTTATTGAATTGGTTTGGTTGATCTAGCCTAATTTATATAGGATAAATCTCATGCATCATTTTCTTGCTTAATACTAGTTTGAATTTTTGTAGGCCATATTGGGATATGTATCATGATAAGATGAATAATGTTTTTAGTGTTAAGGATGTTGAAACGACCTCTCAATAAATTTAGAGGTTATAAAACAAAGATAAAGTTTTGATGTATCATTTTTTATGTTTAATTTTTAATATCTCTTCCTATAAATAATATAAATAACATAAGAAAAAGGGGCAAACAACTTTACTATAAATCAAATTATCTAGCAAAAACTATATAACTAATTTAAAAAATATGTTTATATAAAATAATAATATATAATTTACCAATTATTAATTTTAACTAATATATTGATAACACATAATAATTTATTGATTTAATAATAATTTTACTAATATTATCTAATATATCAAAATTATCATATTAGTAATAATATGTAATTTATACTAAAAATAACTTATGATATAATATTATAAAAAATAAATGCTTCCTACACAATTATAATTATTGTAAAAACCATAAAATTCAAAAAAAAAAAAAAAATATATATATATATATATATATATTCATTTTGAATCTATTTTAGTATTTTGGTTCTCTTGTTCAAATAACATGTATCGGCATCATATGGGCAATTTTTTATTGACAAGTATTTATGATGAGGACATCGGAGATCAATGGCTACGATCTTGAGTTATTTATTTATTTATATGTTTTATGTACTAGTTTATTTTATATTATTGTTTTTCCCGTTATACCCTTGTGGGTGGTCATGTAGTGTTGTAGCCCGAAGGGCATTTTTGTCTTTGTTATTTTTCTTTTCATGAGGCCTATTTATAGGCTAGCTTTCTTGTATTGAAGGATGATGAATATTAATGAAAAATTTCAACTTTGGTTTTGGATCTCTTTGTGAGTTCTAGAGTTCTCTTGGTGAGTTCTCAAGTGAGGAAGCCTAGGAGAGGCTCAATCGAAGTACCCAACAGCCCTCTTTGTGAGTGCTCTTGGTTCCTATCTTCTTCTTCTCCTTCTTTCCTCTCCCCTTGGCCGCCGAATTTTCCCCACCAATCCCCACTGGGCCAACCAACCCTCTTCCACCTCCCCCACCTGCCGAACCCCTCACCCGACGACAAAGCCCCTCCTCCTCCTTTGGCTGCCGGCCATCTCCTTGCCTCAAACCATGATGATGATGTCAATCATCATAATGGCTCCTTGATTGAGGTCCCGCATTAAATGCATGAGTTATTGAATTTTGAAATTCAAATTTCGAATTCAAAACTTTCCATATTTGCAAACTTCCAATTAAGGAAGTTTTTCAAATTCAAAATTCGAATGGAATCTAATTGAATGACTCATTATTTTCCCCCCATAAGTTTCAAACTCATTTGGAAAGAAATTACTCTCCCTAATCACTCCTCTCCCTCTCATAATGCCACCGACCCTATGAGGGTGAAATTCCCTTTAATGCTCCATTAATGCATTCAAGGCTCTTGAATCCAAATTTCAAATTTAATCCCCTCCAAATCCCTCTTGGATTTTGAATTTTAAAATTCAAATCCACCCTCTAATTATTTTCCTAAAATATCTTTCTATTAATATGGAAACTTCTTAATTTGAATTCAAACTTATTTGAATTTCAAATCAATCCCATATTAATGAATCTTATTTTGGAAACCCATTCAATCTCTAAAATCTGAATTTAATTCAGATTTAAGCGTATCATTAAATTGATTGCATGGGGACCACTATTGTTTTGGAATGACAAAATTCAAATTTCTCTTCCAAGTAATGCAAACGTGATTCCCCTAAATTCTCTACACGTGGCCTTCAACCTTCCCCTCATCTTCTACCTGCTGTCCACTCCGTATTCCAGCAAGTTCCCTTGCTAAGCGGCACCCAGGAAAGCTACAGGTTGTTGTCCAAGGTGTCCAGCAGCACTAGGAGCAGGCCGAATCCTGGCAGACCCGTATTGGGTGCTTTCCAGGACCTTCCACGAGTCCAGGCTGCTGTCCCAGCTGCTGTGAATGCTGTCCAGAGGGCTCCGCACCTTTCCCTTGTTGTCCCATCAATTGGGGAGACTTCAGTAGTTATGAAGTTCATATTGTTGTCCAGGACTGAGAAAAGGAACCCGACTGCTGTCCTAAGGCAGAAACAATCATCATCGACACCGAAGTGTCGTGTCTTCTGCTTCTTGTGGGTAAACTCTTCCCCCGGCTCTTTTATCTTCAAAGTTGCTTCTCAATTGTGGTCTTAGTAGATTCATGACGATCACGTTAATGCTTTCCCGCTAAAGCCTAGTAATTAGAAGAGTTGAGTGAGGGAACACCTCGTAGTGACTAGTCTTATTGTTAGCATTGGAATTTATTGTTGAAACCATCTATGTATGCCTTGTTAGATTGAATTGGCTATTTTACTATCTTAACTCCTATGCATGTAATTTAGCCTAAGCTTGTCTTACCGCTCTTAGTGTTTTCTTTTGTCGTTCAAAACCAACATAAAGTTTATCATTATTGGTTCTAACTATTAAGCGTGCAACTTTCTTAAGCAATTCATCTTCGCATGATATTGTTTCACATCAATTTATATATAAATATTTATAGATTTCAAGCTCTAAACCCTTGGGCCCTTGGCTAATTTATTTTATATTGTATAATTGATTTTCTCTATTATGTTTATATTGATTTTCTTTTGCAATAAAAGTGATATAGTATTATTTTATTTGATTATTTTAATTGAGATCGTTTTTTGTTTCCTAATATTCTTCACGTTAGTAAATTTTCAAGGCAATATGTGGATGTTGAAGCTATTTATAATTGTTATTGTGGTTCTTGGATATCACATAATCTCCTCCTATTAATTAATATTATGTTTCATTATATAACTACCACTTTGATTGTTCAAATTGGCTCTAACGCCAGCTTTTGGCTCACATCCAAAGCCGCAGCGAGCTCAAGATACTCCACAATGGTGTGAGCGGATCGCCTGCCTTGACACCCTGCCCAACTGGGGTTTAGGGTGGCTTAGGGTATAAACTACACGTGTTGGTGAGAAGCAATGAAAACATAATCTTGTTTGCTAAAAATAGAATAATCTATTTTGCATTTCAATTTATTATTATTATTATTATTATTATTTTCATTTTAGAACCACAGAAACTAAGGACGAGTGCATATATATATATTTCAGCTTCTCGTTTGATGTTTTTCTCTCTCATTTTCACTTGTTCGGAACATTTTTCAACCAATCAAATTAATTGTTTGATGTGTTATTGAAACTTGCTTGGGGTTGCACGTGGAAATCAAAAGCATGAAATTGGAACTGCATATCTTACTGAAGATAACCAAAACAGTTTTTTTTTGAATTTCTTCTCTCCTTGATAAACTTGTAAGTTGTAAGTGTTTTTAGTGATCTTAGTTTGAAGATAATGCCCCTTTTCTTTCACAGATATATTTCAAAAAGAAAAAGACGGGAGGCATTTCATTCAACAGTACTTGTGCATTGACTCAGGTTGATGAAAAGCTTTGCTACCAGATTCTCCACGAGTACAAGATACACAATGCAGAGGTACTTTATTTTCTTGTCATATTATGCTTCTTTTAAATTTCTTTAATTTGAGAATCTTTTGTTGACGCATCACCTCTATAATCTAAAAACCATTAAACTATATATTTATTGTTCAATTCCGCAATGCATTAAGAGCCCGTTTGTTGTGATGGAAGTGTTTGGAAGTAGTCCAAAGTGGTTGGAGTTGGGTTGCCAAAGGAAAGCTTCATTAAAGTGAGTTTTATTGGTGTTCATTTGTGTTGCATGGACTAAATTCTACTGAACTAATTCCAATATTTGTTTGGATTGTAGTAAGTTTCATTTTTTTTCTATCATATCATTAGTTTTAAATTATTTTAATTATTGATATGAATAAATGCAAAATTCTTACTCGTTATCCTTTAATTTTAATTATATGTTATGATAAAAGGACCAAAATGATCCATCAACTCTTTGTGAGGGATCAAAATGGTCCCCAACTATTTTGAGGGACCAATTTGGTCCCTCAACGCCTCAAAATGGGATATCTTGGATTTATTGTTCAAAGTGATGGTGAAATAGATGAGGATATTATTAGTAGAATTCAAGTTGGATGGTTAACAAGGAGGAATACATCAAGCCTGTTGTGTGATAGGAAGTACGTGGTGGTGGGACTTGCACTGCGTTATGGCACATAAAGTTGGCTATTAAAAGAGAAGCATAAAATTAAGTTAAGTGTTGCAGAGATAAGGATGCTCAAGTGAATGAGTGGATTCACTCTTATAGACATAATGCGAAAGAAGTATATGTGTGAAAAGATTGGGGTAGCTCCAATGATTGATAAGATTAAAGAGAGTCACCTCAGATAGTTTGGTCACATAAAACGTCGGCTTTCTGATAACCTAGTTAGGAGAGTAGATGTATTAGATTTGTCCTATGTTAAGAAAGATAGAGGTATACCTAAAAAACTTGGTTAGAAATATTATAAATGATTTTTTTTATTATTTTTAAATGAGAATTTGACTCTTAACAGGACACAATGGAGGAAAATAATTCATGTAGTCAAACCCATATAGTGGGATAAGGCTTGATGTTATTGTTGTTCATGAATATTCTTATTAGACATTTACAAGAGGATGTACTTTGGTTTA
This sequence comes from Dendrobium huoshanense, assembly GCA_016618105.1. Classification (NCBI taxonomy): domain Eukaryota; kingdom Viridiplantae; phylum Streptophyta; class Magnoliopsida; order Asparagales; family Orchidaceae; genus Dendrobium; species Dendrobium huoshanense. The sequence goes on along the minus strand of CM028343.1, from coordinate 726,211 downwards.
TGTTTTTTGCTGATGATATTATTATTGTTTATAAGACTAGAGTAAGTGTTAAAGGAAAACTTGAACTATGGAAGTCAACCTTAGAGTCTAAAGGTTTTTGTTTGAGTAGATTTAAAACTGAATACATGGAGTGTAATTTTAATAATAATAGATTTAGTAGAGGGGGATTGTGACTTTGGGCGATCAAGTTATTAAAAAGAGTATGCATTTTAGATATCTGGGTCTATTGTTCAACATTATGGTGAAATATATGGGGATATTACTAGTAGAATTCAAGTTGGATGGTTGAAGTGGAGGAATGCATCGGGTTTGTTGTGTGATAGAAAAGTACCCAAAAAACTTAAGAGAAAATTCTATAAGCGGTAGTGAGACCTGCAATGCTTTATGGTGTAGAATGTTAGACATTAAAAGAGAAGCATAAAATTAAGTTAAGTGTTGTGGAGATGACGATGCTCAGGTGGATGAGTGTCTTTACATTATATGTAAAAAGGTTGGAGTATCTATAGTGGTAGATAATATTAGAGAGAGAGTCGCCTTAGTTTGTTTGGTCACATAAAACATCAGCCTTTTGATAACCCAGTTAGAACAATAAATGTATTAGATTTGACCTATGTTGAGAAAGATAGAGGTGGACCTAAAAAGACTTGATTAGTAAGATTAGAAATAATCTTTTCTTATTAGATTTACATGAGAACTTGACTCTTAATAGGATGTAATGGAGAAAAAAAATATATGTAGCCGACGCCAAATAGTGGAAAAAAAGCTTGGTGTTGTTATTGTTGACTATTAGAAAATAACTTTAGGTAAAATTGACTTAATACTTCATGGGCATCAATGTTGTATTCGTCATGATTTGCTAGGCTCTTCATGATATACTACTTGATGTTATTATAGTTGATCATCCAACCTTTTAGATTCCAGTTTTTTTTTTTTTTTTGCTGCATCCTTCAATATGATTCTTAATGACAAATTTATCAAAAATGATACTAGTTCTATTTGCATCTCTATTCTTCTTCCGCATTTTAATTCCCGCAAATGATTCTTATATGATAATACTGCCGGGCTCTCCTTGCTACATATAGGATTATGATTGCTGTTTTTCTTCGTTAAACTGCTGCCATTTAGTGGAATTATGGATTCTGTATAGAATGTTCTACATTATGTCTGATCTGATTATTACTTGTTTATATCTAGGTTCTGTTTCGTGAAGATGCCTCTGTTGATGATCTTATTGATGTAATTGAGGGTAATCGAAAATACATGAAGTGTGTTTATGTCTATAACAAGATTGATGTCATCGGTATAGATGATGTAGATGGACTGGCTCGTCAGCCAAATTCCGTAGTCATCAGTTGTAATTTGAAGGTAATCTCTCTCTGACACAGACACCCCCCACTCTCACGGGCACACTGACCTGTCTCCTTCTCTATGCTCAACATATCTTAGAGCGTTTTTGTTGTTCCATTTGTCAAAATAGTTAAGCTGCTGGTTGCAGCTTTTGGCATGCACTTGTTTTGCTTTGATTTTCTTAACGGTGCACCATAACAAAATAATAAGGTGAAGGTAGCCTATCTCTGATCAAGTTCTTAAGGGCATCTCCAACCGAACTCCAAACGCTTGAATGGCGTTGCTCGCGAGCTCCAGCCGAACGGTAAAACTTCTACTATTTGGTTGCGGGTGAACAGTGGGACGTCAATATTGGCGTTGCACTGTTCATCTTTGCCATTTTTCTGTCTCTACCGAACTTGCCGAAAAAACGCGTGAAAGAAGAGAATGACTGTTACCTTCGCAATAGGGGCAAAATGGAGTTCGATTGGAGATGAATCACAGCATTTTTTACACGGCATCTTAGAGTGAAAAATGAGATTTTCGGTTGGAGATGCCCTAAGAACATCTGGTTTACTATTGCCTTGCAGCTGAATTTAGACAGATTACTCGCAAGGATGTGGGAGGAAATGGGGCTTGTGAGAGTTTATACAAAGCCACAAGGACAGCAACCTGATTTCTCAGATCCTGTAGTTCTCTCTACTGTAAGTTGCGTCAGTTCTTATATTTTTTCTGTTTATGATGCCTCAGCATCTCAAATACCCTGTTGCTCCCTTTTTTTTTAAATGAAATCAACCAGGACAGAGGTGGCTGCACCGTTGAAGATTTCTGTAATCACATTCACCGCAGTTTGGTTAAAGATGTGAAATATGTGCTTGTTTGGGGACTGAGTTCAAGGCACTACCCACAGCACTGTGGGCTTTCACATCCTCTCCATGATGAGGATGTTGTTCAGATTGTAAAGAAGAAGGTATTGTCCATTATTCTTTCCTTTCTATGTTACTAATCCGCCATTATTGAACGCTCATAGCTTCCACCAGGGTCTTATTATTCTGTGCGGAGTGCGGAGGGCGTCCGGAGACCAATAAAAATATGTCACATCACCTCATTGGTGGGTACCCGGCTCGGTACCCGCACTCGGCACTGCTGGGTACCGCTAGGTACTCGGTGCTTAACCGGACGGTTCTCCCGTGCAATATCCGTACAGAATAAAAGCTCCCAACAGGACATTCTCAGGCTCCATGGATTTTCATATTTCTTTGCATTTGTATGTTTGCTCTTCCTTGCCTAAGAGGACTTACAGTAGATCATCTATTCCTTTCAGGAGAAGGAAGAAGGTGGAAGAGGCCGATTTAAGTCTCATTCAAATGCTCCTGCTCGCATATCAGACAGAGAGAAGAAGGCTCCTTTGAAACAATGATCATGGCAGACATTTGATGCTTTGCTCTCATGTATTGTACCATTTGATGCTGTTGAAATATGCTGAGAAGTCCATCTGTTAAATTAGAATTTATGAAAAAATAATTCTTTATTTAAAAATAATGTTTATTTTTGAAAATGTGTTATTCATAATGGAGAGAATACCATTTACTTTTGTTTGGGATTATTTTTATTAGTTCATTTAATATAAAATGAATTCTTTATAAATGAAGTTTTAAAGTTATATGAAGAGTTCAAAATTAATATTGATTTTCAACTGTACTAAGTAATTTATAGTGCATAAATTTTATTAAATTTAAGATTTTGTATTTTATACATGATATGAGACATCCCATCAAGATACACCACTTCAATATAAATAAAGGTAGTTTTTAAGTTAATGAATGTTTTATATGGCTTAAAGCATTCTCTAAGAGTGTTGTATGGGAGGGTTAGACTTTGTTTGGGATGGTTTTCTTACTATTTTTTAAAGTAAATTTTTAGTAAAAGATTAATATTTTTGTACTAAAAATTACTTTAAGAAGAAATTAAAAAGCCGTCCTAAATGAAGCCTTAATTATATTTTGTTTGAGACGGCTTTCTTACTATTTTTTAAAACAGCTTTTTAGTATAAAGATTAAAAGTTTTGAAATCAGTACAAGGCTTTGCTCTCACCCTCGGTATCAATGTCTTATTGGAGAATGATATTTTTGATAATATCTATTGAGAAATGCTTGTTTTTTTTTCCATGGTTGCTAGATCTACATTTCTCTTTTTTACCTTTGAAAATTATTCTATTCTTTAGGGTTCGGAATGGGCAGGGTTGGATGCTCTAATATGTCAAAGTTCCTTTAACATTACCGGTTTGATATAAAAAAAAACATTAAAAAAAAAGAAAAAAAAAATACTGTTTTGATATGTTGCTTATATGTATATGAGACTGTGTTGGATATTTAGGTTGTGTGCGTGTTTTTTTTTTAATGTTGACATTAGCAGCGGTTATAACTGGCACAATATTGATTATCTGTTTTTTTGAAGTAAATTTGTACAAATCAGGACAATTGTGGCGGTTATAACCGCTGCTAAAATTAGCACTTCATTAGATCTACCCAACCGGTCCTTAAATCATTGTGAAATGTCGCTGCAGCTCATTGCAATTACAACAGGGGTGTAGCGGTTTTAAAACCGCTGCAAAGAAAATTGTGGCGGTTATAACCGTCGGGATAGGCCAAAAATTGTGTTGTGATAGACCTATTTTTTGATAGTGATGACTCCTCCACTAATATATGTTATGAATTTATTATATTATCTAAATAATTATTAAATATATTTTTAATAAATTTTGCATCTTCACGATTGAACCATTAATTAAATATTCAAATATTTGATATATATATATATATATATATATATATATATATATATATATATATATATATATATATATATAATTAAGAAGAAATAGAGATGTCTGAACGGGCGGCCCGTATTGTCTGATGATTAGCTATCATTCCTATGGATCATGACATGATGATGAGAGGCAGTTCAAATCACACTCCATTGTGTGCGCGACTTTAACGAAGGTGGTGTCCTCTTTTCCTTGAGATGATTCCAGTTATCAAATCAATGAAAGAGTATCTTTCATTAATTAATTTAAATTCATATATACAAATTACATGCATAAATTTCTAGCTCAATAATTATTGGCTTTATTCAGATGACTTTTTTATTTTTTTTTAAATTATTTTTTAGTTTAAATATTAAATTTTTTATACTAAAAAGTTATTTTAAAAATCAATAAAAAAGCCGTCCCAAACAAAGTCATATAATAAATTAGTAGCCAAAATTCTTAATATAAAAATAGTTTTTATTCAAAATTTTTATTATAAGATAAATAAATATTTGTTTTTTACAATATTTATTTTAAATTTGATTTAATTTATAAAAAAACTCACCTTGAACTTTTTTCATTAATTATATATATATAAGAAAAACACTAGCAAGGAGAAATTATATATGTATGAAAATTTTTATAAATCTTAAATAACGTCAGATTTCCTATCAAGACTTTATCAGGTTATTACATGTAATAATCTAACTACTGTAGAAGAGATCATTACACTCAAGAACTCCAAGATTTGATCACGATGTTGTTAACATCATGCCATGTATGGGGCTAGGATGCAATCACGTATGTGTTAAAAAGTTGGAGAGTACACTTTTGATAGTTCATGGAAGTAAAATGAGTGTGAAGTATTCAACATCAAGGGTTTTTGAAAATATGTGTTTTGTTGGAAGAAAAAAAAATGCAAAGTAAAGTAAAATAAATCTAGTGTAAACTATTTTAGTTCATTTTTTAGGCAAACTAAACTCAGACAATTTTGAGCGAGAACCATTTACAACACAACTCGATTGGCCACTATCACCGGCCATTACCACCCACCACCATCGCTACCCGCCACCAACCACTGACCAACACCTATCACCGCCACCCTACGCCAGCCACCAACCACTAGCAATCGCCGCCACCAACCACCATCGGCCGTCGCCGCCACCAACCACCATCGGCCGTCGCCGCCACTCGCAGTCGACAATCGTCGCTGTCAACCACCGTCACCATCCGACTACCACCGGCCACCACCATTGACGGCCACCATTGAGACTTTACACTATATTTACTTTAAAAAAAAAAAATTCAATTGTATTTACTTTAAACTTATCCAAACAATTTCAAAATATTCTAGTTTTAGCCAACCAAACATCCCCTAAAGCTATTCATTTTCTTTAAATCCTAAATTTTTTGAATATATCAAAGCACAAAGCCATTATATTGATTTGATAAACAGTTAAATATAACCAAGTCTCTAGTTATAAAACTATTTAACTTTGTAATGTCTTATATAAGGTCTTCATCTCCAAGCTTCTTATCAATAAAATTAGTATAATATTTCATAAGCTGGAACTATATTTCCTAAGGGTAGAGAAATCTGGCAATATTACACAAAAAGGTTAACAAAAAGGTTAGTTAAAATTTTTCTTGTGTGAAGTTGGATCTGACGAAAATATTTGATTATATTAAATATAATTCTCATTTTAAACAATTAACGTAACTAATACACATTTTACTTTTATTTATTTGAATTTATTATTTCTTTCATTACATCGGTATGATTCTCTATTATCATTTATAGAAAAAATTTCACCTTTTTGTTAAGTTTTTTTGAGAATTTTTAAAGTGTCGTGTGCTGAAACATTTGCACTGGTAAATTAATATAGAGTTTAGCATCATAGTTTCGTATAAATATCAAGCACACACACATATGAGAGAGAGGGATGTAACAATCATAATACACTATAAGTTTTTATGCGAAAAATCTAAAAATGGTAAAAACCATTAGACCTGGCCTAGTTAAAATAATTCCACTAGTGTTTATCATTGATTTGATGCCCTTCCTTGAGTAAAGGCATTGAAATAACATGTAAATATAAATAGGAATGAAGATCTTTAACCAACACAAGTTAGGCTCTACTATATGCTTTTTTGGACGCCCTAGCCTCCTTTGCTCTGGCGATTCTCCTGCTTCCCCGTCGTGCTCTCTTTCCTTTGCTCCCAGAGATTTCATTTGCTGGTTTGTTGCGATATCTTCTTCTTGGTTTTTGGGGGGCCTCCGGCCCTTGGTCTTTTCCCTGTGCCTTAGGGTATGGCTTCGTCTTCTCCTCCTGATGCTTGGGGTGGACCTCCGCCTAGTTCGTTTGTTCCCTCTAAAGGGTTGCTAGTTGATGGTAAACCTGCTTCTTCATCTCGATCTTTTCACGATGTTTTAGCTGGTTCGGTATCTTCTCTCAACTCTGACTTGTATTTTACTAAGTCTATGGTTAAAGGTGTTCCTGCTTTACTTATGTCGGATGAGGATATTCTAAAACTGGCTATTCCCTATCAGTTTACTTTGGTAGGCAAGTTTTCGGTGCGCCGGCCGAATCTTGATGCTATTCAGAATTTCTTTGGTAAACTTAAGCTTTCCGGAAATTACTCTATTGGCTTGTTAGATTCTAGGCATATCTCTATACAACTTTCTAATGACTTAGATTATAGTCGCATTTTTGCTCATCGTTCTTACTATATCCTGAATTGCCAAATGCGTCTTCTTAAGTGGACACCCTTCTTTGACGCCAAAGAAGAGTCGCCTATTATCCCTGTTTGGGTTGCCTTTCCTAATCTTAGATTACATTTTTTTAATGCGAACGTTTTACATGCTCTTGGATCTATATTTGGGAGGCCCCTCCAAACGGATCAAGCTACGGCTACTCGATCCCGTCCCTCTGTTGCTCGAATTTTGGTCGAAATTGACATAACCAAAAAACATCCGAGAGAGGTTTGGATTGGCACTGAAAAATGCTGGTTACATTCAAAAGGTGGATTTTAAAAATGTTCCTGATTTCTTTGCCCATTGCAAAATTCATGGGCATGCGGTTGCTAATTGTTTTGTGGTCCATCCCAATTTGAGGAACATTGGTAAAGTTTCTAAGAAAGTGAAAATTCCAGTTTCTCAGGAATGTATTCTCAATACTGATTTAATAATTCCTGCTGAAAATGTTATTGATTTGCCTACTGACGCCCCTGTGCCTGCTATTGGCCCCTTGTTAGCTGAAAATGATATAGTTGGACCAGCCCTTGATTCTTCAATAAGGATTTGTGATGAAGGACTTAAAGATGATAACCCTGTTCATAAAGAAAGGGAGGTTGGAACGAGTGGTAATCTAAATGAGGAAGTGCTTGATTAATTGAATATGGCTGTTAACCAAGCAAGGACTCTTATTAATAATGGGGGTATAGATGTGGATAACTTGGGTATTAGTGCTGCTAAGATTCAACATAATAAGTCTGATTATGCTAGTAAAACTAAAAGTATTTCTTCTAAAAATTGTGGAGGCAAAAACTGTACTAGTGAGGAGGAAGAGGAGTTGGAGGAAGGAGAAGTGGGAGATATTCAAATCTGGATTCCTATGGAAAAATTAAAGGGCTCTTCCAATTCTATGTCTCCGCCCAAAGAGAAAAGCAAAAACAAAAATATAACTAGTGAAGTGGGGAAAAATTCTAATTCTAAACAAAAAGGGAAGAATCCTAAAGGTAAATCTAATAATACCCCTAAAATCACTAGATCTTCAACACATTTTGCTAATGGTTAAAGATCTTTTATGGAATATAAGGGGGGTGGGTGGCTCTCTATCCAAGGATAGAGTCAAAAACTTATGCAGGATTCATGGTATTCAAATGTTAGTTCTGTTGGAGCCTTTGATTTCTTCTGGTAAAAGGGATTCCATTATGCGGTTTTTGGGTTTTGATTTTTCTTTTGGCAATTGCACCAATAAAATTTGGCTTTTCTGGAATCATTATGTTTATTTGAATATTATGGCTGATTTGCCTCAAATTGTTCATGCTAGTTTTATCTTTAATCAAACTACTTGCTTTGCTTCTTTTATTTCTGCGGCTTGTACTAGAATTGGTAGGAAGGTTCTTTGGAACCAAATGTTGGATTTGGCCTCTACGGTTAATGGACCTTGGCTTACTGGTGGAGATTTTAATTGTATTTCTAACCCTTGTGAGAGGGTTGGGGGGAAGCCTCTTAATTTTAACAATATGGATGATTTTAATGAGATGATTTCTCATTGTAATCTTCATGATATTGGGGTTTCTGGCAATATTTTTTCTTGGAATAGAGGTGTTATGTGGCAGAGACTTGATCGTATTCTTTTTAATAACTTATGGATTGATTTTTTCCCTATTTCTCATGTTATGCACCTTACCCGTACTTTATCGGATCACACTACTTTGCTTTTAAGTTTCTCTAATGTCACCTCGAACACCATTTCTCCTTTTAGATTTCAAAACATGTGGTTGCTCGATACTTCTTTCTTTCCTACTGTTAAAACTAATTAGGAGGCCCCTTTGGCTCCTTCAGATTCTGTTACTGGTATGGTGAGGTTTTGGTTTAAACTTAAGAGGATTAAGCAATTACTTGCTTGGTGGAATAAGTGTGTTTTTAAGAATATCTTTACTAACATTTTGGTTGCGGAGGAGGAGGTCATTAAAGCTGATGTTAACTATATGAATGATTCATCTTCTGTTAACTTAAATTTTCTTAATGAGGCTAAGATTTCTTTATACAAGTTACAGGAAAAGGAAGAGGTTTATTGGAGGCAAAAGGCTTCTTTTAAGTTCCTTGTGGAAGGAGATCGCAACACCAAATTTTTTCACAATCTGGCCAATCATAACAAAGTGAGTAGACAAATTCATAAAATCAGTTTACTTGAGGGAGATATTATTGAAGATCCTGATGTTATTGCCCTTTATGGAGTTGAGTACTTTTCTAATATTTTTAATTCCAACTTTACCCCCATAATTGATAATGATTTTTCTTTTATCCCTACTATTATTAATTAGGTGGATAATGTTTTATTGACTTCTATCCCTTCTATGGATGAGGTTAAGGAGGCCCTTAATAATATGAATCCTGATTCGGTTGCGGGACCGGATGGTTTTACTAATAAAATTTTCCAACAATCGTGGGAGATCATTAAGGAGGATCTTTTTAATGCTGTGGCTGATTTTTTCTGTGGGGCTGTTTACCCTAAGTTTTTTACCACCACTTCTATTGCTCTCATTCCTAAGAATCCTAGTGTTTCTTCTTGGAATGATTATACGCCTATCAGTTTATGTTCTTTTTTTAATAAGTTAATTTCTAAATTTTGGTGGGAAGGCTTTCTTCTATTCTTCCTAAGATCGTCTCCTTGGAACAATCGAGTTTTGTTAAAGGGAGGTCTATATTTGATAACATCTTACTTGCTCAAGAATTGATTCACGATTTGGATAAAAGGTTGGTGGTGGGAACATTATTTTCAAAATGGATATTACCAAAACTTATGATAATTTGAACTGGGAATTTCTTTATGCTGTTTTACGTTCCTTTGGTTTTAATTCTCAATTTATCAATTTAATCAAGCATAGCATTGAATTTTGTCATTTCTCGGTCATCATTAATGGTAAACCTCATGGTTTTTTTCAGTCCTCTCATGGTTTAAGACAGGGTGATCCCCTATCTCCTGCTCTTTTCATTATTGCCATGAAATTTTTATCTCGTGGTTTGAATCAATAATTTAGAATGGATCCTAAATTGTTCTTCAGATCTGGTGGTACTTTGCATTTGTCTCATTTGAGCTTTGCGGATGACTTTATTATTTTCACTAATGGGTCCGTTCGGAATATTAAAAAGCTTTTTAAATTTCTTGACAAGTTTCAGAATAGTAGCGGTTTAACTTTTAATAAATCCAAAAGCTCTTTTGTTACTGCTAAATCTATTACTTCTTCTCGCATTCATAGTATTGAGAGGATAACGAGTTTAAATGCTAGATCCCTTTCGATGAAGTATTTAGGTACCCCTTTATTTAAAGGTAGAAAGCGGTCTTTTTTATTCAATGATATTTTCACCTTTATTCAAAAGAAATTAACTTCATGGGCCTTTAATTATTTATCTTATGGTGGGAGACTTGTGCTCATTAAACATGTTCTTTGCTCTATACCTATTTATTTGCTTCACACTGTGGTTCCTACTATTAATGTTTCTAAAAGGTTGGAGTTTCTCTTCAACAAGTTTCTTTGGGGGTCTAAGGCTGATTCTAAGGCCATTTCTTGGGGTTCTTGGAAGAATTGTTCTAGTACATTGGAGGAGGGAGGCCTTGGTTTTAAAACTTTACATAATATAGCTCTTTCTTTCAATCATAAACTTTGGTTTAATTTTAGATCAAAGAAGAGCCTTTGGTCTAAATTCATGTTTTCTAAGTATTGTGGTGGGAATCATCTGATAAACTGTTCTTTCAAGTTGGGTGATTCTCCTAATTGGAAAAGATTATGCAATATTAAGTGGGAAGCGGAGGATTTAATCCAATGGGGGTACTTAGGTTGTGGTAATATTTATTTTTGGCAAGATAAATGGCTGGGAAACTTTTCTATTGATAACCTTTTAAATACCCATTCCATTTCTCTTTGCAAAGTTAAGGATTTCTTTTTAAATGGTACTTGGAACATGGGTTTAATTCTTAACTTGTTTCCTGAATTCATTGTCTAGTTAATTTTGGCTATCTCTATCCGTGTGGATTTGGAGGATTGTATTTTGTCCATTTGCTCCAATGATGGTAGTTTTAGTACTAAGCATGTTTGGAAGTGTATCAAGCAACCTATGCCTACTAATTTTGTTAATGTGACTTATTGGCATTCTAGCATTCCTACTACTTACTCTTTTTTGGTTTGGAGGATTTTACATAGATATATTCCTGTGGATACTTTGCTTATGAAGAAAGGCCTTACTATTGTGTCTAAATGTCAATGATGCTACCATATTGAAAGTCTTCTCCATGATTTTCTTCAAGGCCCCATTGCGATGAGAGTTTGGATTCATTTTGATAACCTGTTTAATGTTTTTACCAATTATAATCTTAACTCTATGAATGATGTTTTTGCGGTTTGGTTTACTAAGCTTAAAGGTCATATTCGTAACATTATTCCTGTTTTAATCTGTTGGTATATTTGGGAGAGTAGGAATGCCTCTAAACATACTAATGAGAATATGGATGCTAACACTATTATTTCTAAAGTTAAGCACAAAATTACTCAACTCTTTGTGGCTAAGATCCTCAAGAAAGATTCTTTCAAAGGGTACCATCATTCGATTGATGTTTTTGGTTTGTTATTTCCTTCTCCTGTTTCTAGTCCTATCAACAGACTTATTTTATGAAAGAAACCTGGGGAGGGAATTTTTAAACTTAATACGGATGGGGCTTTTAATCCTTATGGAGCGGGTTGTGGTGGTGTTATTAGAGATAATAAAGGTTTTGTCATAAAGGCTTTTGCGGGTCCTTCCAAGGCTAGTAATGCTATTTAGGCTGAGTTGGATAGTTTGCTGTATGGGATTAGACTCTATCACTCTGTTGGGATTGCTAATCTTTGGGTCGAGGTTGATGCTATGCTTGTTATTCATTACATTAAAGGGCAATGTTCTGCCAATTCTGATAATTTTTATAGAATTAGAGATATTAAACATTTCTTGTCCAAAACATCTTTCACCATTTCTCACATCTTCAGGGAAGGAAATGCGGTGGCTGACTTCCTTGCTAAAAAGGGTTGTAATCTTGTTGTTGTGGAGGAGTTCTTTGAGCATAATCTTCCCATTGGAGCTAGAGGTCTTGTTAGACTTGATCGTTTGGGTCTTCCTTATTGTCGTGTGTAGGTGTTTTCTTTATTTTTCTTTCGTCCCCTTTGTTTGATGATGCAACTCGTTTTATTTTTTGGTTTTATGCTTGATGTTTTATGTTGTTGTTATTGCTGGGTGGTTAGTTTTGACTATTACCCTTTTCCTCTTACATGCTGCAGTGCTTATTCTGGTTATTGTATGCATAATTTCTTTGTGTTTTACTTATTTGCTCAGTTCTGCCGTCTTTACTGGATGGTTTTGCTTCTGGTTGCTTTTGGTCAGCTGATGACTTATTTTTGGGGTTGTTTTTCCCCTATTTTGGTGTGTTTATTTTTCTGGTGGTTATTTTTTGATTTGGTTGGTGTGTGGTCCAAGCTGTTTCTTCCCAGCTATTTGTTTGTTTCCTATTTTCTTCTGGGTTTTAGATGTCTGTTGGGGTTTTTGGGGTGGTTTGACGTTCAGGCTGGGTGGTTTATGATATAGGTGGCCTGTGGGTTAGTTTTTTTTATGCTACCAAAGTCATCAGGGATGCTGCAATGCCTTTTGTCAGCTGTTTGTGATTTATTTCACTGATCCTTTCTGCAGTGCTTATCCTGGTCCTTGCATGCGTAAGGTGGTGTTGTTTGGGCCTGTTAATGATCTGTTGGTTAATTACTTATTTTTGGGATTGGTCTTCCCTTGTCATGGTATGCTCTCTCATTTGGAGGTTGTATTATGAATCCTTTGTTGTGTGGTCTAAGCTGCTTCTTCCTAGCTCCTTTGTTGATCTCAATTTCGTGATGGATCTTGTCTGCTATCGGTTGGGGAATTTGGGCAGGCTTTCTGTTAAGGCTGGGTGGAATAAGTTGCAGATTATTGGTCACTTCGGTTATACTATCTACTGTAATTTATGTATTAATTTTTGGAGATTGTCTTGCGGGGGTATTAATAGATTGACTTTTAACGACACCAAGGCTTTCTTATGGAGTTTTAACAGGGGTACTTTTGTCTTCTATGCTTATGGTATTCACTATAATTCTAATATTATTTTTTGGAGTTTGCCTTGCAGGGATTATTATAGGGTGAACGTTACTGATAGCAAGGTACTCTCTTTTAATTTCACGCATTTCTATTTCGGTTATTTATGGTTTTTTTGTAGGAAGATGATGCTGAAGGTTTTAATCCTGATCTTCCTTTTTTGGGGGCTACTTTCCTTGAGCCTGGATTTTAATTTAGGTTCTTTTTGTAATCATAGTATAAGGATTCACCGGCTCTTTGGATTTCTTTTTTCCTTTCTGATTGTAGCTCGTTCGAGCATTAGTGAGCTGGAGGAGCCTTTAAGGACTTTGTAACCAAATTTTATATAAACACGTAGGCCCCTCTGTGGGTTTAATCTAAAAAAAAAGTTAGGCTCTACTAGGGTTTTGCCCTCCTCGATGCGCCTCTGGCCGTCGTGACCTTTTTCTGTTGTCAGCTTCAGGAAAGTTTTCTCCTTCTCTTCTCTTTGCATGCTCTCATCTTTTGTATAATTTCCTGCTTGTCTTTCTGATTTGTCCACCTCCGGCCATTCCAGCTAGAATGGCGGTAAATCATGTGATTGATCTGGGTTTTCCAGATGGGTATTCTACTTCTTGTTCTTTTCTTGAGGCCCTTAATGAGATTTCCCTTGTGTTTATCAATCTTAAAACATCCACTCACCCTGACTTACCTTCACTTTGGATTTCAGAGGGGTTTCTTTCTTTGGCGGCATCATTTGAGTTCTCATTGATTGAAACCTTTCCTGGTTGTAGACCTTCAATCGATACTATTCATAATTTTTTTTCAACCTTAAGCTCACTGGTAATTTCTCATTTTCTGTGTGGAATCCTAAGCATGTTTTGATTATGTTGGTTAATGATTTAGACTATGACCGTGTCTTCTCTCATCATTCATACTTCATGAACAACTCCATGAAGTTATCTAAGTGGTCTCCCTTTTTTTATGTTAATGTTGAATCTCCTGATTTGGGTTTCATTCCCTAACTTTACGTCACTGTCTTTTCTTTCCCCATATCCTTCACGGTTTGGAGTCGTTGTTTGGTAGGTCGTTAAAAACTGATTATGTCACTACGATTGGTTCGTGGCCTTTGATTACTTGCATTCGTGCTAAGTAGACATCACCAAACACTATCCTGATAGAGTTTTGCTTGATCTTGATAAATTTGGGTATGCTTAGTTTGTGAAAATGGAGGAGTTTCCTCCTTTTTGTGTTAATTGCAAGTTTCTTAGCCATTCAAATTTGGATTGTCCTATTTTGCATCATTATGTTGTTGCGAATTATGAGAATGTTAAATTTGGCCCTAATGAGGCTTTCCTTAATGGTGTTGTTAGTCTAGATGATAAGGAAATTGATAATATTACATCTGCTCCGTCGCCTAATGTATTACCTATGACTAATTCTTGTTAAAATATAGAGAGTATTACTGATGTTATGGGTATCAATACTTGTATGGTGAAACATATAGCTAGCCCCTCATGGATCCCTAGTTTTAATGGTGTTGATGATGAAATTGCTATAGCTGATTCTGGCTTAAACTCTATTCATAATTGCTTTATCACCCAAGTTTCTAACAAGTTGAAGCCTGGGGAGTGTCAGGCTAACAAAACTATGGGGGATCTCGCTTATGTTGTGGTTGTTGAGTTTGGTAGTACTTCAGTTGTGGATGTTAGGCCTCAAGAGGGATCTTTTGACCATGAGATTAGTAATACTCTTTTTAAGTTTGCTTTGGATGTTTCTGCAATGGACGTTCCTTTTATTTCCTTGCCTTTTCAATTGTTGATGTTGGTGAAGGAAAGGGTAATGACCCAATTGATCAATCTAATTGGATAGTTTGTAATTATGAAGAAAATTATGGCTTGGGGGGGCTTTGTGGTAACCTCTCTAATGGTTTGTTGGAAGGTAGTGATTTAAATGTGGTTCAGGTGATGAATGAGAATTTCTTTGTTGGTTCTAGCAAGAAAGGAAAGAAAAAAATATATAATGGTTACAAATTCATGTATTTCAAGTGGAAAATTCACTAGATCCAATGGCAAATAACTTTGGCATGGGGTTATTTTTTTTATGTGAGGCTTGTTCTGTTTTGTCCATGTTGGTTTGGTGTTCTAGTATTTGAGTGGCTTTTAAGTAATATTGTCTTGTCCTCTGGGAGCTGTGGCTTATGTTGGTGTTTTGGTGCTTTCTTACTAGGGTTGTTGTCCCTATCTTTGTTGGCGTCCATGTCTTTGTTTTCAAAATTATTGGTGTCTGGTGATTAGGTTCTTCTTGGTGTTGTTGTCTTTTTTCTCTGAGAGTTATGGCTTCTGTTGGTGTTTGGATGTTTTCTTGTTGTGGGTGGTGTCTCTGTCTTTGATTAGGTTTGTTAGTTTTCTGCTTTGGAGCCTCTTAACTTTTTGCAGATATCTAGAGTGCTTGTATTGTTGATCATGGTAGGTTGCTGGTGTTTGTGGTGCTTACCATCTTAGTTGTTTTTCTTGTGTTTGTTTATTTGGTTTGTCATCCTTAATTATTTTTCTTGGCTTTTTTAATTATAATAAATAGCATATAAGGCTCATTAGATTTTACTTTAAATGTTATACTTTTAGAGAGCTTCTGATCCTCTAAAGATTTGTAACCTTTTTAATTAGTAACATGTAGGCCCCTATATAGGGTTTAATAAAGAAAAGTAAATATATATCAATTAGAGCATATTACATGATTAGAGTTGAAAAAAATCTAATGACATAAGAGTTATTCTCAAGAGAATGTTGACCTGTTCAATTGGTCGGTAGGACTTTAGTTAGACGACAAAGTTCGGAGGGTCCATACATAGTTAGGTGGCTAAAATCAAAGGGACCATTATAAGACGATGAAGGTAGGAGGGAGGACCATAGTCAGTGGGCAGTGGATGTCAGAGGGACCATAGTGGGCAAGTGACAAAGATTGAATAGACCGTAATATATGACTAGCCATGATACTTGACTTGTTGTATATATATATTGATGATGTTTTATTATATACGAGGATTTCAGTTAACAGTTATGGTTTATATTACGATACAATATTATTCATGATCATTCATATTTATATGATATGATACCAAGTTGTATATAGAAAATAATATATGATATTATATATGCAATGATATATCACTACAGGAAAACACGGGATTACCGGCGGATTAAATCCGCCGATAATATGTGAAATCCGACGGTAATTAGTGTTTCTGGCGCCTGTTTCGGCAGAAATTCCTGCGCCGGTTTGGTGCGCGTCGATAAATATCTTCTGACGTCTATAATGCGCCGGAAATGGTTCCGGCGCATTACTGGTGCAAGTTTGCAGCCGGCGACTTTCGACCGGTAAATTCCGGCGCTTACTGCGCTGGAGCTTTGCGTCGCATGAGTTCGCCGGTAATTACCGGCAGATAAAGCGCTGCTGGTGTTTACGGCGCACAAACATACGCCGGTAATCCATGGCAGAAAATACGCCGCAGAATGCACCGGTAACTTCTGGCGCACACAAAACGTCGGATAGATCGATCCGATTCGTTGTATCATCGTTTCCGTCATGTTACCTGCGCAAAATCTGTCGGAAACTTGTAGCATTGAAAAAAAAATTATCTTGCCAACCAACAATCAAATTTCCACACCTACAAACCTATACGAAAACACTATCATATGACAGATATAGACATAACAGATATAAACAACTTCAACATATACTAAAAAACATAAATGATTCTGGTGCCGGGGGCACATTTAGCTATTAATTAAATATCTGATATCTGATATATGATTCTGATACGATTTGTTCTGTTCCGATATGATCTGTACGATTCTGATTCTGTTGATATGATATGTCTGATTTGTTCTGTTTCTGATTTGATACGACTTCTATTTCCGTACAATTCTGTTTGATTTGATATCTGTCCGATTCCGTTCTGATTTATGTACGGATTTGTCTGATGTGTTGGTTTTGCGATTCTGAGGATTTTGATTGGAGGTTTGTTGCTTTACTGAGCTGTTGAGCTCACCCTTGCTTTCTGGTGGTTTTCAGGTTCTGGAAAAGGGAAGGAAGTCCAGGATTAGTTCAGAGTTTGATCAGTTTAGGTATTGTTTTGTACCTTTTGATTTTTGTACAGTCATGGCTTTTCTCTTATGTCTTTCTTTTTGTCTAAAAGTCATGTACTGTATTTGTAGATGATTGTTTTGAGGAAAAGAAATGATAGATGTTTTGTTCCGCTGCATTTGATGTTTTTAGTAGCTCTTTGTTTATTTGTTTGTTTTGAGTTAAATATTTGGAAGATTCAGTTCCGAACCAAATTTCAAAGCTAGATCCTGGTTAGCTTCTCCGTCGCGACCCGGTGCGAACGGGATCCGTCTCGTCTCGGGTCGGGTCGTGACAAGTTTGTTTTTGGTATCAGAGCAATGGTTTTGCAATTTCGGAATTGTGTGAAACAGAGCTATAGGAAGTGATCAGTAAGTCTGTCTGTGGGGGGTAGTTTTGGTTTGTTCGGCTTTTTATTGTGTTGTTTTTGTGATAGTTTTCCGGATTTTTCTGGATTTTCTGTATGGATCAGCCAGACCCAGACATGACAGACGGGCAGAGTGCCGATCAGGCAGCACCAGTGGGGAGTACAACCCTAGTGGTCGGTGCTGATACGCTTTCTCAGTTTGCTTCATTCGTTGCTCAGATGATGAGCGAGACTCAGAGCAGAGCTTCTACTGTCCGATCTGATGATCTTGACAGACATTTGCAGTTGTTTTTGAGGTTGAAACCTCCGAGATTTGAGGGCGCTGTTGAGCCCAGAGCTGCCGAGGAGTGGCTGAGGAGATTGGAGAAGACTTTTGACGGGATGCAGTGTCCGTCAGACAGGAAGGTACCGTTGGCAGTTTTTCTATTGGACGGAGAGGCTGAGCACTGGTGGGAAGGCCAGCAGGCAGCCAGATTTCAGGGCAGACTGAACTCTTTGATTACTTGGGAAGAGTTCACTGAGGTATTCAGAGATTGGTTTGTTCCCCCTTCTGCACGACAGCAGATGCAGGAGAATTTTCTGAGGCTTGTTCAGGGGAGCAAGACGGTGATGCAGTACGAGGCTGAGTTTACTGCATTAGCCAGGTACGCTCCGCAGCTGGTTAGCACTTCTGCTGAGAGGTGTTACAGATTTCTGAGGGGATTATGAGATACCTTGAGGCAGCCCCTGATACCGTTTCGGATCACCGACTTCTCTGAGCTTGTGGAGCGAGCTCGTCTGATAGAGAACGACCTGATGGCTACTCAGCAGCGGTGGACTGCGAGTAGGAAGAGATTTGAAAGTGAGACTTCTGGCAGTGGTTCCTCTGGGAAGAGGAGATTTGTTTATGGCTCAGGATCTGGAGATTCCAGTGGAGCGGAGGGTCGTCTGGTACTGCTACTAGTACGACGAGTTCTAGATCAGTCAGTTCGGCACCTGTGTGCCAGAACTGTGGACGACGACACTTTGGCCAGTGCTACAGGATGGCTGGTCTGTGCTTCCGATGTGGTCAGTCAGGACATCGGATTGCAGAGTGTCCACAGATGGGATTTGATCAGCGTTCGGAGTTCCGATCTGAGGGCTTTGTCAGACCTGCCGGTTCAACAGCAGGAAGACCGAGGACTGTTCCTCCACGCCCTGAGGGATTTGCTGGTAGAGGTGGTGGTTCTAGTTCTGCACCACGGAGACCACCTACTGTTCAGAGGGAGCAGAGTAGTTCTGTTGCTTCAGCTCCTGTTCCAGTTCAGCCACGAGTTTACAGTCTGAGTCACCAGGAGGCTCGAGATGCTCCCGATGTTGTGACAGGTACGATTTATATTTCTGATCAGCCCTGTCGTGTTTTGTTTGACTCTGGAGCGAGTCACTCTTTTCTGTCCGAGCACTGTTTTGAGATTTTGCATTTGGACTTGTTTTTGCTTCCGATTTCTTTGTTTGTGATTTTACCGGCTGGAAATCCTTTGATTGCTCGACAGTTTTGTTTGTGTGAGATTGAGATTTCTGGCAAGAAGTGGAAATCGAGTTTGATTCGGTTGCCGATTTCATCGTATGATGTGATTCTGGGCATGGATTGGTTGAGTCAGTATGAAGCCCAGATAGACTGTCTAAAGAAGCAAGTGAGTTTGCTTGTGGCTGGAGAGAGAGTTGTATTTCAGGGATTACGAGGTGTTCTCTCCAGTCTGGTTTCTGTGTTGGAAGTGAGCAGGATGTGGAAGAAGGGATGTCCAGTCTTTTTGGCTTCGGTGCATGATCTGAACCTGGAGCTTGGTTCTGTTTCTGAGATCCCAGTGGTACGGGAGTTTGTTGATGTTTTTCCTGAGGAGTTGGTTGGTTTACCTCCGGATAGAGATGTGGAGTTCTCTATTGATGTTTTTTCGGGTACCGCTCCGATATCGAAAGCTCCGTACAGGATGGCACTGAAAGAACTTTCTGAGTTGAAAGTTCAGCTTCAGGAGTTGGTTGACAGAGGTTTTGTACGTCCTAGTGTTTCGCCGTGGGGAGCACGTGTTCTGTTTGTGAAGAAGAAGGACGGTACACTCCGTATGTGTATTGATTACAGAGATTTGAACAAGGTCACGATCAAGAACAAGTATCCTTTGCCTCGGATTGACGACTTGTTTGATCATCTTTCTGGATCTTTGGTATTTTCGAAGATTGATTTGAGATCCGGATATTATCAGGTGAAGGTGAAGGAAGTTGATGTGATGAAGACCGCTTTCAGTACTCGGTACGGGCACTTTGAGTTTTTGGTTATGCCTTTTGGGGTAACCAACGCGCCTGCTATTTTCATGGATCTGATGAACCGAGTATTCATGGAGTATTTGGATCAGTTTGTGATCGTCTTCATTGACGATATTCTGGTATATTCTGCATCTGAGGATGATCATGCCAGACATTTGAGGATTGTGTTGGAGACTTTGAGGAGGCATCTGCTGTATGCCAAATTCTCCAAGTGTGAATTCTGGTTGAAGAGCATTTCATTTCTGGGGCATGTGATTAGCGGAGAAGGCATTTCTGTAGATCCCCAGAAGATTCAGGCAGTTGCTGATTGGCCAAGGCCGACTACGATATTTAAGGTACGTAGTTTCTTGGGCATGGACGGGTATTACAGGAAGTTTGTGAAAGGATTTTCACAGATTTCGACTCCTCTGACGAGACTGACTCAGAAGTCAGTACCTTTTGTTTGGACACCGGAGTGTGAGGCGAGTTTTCAGAGATTGAAGGATTGTCTGACTTCAGCTCCGGTACTAGCACTTCCGTCAGGTACGGAAGGTTTTCAAGTGTTCAGTGATGCTTCACTGAAAGGACTGGGTTGTGTCCTGATGCAGCATGGTCAGATAATTGCTTATGCTTCGAGACAGTTGAAACCACATGAGAAGAATTACCCGACACATGATTTGGAGTTAGCTGCAGTTGTTTTTGCTTTGAAGATTTGACGTCATTACCTGTATGGCGTCAGATGCGAGATCTTTACTGATCATAAGAGCCTGAAGTATATTTTTACTCAGAAGGATTTGAATCTGAGACAGAGAAGATGGCTCGAGTTGATCAAAGACTATGATTTGACTATTCAGTATCAGCCTGGTAAGGCAAATGTGGTAGCAGATGCTTTGAGCAGGAAGTCTTTTGGATTATCAGGTATTCAGCTTACTTGTGATGACTTTCTGATTCGTGATTTGGAACGATTGCAGTTGGAGGTGATTTCCTCCAGTGGTTTGGATTTGGCTCAGATAAGTATTCAGTCTTCCTTGTCTCCAAGGATTCAGGAAGCCCAGAAGTCAGATTCTGATTATTCGAAGTTGATTGCTCAGATTGGATCTGGTAAAACTTCTGAACTTCAAATTTATGATTTTGGTGTTATTTTCTGTAAGAACAGGTTGTGGGTACCTGTGTTTTGAGCTTTGAGGCAGGAGATTATGTATGAATCTCATCATTTAGGCTACACTGTACATCTAGGCAGTGGTAAGATGTACGCTGATATGAAACTTTTGTTCTGGTGGCCTGGAATGAAAAAGGACGTAGTTGAGTTTGTGTCGAGATGCGAAGCCTGTCAGTTGGTGAAGGCAAAGCATCAGCGACCCGGTGGACTGTTGCAGTCGTTGCCTATCCCTGAGTGGAAATGGGAGGAGGTAACGATGGACTTTTGCGATGGGTTTCCCTTGATCTAGACAAGGGCACGACGCCATTTGGGTGGTTGTAGATCGATTGATGAAATCCGCCCATTTTCTTCCGATCAGACAGACGAATTCAGTTGATCGCTTGGCACAGGTTTATGTGAAGGAGATAGTCAGATTGCACGGTGTGCCTCGCGTGATTGTTTCTGATCGAGATGGACGTTTTACTTCCAGACTTTGGAAAGGCATTCAGCAAGGCTTGGGTATGAAATTGCATTTCAGTACAGTCTTTCATCCTCAGACCGACGGACAGTCTGAGAGGACTATTCAGGTACTGGAAGATCTGATAAGGCTTTGTGTTCTGGACTTTGGCGGAAGCTGGGAAGATCATATCCCGCTGATTGAGTTTGCTTATAACAACAGTTTTCAGTCTAGTATCAGTATGGCACCGTACGAGGCTCTGTATGACAGGAAGTGCCGTACTCCTTTGACTCTGACGGAGGTCGGAGATAGACAGGCTTTGGGGGCCACTTTTGCCGATAAAACTACTCAGAAGATCAGTTTGATAAGAGAGAGATTGAAAGCTGCTCAAGATCGTCAGCAGAAGTATTATAATCAGAAGCACAGGTTTGTAGAGTTTCAGGTTGGTGACTTTATGTATGTCAAAGTCAGCCCGATGAAGGGTGTGAGCAGATTTGGTCAGGTGAGCAAGCTTAGTCCAAGGTATGTTGGTCCTTTTGAAATTTTGGAAATGATTGGAAAAGCTGCTTACAGATTATTGCTTTCGGATTCTATGCATGATGTGCATAACGTGTTTCACGTATCCACTCTGAGGAAGTGGGTATCCGACTCTGGGAAGAAGGTATCTACTGATGAGGTTGAGATTCAGGAGAATCTGGCGTACAAGGAAGAGCCAGAGTTGATTTTGGCGTACGACGTCCGAAAGTTAAGAAATAAACAGATTCCGATGGTTAAAGTCCAGTGGAAGCACCGGACTGCATGGGAAGCGACTTGGGAGAAGGAGTCTGACATGAGACAGTCGTACCCGTACTTGTTTTGACTGAGTTTGGACTGGATAATGTCGAGGACGACATTTTTCTGAGTTGGGGAGATTGTAATATTACGATCTGCTCCAGGATCGTCCAGGACGATCTGGGACGATCAGTTGAGAAACTGCTCCAGAATTTGCCCAGATTTGCTCCAGGTGATTTCCTGTAGGTATCGTCCAGGCCGATTGAGGACTTCGGTCAGGCCGATTGCACTGTTCATAAGCATCGGCCGGATCATCGCCCTGGAGTATCGGCCAGGATGAGGTTGTTTGGTCTGATCGTCCAGGACGATCGAGACTATCGGCCAGGCCGATCTGTGTATGATTTAAGGGAAATCAGTCGTTTTGAAGAGAAAGAAATATTTTAAAACAATATCTGATTTTCGGATCCGAGAAAAGAGAAAAAAGAGGAAAAAGGAAAAGTTGATTTCGGGAAGACGCGGAGTCGTTTTCGTTCGAAGAGACTGTTGAGGAAATTGCTGTGCACGAGGTAAGGCACATTCCACCTTTCTCAATTTTCAGAACCGTCGAGTTTGGCGGTATTATCTGTCCGGAATTGATTTTTGTTCGTGATTTTCGTCCGTATCTTTTGATTGGTTCAGTTTTTACCGCGTAAGTTTCTGTATATTGTTGACGTGCCGAGTGTGCACATTTTGGTTATTTTCTGAAGATTTTTGTCCGGGTATTTTTGATTTGACTGTGTTTTTAGTCGACTGGATTTTTCTGTGAACTTGGAAATTCTCTGTGCAGTAGAATAAATGTTCTGAAATGTTGATATCTGTATTCTGTGCAAATTTGGTGAATTTTGATTTTCAGAAAAATTGTGTAAATTCTGTATACTGCCGTTGTGCTGCCCGATTTTTGGGTAATTTTTGATTTGTCCGAAATTATTCTGATTTGATATGCTATCTGTATATGCTATAAAAAGGGAGTTATAAGGGGCCTGGATCCTATGAGATTCAGTTAGTGAAATGGGAATTCTGAAATGAGCTCAATATACATTTTGATATCTGTTCTGTTCCGGATCCGAGGAAAAATCTGTTTAGGTGCTATAAGCACTATTTATGTATTCTGGTGCTATAAGTTCTGGTGCTGTAAGCACATCTATTCTGGTGCCGTAGGCACATTTAGCTATTAATTACTCAGCTATTGTTCTGGTGCCGGGGGCACATTTAGCTATTAATTAAATATCTGATATCTGATATATGATTTTGATACGATTTGTTCTGTTCCGATATGATCTGTACGATTCTGATTCTGTTGATATGATATGTCTGATCTGTTCTGTTTCTGATTTGATACGACTTCTGTTTCCGTACAATTCTGTTTGATTTGATATCTGTCCGATTCTGTTCTAATTTCTGTACGGATTTGTCTGATGTGTTGGTTTTGCGATTCTGAGGATTTTGATTGGAGGTTTGTTGCTTTACTGAGCTGTTGAGCTCACCCTTACTTTCTGGTGGTTTTCAGGTTCTGGGAAAGGGAAGGAAGTCCAGGATTAGTTCAGAGTTTGATCAGTTTAGGTATTGTTTTGTACCTTTTAATTTTTGTACAGTCATGGCTTTTCTGTTATGTCTTTCTTTTTGTCTAAAAGCCATGTACTGTATTTGTAGATGATTGTTTTGAGGAAAAGAAATGATAGATGTTTTGTTCCGCTGCATTTGATGTTTTTAGTAGCTCTGTGTTTATTTGTTTGTTTTGAGTTAAATATTTGGAAAATTCAGTTCCGAACCAAATTTCAAAGCTAGATCCTGGTTAGCTTCTCCGTCGCGGCCCGGTGCGAACGGGATCCGTCTCGTCTCGGGTCGGGTCGTGACATTCGGTCTCGAAAAATAGGGCTCTAACCGGCGGATTTTCCGGCGTCCCAACCGCCGGAAACATCTCCGGCGCACCATGCGCCGGTTTTATTTCGTTGAGTTTAAATACACCGGCGCAATATCTGTCGGTAATTGTGCCGATGATTTTTCGCCGTAACGTACGATAGAACTGGTTCAATGTTTGTTTATGCCGGCGCAATTACCGGCGCAACGAACGCCGGAAAACTTTCGGCGTATGTTGCGCCGGAAAATGCGCCGTAGAGTTTCCATCGCAACAATGCGCCGTTACCTGCGCCGTTCGTACCGGTGCATAATATTCCGCCGAAAAATCCGACGGTAATCGCGTGTTTTCCCGTCGTGTATTATTAATTATGATAATATGAGCTGACTATTAATTATGACATATAATATTCAAAACCTTTACTTATAACATACTGACATATATGAGCAGATGATCATCTAAAAATACCATATTAAACAGAATACCTAATATGCCATTTATATGTTATGAATTCTATCATGCATAATATTTATCATTGAATAAATTTTTATACAACATGATGCCCTACAAGACATAATATTATAGTGATAGTTTTAGCAATAATGGAGTCATGTTTCCATTGTATAAGAAAATTTATAGTTTGGTCATGGTTGTTGTAATAACCTAAAATTTTAAAATGAATTGATTTAGATATATGAAAAAAAAAATGAATTGTAGCGTTAGTGCAAAGGTTCTGGGGAGTTTTAAGGCTCTAGAATTTAGCACGGTGGTGTTGTGTGTGTGTGTGTGTTTTTTTTGGTGTTGTGTGTTCTGTTCTATAGCAACCATGAATTCTCCATGCAACGCTGCAGCATTGTCGAGAGAGAGAGAGAGAGAGAGAGAGAGAGAGAGAGAGAGAGAGAGAGAGAGAGAGAGAGAGAGAGAGTCTTTCAGGACTTTTTTGTTCGCATTATATGTTATGAGATTTATTCTAATCATGATACGTAACTCAAATCCTATTTTTATTTTTTAGATTTAATATCTTCCAAAATTTATAAAATTGTAATATCTTTTAATTTAGTAAATTTTTACCATATACCTTTTGATATATGATATAAGCAGTTATCTTGAATATTTTGAAAGGTTTATATTGAGATTTCATTGGTTGGTTTTACATATATGTCATTTTATCTGAAATGAGTAGAGTAATAACAAGTATCAAATGACCATGAGTCAGTATACTATAACTGGATATGAAATACATAATACACATAAATTTACTATTCATCTTGTCTAATATATATATTTTGGCATAATACATGTATACTGATGAGCATACTATATGTTATGCTATTTGTATTGCATATGCACATGTTATGTGATAATCATTAATGATATGGTATAAACAATGTGACATGAGTTTGTAAATAAGAAAGACAAGCTATAAATGATAAATATGACAGATGAGGGTTGGTTATAGATTGAGTTCCATGAACATGAGGGTTGCCCGATAGGCTTTTCTTAAAATAAAAGGTTTGCAGTGTAATCCTGGATTGAGCATAAGATTGATTGATTGATTTTGCCGATGAGTAGAAAATTATGACTCTTAAATGAAAGCCATATGCTAAAAGATTCATTATTATCATCGAATGAGCTAGCAAACACCACATAATAGCCGAATGTTTTGCCTTAGTATAAATGATATGACATATACATATATGCATAATTCATATGATAGTGGTTGATATATTAATATTGTCAAATACATGATAGCATACATGATGAGAGACATATAGAAACCGATATATTTGATAAGGCTAATGCAAGTTTATGAATATAGATATGGAAATGATAGGGAACACCGAACACATGTGGCAATTAGGACACAATATGGTAGTAATTAGCTAGCAACAAGTTGGGCTCAACCAGGATGAACAACATAACACAGGGAGGAGACACTAGGGCCAATGTGGGAGGTGAGTGAATTGAATATATTTTGCTAATTTATTTTTTTAGGAATGGATGAAAAGAAAATAAGTTAAGTATTTTGACACTAAAAAAATTGAAGTTTTGCTCATCTTTTTTAGAATGTGACTAATAATTATAACTCACATGTTTTTTCTTAAAGTATGATTACAAATTTTGTTTCTTCTACCAATTTATTTAAAAATTTTGAATTATTATTTATGACTAGCTAAATGATTTTGAGGTTCTTTAAAATATTTTTAGCTATATATAAAAGTAATTCATTAAAACTATAATTTTATACAAAACTATGGCTAAAATTTTAATCATAGAAGCAATATAAATACATCTAAAAAATATGACTACAAGATTAAAAGCGTGCTTAAAAAAAATATTATTTTAGCATAAAAATATGGTGTTTATGTATATAGCACTCAAAACTTTGTTATTTATATATCAAACATATAAATTTTACTACTTGCTTACACATAAAGCTTTTAATAATAATAATAATAACATTTAGTACCGTAAGAAAACTTAATGTCGTCGAAATCGTCACGACTTCCTCATTGTAAAAAAATTTTGGTCTCGTCCACGAGCAAGATTTACCAAATCTTACCAAATAGCAAAAAATATCAATTTTAAATCCAACAAAATCTTAAAACCTATTTCTCCTCTTTTTTTTTTCCTAATATGCAAGTCTCATGTACTCCTCTTCTTTTTCACATGTTGTTAATTCTGATATTGTCTTCTCAAGGGAGAACAGATGGTGACCTTTCTCGCCAGAGATGAGAATTATCATGACTTCATTAGTTTTTTTTATTTAACTTAACTCCATAGACTAGGTTTTATGCTATGTGAATAGTGAACTTTAGGAGAAATATATCAATGAAAAAAATTGAAGTGCTATGAATTAATGTAAATCCCCCTAAAAAGTTAAAGGCATAAATTAAAAGCTCTATTAATCAGAATATGTGACTATAACTTATATTCCTAAAATAATCCGAGCAAATAAAATTTAAGCCAAAATTATATCCAATTCCAAACTGAAAAGAAAGATCAATTTTTAAAACCAATTAAATACTTTTTCCTTTTATCATAAGCATAACTATAAACACTACATATTTTTCTAGAAAAATAATAGTTCTTTTTTCTTAAGAATAAAATCCACAGTGAAGCCTATGTATACATTGATTAAGAAAATAGATTACAAGCTCATAAAGGATAAAATGCTTGCTAAAGCCCAAAAAGTACTTAACAAAGTTCAAAATAAAACCTAAAGAGCCAAAATTCTCATCAAATTAAAACGAGTAAAGCAAAGCTGACTCAAAAAATGAACCAAATACAAAACAACTTTGAAGCTTATGTAGGCACCAACAAATATCGAAGAATAGCCTCAAGCTCCAGCCAACTTTGGAGCCCAAATTAGAGAAAGCATGCATCAATATTGCCACAAAAGCACAAGAGAACTACCACTAAATGACCAAACCAACCCCATTGTCCCGAACAGACAAAGACCATGAAGCACCAAATATCATACTGAGCAACACATCAAACCACCAGTAGATGACCAAACAACAAACTGGGCAAAACATCGAGGTAGCTGTCGACTAGATTGATGCGATTAATAAAACCTTTCTGCCATTTGATTCCCCTGACAATTATATACATATATGAACTCTAAAGGCTACAGCAGATGGCATAGACCACGACGAACTAAGCTAAATCAGATACAGCCAACATAAAATCACAAGCTCGTTCTGTTCAATCTTTCATTGCATATGCTTTGTCAGGTTCATGCACGTGAAAACCTTAATATATACTTAACATAAAAAAAAAGCTCAGTAAACTCATTGCAAAGATCTATCGATATGTACAGTAACTAACGTCAAATTAATGATGATCTTTAATACAACTAATTAAGAATGGAGTAGGGAGAAATTTAACTGTGCATGGAAATGCTCCCCATACTGCAGGTACGTACAGGCATCACTCTTATCTGAGTCCCCTATTGGAGAAGATGGAACTGTTCAAATCTCTGCAGATAAAGAAAAAAAATTTCATTAACATTTAGATCTCTTCTTCTGAAGATAAAAGTGTTACTCAATTTAGTCACCATTTTAATGAAAAATGTGGTTAAAATTTAATATTTAATGTTAAATTGCTCGACCTAGCTTGTAGCACTGATTGGTAGTCATGGCTGCTCATATATATTCTCCTTGGCTACCCGAAGGATGATGAAGAGCCCATGCAAGTCTCCATACCTGATAAGCTGAAAAGCTCCTCATGTGAGGGTACTCTTAGCCCTAAGAAATCTCTGGTTGTTTCATCTCTCCCAGCTTGATCTCCCACAATATTCCTCCCTACCAGGAAATCCTCAGCACTTCTCTCCCCTCTCTTTGGACTCATAATTAGTTGTCCTCCCACTGCCTCTTCAAACGGTGAACCAAATCCTGAACATGAAGGAAATGGGTGGAACTGAAGAGGAGAAGAAACTGATGAACCTAGTTCAAAAACACCATTACTCATTTCCTGACTATTTGAAGAAAGCCATGAATGCAGCTCTGAGGGTCTGCTTATAGTGGACTCTATCTCCGCTGCCTTCTGTAGCAATGCAGTAGCTGAAAAGTTTGGATCAGACGGAAGAGGAGGTGGTTTGAAATGACTTAGACTATTTAACGAGTAGACTGAATGATTGAGATTGCTTATTTGATGATGACCGAATGATGTAGATATTGATGGTAGCCATTGCGGGATTTCTGATCTTAAGCCAGGTGAGAAGAAGCTATTGTTGATGTGTAAGTTGTGCAAGTCTGTGGGATGAGGGTGAAGAAGCTGGTTCTGGTTATTGATAAATAATGGGTTTGCAGTACTCATTGTTCTTGTATGTTTCTCTGATGCCAATACTTCACAGAAGGCTTTGTGTGTGATAAAGCTGTCTCTCCTGCATCCACAAATTATGAATAAAAAAAACATGGAACTATCTTAATTGGCAAGAGAAAATGTTAATAGTTCACAAGGAGGAATATCATTATTTAAGCCTAGAAATTATTATCTTAGTGTACTTCATTATTCTGTTTTTGTGCTGTGCTGTATTATGTACTTAAAGTTAATTATTCTATAATTATATATAGAGCAGCAAAACAAATTAATTACACTTCAAATTAAGAAGCCAACACCAAATCATAAAATTAAATTACTAAAAAACAATCCTAGCCATATTCAGTTAAATTAATACCTTGAGACAATGGTTCCACATTCACATCTGTACTCCTTTGATCCACAGATCTTTGAATGTGCCTTCCAATCTGAGAGCACTGCATACTTCTTAGAACACTTATCACAGCTCCATCTCTTCTCTCCATGCTTTCTAAAAAAGTGCTTTTTGATGCCTGTGAGGTCACCCAGAGCTCGAGAAGGCAAGTGATTAGAACAAGATGGCTCTGGGCAGATATAGACCTTTCTTCTGACGACCTCATTGTTCTGTCTCTGCTTGAGCTTCCATGGCAGGTTGTGGCCTCTTCTGTGAAGCTGCAGGTTTTGGTCTCTTTGAAATCCTTTCCCACAAACCTCACAAATAAACTTATTGGTGGCTAGCAAGCTCTTTGGGGATAAGGCTATCACCTCAGCGTTTGGATCTGCATCCATTTTTAGTAAATTGTATATATGTAATTCATTTGGAATTCTAGTAGGAAATTTTTTAAGGAAATACTAACTGAATTTTTCTCTGAAATTTAAAAGGGTGAAGCAAACATAATTTGAAAAAAAAAAAAACTTTAATGAGTGAGATAAATTGTAGACAGAAAGAAATATAACTAGAAATAAGTGTTTTTAACAGCAACAAAAAGTGTTTTCTTGTTAAATTAAAAGAAATATTGTAGCTCAAATATAAATATCATCTGAATATATTTAATTAGTTATCGTTAGCCAATTCTCTTATAAAATCATTAAGATAAGAGCAAGTATGGATTAAAAACAGATTAATGTGTTTTTTATTTTGCTCAAATGAGAGAGAGAGAGAGAGAGAGAGAGAGAGAGAGAGAGAGAGACCTAGAGTTCCTGGGATCCTCCTCTTCCTGGTTGGTTTTGGTATTGAGGAGAGACAGGCTTGGTGGTCAGAAGCTGTGGGGTCTGAACAGACATCGATGTCTAGGGTTTTCTTAACTTCAAACCCTTTCATCTTTCAGCTGCTTCAGAGGGAATTTTTAATTTAAGCGTCCGATGATATTATAAGAAAGCAATGAAAAAAAAAAAGTGAAGTACTTAAAGCTGTGAAAGTTCCCCACCACTAGCAAGATCTTTTGCAAGAGATCTTGTTTCTTCAAAGCTTTATTGTCAAACAAATCAACAGCAGTCAGTCGACAAGCCTTCTTAATGAGATATTGAAAGGAGAAAGAAGACAACTAATTAATTAAACCATATAACAGCTTCTGCCATAGATGGAGAAATTTAAAGCGGAAGATATCATATTATTACTGGAACCTGCATGACTAACCAGTCAGAGAAATTTATGATTTATAACTCAGTGAAAAGAACTGAAAAAGCAAAGCTCGAAAGATCGAGAAAAAGGAGAGAGAGATGAAATTTAACTAGCAAAATGTGAAAGAGAAGACTTTGTCGAACTCTTGAAGGTCACAAGCTTCAAAACACTGCATACGTAGTTCTTTGTCTTTTGCTTCCCTGCCACACATATCACATATTCTTTGCTGATTTTTTTTTAAATAAAAAATTTTACCGGACATTGATTCATGATCATGAGGTATGAGCAGTATGACCGATGGCCATGAACAGAAAATCCAACTTTCGTTATACAATTTTTATAACAAATTGTTATCGCATATTTTCATTTAACTTTTAAATCATTTCTTTAAAAAAAATCTGGTGCATATTTTCATTATAATTTTTAAATCAAGAGTCCCTCTCATTCAGTGGAGAGATTATTACATGCGAAGATTGTACGCATAATACCATTCGGTTTTATCATTATGAACAATAAAATTACATTTGTCACAGAGACAAATCAAACGATTCTCTCTGCCTGATCTCCGCACGTAATAATTTCTCTATTTAGTAACTCTTCTTATAGTAATATAACCGACCTTATATCTCATATAAAATATATGTGATGGGTTTCAATCTTTATTAATAAAAAAGATATAGGCTTCGTTTGAGATAGTTTTCTTTCTTCTTCTTAAGGGAGCTTCCTAGTACAAAAATTTTGTACTAAGAAGCTGATTTAAGAAACAATAAAAAAGCCGTCCCAAATGAAGTCATAGTCTAACAATAGATTGTTAGCTCTCAGCCATAAATTTTATCTTTATAGTTGAAAATAGTGTAGACAATTGATACATTTAGAGCACATTGTATATATATATATATATATATATATATATATATATATATATATATATATATATATATATATATATATATATATATATATATATATATATATATATTATAAAATTCACGGTGGGGCCTACGCGTTAATATAAAAATACGGTTACAGTCCTTAGAAGGCTCCTCCAGCTCACTACTGTTCCAAAGAGCTACAAGCAGAAAAGAAAACAAAATTCCTATGAGCCGGTGGATCCTTTTCCTACGATTACAAAAAGAACCTAAGTAATAGCTCCCAAAAAAGGAAGAGCATAATAACATCTTTCAGCACAGTCTTCCTTCAAAAAAAAAAAAAAAAAAAAAAAAAAAAAAAAAAAAAAAAAAAAACAGAATAAACCAGAAAAAGAAATGCAAGAAACTAAAAGAGAGTACCTTGCAGTCGTAAAAGCTCACCCAATAAGTAGACCTGCTAGGCAAACTCCAAAAAGATATATGAGAAACATAGTTGCTGACATTAGCATAGAAAAAATTAGTATCCCTGTTAAACCTCAAAATGAAAAGGCCCCTGCCAGACAGTCTCCAAAAGGAAATATGATAAATATAGTAGATAACATCATCATTATAGCCAATACTATCCCTGTTAGAGCTAGAAATCCTCATCCTGAGCCAAATATAAACCCAAACACTCTTCCTCCAAATACAGCCACCTGTGGGCTCCGAAAATTCGGCCCCGGCCTCCGCTCGCTTTTCTTATTCGGCGAGGGAGTTTTAACGGAATAAGTTCCGGGGTAAATTTTGGAAGGCAGATGGGTTTGTAGATAAGACACTACCCAGAGATTTCGCCCTCATTTTGTGAAGACTTTATGATCTGAGTTCTGGTTTCCTATAGGCGCAAGCCCCTATAGTTAATTACCTCTCCCGATCACGAGAGAGAACTTTCGATTAAGGCTAGTCGTCGATCAGATACGTATAGAGATACGTGTTATCTGGCATATAGTAGCAGCAATGGATATGGAAATTGGATTTGAGAATTGATTGGATTTGGATATTTGGGAAGGGTTTGATATTTAAAATTGGAAATTTCACCATCTTGTACTTAAAGCGGATGGTGGGGGAATGGATGATAGACCCGATCAAGATCCCATGGTTCCGTCGTCCCGGGCCATCATGGTCCCTGGTCTACTTAGTCAGAGGAGGTAGTCGACCCAACCTGACAGAAGGATCCTTGTCGGCAGCCATGGGTTGCTTCGTCCAAGGGAACCTTGTAGACCTGGGTTGAATGTTTGTCTAAGGGGACAAATTTGAATTCACCTTAGCTAATAAAGGGCTTTGTGCCCTATCGATCATATCCTATTGATTCATATCTCAAGGATTTAACGCCATTAAGGAGTGTATTGGCTCTGGCCATAACCGCTATCTGTGGTGCCATTTGGCGGCAAAACCACTCGGTTCAGAGGGCCCCGGGTCATAACCGTTTACCTGCAGTGCCATTTGGCGGCGAAACTGCCGGTTAGAGGACACGTACCACGTCCTTATTGGCAAGAGATTGTTTGAGAATGGATCCTAGTGATATTTTCGACTAGGCATTTCGCTCTTTGTGAGCTGAAGTTGATTTTAATTTGTCCACCTCGACAAACTGTTGCGGAGGGTGGATGGATTTTGCTTTAAGCCTTTGATGGTTGGATTTCAAATTTTAAATATTTTTGGAATTTTGAATTTTGAGATTTTTGTGGAGTTTTTGGGTTTTATGGATTTTTATGGGTGGAGCTTTGGATTTTGATAGGCATTTGGATATTTGGGAGATATTTGAAAATGTTTGGAAACCCCTCCGGTTGAGATATGCATTCAACACGGCCATCATCGGGGTGTTTGGGGGTTATTTCTTTTTATGGATTGAACCTTGTCAACTCTGTCGGGCTGTCGACAGAGGATTGGGTTTTGTTGGCTTTGTGCCCTTATTAGTGAATTCTCATCGTTATAGGCATTAAAGGCATAATATGAATGTATTAAGATAAATATACCGGTCGCCGCAACCGTATATTTGTTCAATTGTTCGAACCCTGTCGACTCCTATTGATCAGTATAGAAGGATCGGGTTCGAACATGAATTCACTTGTTGACCCGCGTAGCATCCCTGGACGTCACGTGTGTACCAATAACACGCTCGCCGAGGCCCATGCGGGTATTTGATTATATTTTTCCCCTTAGTGTACCTATGTGTATACAAACTACGGTGCACGTGCGGGGGTATTCTTGGAATAAACACCTTCTGTCTGCTTGTACGAATGTTGCAGATCCGGTGGCGTGGCGTAGCAGCTTCTGGATAGGATTGTTCGCTGCTTTGTACAGGTAGACTGTCGTGCACTATTTGTTGATTTTCGTAGTCGGGTCATAGTACACTAACGAGTCTCCTGCCTTCAGTTGTAGAAGCTCGTAGGAGCTTATATTTTTTATGCATTATGCTGTGATTTTGGTCTTTACAATACAGCCACTACTGCTGGAGGTAGAAGTATTCATCCTTAGACTGAAGTTGACTACAGGATACTGCATTTACTGTAGTCTTTATGCATCTACCCACCAGTGACATATGGAACATACATCTGTCTGCGTAGAGAGATCGTATGTGTTGCAGATCTTTTATTTTTTGCTTGTAGAAGGCTAATATACTTGACTAATGCTAAGTGGTTATCGACTATAGGAATGATTTAGCATTCACTTTGGTGAATTGTCATCACTCATAGGTAACGTATTCTGTACATTTTGCAAGTTACTTGAAACTTGTCGAAGTCGTCATACTAGTCTTTATTAGTTATGAGCTAGCCAGTACCAATCATATTCTTCGTGACTTCTTTCAGTGTGCTATGCCATTGGATCACTATCTCTTCCATATGAATGATACAAATATTTTGCTACCATATGAAGATGGTTTAAATCATGTGCGATAAGTTTGCTCAATAACATTTGTCTTCCAATTGAAATAATAATCTCTTAATATCAATTGGAAGTCTTGTATAACAAATTACAATCATGCCATTACATTCATCCGTTGATTCTTACTTGCGTGGTCAACACTTATGAATGAGAACTATAGAATTTATTCATTCTCTAACATTGCTTGCAATCACTCCTCATTTATAGGCAATTTTAGTGATATTTGCATTCTAATTAACATGAAGGTTCTTCCACATTCATTTGAGAGCTTCATATTTTAATTGCAAATGCATTGGTTGGAATGAGATGTAGGAATCATAAGTCTCTCATTGCTTTTGAAAGTAGTCCATAACTTGCAAGATGGATTTTCTCATTGATATATGCTTGCAATCAAACATATACCCTTGTAACTATCTCAATAAATTGCATGAGTTTCAAATTTCATTTATGAATGAATGATGATTGCAAGTTCATTATTGTTGTCCACAAAGATACTCTATATTGAAGCTTGTAATCCAACTATGCATGAATTATACTTTATTCATTAGTTATTGATTGATTCTTCCAAGTAAAATATACTTGGATTTCCTCCTTCATGAGTCTCATGCTTGTATGTTTGAGATTTAATTTTAATATTTTCCACAAGATCATTTAGTATTCACTTTCAAATTGAAATGATATTTCTCATTTTGAAAGCTTAGAATTATGGTTCAAATCAATCATTATATCATTTGATTAAATATTTACTCAAGTTAAGAGCAATATCATTTGAATCCAATTTAGATTTGATTCCAAATCTTGCTCATTTGATGTTCAAATTAGTGTCCAAAACAAGTTCAGGCCCAATATGAGCCTCTTCTGTTCAAGTCCCCTGTTGTCCAAACGATGTTAAATATTTGTCCAAGTCTGAGTCTGAGTTCAAGTCCAAGTTCTATACAATCCCAAATTGAGTCCTCTTGCACTTTGTTCCAATGTTCATTTCAATTATTGTTATTTTTTTTTAAGTCTTGATTTTAAGCTTGATTGCATGCTCAAGTTATCCAAATTAGGTTCCAAAATTTGTCCAAGTCCCAAATTTCAATGAAAATTTCGGCAGCCTCCCGGCGTCTCCCCCGTTTAGGGGAAAACTACGGAAAACTGGGCCTCCCGCCACGCTAGAGAAAAGCGTGCACGGTAGGTGCCCTCGGACGAGGACACCGCGGCCATGAAATTTAGTTCCCCCACCACGCCAGAGAAAGGCGTGCATGGGTCTTCGGTACCTGTTGCAAAAGAGAAGCAGTGGTTTCCCCGCAAGCGGGTACTTATGGATATGCCGGTCTCGTCGTAGGCACCGCACCGGGTTCCCTTCCCACCACGCTAGAGAAAAGCGTGCATGAGTTGGTTTCCTGGTTCGACACTAACGTCGAGAATAGGATTTGGAACCGAGTCTCACTCGCCTACCTCGCCGTAGGTGTCGCGCTGGTTGCCCCTCCCACCACGCTAGAGAAAAGCGTGCATGGGCAGACCACCGACTCGACACGCATGCCGAGGTAGGGGAGAGAAACGATTCAAAAATCGAGACAAATATTTTTTTTTTGAAATTTTCTTTTCTTCTCTTTTTTTTTTTTAATTGGAAAGCTCTCTCCTCTTCTTCTTCCTCTTTTTTTTTTTTGCTTTCTCTTTTTTTCTTTTTTTTTTTTTACATAAGCACTCATACATACACAGATATACATACTAATGCACATTTATAAACTCAATGAAATTAGCTAAAGAAATACTAAATAACTATGAGATATGGATGGAAAAGAACATTCACTGTTTGGGCTCTTCCTCTTTTTCTTTTGTTTGCTTTGCCATTTTCTCATATTTCTTAATGGAAGCCTCGTCGATCAAGCAATGAGTACCTTTCTGAAGATAAAAATCAATGTAATTAGAACACCTGCAAATAAAATCTTTCCATTTATTTGACAGAAACATAGGCTTCTTTTCCATGTCAAATGCTGCATGAGATAAATCAAATCCAATAATGCAATTAACATTTGAAGTTAAATCAAATCCAATAGAATCTTGCTGAATGCTTTCATCTCTTCCTTCATAATTTTCCAATGAGGTTTATGCCGGTGAATTCCTTTTCTTCATCATAAGCTCTTCCATATTTATTACTATTAAGCCTTGCAAGATCTACTCCACTAAATGCAGATTCATCTTGCCCAACAGTCCTTTCCAAACGTACAGGAGAATGAACTGCTCTCATTGATAAAAGAAAGGGAATTTGCTTCTCCATCACCTACCTCATTATAATCTCTTTGAGATTCTCCATTTCTTCCTCAACCATTTGCCGATATTGACGTGCCTGCATGCCTATCTCAGATTTCTCCTTTTGAAGCCGCAATATCATTACCATGACTTCAATTGCAGCACTGGCAGCTGCATTTCTCTCCTCCAATTCAAGACACGGTGTTGCACGAGCACCTCTGTCCTCCTCAAGCTCTTTCGCATTGGCACAAGCATGCAGCAAAGAACAAGTAAACTCATTTGGTTTACAATTGAGATCCTTCATCTCAGCAAGTATCTTCTCTACTTGCTTCCCAGAGTTTTCCACGAGCCAATGCAGCCATCAAAGCATTGTAAGTGGACAGATACGGCCCAATTCCAGCAGTACCACATCAACCTCAAGGACTACAACGTTGTAAGTGAACAAATGGGAGATGACTTCGGTTGAGGCAGTGGATGTGAGATCCTTTGGGAACAGGGAGGAGGGGAAGAAGGTCAGCAAGGAGTCCTTTGTACATCGTGGAATGTGGAGGTTGGGATGTCCATGAATTTTGGAGATCTACTGATATGCTCTAGTCGTGTGGAGCTTCGAGCCGATGAAGGGATTCTGCCAGATTTGATGAATCGGAGCAGGTTGAAGCCTCATGACGGGAAGCTACAGTGGAGCCAGATCATGTAATCACAACGTGGCCGGCTTGTAATTCTAAGGGAGAGGTAAGGACGGAAAGGCTTTCGTGGATTTGGCACAGGAGTTTGAGAAGTCGGGAGAGGTGTGGAGGAGGATTCGGCTTTCAAACGGGTTTCGGCCTTGGCAGTGGAGGAGAGATCGTGGACCTTGCCTCAAGTTGCTTTGGAGAGGAGGGGCCGTGAGCTGCAGGGAAGCTTGGGAGTTCGGACAGAGCAGGTGACGGAGAAGCAAAACGGGTGGGGCGGTTCTGTGTAATTTTTTTTTAACAAAATGGCTTGCATGAAATGGGAGAACTCCAACAGCTGAAGGACTCGTCTTACACCTTATTTCAATGACAAGGGCTGCATTTCAAGAAGCGAGGTTTCAGCGGATTTTCAGGGATTTCTAACAGGATTTTGATTCAAACGAGGTTTAGAATTAATGAGATTTTGATGTTTCATTTGATTTTTTCCTTGTTTTGGTACCTGCTCTTTGCTCAAATTTAATAAGTTAATATCCATTTTAATGATATATCATTAGAACAGTAATTTAAAATGACAGGATTGCACTAATAAGTAAAAAAAAAATCCTCTTAATTTGTGTGTTGTTCTCGATCTGTGTGTCGAATGCATTGTTTAATGTGTCGATTTCGGAGAATCTCAAAATTAAATAAATTAATAGTGGATTTAGGGTATTGCTGATGTTTCGATCACAACGACGTAGTCCGTTTTGCGATCGGACGTCATTTGGGTGGCGACGAGGCTTAATTCCTTCGAAATGCCTGTTGTCTCGATTTGCGCGCAAAACCTCATTCGAACAAATTGACAGTGCATTCATAGTATTGACGGTGCTTCGAACACAATGACGCAGTCCATTTTGCAATCGGACATCATTTGGGCAACCTCGAGGCCTCTTTTCTCGGTATGTGTGTTTTGCTTCGAGATTCGTGCCACTTCTATGGATACTTCAAATTAAATAAAAAAAGCAGTTTTTAAAGGTTAATAACGTTCCAGACGCAATGGCGCAGTTCGTTTATTGATCAGACATCATGTCGTCTCCGAATAGGCAAAATTCCTTGATATGCGCACCTTCACATCATATTTTATTCACCTTTGAAATTTACGACGCTACCTTAAATGATCCAATTTGATCAAATAAAATATAGACTCTTAATCCCGACGACGTTCCGGATGCAATGGAACTATCTGTTTATCGATCCAACGTCGTTTCGTCACCGACGAGGCTAATTTCTCTCGTAGTGCGTTCCTTCGCATCAAATTTGGATCACCTTTGAAATTTGCGACACCACCTCAAACAATCCAATTTCATCAAATAAAATGTAGATTCTTAATGGAGACGATGTTCCGGACAGAATGACACTGTCCGTTTGTCGATCTGAAATTGTTTGGGCGACATTGAGGGCCAAATTCCTCGATATGCATGTTATTACCTTGGGATCCATATCACCATTACGATTGATCCCAATTATTCACAAAAGATTTATATTTTGAATGTCGAGGACGTTCCGGACGCAATGGCATAGTCTATTTCATGATCGGACATCATCTAAGCGACGTCGAGGCCTGATTTTCTCGAAATACGCGTTGTCTCGAAATTCATGTCACTCATTATGATGATCCAAATTGAACAAATAAAATACAATTTTTGAGTATTTGCAATGTTCTGAACACAATGACGAAGTCCGTTTATTGATCCAACATCATTTGATCAGCCTCGTGCTTTAATTTCGGGTGTCGGTCGTCTCTTTTGACCAATCTCATCCGATTCAATTACGAGGGGCCTCAACCTAGCAGAATTTGACGTCCTGATCGCAACGACACAATCTGTTTGGCAATCAGAGGTTTTTTTTAACTTTCAAGTGACTCATGGTGCCAAGGTGCGTAATGCTTTATTCGCCAATTGGGGCCCTTTCTCACGTGGTTTGAGATATAGGGGTCAACAAATGCCCCCCAACAAATGTGGTTCGCGTCTAGAGCGAATCACGTTTGTTGTATGCTGATTGACCCTGTGGATCTCTAGATATTTGTTCTAGATGTCACACTAGGGATTCCATTTAGTGGATGTCCAAGAATTTGCTCGGATGTCACACTTAGGCTTTTTATTTAGTGGATCTCTAAAACTTGTTTAGATGTCACACTAGGATGTTCATTTAGTGGATCTCAAAAAATTTATTTGGATGTCACACTAATTTTTTTTCTCCACTGCTCTTTTAGACATGTCCATGGAAGGTTGATATATTGTCTTTGTAGATTGATGCTAGTGGATATTATCTGCTCAAGATTCTTCTATCATTTGGTTGTATTTTGATGAAATTTTAAATATTTATTTGGGGATCTCGGCATGCAGAGCGATGTCGACCCAAATAAATATTTAAAATGCCACCAGCCTTTAGGGACATTTGTAGATGTCATCCAGGGTGCTCCTTCTGCGGCCTTGGCCTGAGTCCTGAGATTTTGATCCTTCTATCCTATGCTTTGTGCTGTGGACTTGGTGAAGGGTTGTCTGATTTGTCTTTGGTGTCTTGTCAGAAAATTTGTACGCCTTCTGCCCTTTGCTTCTAGCTTTGGCGGGCTTGATGAAGGGGTAGATGCCAGTGACCTAAACCCTTAGGTTTGTACTAGGTCGGTGGCGAAGAGTCATCGGTCCTAAGCTTTGTGCATAACGGACTTGTTGATGACAAAATCCACTTAGTTCAGCCTTGGGCTTTGTGTGAACTATGGGATAATTTTCTTCGGTCCTTTGCTTTGTGCTTTAGCGGACTTGTTGAAGAATTTACAGGTTTTGGATTCAGTTGATAGTACCAAACATAGGTAGTATCTTGATCCTTAACCACTTGAGAAGACTTTAATCTGAGTCACTTGAGTTCATCAGATCGGGAGAGTTTGAATTTGACAGCTCTTCATCCTCTGGTTGCTGAAATGGGGGTTCCTCTACTGCGGCCTTTCTTATGGCTTGTTGCGTAGATGGAGCTGCCAGCGATCCGGCCATATTTGGGCTTGTTGGATCCGACCTCTTACACCCATTCTAGCTTCAGATTTGAGTTATGGGAATCGTGCTCCCCAATGCTGATTTTGCTGAAGTTGACAGATTTGGAGTCATCCTTTGTGGTTTTGGATTTTGGAGCCTACGAACATTCGGTAGTTGCTCGAGACTCATCCTTCCACTGAAACTTTAATTCTCCAGTCACTTAGGAGAATTTTGTAGACTACGATCACTTGAACTTGTCGAGTCAAATTTGCCTTCGTACTTCCTGCAGTCCCTACTGACGGGTTGACGAAGTGGGGGTTCCTCTACTACGGCCTTTCTTATGGCTTGTTGAGTAGATGGAGCTGCCAGCGATCCGGCCATATTTGGGCGTGTTGGATCCGACCTTTTACACCCATTCGAACCTTAAGCTTCAGGCTGTCGAAAGACTTCAAGCTTCTTCGGCTCAATTTTGTAGGAGTGTGTAGCCACGAAAGTCCCTTTCTTGACTTTTGAGTCTTGGTTTATTGTAGAAGGTGTTGTCTCTAACTCTTGAAAGACCACCTGCATATACTTTGGAAACAAATATTTGTATTCTTTAGCACAAAAGAACATTTGAATTGATAATTTTAAATATTTATTCGGGGATCTCGGCATGCAGCGCGATGTCGACCCGAATAAATATTTAAAATGCCCCCTATCTCACAGGGACATTTTGGATAGGCTTTGTATCTTTGAGATTTTAAATATTTATTTGGGGATCTCGGCATGCAGCGCGATGTCGACCCGAATAAATATTTAAAATGCCCCCAGTCTGATGTGGGATTTTGAAATGCATTCTTGCTACACAAGAGAATTTCAAAATGTAAATGTAAACATGCACTGATAATTATGCACATAAAACTTTGATAATTGCAAAGTACATTAGTCATGAAATTTTCATGCATAATACTTCTTTAAATGTCGACCGTTGATGGGCGGCATAGGCCTCTGACCGTTCAGATCGATCAACTGATATGCTCCTCCTTGGTACACTTTCTCGATGACGAAGGGGCCTTCCCAATTGGATACGAATTTGCCACCAATTTTTTGATGTGGAATGATTGGTCTTCTCAGCACTATGACCAATTCCCCTTCCTGAGTTCATCAAGTGCGTCGAGCTCTTTCATTCTTAAATGAGCATTCTTGGTTTCGGCAATCATCTGTTCTTCTATCTCCAATCTCATTCTCCTTGAAGCTTGCTTGATAGGTATGACATCTAGTTTGATGACTAATATGTGGATCGCCACATCAGGGGATAAGCTATACATCTTCGTGTATGTCCAGGCAAAGCAATCCTTGAATTCACAGAGAATCTCTTTCATTTTCTTCGCTTTCTCTTTGAGAAGAACGTCACTGATGCAAGTCGGGCGATGATCTTCTTTAGTCTAAGAGGATATAGTTGCAGATTGATGGGATTTATTTAAGGAATTCTCAAGGCGTAGACCATCAAGACTATTTTTTTTAATAGAAACCATCTTTAAGATCAACTTTTGATGAATTTCTTTAATGGTTGATCTCTAGGAGTACACACTAGATGTCACACCATTCTTTTAAAAAAAAAATTTCTAGAGATGTAGGTCTCTATATTTATTTTCACTTATGTCGGGACCTTTCAGTAGTGGATTCTTGAATATGCTTCCAAGTGTCACACTCCAATGCTCACCGTACATATCCTGATAAATTCTTTGCACTATCATCAAAATAGATGGTTGTTTTTCCTTCTATCGGGACCTTTCAGTGATGAATCTTTGGACATAAGGACCAAATGTCACATCCCGATGTTTACCGTATACATATTTATTCTTTTTTTACACTAACATCAAAAAAGATGATAGATTTTAGCTCTATCGGGATCTTTCAGTGATGGATCTTTGGACATAAGAACCAAATGTCACATCCTGATATTCACCGTACAGAGCTTTATTCTTTCTTTGCTCTACCATCATAAAAGATAGTAGTTTTTAACTCTATCGGGACCTTTCAGTGATGGATCTTTGGACATAAGGATCAAATATCACATCCTGATGTTCACCGTATAGAACATAGTATTTTAGCTGTTACTATAGCATTTAAATGACTAGCCAAAGATGGAATGAGAAACCAATCCCCAGCGGAGTCGCCAGAAATCTGGGGGCGACTCCGATTGTTGGCTTTTGGCTCTATCGGGACCTTTCAGTGATGGATCTTTGGATACAGGGACCAAATGTCACATCCTGATGTTCACCGTACAGAGCTCAATAATATCATTATATTTTTTTTTTGCTACTACTATAACACTGAGACAACTAGCCAAAGATGGAAAGAGAAACCAATCCCCAGCGGAGTCGCCAGAAATCTGGGGGCGACTCCGATTGTTGGCTTTTAGCTCTATCGGGACCTTTCAGTGATGGATCTTTGGATACAGGGATCAAATGTCACATCTTGATGTTCACCGTACAGAGCTCAATATTATCATTATATATATATATTTTGCTACTACTATAACACTGAGACAACTAGCCAAAGATGGAAAGAGAAACCAATCCCCAGCGGAGTCGCCAGAAATCTGTGGGCTCCGAAAATTCGGCCCCGGCCTCCGCTCGCTTTTCTTATTCGGCGAGGGAGTTTTAACGGAATAAGTTCCGGGGTAAATTTTGGAAGGCAGATGGGTTTGTAGATAAGACACTACCCAGAGATTTCGCCCTCATTTTGTGAAGACTTTATGATCTGAGTTCTGGTTTCCTATAGGCGCAAGCCCCTATAGTTAATTACCTCTCCCGATCACGAGAGAGAACTTTCGATTAAGGCTAGTCGTCGATCAGATACGTATAGAGATACGTGTTATCTGGCATATAGTAGCAGCAATGGATATGGAAATTGGATTTGAGAATTGATTGGATTTGGATATTTGGGAAGGGTTTGATATTTAAAATTGGAAATTTCACCATCTTGTACTTAAAGCGGATGGTGGGGGAATGGATGATAGACCCGATCAAGATCCCATGGTTCCGTCGTCCCGGGCCATCATGGTCCCTGGTCTACTTAGTCAGAGGAGGTAGTCGACCCAACCTGACAGAAGGATCCTTGTCGGCAGCCATGGGTTGCTTCGTCCAAGGGAACCTTGTAGACCTGGGTTGAATGTTTGTCTAAGGCGACAAATTTGAATTCACCTTAGCTAATAAAGGGCTTTGTGCCCTATCGATCATATCCTATTGATTCATATCTCAAGGATTTAACGCCATTAAGGAGCGTATTGGCTCTGGCCATAACCGCTATCTGTGGTGCCATTTGGCGGCAAAACCACTCGGTTCAGAGGGCCCCGGGTCATAACCGTTTACCTGCAGTGCCATTTGGCGGCGAAACTGCCGGTTAGAGGACACGTACCACGTCCTTATTGGCAAGAGATTGTTTGAGAATGGATCCTAGTGATATTTTCGACTAGGCATTTCGCTCTTTGTGAGCTGAAGTTGATTTTAATTTGTCCACCTCGACAAACTGTTGCGGAGGGTGGATGGATTTTGCTTTAAGCCTTTGATGGTTGGATTTCAAATTTTAAATATTTTTGGAATTTTGAGATTTTTGTGGAGTTTTTGGGTTTTATGGATTTTTATGGGTGGAGCTTTGGATTTTGATAGGCATTTGGATATTTGGGAGATATTTGAAAATGTTTGGAAACCCCTCCGGTTGAGATATGCATTCAACACGGCCATCATCGGGGTGTTTGGGGGTTATTTCTTTTTATGGATTGAACCTTGTCAACTCTGTCGGGCTGTCGACAGAGGATTGGGTTTTGTTGGCTTTGTGCCCTTATTAGTGAATTCTCATCGTTATAGGCATTAAAGGCATAATATGAATGTATTAAGATAAAT
Organism: Dendrobium huoshanense; assembly: GCA_016618105.1. Lineage (NCBI taxonomy): Eukaryota > Viridiplantae > Streptophyta > Magnoliopsida > Asparagales > Orchidaceae > Dendrobium > Dendrobium huoshanense. Next base: position 682,231 of record CM028343.1, on the reverse strand, counting down.
ATACCGGTCGCCGCAACCGTATATTTGTTCAATTGTTCGAACCCTGTCGACTCCTATTGATCAGTATAGAAGGATCGGGTTCGAACATGAATTCACTTGTTGACCCGCGTAGCATCCCTGGACGTCACGTGTGTACCAATAACACGCTCGCCGAGGCCCATGCGGGTATTTGATTATATTTTTCCCCTTAGTGTACCTATGTGTATACAAACTACGGTGCACGTGCGGGGGTATTCTTGGAATAAACACCTTCTGTCTGCTTGTACGAATGTTGCAGATCCGGTGGCGTGGCGTAGCAGCTTCTGGATAGGATTGTTCGCTGCTTTGTACAGGTAGACTGTCGTGCACTATTTGTTGATTTTCGTAGTCGGGTCATAGTACACTAACGAGTCTCCTGCCTTCAGTTGTAGAAGCTCGTAGGAGCTTATATTTTTTATGCATTATGCTGTGATTTTGGTCTTTACAATACAGCCACTACTGCTGGAGGTAGAAGTATTCATCCTTAGACTGAAGTTGACTACAGGATACTGCATTTACTGTAGTCTTTATGCATCTACCCACCAGTGACATATGGAACATACATCTGTCTGCGTAGAGAGATCGTATGTGTTGCAGATCTTTTATTTTTTGCTTGTAGAAGGCTAATATACTTGACTAATGCTAAGTGGTTATCGACTATAGGAATGATTTAGCATTCACTTTGGTGAATTGTCATCACTCATAGGTAACGTATTCTGTACATTTTGCAAGTTACTTGAAACTTGTCGAAGTCGTCATACTAGTCTTTATTAGTTATGAGCTAGCCAGTACCAATCATATTCTTCGTGACTTCTTTCAGTGTGCTATGCCATTGGATCACTATCTCTTCCATATGAATGATACAAATATTTTGCTACCATATGAAGATGGTTTAAATCATGTGCGATAAGTTTGCTCAATAACATTTGTCTTCCAATTGAAATAATAATCTCTTAATATCAATTGGAAGTCTTGTATAACAAATTACAATCATGCCATTACATTCATCCGTTGATTCTTACTTGCGTGGTCAACACTTATGAATGAGAACTATAGAATTTATTCATTCTCTAACATTGCTTGCAATCACTCCTCATTTATAGGCAATTTTAGTGATATTTGCATTCTAATTAACATGAAGGTTCTTCCACATTCATTTGAGAGCTTCATATTTTAATTGCAAATGCATTGGTTGGAATGAGATGTAGGAATCATAAGTCTCTCATTGCTTTTGAAAGTAGTCCATAACTTGCAAGATGGATTTTCTCATTGATATATGCTTGCAATCAAACATATACCCTTGTAACTATCTCAATAAATTGCATGAGTTTCAAATTTCATTTATGAATGAATGATGATTGCAAGTTCATTATTGTTGTCCACAAAGATACTCTATATTGAAGCTTGTAATCCAACTATGCATGAATTATACTTTATTCATTAGTTATTGATTGATTCTTCCAAGTAAAATATACTTGGATTTCCTCCTTCATGAGTCTCATGCTTGTATGTTTGAGATTTAATTTTAATATTTTCCACAAGATCATTTAGTATTCACTTTCAAATTGAAATGATATTTCTCATTTTGAAAGCTTAGAATTATGGTTCAAATCAATCATTATATCATTTGATTAAATATTTACTCAAGTTAAGAGCAATATCATTTGAATCCAATTTAGATTTGATTCCAAATCTTGCTCATTTGATGTTCAAATTAGTGTCCAAAACAAGTTCAGGCCCAATATGAGCCTCTTCTGTTCAAGTCCCCTGTTGTCCAAACGATGTTAAATATTTGTCCAAGTCTGAGTCTGAGTTCAAGTCCAAGTTCTATACAATCCCAAATTGAGTCCTCTTGCACTTTGTTCCAATGTTCATTTCAATTATTGTTATTTTTTTTTAAGTCTTGATTTTAAGCTTGATTGCATGCTCAAGTTATCCAAATTAGGTTCCAAAATTTGTCCAAGTCCCAAATTTCAATGAAAATTTCGGCAGCCTCCCGGCGTCTCCCCCGTTTAGGGGAAAACTACGGAAAACTGGGCCTCCCGCCACGCTAGAGAAAAGCGTGCACGGTAGGTGCCCTCGGACGAGGACACCGCGGCCATGAAATTTAGTTCCCCCACCACGCCAGAGAAAGGCGTGCATGGGTCTTCGGTACCTGTTGCAAAAGAGAAGCAGTGGTTTCGCCGCAAGCGGGTACTTATGGATATCCCGGTCTCGTCGTAGGCACCGCACCGGGTTCCCTTCCCACCACGCTAGAGAAAAGCGTGCATGAGTTGGTTTCCTGGTTCGACACTAACGTCGATAATAGGATTTGGAACCGAGTCTCACTCGCCTACCTCGCCGTAGGTGTCGCGCTGGTTGCCCCTCCCACCACGCTAGAGAAAAGCGTGCATGGGCAGACCACCGACTCGACACGCATGCCGAGGTAGGGGAGAGAAACGATTCAAAAATCGAGACAAATATTTTTTTTTTGAAATTTTCTTTTCTTCTCTTTTTTTTTTTAATTGGAAAGCTCTCTCCTCTTCTTCTTCCTCTTTTTTTTTTTTTGCTTTCTCTTTTTTCCTTTTTTTTTTTTTACATAAGCACTCATACATACACAGATATACATACTAATGCACATTTATAAACTCAATGAAATTAGCTAAAGAAATACTAAATAACTATGAGATATGGATGGAAAAGAACATTCACTGTTTGGGCTCTTCCTCTTTTTCTTTTGTTTGCTTTGCCATTTTCTCATATTTCTTAATGGAAGCCTCGTCGATCAAGCAATGAGTACCTTTCTGAAGATAAAAATCAATGTAATTAGAACACCTGCAAATAAAATCTTTCCATTTATTTGACAGAAACATAGGCTTCTTTCCATGTCAAATGCTGCATGAGATAAATCAAATCCAATAATGCAATTAACATTTGAAGTTAAATCAAATCCAATAGAATCTTGCTGAATGCTTTCATCTCTTCCTTCATAATTTTCCAATGAGGTTTATGCCGGTGAATTCCTTTTCTTCATCATAAGCTCTTCCATATTTATTACTATTAAGCCTTGCAAGATCTACTCCACTAAATGCAGATTCATCTTGCCCAACAGTCCTTTCCAAACGTACAGGAGAATGAACTGCTCTCATTGATAAAAGAAAGGGAATTTGCTTCTCCATCACCTACCTCATTATAATCTCTTTGAGATTCTCCATTTCTTCCTCAACCATTTGCCGATATTGACGTGCCTGCATGCCTATCTCAGATTTCTCCTTTTGAAGCCGCAATATCATTACCATGACTTCAATTGCAGCACTGGCAGCTGCATTTCTCTCCTCCAATTCAAGACACGGTGTTGCACGAGCACCTCTGTCCTCCTCAAGCTCTTTCGCATTGGCACAAGCATGCAGCAAAGAACAAGTAAACTCATTTGGTTTACAATTGAGATCCTTCATCTCAGCAAGTATCTTCTCTACTTGCTTCCCAGAGTTTTCCACGAGCCAATGCAGCCATCAAAGCATTGTAAGTGGACAGATACGGCCCAATTCCAGCAGTACCACATCAACCTCAAGGACTACAACGTTGTAAGTGAACAAATGGGAGATGACTTCGGTTGAGGCAGTGGATGTGAGATCCTTTGGGAACAGGGAGGAGGGGAAGAAGGTCAGCAAGGAGTCCTTTGTACATCGTGGAATGTGGAGGTTGGGATGTCCATGAATTTTGGAGATCTACTGATATGCTCTAGTCGTGTGGAGCTTCGAGCCGATGAAGGGATTCTGCCAGATTTGATGAATCGGAGCAGGTTGAAGCCTCATGACGGGAAGCTACAGTGGAGCCAGATCATGTAATCACAACGTGGCCGGCTTGTAATTCTAAGGGAGAGGTAAGGACGGAAAGGCTTTCGTGGATTTGGCACAGGAGTTTGAGAAGTCGGGAGAGGTGTGGAGGAGGATTCGGCTTTCAAACGGGTTTCGGCCTTGGCAGTGGAGGAGAGATCGTGGACCTTGCCTCAAGTTGCTTTGGAGAGGAGGGGCCGTGAGCTGCAGGGAAGCTTGGGAGTTCGGACAGAGCAGGTGACGGAGAAGCAAAACGGGTGGGGCGGTTCTGTGTAGTTTTTTTTAACAAAATGGCTTGCATGAAATGGGAGAACTCCAACAGCTGAAGGACTCGTCTTACACCTTATTTCAATGACAAGGGCTGCATTTCAAGAAGCGAGGTTTCAGCGGATTTTCAGGGATTTCTAACAGGATTTTGATTCAAACGAGGTTTAGAATTAATGAGATTTTGATGTTTCATTTGATTTTTTCCTTGTTTTGGTACCTGCTCTTTGCTCAAATTTAATAAGTTAATATCCATTTTAATGATATATCATTAGAACAGTAATTTAAAATGACAGGATTGCACTAATAAGTAAAAAAAAAATCCTCTTAATTTGTGTGTTGTTCTCGATCTGTGTGTCGAATGCATTGTTTAATGTGTCGATTTCGGAGAATCTCAAAATTAAATAAATTAATAGTGGATTTAGGGTATTGCTGATGTTTCGATCACAACGACGTAGTCCGTTTTGCGATCGGACGTCATTTGGGTGGCGACGAGGCTTAATTCCTTCGAAATGCCTGTTGTCTCGATTTGCGCGCAAAACCTCATTCGAACAAATTGACAGTGCATTCATAGTATTGACGGTGCTTCGAACACAATGACGCAGTCCATTTTGCAATCGGACATCGTTTGGGCAACCTCGAGGCCTCTTTTCTCGGTATGTGTGTTTTGCCTCGAGATTCGTGCCACTTCTATGGATACTTCAAATTAAATAAAAAAAGCAATTTTCAAAGGTTAATAACGTTCCAGACGCAATGGCGCAGTTCGTTTATTGATCAGACATCATGTCGTCTCCGAATAGGCAAAATTCCTTGATATGCGCACCTTCACATCATATTTTATTCACCTTTGAAATTTACGACGCTACCTTAAATGATCCAATTTGATCAAATAAAATATAGACTCTTAATCCCGACGACGTTCCGGATGCAATGGAACTATCTGTTTATCGATCCAACGTCGTTTCGTCACCGACGAGGCTAATTTCTCTCGTAGTGCGTTCCTTCGCATCAAATTTGGATCACCTTTGAAATTTGCGACACCACCTCAAACAATCCAATTTCATCAAATAAAATGTAGATTCTTAATGGAGACGATGTTCCGGACAGAATGACACTGTCCGTTTGTCGATCTGAAATTGTTTGGGCGACATTGAGGGCCAAATTCCTCGATATGCATGTTATTACCTTGGGATCCATATCACCATTACGATTGATCCCAATTATTCACAAAAGATTTATATTTTGAATGTCGAGGACGTTCCGGACGCAATGGCATAGTCTATTTCATGATCGGACATCATCTAAGCGACGTCGAGGCCTGATTTTCTCGAAATACGCGTTGTCTCGAAATTCATGTCACTCATTATGATGATCCAAATTGAACAAATAAAATACAATTTTTGAGTATTTGCAATGTTCTGAACACAATGACGAAGTCCGTTTATTGATCCAACATCATTTGATCAGCCTCGTGCTTTAATTTCGGGTGTCGGTCGTCTCTTTTGACCAATCTCATCCGATTCAATTACGAGGGGCCTCAACCTAGCAGAATTTGACGTCCTGATCGCAACGACACAATCTGTTTGGCAATCAGAGGTTTTTTTTAACTTTCAAGTGACTCATGGTGCCAAGGTGCGTAATGCTTTATTCGCCAATTGGGGCCCTTTCTCACGTGGTTTGAGATATAGGGGTCAACACCACCCCAACTAATAAACACCGCAGCACCAACAACAAAAAAGCAAAGCCCATATGTTGACCTCATTTTTATATGAGGTCACTCTTAACTCCTCCCTGAGTCCTAGAACCTAGGATTTTCCTAGTTCCTAGCCCTTAGGCTCAATTCAAATCTTAACTCAATCCAAATCCAGAACTCATAGACTAAAGACTTAGGTCCTAAAGCCCTTTCTAGATGATTTTTTTCCATAACCTTGAAACCCAGTCTTTTAGCATTTGATTCAGGATATGTAATTTTCATATTGATGTGACATGTCTCTAATGTCAACCCTCTATATTTGAGCTCATTTGAAGGACTCTAACCCTTTAAACTTAATCCAACTCTAATGTTGCAAAACTTTTAAATATTTACAATTCATGCCACTAGGCCTTTCACCTAGTGGAATTTGACTTTGGATCCGCCTCCAAATCTTTTTATCCCTCCTAATACTTTGATATTGACTTGTTAAGCAATGATTTACATCTTTTTAGATTCAATTTGACCCAGAATTGACTTGAGACCAAAATGACCAAAATGCCCTTAAATGGGGATTTTTTTACTTTTGGCCTAAATTTAACTTGATTTGACTTATCAACCTTTGAAATCTTCTTCAAATATCATTCCAATGAATCCTAAATGACTTTAGGAATACATTAAATCCAAACTTACTCTTTGGTTTGACATGGTTGACCAAGTCAACCATGATTGACTAAATCAACCCTTTAACCCAACACTTGTCAATTTTAACCATTCTAATGATTTTGAATCAATTCAACTCATCAAGATTGGTCAATTATACACCCTTGACTTCAAATTCCTTGGCATGATGTCTTGTAGCACTCTTGACATCCCTCATGCACATCCTTGTCACCATTGACTAGTCAACAAGTCAATGGGTAAAAAATAACCCTTGAAATGAGACCATAGCTTGGCCACCTCATCATCCCATAAAGCAAACCCTTTCTCCAAGCCAAAATCTCCTTTTGGCTGATGGGAATATATTTTTCCCTCCATAATTGATCATTAAACAAGCTCTATTAACCAAGCCAAGCATTGGTTCATCCAAATGGGGGAAAGGTGTGGTCCCTCTTCCCATGGACCAAGAGAAGTCACACTAAAATATCAACCCTATTCCATAGCTTTGGGAAGCATAGGGGACACTTGGCACTCATTCAAAACCACTCCAAATCAAATCTCAACCATCCAATCCAAAAGCCAAAGGTAAAGTGGGGGAAAATTTGACCTAAAGGTGGCTTCTTCATCATTCCCTCTCATATCATCAAAATCTCCAAACTCCGGCAGCCCTCAACCTTCTAAGAACTCCTCCCATACACTCCAGCACATTCCAAGGCCTTCCCAAGCTTTTCCCAACCATTTTCAAGCCTCAAATCACTATTTTAGTGAGGAAAGAGCATTCTAGAGAGAGAAATAGGACTTTCCAATATAACTTTCGATCCAGCAAAATACAACTTTTGGAGTCTTCATCAAAGTTGTCGAGGATTGCTGCAGCTTTCCAACAAGCCAAAAATCTCAAACATCCGGCAGTTGGATCGTAAGTTATGCTCATTTTAAGTTTAAATTTTAATTTAAAACTGTAGCGATTTTACAATGAATGGAGCCTCCATACTCCAGGCATTGTAAGATAATATTTCCCTCTAGCTACAGTTCAAATTTTGTGCAATTTCGTTGAGTATTTTGAAAGATATGAGCATTTAAAGATTTCTATTCAAAATGAACTAGAGAAGATCTGGACCGTCCGATCGAAGATCAGACGGCTAAGATCTGGGTATACCATCCGGCTTCCTCCAGGTTTGAACGTGGGTCATCCCACGGTCTGGGAGGGTGACGTGGCGTCACACCACGCCGCCACGTCACCGTCAGCTGATTTGACCCAAATTTGAATAAAAAATGCTTTAAATACTCTAAATCTTCCAAAATTTACAGAAAATCGAATTTGACACCAAATAGAGCGTTCTTGGGCTCCTTGGAAAGATAATCTAATGTAGTATGTATTAAAATTAAAATTATATTGATTTGATATCAATATTGTGAGATATTTAAGTTTATTTGAATTTCATTTATTGTAATTTTCTCACAATCCAGTGATCAAATAAAGCCCAAATTTTGGTGGATGATTATTGAGTATCTTAGACATGTTCAATAATTTTTCTAGGTACATATGCTCAATAGATATCTGTGATATGAATTTTTAAGGTAAAGGGTCTATTTTTCATCCTAAACATTTAAAAATTTATAACTCCTTAGGCTTTTAGTATTTTATTGTGATATTTCTTTGGTATGACTGAATGTATGTCAGGGTTATACACACCAAGTTTCATGCCTATTTGAATAGTAGAGACACCTAGGAAAAATAATTAAGGAAATATCTAGAAAACTTAGAAAATTCATAGGGGATTGTACACACACCCAATAGGGGTGAAACTTGAACATAGTAAACTTAGTGACATCAGATACCTTAGGTTTAAATTTTACTCAATTTGGAGGTCATTAAGTTAGAAAATTGAGCATGTCAAATTTCAGCCCCTTTAAGGACTTAAAAAATTCAATAAATTATCATAAATTTATATTAATTTCAAAAAATACCCATAATACCTCTAATCAATCATATTTCAACTCTTAATCATTGAAAATTTAAATTCCTTTAATTTGACATTAAAATCTACTTTAATTTAATTTTAATCAAGATCAATGTTTAATCAATTTTAATTAATTAAAAATTATTAAAAATCCAAAAAAAATCTTTAAACACTTTCTGATCTCTCTTTAGATCATTTTTTATCTTTGGAGTTAATTTCAAGAAGTTTGGGACTCATTTGGGATCAAATCACTAAAATGATCCTTAATTGAAATAATTTAATAATTTCAATAAATACCCAAACTTCCAAAATTCATAACAAATTGAAGAAAATTAAAAAACAATTAAACTCAGTGGATAATGACTCTAATTAAAATCTAGTATTTTCCAAAAATTTTAAACCCCCAAAATCTGGTCAAAGTCAAAAAGTCAATATTTTGGTCAACTCTAGATCAAAATTGGGTCAAAAATTCTAAAAATCATAACTTTTGATAGAAAACTCCAAATTGAATGTGCCACCTGTCTAACAACTCATAAAAAGGTCTAGTATTTGTTAAAAATTAGATACTCTTAAGATTAATCCTAATTTTAAAAATCAAATTTTGACCCCTTAGTTAACATATCCGGATAACCTCTAAAACTTATTAACTCCCCCCTAAACTCCAACTTTTTATTAATAGGTTAATAAAATCCTCAACCAACCCATTAAAATCAGTATCTAACTCCCCTTAATATCAATCCACTCCTTTAATTCTAACAAATATAGAGTAACTTAATAAACCCCGATTACTACTGGGTAACCCAGGCCTACGAGGCTATTAGCTTAGCCCCAAGGAAGGTGAAATAAACTTCACGGCCTCGGTGTGAAACAAAGGTGGTAATCAATCAAATTTTAAAATATATTTAATTAAAAAAAAATCTTAATATATTAATACTTAAACCTTAATTTAAATCCCCTTTTAAGCCTTAACAAACTCAGAATTTTTAGATAACTCCTAACTAATCACCCAACTTAGGATCTACCACAGCCACATGACCTTTTACACACACTTTAAATGATGTGCTAAGACAACCAACTCTAGATCTAGGTTAGGCCGGTGTTTATTTTACTGCTGTGTGCCGGATTTTTCATAGTTTTCACTGTATGTTGTGGATGAAATTGCTTTGCTGTGTCTGTTTATTTTTTCTGCACTATGTGGATGGATTGATGTGTTTGGCGACTAGATTACTCTTAGGTTAGGTACGATCTGGATGTTCACACAATTTTTTGCAGGTGGCCACGCTCATGCAGGGCAATAAAAAGGGGGCTAAATTCATAAAAAAAAATATAACTGTTATAAATGCTTGTACAGGTGCTTCAGCTGCTAAATCCCCCAAACAAAAAGAGCGTGGCCAGTGTGTTACTTTCTTTTCTGCACATATATAACTGCTTGGGAATAACTGCTCCTTATTTATTAACTGTTTAGGATAACCCTGCAGGTGAGTCTAAATTTTTATTTTCAAGAAAATGTAATTTGTGTAATTATTAAGTGTTGTGAAAGTTAATTTTGAGTTGGGATATATAGGTCCAAAGCTTGGACTCCGAAGAAAAAAGGATGCCCCTTAGGGGAGTAGACCTTTTATATTTGGAGATCCAAATTTGGGCCACACTTCTTCCCTACCCAAAGGGGAAAGAGTGTCCTTCCCTTTAAAGGAAGTGCCCTTTTATCCATTTGGGTAGTCTACTACGAAGGATCCAAGAAGCCTGAAGTAAAGGAGCCCAAAGATGAACAAGATTGAAGACCTAAAGATTGAGAATATCCCACTCAAAACTACTTGCGTCATTACTAGGTTTAGAATCCGGGTTGTTGTCAGTGGTGCCCAGCCACTTTACTTTCTGTAAAATTCTGGTTTGTAATAAGCAAGACAACTTTGCCTATGAATATTTATTGATTAATTAATATTTGATGTGATGAATTGATTGCCTTTAGGACTGCTTGCTTTTCTTAGTTTTTTGGCGATTGTGTGCCGCTTTTATTTTCGCCTGGATACGTGAGGCTCATAAGGGTGTGAAAGTTTTATACTCATAACTTTAAAAGTATAAAATTTTAGTGAGTCTAAATAACATAGAAAGATAACGAATATAGAGAAGTAGCCAGGGATCGACCCCGGGGTCGCATGCATATTTCTGCATTATTCTTTACTTGTTTTAGACCCTTCCCCGCCTGCGGGTAGAGTCCGGATAGTCTGACCTATGAGGACGAGGTGCCGGACCTGGGGAAGTCCAGTCTTCTAAAAAAATATTATTTTCTAAGCCTATTTTTAAAAAATTTCAAGCATACCTGATTTAGAGTTATTAACCAGCATGCATCGCATTAGAAATAAATTAAAAGAGTCAAAATTTTAATTTCATCAGTTTTAGCATTTTAGCACCCAACATAAGTCAAATGGGGCCAATTAGGAGAATCTTTAGATGTCGGCCCCAACTCTCCAAAACTTTAAATATAACGTCCCTACCACTCTTTCATAAAAGACCGAACTCATCTTTTTTAAATCGATTAGGTGGTTGGCTGGCTCCCCAATCCAGGCCGGTGTAAGTCCAGAGCTTGCATTGCATTAGTTAGGATCGGACGACTGTGGTCCAATGTCCAAATTAGATTTAGAATCCGGGGCAGATCTTTGATTATAAGACCCCAGACTTCGGGAATATAGTCTCAAATTTCTAATAAAATGCTCAACTTTAATTACATTTCAACCCAAAACATAAAGCCCAACACTTAGATTAAGTTGGGACACTTACGAATGGTTCTGGAATCCCAAAGTGTCCCCTACCTCTCCTCCTTTAATTCTGTTAATAACTGCTCAATTTTTATCCATTCCCTGTTGAATTTCCAAAATTCATCTTTTTGATATCACTCCTAGAAGATCTAATGAAATTCTGCCACCATTTTAATCGGGAGTTTTCGTAGGAGATTCTATCTACCTACGATATAATTAACTACGAGGGCTTGCGCTCGTAGGAGAATTGGAACCGCACACGCATCTGATTTTAAAACTAATTCTTTCCTAAAATCTTATTAGATTTCTTTGGAAAAAGTAAAAAAATGATTGTTGGTATTACATTAGAAGAATTATCATTGAGTGGTGTCATCTCCCTTTGGGGAGATATATCCTTCTTTGATAAGGCTTTGGATGCGAATTCGACGATCATACTTCTTGAATATCGTAATCATATATTTAGTTAAACTTCACTCTGTTCCCTCGGGGCCATACAATGTTCTCTTTAGAATCTGATCTTGATATTCAAGATGAGTTTCATAATTCTAAGTCTGAACATCGTTATGAAATTTTATTTTCATATTTCGGGATGATATACTTTTTCTACCGAGTTGATTCGACTTCAGAGTTAGAATTAAATCTAAGTTTTAAGATTCCCAAAGAAAATCAATATTTTCGAAACATGTTTTCAAAATTCCACCAACACCATCCTGAATGATATAGAATAAAAGACCGAGGAAAGGTCTGCAAATCATGTGATTATGGACAGTAAAAATAATACCCATTAACTTAGAATCACCATTCCACTCAAAACCAAAAAAAGAGTAAAACCAACACCTATCAATGGAAAAACAGATCCAACAATTCACAATCTCGTACAGGCCGCCAAAAACAAAAATGCAAATCAAACTAATAATCGAGTTCACAGCTGTAAGACAGATCATGCCAGCCACAATATAAAATTAACCCAACATTAGCAAGAAAGAACACAACAAAAACTAACAAAAACAACAAAATAAATCACCCACACCGAATATAAGGAACCCCCCTAATGTCCAGCAAGATCATCCCTTTAAGAGGAGAAGGGATGTTAGTAGTAGGTAGCTCTTGGTAGTGATCATTAGTAGAGCCAAAGTTTGCCAACAAATCTGCACAAACATTACCTTCCCGATAAACAGGGGATATGATAAAATTAAAACTAGATAAAAGCATTTTAATTTTTCGGATACAGTAGAAATCTTAGGGTAAACCGCATTAGGATTAGAAATGGCCTGAATAGCAATTTTGGAGTCCACTTCAATATGCACATACTGAATACCCATACTCAAACAAATATTTAACCCTTGGGATATACCCAAGAGTTCAGCAGTTAAGACAGAATTAGTAGAAATAGGACCAGCAAAAATAGCAATTGGATTACCGGAAGAATTCCGGATAATACCACCCAAACTAGCAGTAGTCTTCCCAACAGAACCATCCGTATTTAACTTAACATAACGAGGGGCAGGTTTAAGCCATTTTACAATACGATCCTCCTTAGTAATATTAAAGACATTGAACTCAATACCAAAATAGTTAGCCAAGCGATTACAGTTTTTTGAATTTTTATAAGAAAGAAGATTAACAGCTAATAAACTCAAAACTTTATTCCTAACATTGTTAATGATCTGATTAGCCCAAAATTTCATATTATTGTGCTTAGAATAATTTCTAGCTTTCCAAATGTACCAAATAACCAAAATAGGAATTAAATGTAAAATATGCCCTTTACTTTTAGAAAACCAGATTTCAAGGATCTCCTTTAAAAGGTAATGTTCACTAAAGTTATTCAGATCAGCTAGATTGAAAAAATGATTCCAAACCTGTCTAGCAATCATGCTGCTAACAAAAACATGTTGGATACTCTCAATATTAAAATAGCATTGACATTTGGAAGCAAAAGAAAAACCTTTCTTGTAAAGATTGATATCCACGGGCAAATAACCTTTAAGGCATCTCCAAGTAAGCAAAGAGTAAGATAAAGGAATCGTATTATGCCAAAGAGAGCCAAATATGTGAGAGACATCACCTTTAATACGAATATCATCCCAAGCTTTTTTACTACTAAACTTACCAGAAGCCGAAATGTTAAAAAGGATGCTGTCTTGATTATTCAAATTTAAAGGAATACTAACAATTTTATCAAAAATATTGCTAGGAACATCATCACGAAGTTTAGCATGATTCCAATCCCCATCAATAAAATAATCATTCACTTTGGTATTAGCAAAGGTAAAGGTATTAAGATGAGTGTCAATCGAAGCGCACCCCAACCAGTTATCTTGCCAAAAGACACATCCCCATTCCCAATCCCTCATTGAATAAATTTCTCGGCTTCCCATTTGATTTTACAAAGTCTTTTCCAAACAGAAGAATCAGTATTTTTAAAATGGCAAACAAGAGGGTTAAGATCCTTACAATACTTAACTTTTAAAAATTGAGCCCATAAACTCTTATTAGATCTAAACCTAAACCAAAGTTTATGAGAAAACACTTGAACAGTATCAAGAATGGACTTACAACTAAGAGATCCTTCTTTAAAAACCCCGCAAACTTTCTTCCAATTAGCCCAATTAATGCAAGCTTTATTATTAGTGGCTCCCCAAAAAAACTTGTTTATCATTTTTTCCATTCTCATACAAACAGTGGACGGAGGCTGCAAAGTATGAAACAGAAATATAGGAATGGAATTAAGAACACTTTTAATTAAAGTTAATCTACCACCAAAAGAGAGAAAATTGGAAGACCAATTAATGAATTTTTTTGAAATATAGAAAAAATGTTTTCAAAAAGAGAAATATTCTTTCTGCCTTTAAAAAGAGGAGTCCCAAGATATTTAATAGGCAAAGAAGAGGAGCTAAACCCACACACTCTTTTAATCCTATCATGCCTGATATTGTTCACAGAATTGCTAGTAATGAAGTTGCTTTTATCCCTATTAATATATAAACCACTGATATTCTGAAAATCAAATAAAAATTGGGTTAACAATTTAACGTTTTTAATAGCAGCATTGAAAAATATTATAAAATCATCAGCAAAACTAAGATGCGTAATAGGAAAACCACCAGCAGTATGAAAACAAAGCTTAGGATGTATTTTGAAAAGTCTCTCAAGACCTCTAGAGAGGTACTCCATAGCAATGATAAACAGAGAAGGAGACAAAAAGGGTCCCCTTGTCTAAGCCCATGTGTAGAGTTAAAGAAACCATGCTTGGAGCCATTAATGATGACATAAAAGAAATAATTTTCAATACTATTTTTAATCAACAATATAAAATTTTGATTGAAGCCAAATATAGAGAGAATATTGTTGAGGAAATCCCAATTTAAATTGTCATAAGCCTTAGTGGTATCAAGTTTGAAAGGAATATTACCACCAGTGATTTTAACATTAATGTCATGCACCATCTCTTGCGCTAATAAAATATTATCAAAAATGCTCCTGCCTTTAACAAAACCCGTTTGGTTAGGGGAAATGATTTTAGGTAAAATTAATTAAAGATAATCTAGAAGCAATAATCTTAGCAACAAGCTTGTTAAAGAAAGTACACAGGCTAATAGGTCTAAAGTCATTCCAGAAAGAGGTGTTATCTTTTTTAGGGATAAGCAAAATATTGGTAGAGGAGAAAAATTTGGGGTAGGGATTCCCATTAAAGAAATCCTGCACAACATCAATAACATCCTCTTTAATAATATCCCATATTTTGATAAAAAATTTAGTAGAAAAACCGTCCGGGCCAGCAACCGAATCCCCATTCATGTCCTGAATGGTATTCTAAATCTCTTCTTCCACAGGAGTTTGAGTGAGCAAAAGATTATCATGATCATTCACTATGCACGGAATAACATCAGAAAAAGAGATAGAATTATCGAAATTATGACCATTGAAAATCCCTTTAAAAAACTCAACACCAGAGAGAGCTATAGAGTCTTCCGTATCATAAACAAAACCTTGGTTATCCACCAATCTGTTAATATGACTTTTGATTCTATTTTTGTTCACTAAAGCATGAAAGAAAGTTGTATTTCTATCACCATCCAAAAGGATGGAGGAAGAAGTCTTTTGTTTCCAAAAAATTTCTTCCTGATCCTGCAAATTGAAAAGCTCAAGTTTAGCATTATCAAGATTCACAAGATTAATATCAGAGGGAAGGTCCTGATACAAAGCGTCAAGCATCACAACCTTAAGTTCTGCTTCTTTAATATTATCAAAAATATTTTTAAAGACATGCTTGTTCCACCATCTAAGTAACCGCTTCAGTCTACTCAACTTAGCCCAAAGTCTAGACATACCATGCACATTATTATCGGAAAACACATTAGCATGCCAATTAGGAGAAACAACATTAATGAAATCAGAGTGGTTCAGCCACATATTCTGAAATCTAAAAGATAAAGAAGGTTTAACTTTATTATCAGAAATATTCAACAGGAGAGGAGAATGATCCAAAAGAGTTCTACTCAAATGCTAAACATGGGTCAGTTGAAATTTGCTAATCCAATCATTATTAAATAAAATTCTATCCAACCTTTGCCACATTCTAGCACGGCTCCAAGTAAAACTATTACAAGAAAAACCAATGTCAGTTAAATTGCAATTAGAAATCATATCGTTAAAATCACTCATAGCATTCACATTAGGAGGGTTACCCCCTCTCCTTTCTCCAGCATGCGAAATAATATTAAAATCCCCTCCAACACACCAAGGTCCAGTATAATTTTGAGCAAAATCCGCAAGACAATCCCAAAGAGGGGTTCTCCCCAATCTAGTAGAAGCAACATAAACAAAAGATGCATGACAATAGCAACCATTAACATAAATTTGAACATTAATAACTTGCTTAAAATTAGAAATATCATTCACATTAAGATGATTATTCCACATAATCCAAATTTTGTTAGAGCAGTTGGCAAAACTATTATTAAAACCCAAATTAGAGGCAGTCGAGGCAAGTTTATCAGCATTAATAAAAGGTTCAAGCAGCACCAACAAATGAATATTGTGAACACGTCTCAAATTCCTAACACAATTTTTAGAATCCAACCCCCCAATACCTCTCACATTCCAAATAAGGGCTTTAATCATTAGAACTTTTGGAATTAGCTTGAGCTCTTATGGAACGAGGTGTTTCCGGAATGGGTGCTTTACTATTTTTCTTTTTTTTTTTTTCTTATTCGTTTTGGGTGAGCCTTCCACCTCCACCAGTTTTGAGACATTATGTAATGAAGAAGTAGCAACACCTAAATTTTGAGATTCCACTATATCCCTATCAGTTAAAGTTTTTCCCAAGATCATATGTTTTTTATCAGTAACAATTTCACGTTCCTCGCAATCATCCATTTCCTCAATTTCCTTCTCAGAATTGTCAAGATTAAGCAATAAACTAGGAGAAATATTATTTTGAAGCATAGAATCAACAGAAATAAAAATGTCAGGAATAGTGTGGTTCTCTGTTGAAATAATCTCATTGGTCAAAGGTTGTTCCGGTTGAGGATTAAAAGGTTCCTCATTTAAAAACTCATCTTCAGAAGCAGTTTTATTAAGATTTCCAACCTTCTCAACACTGGAAAGATTTACTTCCTGCTCCACATGTTCCAAAGCATCCAATTTTTCATTTTCAACATTTATCTCCTGATTTTCCTTCACAACATTAACATCAACCGCATTTCCCACCCTTCCAGTGGAGTTGCTGGATATCTTTTTGAGCCCGGGGTGAAGTTTAAAGCATTCCGAAATCTCATGTCCGTGAACTTTGCAGTGATTACAAAAATCCACCACCTTTTCAAATTCTACTTTTTGCAAGTAACCGAGAGTTTTAGAACCTACCCAAACTTCCTTAGCATGCTTCTTCGTAATATCAACTTCAACTAAAACCCGAGCAACAGAGGGACGAGTTCTCGAAGCCGTAGCTTGGTCCGTTTGTAACGGATGACCAAAAATCGCACCCAAAGCATGCAGAACTTTAGAATTGAAAAAATGAAGACGTAAATTAGGGAACGAGATCCAAATGGGCACAATCGGGGACTCCTCTTTCACATAAAAAAACGGAGTCCATTTTAGAATCCTCATCTGATAGTTTAAAATGAAATAGGATCTACGAGCAAAAACTTGACTATAGTCTAAATCATTAGATAGTTGAATAGCAACATGCTTTGAATCTAACAGACCAATAGAGTAAAATCCCAATAGTTTCAGATTACCGAAAAAGTTACGTATAACATCAAGGTTAGGCCTACGGATACCAAACTTACCTACCAAAGTAAAGCGAAAAGGCGAAGCTAGTTTTAAAACATCATCATCGGAGATCAAAATAGCCGGCACACCGTTAAAAATTAATTGGGTCAGGGAAGGTAAGTTATCACTTGAAGATCCCGCTAATACCTCTTTAAAAGATCGCTATTTAGTGGGAGAAGGAGTTTCCGAATCAAGGTTGAAAAAACCTTTTTTAGCATCTTGAACTTGGGAGGAGACATTCCCCCAATGCGTTGCGGAGAACGACCCCGCCATCGCAAAGGGCCCGAAGGGCCAAAACAAACACACGAGCACCAGCAGGAGAGGAAAAATGAAGATTGTCACGATCCGACCCGAGACTAGACGGATCTCGTTCGTACCGGGCCGCGACAGAAAAACTAACCAGGATCTGGCTTTGGAATTTTCTTCAGAACTGATTCTTCCAAACATTGTAAACAATACAGACAAACACAGAGCTACTAAAAATATCAAATGCAGCGGAACAAAAGATTTATCTTTTTCTTTTCCTCAAAACAATCATCTACAAATACAGTACATGGCTTTTAGACAGAAAGAAAGACATAACAGAAAAGCCATGACTGTACAAAAATAAAAAGGTACAAAACAATACCTATACTGATCAGACTCTGAAATCTAATCCTGGACTTCCTTACCTTTCCAAGAACCTGAAAATCACCAGAAAGCAAGGGTGAGCTTAACAGCTCAACAAAGCAACAAACCTCCAATCAAAATTCTCAGAATCTCAAAACCAACACATCAGATAAATCCGTACAGAAATCAGAATAGAATCGGACAGATATCAAATCGAACAGATCAGACATATCAAATCAACAGAAGCAGAATCGTACAAAAATTAGAAATTATACAGAATCAGATTTGCTTACAGAACAGATACGGAAATCAGAATCATATCAAATCAGATATCAGATATTATTTAATTCATAGCTAAATTCCCTGACACTGACTGAATCTCATAGGATCCAGGCCCCTTATGCCTCCCTTTGTGCTCACGGCACCAGAACATATGTGCTTATAGCACCAGAATACATATATAGTGCTTATAGCACCTAAACAAATTTCCTCTGATCCGGAACAGAACAGATATCAGATTTCATATTAAGCTCATTTCAGATTTCCCAGACACTAACTGAATCTCATAGAATCCAGGCCCCTTATAACTCCCTTTTTATAGCATATACAGATAGCATATCAAATCAGAAGAATTCCGGACAAATCAGAAATTACCCAAAAATCGGGCAGCACAACGGCAGTATACAGAATTTACACAATTTTCCTGAAAATAACAATTTACCAAATTTGCACAGAATATAGATATCAATATTTCAGAACATTTACTCTGCTACACAGAGAATTTCCAAGTTCACAGAAAAATCCAGTCGACTAAAAAACACAGTCGAATCAAAAATACCCGGACAAAAATCTTCAAAATATAGTCAAAACGTGCACACCCGGCACGGCAACAATATACAGAAAGTTACATGGTAAAAACTGAACCAATCAAAAGATACGGACAAAAATCGCTAACGGAAACAAAATCCGGACAGAAAATACCGCCAAACACGACGGTTCTGAAAATTGAGAAAGGCGGAATGTGCCTTACCTTGTGTACAGCAATTTCCTGAACAGTCTCGTCGGACGAAAACGGCTCCGCGTCGCCCGAAAATCAACTTTTCCAAAGATGCCCTCGACTTTCTCTCTCCTCGGCTGAAGTCAGATATTTTAAAATGTTTTTCTCTCTCTTCAAAACGACTGATTTCAGCTTTATAAAACTCAGATCGGCCCGGCCAATCGCCATATCGTCCCGGGACGATCCGACCAATTTGATCGTCCTGGATGGCTCCCAGGGCTATGCTCCGGCCGATATTTTAAACAGTGCCAATCGGCCTGGCCGATGTCTCGATCGGCCTGGACGATGCCTACAGGAAAACACCTGGAACAAATCTGGGCAAATTCTGGAGCAACTTCTCAACTGATCGTCCCAGGACGATCCCAGATCATCATGGACGATCCTGGAGCAGATCTTGATATTACAAAGATCTCGCACAAAAAACCCTCCGGCGTTGCACAAAGAAGGCCGGAGCAGAAGGAACCCTAAAATCGCTCGAGCGGCGCTAGGGAGAGAAGGAGGACATTACTTGAATGTTGATGATATATATATATATATATATATATATATATATATATATATATATATATATATATATATATATATATATATATATATCATTGCTTGAATTTCATGCAATGACTCAGAGCTACCTCTAGCTTCCTATGTACATACTACAATCTTTAGGGATGCTACATATTCCTCCAAATGAGAAAAAAATATCTATAGATATCTTCAACTATTTATGCATCAAAAAAAAAAAAAAACTTCTAAAAGTTCCTATCGCCATGCAACTCTATTTTTGCCTCCTAAAATCTTGACATAAAGCTAAAGAAGCATTTAGAGTATCAACAAATTAATTACATGGTGAAAATAAAAATATGAGTATATAGCATAAACAAATAAAATGAGAGAGAGCAATACTACGAAAAATTGAAATGATTAAGAGTAATTGATTGGCAACAATTTATACCACCAAAACCACTTAAATCATATAGCCACACAACCATTACTAAAACTAGGAAATCCAAATTATGTTCATAGCAACAGAAATAAAAGTTCATAAACTTGATTGATGTTAAACCATTTCCAAAATGAGCCAAAAGAGCTCAGCTACCAAGATAAAAGCTTGGGGAAATAAAGGTATAAAATAGTTCACAATCTAGAAATTAGAAAAACAAATTATGGTCCAAATATAAAAGGATTCAAACTCATCAACATACACCTCTTGTTTCCATAAATTTCATCATGAATAAAAACTTATGGACATATAAACAACCCTAAATAACTTGTATCAAATAACATCGCATTTTAAAACTCATTTCTACAAACCAAACTAGTAATTACTGATCACATCCTCTAAGTTTTTTCTCATTATAGTTATCTCCCAACGATTGCCTCATCGCTCATTGGACTGGCTTGTAGTCAATAATATCTATGTCCACTTTGGTCTCCGAAGAGCTTGGTAGTTCTTTACCTCCTCTCTAAAATTATATACTAAACATTGGAGGATTACTTTTATAAGAATTATCAACATGCTCTAGATAATGAAATTTTCTATGAGTGTCTAGTTTGTCCGATTTAAATTTTATTATTGCACCTTAGAATCCATATTTTTTATTAAACTATGCTTTTAAATTTACTTCAATATTTGTCAAATCTCAACACATAGATGTTCCTTTTGCTGCTCTACCTAGAACATTCATTACTATAGTACTTACTACATTAGATACTACTCATTAATTTCAACATAAATAAAATATATTTAAATAACTTCCAAAATTATAATTCCATTGAGGAAACATTTCTCCAAAAAATATTCTACCATAACAACCATGATATTCTTAATGAACATCATTATTTTATCGATGGCATCAATAAATAGGAGATTCACCAAGTTGATGATAATGATATGTATTTTCATGATCTCAAATGATTTATGATGTACACAATAATAATGGCATTACATAACTAATTCTTAGCTAGGAACTTGAAAACTCTTGGGAGTAGACCCACTATAAATAAAACTTTCACCATGTTATTATCATTACTAGTAATATTAATATTATATTGATTAAAATAATGATGTTACTCCCTTAAGGACTCCCCTTCCATAAAATGTTAAATATAAGAATGACTTCAGATCCTTGATTGTTCTTTTCATTTCCAAAAACTATGAGGTAAACAAGAGAGAGAGAGAGAGAGAGAGAGAGAGAGAGAGAGAGAGAGAGAGAGAGAGAGAGAGAGAGAGAGAGAGAGAGAGAGAGAGAGAGAGAGAGAGAGAGAGAATGCTTTGAAAGTGCAAAAATTGGAGGTAGTTGAGAATTGAACTCCTCTATCAGCATCTCCTAGAGTGTTGGTAAAGACCTTACACTTGCTAGCGGCAAACATATTATATAAGGACATGAGAATGCTTTGAAAGTGCAAAAATTGGAGGTAGTTGAGAATTGAACTCCTCTATCACCATCTCCTAGAGTGTTGGTAAAGACCTTACACTTGCTAGCGGCAAACATATTATATAAGGACATCATATTTTCACACATACTAATATGATTATTAGTTTTTTTTTAAATTTGGAAACCCACATAAGGGGCCTACGCGTTAATATAAGGGAAAAATTATAAAGTCCATAAGGGAAACTCAATCTCACTACCGCTCAAAGAGCTACAATCCAAAAAGAAAGAAAAGAACTTAGGAGTTCGAGTTTCCCATCTAATAAGAAATACAATGCAACCTAAAAACATACTACGGTGCTTAAGAATAGGCACCCAAAAAATGGGAGAACGCAAAAAACTCCCAGCAGCAGGAAACCACCAACATAATCAACTTGAAGCCCAACTCCTGCAACCACCAAAAAGAAATAAGAAGCACAATATAGGAAAGGGAAATGAAAGCATTAATAATGCCAAAAATAGGACTACAACATTCTAAAAGGATGTAACTGGATTAAGTCCTTCTCATAGAGCTCCACATACTCCAAGCAATCCACAGCAGACATGCTGATTACACAATACCTGCATAAAAACCATAGGACAAAGCAGAAAGCAAAAAAAGATAAACCCCCACTGATATCCTCCTTGAGATCAGCACAGCAGAGAGCCACCCACGCAGGAACTATCGAGAGAAGCCAAAAACTGGCAAAGAAAACAGCCCCTGGAACTATCAAGGAATGCCCCGCCAGCCAAATAGACCAAAAACAACAAAATAGAATTAGATAAAAAAAGAACTGGAGGAAAATCCCACCCAGAACACAAAGATCAGTTAACATACGACACACCATTTTGATCCAAATTAATCAAGTCTTGAATAGGGATAGTAAGATGCTTAAGAGATAAATCAGTGATAACATTAAACTTACTACCGAACTCAGCCAAGGCCCGAGCAAAAGAGTTAATAACAGAGGAAACATAAGCAAAATAATAGTTTATAGACCTCATTAAATCCATGATATTTCTGCTAGTATAAAAAAAGAGAATAGGAGCAGCTGCTACCATCCAAATCTAGCAAAGTTTAAGGTCAACATAAAGTTTACTTTCCAAAATAATATTCTAGATATCTAAACCGGCACAAAGGGTCAGCCCGTGAAGGACAGCCATTAAAATACCCCCTAGCTTTTCAGTTTCATAGGTTTTACCAGCAAACCCCAAAACATAAGCACCATTGTAATCTCTAATGACACCACCAACACACCAGATATTCCCCTCCATAATAGTGTCAAAATTCAGTTTAAAAAAATTAGCTTGAGGTTTAAGCCAATAAGCATATTTGTTAACCGAAGAGGAATGAGCATCATCAAGCTTAATCCGAAAACCCTCAAGCGTATAAAGCACCTTGTCAAAAATTTTATAAGAAAGTAAATGAGCAGAGAATAGGGCTTTAACCTTCTCCTTAACTTTGTGAATAATACAGTTATGATCCATCAAATGGCCATTAAAATAGGACTCATTTCTAGCCAAACAAATAAACCAAACAATAAGAGCAGGGACAACATTACGAATATGACCCTTAACTCTCACCATCCAATCTTCAAACAAATTCTGAACAGAGGTATGAGGACCTAAAAAATTAAAGTGAAATAAATCCTCAAAGTAATTCCACACCTTGACAACAATAGGAGAAGAAAAAAAACGTGATGTAAATTTTCACCATTAGAGCAACATTGAATTTAGAAGTGATAAACAAACCTCTTTTCCTAAGAAGCTCATCCGTGGGGATAAACTTCATAAGAATCCTCCAGTAAAAGATAGAAACCGTAGTAGGGATACTCTTATGCCAGATCATTTTAAAAAGCTTAGAAGACTCTTCCTTACTTCTAAGAACATGCCAAGCATCTTTAGTTCTAAAAAGACCATCTTTAGTAAAAGTACAAAGTAAAACATCTTTAGCATTCTAGTTTAGGGAAATGTTAACTAATCAAATGAATTAAAGAAACAGGAATAATATTAGAAAGTTTATCCAAATCTCAACCATTCGCAAAAAAGAAAAAATTAACCTTCACTGTATCAATAGAATTAGTGTTAAGTAAAGACTCAAGAGACTGACCATTAATCCACCAGTCTTGCCAGAAGAAAACATTACCCTCACCAAGCCCCCAAGCTAAAAAAGGCTCAACTTTCCACTTAATCAAACACAGGCGATGCCAAACCTTAGACTGCCCTTTAGAATAGAAACAATTGGAAGGGTGGTAACCCCCACAATACTTAGCCCTCATAAAATTGGCCCACAATGACACATTAGCCCTAAAATTATACCACAACTTAAAAGAAAAATTAGAAGCCAAATCAGACATAGAGTTGCAGCCAAGAGCACCTTCATGTAAAGTACCAAAACACCCTCCTATGAGGACCAATGAATTTTTGAATTATTAGAAGAACCCCTCCAAAAATTTTTTTTGAAAATTCTATCAATCATAGAACAAACCATCTTAGTAGGAAAAAGAACTTGAAAACTATAAACATGAATAGAAGCAAGGACACTTTTAATTAGAACAAGCCTACCACCATAGCTAAAAAACTTGGAATCCCAAGTAGCCAAACGATACATACTGCACCATCGAAAGTAAGCCATCAAAGAGAAACGACTTCTTCCTACCCTTAAACAAAGGTATACCTAAGTATTTCAAAGGCAAAAAAGCTTGAGAAAAACCAGTATGATTCTTAATGTCCAAAATCCTGTTAGCAAGAACATTTTTAAAGATAACAAAACAACTTTTATCTTTGTTAAAAACAAGACCACTAACCGCTTCAAACTTATCAACAAAAACCCAAAATTTTGGAAACTTTATTCTTCGAAGCATTCATGAAAATAATGAAATCATCCGCAAAACATAAATGAGAAATATTGATGCCACCCAAAGTTCTAAAATAAAGACTAGAAAATTTACAAAACAAGTCAGAAAGCCCCCTAGACAGATATTCCACCGGGATAATAAAGATAGCCGGGGAGATAGGATCCCCTTGTCTCAAACCATGTGGATCTTTAAAGAAACCATGATGCTTGTCGTTAAGAATAATAGAAAAGAAAGGACTTTCAATGCACATGCTAATAAGAGAGATGAACTTGTTATCAAAACCAAAAAGTCTAGGCACGTTGTAAATAAAGCTCCAATTAATGTTATCATATGCCTTAGCAATGTCAAGTTTCAAAATCATGTTGCCCCCTCTAGTTTTAACATCCAAATCTTGGCAAAACTCTTGAGCCAACAGGATATTATCAACAATGGCACGACCTTTAACAAAACCCATTTAATTAGAAGAAATGAGCTTAGGTAAAAGTAAAGAAAGATGGTTCACCAAAATTTTAGAAAGTAGTTTATAAAAACTAGAACATAAACTAATGGGCCGAATGTCTTGCCAAGAGTTAACCTCATTATGCTTAGGAATCAAGATAATAGAAGTAGAAGAGAAGAACTTAGGAATAGGAGATCCATTAAAGAAATCCACAACAGTAGAAAGAACATCCTCAGAAATAATATGCCACGAATGCTGAAAAACTTAACAGTGAAACCATACATACCAGTAACAGAATTCACATTCATATCAAATAAGGTATTCTTAATCTCCTCCAAAAGAGGGCACAAGGAAAGACTCCTATTCTCCTCTTGAGAAACAATTTTAGGAATAAAAGAAAGCTCATCAACAGTACTAGGAATGAAAGCCTTATTAAAGTGATTTTGAAAAAAATTAATCGCCAAATTAGAAATTTCATCACTGTTATCAGTAATGGAACCATCCACACGAGCAATTTTCTGAATACCATTAATAGCACGCTTCTTATTAACCAGGGCATGAAAGTATTTAGTGTTATTATCCCCCTCCGCTAAGTGCTTAACCGCAGCCTTTTGCTTCCAAAAAATCTCTGTCTGACATTGAAGATTGCAAAGGTCTCGTTTGGCCTCATTAAGAAAAGCAAAATTAGCAGCCGAGGGATCCATTTGACAGCTATCCTCAAGGGATTTAATCCTCTCTTCCACCAAAATAATATTGGAAAAAATATTTTTAAAGATATTGTGGTTCCACCAGTTTAGAACAAGTTTTAACCTTTTCAATTTGGCCCAAAGCCTAACCTGGCCAGAAATAGAATTATCAGGAAAAATAGGGGCAATCTAATTACACTGAACAACATTAAGAAAAGACTCATGAGTAAGCCACATATTCTGAAATCTAAATTGAGAGTGCAAGCCCAAAGTATTAAACTTGACATTAATAAGCAAAGGAGAATGATCATAAAGGGTACGACTAAGATGCTCCACCTTCGTAGAATTAAAAACATTAATCCACGCATTATTAAAAAGAACTCTATCTAACCATTGCCATAAATGGCCCCGATGCTAAGTAAATTTGTTACCATAAAAGCCAATGTAAATAAGATTATAACTCATAATCATATCATTAAAGTCCTCCATAGATTGATAGATAGGGAGAGCACCCCCAACCCGCTCAAGTAATGGTATTAAATCACCACCAACCAACCAAGGAAGATTACAAACACTATGAAGATTTTCAATTTGCTCACATAAAATTTTCCTAGAAAACCGAGAAGAGGCAGCATAAACAAAAGAAGCAACACATTGAAAATTCGAAGATTCAATATTACAGTGAAGAACTTGGGCATAATTCCCAATAATATCAACTCTAACAAAATCTTTCCAAAAAACCCAAATCTTATTGGCCTCATTAGCAAAAGCATGCTTAAAACCCAAAACTTTAGCAGTATCCAAAAGTTTATCCATATAAATGAGAGGTTCAAGCAAAACAAGAACATAAATATTATAAATATGGCACATATTTTTAACTCTCATTCTCAAGGAAGGACACCCAATCCTCCTCACATTCCAAATAATTGTGTTAAACATAAAAAACCAAATTAGTGAGAAGTATGAGAACGGGTAGTCCTCGGGGACTGCAAAATAATGTTTATAGGTTTTCTATCTCTCTTACCACGGCCTTTAGAATAACTCAAATCATTATCCTCTTTAGAATAATATTTTGCCAGAATTTTCATATCAATAAAAGCATCACAATGATAATGATCAGATAAAAGTAACTCATTATTGAACTCACTACCTGAAGGATCCATAGAAGAATTGCCACCTTCCAAAAAAAGGACACGTACCATCTTCCACCGTAGAGATGTTCAGCTGAGGAGGGGGAGGTCTATCAAAGCATTAACGGAAACAACATTAATAAGAGGAGGATCAACTTGATTAACAACAGAATTACAACCATCAGTATCCATAATAATAATATGATTATTTTCTAAGGGTTTGGATGAGACAACATCCCCAACATCAAGAACAACAACCAAATCATCCGAACCGTTAATTGTTTCAGCATTTATCCACTTATCTTGTTCTAAAATATTAGGAGCAGCTTCTACAGCAGTCATAGAGGGAATCAGATCAGTAATAACTTTAATAACATTGTCATTGCTAGAAGGACCAGAGATATTAAAAGTAGTTTTAGGCAAAATAGATAAAGAAACATCAGGAATGGCATTCACTTCCCCACCATTTTCACGATTTAAAGCCCCTAATTCCAGATTGACCGGAACAGTATTAACCTCTGTTTGAGCCAACGACAAATGCAATTCCTCGCTAACAATGTTCTCAGCGCTTTTGGAAGTACTTTTATCCTTACGCAGATTCGGGTGTAAACAAAAAACATTCATTTATCACGTGACCATGCATCTTACAATGGGAACAAAATATAGGCAAATTTTCAATTTCAACCTTTTGAAAGTAACCATTCACCTCAGATCCTAACCAAATTTCCTGCGGATGCTTTTTTGTAACATCAAGTTCAACTAAAACTCTAGCCATAGATGGCCTAGAAAGAGATGCAGTAGCTTGATTAGTCTGTAAAGGCCTACCGAAAATAGAAGCAAGACCAAAAAAAATTTGCGTGTTAAAAAAATGCAGGCGAAGGTTCAGAAAAGCTAACCACACCGGGGCAATGGGAGATTCCTCCCTCACATCAAAATCCGATGACAATTTAAGTAACCTCATTTGACAACCTTGGATGTAGTAAGATCGGGGAGAAAAAATACGGCTATAATCTAAATTGTTATACAATTGTATAGCTATATGCCTGGGATCTAACAAACCAACATTAAAAGAACCCGGCTGTGAGAAAATAAAATCATCGATCTTTACTTTATTTTATTATTATTTATATAAATATAATTCTTTTATGTAAATATTTAATTTAGTATAGTATAATAGAATTTATACTGTATAATAAATCTATGGTATTTAAATAGAGAAAAAGAAGGAGAGAGAAATAGACTTTTGAAATAATTTTTGAAATAAAATTTATCCTATTTTATTTATGAAAAATAATTTGATTTATTTATATTTTTTGAACATTCTCTTTCAATTGAATCTATATATTCGGATATCAGACCGCCTCGAAAAACAGACTGATATTCTCCTATTGATTCTGAAGAAAGAGAACAGACAATTCGCTTTCCTAATCAGGTATGACATAGGGAATATACAAATCACTTAAAAGGACGATCCGTATTTTCTCTATTTACCTAATTAGATTAGTGAATCGTCGATTCATTCCTAAAATCAAGTATACAGACGATATTTGATTTACTTATAAAATAAATCAAATATCTATCTACTTCTTGATTATAATGAATGAATCTAAACAAAAGTATAAATAAGACAAGGTTTTCTATTTAAAAATACGAATTTTATCTTCTCACACGATTCGTTTTATTTATATTTAGGATATACTTCTCCTAATTAAATCTACATAGTCGGATGTTATACTGCCCCGAAAGACAGACTAATATCCTCCTATTGATTTTAAAGGGAGAAGCAGTATAATTCATTCTCCTAATCAGGTGTAGTATAGGGAATATTCAAATCATCCTAAAAGGATGACGAGTATATTCTCTAATTGACCTGATTAGATTAACGAATTGTAAGTTCATTTCTATAATTAAATATAGAAGATATTTGATTTATTAGTAAAAAACAAATCAACTATCTATCTATTCATTAATTATAAAAATAACTCCTAAACGTAAATAAAACCTAATCTACGTCCACAGATCTTTCCCCTGCCTCAGAAAGGAACTTTGGTAGGGTTTAGATTATTCTGGGTTTTAGACTCCCTACAGGGGCAAGCCCCTGTAGTTAATTACATCTCCTAAGAGAATACTCTCGATTTAAATGAAGACTAAATAATTTCCAAAATTATATATATATGTATTTAATTAAATATTTGGGCAATTAAATTTCCACGATCAGGCTTTAGATTATATAATTGAATTTAGAAGAGTTAGAATTGATTAGAAAGAGGAATGTGCAGAGAGAGGTGTATACAATCTGGACTTACCACCTGCCTAGAGTGGGCTGCCAGCTAACAATCCTAATCACAACAATTCGCCGATGATGCAAGAGTTAAGGTAGCTCTATCCTAGGAATCAAAGAGTTTATTAAAGAATCTGAAAATAAATGCAAGGAGATATGCTTACAAAAACCAAAAATCTACTCGTATGCGAATGATGTATGAAGCAGTTATATATGAAAGAGCTGATTTTATTAATATAATTTTCATCGGTTACACCCCAGAATTTGCAGTAAAGTAATGGTGGCCAGGCTCCACCGACAACAAACCTGGGTTCTAAACCTACGAGAAAATAGAATTAAATATAACTGCTTATGGTCTTCAGGCTCCGAGTCTTCTATGGAATTCCAAAAAGGAACGTCCTTCTTAAGGAGGACATTACTTTTTGGAGCCCCATTTGTATATTTATAAGCAGCTATCTTTAATTCTTTTACAGACTCCAGACACTGTACAGACTCAATCTATATACAACAATTCTAGGAAATGAAAAGCAGTACATCAGATCCTAAAAACATTCTACTGTTGCAATAATATAAAAGACAGGAAATAAAGCAGTTATATAATGATGCATGTTATGAGTGCATTGTGTACAGTTATAAATGCAGGAAAGTAAAGACAGAAAAGTAAAGTACACGGCCCTCACTTCGTTCACTCCGCTCTCTGGTGTACAGACAGAAAAGTAAATATGCATGCTAATGCAGTACAAAAAAGTAAGCAATCACACATAGGTGCCCTCTAGGCAAGACACCCGCAAGCAAACCACAACAATCCACCGGCCTAACTTAGGCTAGAGTTGGTTGTCCTAGCAAGCATCTAAGTGTGTGAAGAAAGCTGTGTGGCTTGGATAGGTCCTAATAGGTTTATTTGTTTAAATTACATGTATTATTAGGATTGATTTATTATAGGTCAAAGGAATTTAATTAAAATTTAAGTAAAGTATATTTGAATTTATTAAGAATTATTTCAATTTTAAATGTTGGAGTTATTTAATTTAGTTATAAAGAATCTATAGATTGATAATTCCCTAAGTGCAGGAAATCATCAATTTATAAATCCTAGGACTTTCAGAATAAATACCCGTCTTAGACAGAAGATAGGTATTTATTTTGAGAATCCTTATAATTTATTAAAGAGAGAGAAAGGGACCTTATAAATGTAATACAACGTGCCCTCCCGAGGGAATCTAGCACGTCGTATAAGGTCGGTGGTTTATTATTCTTTATTTGAAGATCTCCAAATCCAAATGGATTAGTGCATTCCTAAAAGGAGTCAAGCACAATCCATAGGAGATCTCTTTGTTATTTAAATATTTTAAGGGTCTTTAAAAGTCAAAATGCCCAAAGTCCTCCAGAAGGAATCAAACTTTAGGCATAAAAGACCCGAATTCATTTAATTTAAATCAATTATCAAATTTGATTGATTAAGATAAATCTTAATCAATCAAATTATCTAATTAATTTAAGTTAAAGGAATATAGAATTTAATTGAATTATTAATAGATTTTAATTAATAGAATTTAGAAATTATTAAGAATTAAAAGTTTATTAGATTATTAAGGATTTGAAATTAATTAGAAATTTTGATTTTTAATGATTGGTTGGATTACTGATTTTAGAAGTTTAATTAATTTAAATTTGTCATTAACTGATTCGTGGCGTTGTGCCACCAGGCTCGAGGAACCAGCCTCCTTAGGACACTTAGCCCCGCAGCCCGGAGTAGTCCAGCCGATAAACCAAGTTAATGTAGTTGAATTAGAAGTTTTAAAAGGTTAGATAATTAATAATTAATCTATTTTTAAGGTTTAACACCCCTTGGAATCCATTCGTGGCGTTGTGCCACCAGGTTCGAGGAACCAGCCTCCTTAGGACACTTAGCCCCGCAGCCCGGAGTAGTCCAGCCAATAAACTTCATCTTTAGGATGTTTGTTGCGTTTTAAAAAGTTTGTTAAATGTTTTAAACATTGAGTTAACATTTTCTGGAGTTTCAAAGCAATTTGAATTTTTTTTAAGAATTTTTGAATATTTTAATCATTTAATTAAGGGTTCAAAATTTGACTTTTTGATTAAGCACAAATTCTGGAATATTTGCATTTTATTAAAATACTAGACCTTACTACGATCAGTTAGAAGGTAAGTTTGCTGAAATTGGATTTTTCTGGATTTAGTTATGAATTTTCAAAGTTTGAGCTAATTAATGAATTTTTGAAAATTGTTTAATTAAGGCTCTTTTTTTATGATTTTTGTCCCAAATGGGTTCCAAACCTCTTGAAATCAGCTCCAAAGGTCATTGATGACCTAAGAAGGGATTTCCAAGTGTTTGGGAATTTATTGGGATTTTTCATTATTATTAATTAATTAAATGAATTAATTGTTGAATTTCACTTAAAATTAAATTAAGCTCTATTTTAGTGTCCAATCAATTTGGTTTTAAATTTCACTGGTTAAGAATTAGATTATGGTCAATTAGAGGTATTATTTATATTTTTTAGATTTAATCTTGATTTATTATATTTTTGGAAGTTTAAGTGATTAAGGATTAATTGAAGGTTAAAAGAAATTATTAAAGTTTAAGCTTGAATTTTGATTTTAAATCACTGAAATTATAATGTTGAATTGAACATAGTGATTTGAGAGTGGTTTTAGATTTTTGGAGGTTTTTATTAGATTTATCTGGGTTTATTAGAACAAGAGAGGAGAGAGTCCTTAATCTATTAGTTGTTATAAGATCAATTAATGTCAAATCAAAGTATATTTGATTAAAAGGTTATGACACTAGTTTTCTATGTTTATGTTCAATCCCAAAAGGGATTCATGTGTAGTTCTTCCTAAATTTTTCTAAATTGACTAAGACCGAGTCCTTAATTGTTGTCCTTAGTGTCGCTAAGTTGTAGGATATCAAATCAATGTTTCTAACCCTTTTGGACACTAGATTACTCTCACATCAAATCAATCATGAGCAAGTGTGCTAAATCTAAGAAATGATGAATACAAATGAATTTTGAAAAGATCTTTAGAACATTGTTTTGATTATAATTGAAGGTTTACTTAATAAGCAATCATATTGTTTGGCTTAATCCAATGGTACTACAATGCATAGGGAATGCAACATAGTACCATTAAAACTTAATTGAAATCAGATTTATTGGACATTTAGAGGATAATCAAGAAGGATTGAGAAAGTATAATTAGGATAATCATCCTCTAAATGTCCAATAGAGATTTGAATACATAAAATATGATTGCTCACTAATATCTAAGAGTGCATGCATGAAATTATTGGGAAAAGGCATTCAATTAACAATGAATTTCCTCCTAAAGTACTTAAATTGAGTCATAATCTACTAAAAGAGGAGATTCAAAAGTGGATTGAGTGAGATTCCAAATAATTTCATACCAAGACACTTAGAATACTTTCAAATCTCTTGATCATGCCATTTGATACCTCTGATTTGACTAGATATTTAATTTTAAAATATAATTACATATATAGATATATATATATAGAGAGAGAGAAATAAATAGGGTTTAAAATGCAATTTTTAAAATAATGAAAACCAGGTTCTGATTTCATTTTTAGAAAATAGAGGGTTTTATTCCGAGAAAAACGAGGGGTTGTACACAAAAAATGGTTGAGTATTTTATTTTTAAAGATTTTTTAAAGTTCTGGATTTAAATGTAATTAAATAAACCTTTTAAAACGGGAATTACACGCGGCGGCAGGCGATTGGTCCACGCAAACGGCGGCGGTCAAGCGGGCCCCGTTCACTTAAATGAGTCAGCAATGCTTAGCAGCCGTCGGATCAACCGCGGCTTGATCCAACGGTTACGATCGAGGCTGCGACTGACCCCGATCAGAAATGATCAGGCGGTCAAGATCTGATCCCGCTGTTTGGAATGAACGGACCAGATCAACCCTAGACGACTCGTTTCATCTATCGGGTCAAACGAGTCAAACCGAGCGGAAACAAGGGATCAAATCTTGTCCGTTGAAACCAAACAAATGATGTCAACGGTCCAGATTTCGTCTCCTTCGCCCGACTACCGCAAACCCTAATTTGATTTTTCGTTTTAAACTTCACTTACAAGGGATCAAATGGCATGTTAACTGAGATATAGGCGACAGTAATTAAAACAAAGAGTGGGGGATATTTTTCACATTTTTAAAACTCCTATTAGAATGCCTATTTAGGAACCTAGATAAGAACCTAGGGTTTAGGATTTCTCACCGAAGGATGGATCGATTTGGTTGATTTTAACACGGTTGAATTTGTAGATTGTCCACGTGTTGATCTCCTTCAGGCGTCGAGCTCGGAGAACCACTGGAAGCGGAGCTAGGGAGGTTTGGACGGAGTTGGCTCTCGGTCAACGACAGATCTCGCCGGCGATAGGTTCCAACGTCGGGAAATCAATTGTAAAATGGAGAGGGGGCTCTGGGAAGTCGAAACGAAAACTCAGAATGATTGGGGAGTCTCTGGAAGCAAGAGTAGCGTGGTAAGAGCTCTCACCGTCCCTTCTTACCCTATTCAGCCTTTGGAGCCAAAAGGAGCGGCTGGGATTGCTCAGGGATGCTCCTGGGATGCTTGACACCTGTCCCAGGTGGTTAGGTAGCAGGAGAAAGGACTGTACCGACTGGAATGAGCTGGCCACCTCCTATTTTGTCTTCACGTGGGAGGAAAGGTCCAAGCTAGCTGGGTTGTATTTGGCTGTTGGGTTGGGTTTGGTTGAGTCCAAAGAACTTTCTGGAATGGATCCTATGGGCTGGAAAGGCCTGATATGAGTTTGGGTGAGTTGTTTGGTTGGGTTGACCAAATGAGCTCATTTGAGCTCTTGGACAGGCTGTGGAGCATACCAAAGCTTGGAAGAGGTTTGGATAGCTAGCAAGGAACTTCTGGAATTGAGCTT
Source organism: Dendrobium huoshanense (assembly GCA_016618105.1). Taxonomy (NCBI): domain Eukaryota; kingdom Viridiplantae; phylum Streptophyta; class Magnoliopsida; order Asparagales; family Orchidaceae; genus Dendrobium; species Dendrobium huoshanense. The sequence goes on along the minus strand of CM028343.1, from coordinate 648,382 downwards.
GAGTGTTAGAATGGGCTGGATCAGGCTGAGTTCATTGAATGGGTTGGTTTCATCATGTTTGACTCATTCCAACCATTGATTTGACTGGTTTGACCAGTCCACATGCCATGTAGACTGATGATGTGGCATATGGGGTGGGTTTTGAATTGGTTTAGGAAGAGTCTCACATCATGGACTCAAACATTGAGTATGTATAAGGAATTCATAAGGGATTTGACCAAGTCAAAGTAACTTGACTAGGTCAAATCGACCATGGTTTAACTCCAAGCAAGTTAAGAAATCTTTAAAGGATCAAATGGAGTAAGCCTATGATCTTTATGATTTTGATTTGATTATATAGAACGATTCGAGCCAAATAGGTCAAGTTTGACCAAGCTTGGGTTCAATTGACCAAATCACCTATTGATTGGATTGTGACAATTAGTCGGGTCCAATTAACTAGGAAGAGTGTTTGAAAAGGTCGGATAGAGTTTGATAGGCTAAATGGGTTGAAATAACTCATTCAAAGCCTCAAGGAAGAATTAGGTCAACTAGGTTGACTGGGTCAACCAGGTTGACCCAGAGTATGGGTCTGAGCTGGACAGGTTTGAAATAATTTTTAGAGACCATTGAAAGTGATCTCAAGGTCTGGAGAGATCAATTTGGTCAAAATCACCATTTGGACCCTTAAAGGGCCTCTTGGGTCAAATATGTTGACTTGGTCAACCAGGTTGACCCAGGGGCTGGAAATGGTTTGAACAGGTTTGGTTTGGCATTTAGAACTTGCTGGAGGTAGTTGCATTGAATTTGGAGCTCATTTGGTTTGAAATCGCTGTTTGGGTCCTATGGGGGTATTTTGGTCATTTTGACCCCTGGCTAAATAGAAGTCAAATTGAGCCAGCCCAGAGGCAGTTTAATGTTCAGGGAATCAGGATTGAAGGTCTAAAAGTGATTAGAGACTTTGGGGAGGTCTCTAAGGCCAGGGTCTAGTTAAAGGCAGGTCCAGTGGCATGGGCTGTAAATATTTGAAGGTTTTACAGCCTTTGGATTCCGATTTAGTAACTGGGGTTAGAGAGCTCAGAATGGGCTCAAATTTGGAGGGTTGATACTAGAGACATGCCCCATCAATATGAAACTGACAGAGGCTGAATCAGAGTCCATTTGACTGGGTTTCGGGATATTTAAAAATTTACTGGAAAAGGCCTTTAGGACAAAGCCTTAGGACCTAAGATTTGAGTCTGGAATTGAATGAGTTTGCACTGACTTGAGTCTGGATTGGGTTCAGGATCCTATTGAAGACCTCATACAAAAATGAGGTCAACACCGGCAATTTTAGAGTATGGAAAAATTTGCGAATGACATCCAAGTTCGATCTCTGTAACACAAATTTACCAACAAGAGTGAAAGAAAAGGGAGCAGCAAGTTAATGAACAACAGCATCTTCAAACAATAGTGCCGGCAACCTTTAAAAGAAGAATGCACAAAGTGAACTTTAGAACCTGAAGAAGACGAACCTCCTGAAACAACATCCTTAAAGGATATGGTTTACCAGTTAGGACAGGAGCAGCAGATGGGCTAGACGACGTCGGAGACGTCATCCCCCCCCCCCCCCCCCCCCCCACACACACACACACCCAAAAAAAACATGGGTAGGAAACCGGGGAAAAACCCAAAAAACATGGGCCAGAGAGAAGAACGAATATACCAGTGCTATGAACAAAGGCGAGAATGAAGAAAACACCGATCGAGAACCTATCGGAGCCCTCCCGGAAGCGGAATGAAGAGATCACCACAGAATCGCCCCAAAATCGCTGACGCAACGGCTAGGAAGCGGGTTTTCATACTAATATGATTATTAGTGTTCCCATTGCAGGTTTACAAAATAAAAAGCTTCAACAATCCCAATATAAGGGAAGAGAAGGATGAAAGAGATAAAAATTCAGTTATGAAGGTTGGTACTAAAAATAAATCCTAGGAGCCATGTGAGGCTAATAATATATCCTTATAATGTCTCAAAAGTGAGCATCAAGTTGGTTCTAGTTGATAAATGTATAATAAATAAAGTTTTTTTTTAATGTTATAGTTGAGTATTGAATGATACACAATGATTACTTTGAAGGATTTTTGGAGTTGGAGTTTTGTCTCTTATAATCTTCTTTTCATAACGGTGTGTCATTAGTTTCACATAAATAATGTAAAATATTGATAACAAAAATTAGTAACTTACTTGGTTATTAATGAATGAGTTCCACTGAGATTTGAGATAGAGGTTTGCAAATCACTATGACCAAATTTACTCACTCAAAAATGTAGAAAATGAAAGTTAATGTTGTAAAACAAAAAATAAAGCTAGAAAAGGTAAAAGACAGAGTTTAAAGGGATTTGATTGTATAAATCCTAATATGATGGTAGGATATTTTACTGTATAAATCCTAATATGATAGTAGGATATTTTACTGATACCAATTAAATGTTCTAATGGGTAGTATTATTATAGAGAAGAATGAAGGAAAGAAAAGAAGAACTTTGATGTGGAAGACTTAAGCAACAATGATTCTTTTAGTCTTTTCTTTCAATCTTTGAGAGGTTTTAAATGGTTCTTGAGTGAACTTTATAGGTTGATTTATTTTGATGCAATGATAGCTAGTCTTAAAGCCTTAATAATGTGTGGCAGCTATGAAGCCCTAGCAATTAAAGGTTGGTGCTTCAGTTAGATAGAATATTCTTAGGTGGTAGAACTTTAGAAAAATCAATATGCATACTCAGTTCACTTAATAAAATTAATCTTATCAATAATCAATTATCATTTATAAAACTCAAGATGATCAATAATAAAAGTAGGACATAATTATAATGAATCTATGAATTAATAATAAGCATTAGAATTAATAAATCCGTAGTACTATGATTATGCAAGTGTCATTAAAAAGCAAGGTTGTGAAAACCGGACCGGGCAACGAACCGGTAGAGAGAGCGGTTCACAGTTCGATTGGTTCAACCGGTTCGACCGGTTGAACCGGTCGAACCGGTGTCGAATCGGATGACGTAATAAATACAATTTAGATGATATAAAAATCATATAATAATATAACTTTTTAATTAAAAAAAAAATTAATTCACACATTACTAATATCTTATATAATTTTAAATTTAAACATATTCAATTTTTAAATTTAATTTAAATTTAACAAAAAATTAACTTACAAATGAATTAATAAGTTTAATATAAATAATCCTTAATTTGTGTTATATATTTATAATTTATATATTAGATTCATATTATTATTTTACATTTATAAATTATTGAGGTTAAATTAAATCATTTATTATAAATAATAAATAAATTAATTAATATTTATGGTACATAAAAAAATAAATGATGAATATAATTTATTTAATATTATTAATTAAAAATAAATATTATTTCATCATAAAAATATTATTTAAAAAATTTATTTTAAAATGAATAGTGTATGTTGCAAACTTAAAAGTTAAGAAGAAAGACATAGGAGCTTTAGATTTTTTAGTCCCACATCACTTGGGAGAATTTCCCTTGGTGAAGCTTTTACTATATATTGGCTTTTGAGCTAGAAAGTAGTAGTACTAAACTTTCCCTTCATGAAATGCTTGTTTGAAATTTTTTAATTTAAAATAAAGCATTTCAAATTTGAAATTTAAATACAAATATTTTTTAATTAATATTTCAAAATAAGTTATTTAAAATTTAAATATTAAAAAATACAAAACTTGAACTGACCGGTTCAAGAGAACCGTGATCGGTTCGTCGGTTCACCGGTTGAACTGGCAGTTTTGGACAAAACCGGCCGGTTTGAAGATAAGCCAGTTTTTAGGTTAAATCGAACCGGTTCGGACCGGCCGGTCCGGTCCGGTTTTTAAAGCATTGATAAAAAGAGTCACATGCACACATGAGTTAATATTATCAGCCTTATCTTCTTACATCCAGCATATTATAGTCCATGCTGGCAGGCTGGCCTGTGTTTACTCGAGTACGGCGGGCTGGGGCGGCTAGCACTCAGGTGGGCGGGCCGACTGGGGCTTCTGGGCTGTGTCCACTGGAGCACGCGGGAGGGCTGGGGTGGAGCACTAATGGGGGAGCAGCGGGCCGCCGGTCGGGTGAATATGTTTTTTTCTTGACATTCCGGCGCATAAAAAATTTGACGAAAATATTTTTCCATCGGAAATGTTTCCATCGAATTATTTTGCGCCGGAAGTCCTTTTCCGACACGCGTGGAACCGGCAAAAATATTTCAGCCGGAAATGCAATTTTCAGACAAATTTTGGCCATTTTCTGACGAAAATGGCCGCCGGAAAATGACGTTTTTCCTATAGTGACTAATCATTAGAAGTTATCACTCTCTACCCGTTAAAGTAACTCGATCATCTAATACAAGCTACAATTGGTATAACACTATAAATTATCTTTTAAGGAAAGTCCGTCGACCCATCTTCCTATGTAAAGTATTAAGTTTTGATAGTCAACCCATTTTATAGTGTTAATAACCAACCTTTCTTATGCAAATGAAACAATAAAAATGTAGTGTGAAATAATCAATTATGTTTAATATAAAAAAAATCTATATAATATCTATAACTTCATAAAATTATAACTTTAATTCTGCCTTATGAAATTCAATGATGTTACTATCAAAATATCCCAACTATTCATATCTATTATATACACAAAGTTATATGGTAAAAACTTAATAAATCATGAGAAAATGCATTTTTATCAATTTAAGAGGGAAGAAATCTGTCAAACTCAAAATCATTGAAAACAAAATTGAGAATTGGAGTACTTACAATGAATATAAGATTTCTCTGAATAAAATTGATAGTTGAAAAAGCTCCATAGAACCTTCTCACTCCTCCCTCTCTCTTCATTCTTCGGCAAGTCATGAATCTGAAATTCAAAATTTTCATTTGAAAAATTATTTTAAAAATTTGAGTTATTACACAACTTAACTTAGATGAGAATCCTTTGAGATTGAGATGGATTTTTCTGGGGTTGAGAAGGGCTTCCCAAGAAGAAGTATTTCTCAAACCTAGAAGAACTCTTGAGTCAAAGAAAGGTTTCTTGAGAACTTAAAAGAGAGTTTGATGTCAACTACGATGATGCCATATTTGAACAAAGATTAAACCCTTAGAAATGCATAAAAATAAAGATATTGAACATTGTCTTATCATCCTTTGTAATTCCACGACATTCTAAAGCACTTGCCATGATTTTAATGACCCGTGAGTGCATGGAAAATCTTTGAGTGAATTATTTGCTACTCTAATATCATAGTAAATGAAGTTATTGATAACTACTACTGTAATAACAAGCCTCACCTAATATATAGCTTCAGTGACAATATTATTTGTAGTGTCAAATTTTTTCATTTGTAAATCATTATTTGGATTAAAAATAAATGATCCTCTTTTAAAATAGAATATTATCACTACTATGCTCTTTGCATTTCTTTGTGGCGCGTTAATGATAGATTGTAATATGTGTAGCATGTTCATTTTTTAGTAAGGAGGCTGAGCTTAAATGCTATTTTTGGAACTTTTTTTGTGTTGGCTTCTAGCCAACCTAGCTTGTTATTAGGTTGCTTTGCAATTGTGATTAGCAGAGACCACTGGCTCATAGATACTTTTCAGACTTTTTTTTTGGTAGCTCCTTCGAGCCGTAGAGAACTGAAGGTCTCTTTAAGGACCTTGTATTTTTTGTGATGATTAATACATAAGCTCGCCTGTGAGGTTTAAGCAAAAAAAAAGTCACATACATTTTTCTTCATATACAGTAAAACAAAAAACAAAAAATCATTCTCATACCTTTTCAAAATATCTTTTAATTTTATTGTTGATTTTATTTGGCATTAAAATATAGAAGTACCTCCTATTACAATTTTTTTCCACAGTCCTAATTGGCAACTACTTTCTAAACAACGCGTTTAGAGTAGCTTTCAAAGGAATAATTTATGAAAGATTAGGCATAATAGGTCTTTGCTAGCATTGATTACATCTAACTAAAGTCCTAAATATATAATAATTATATGTATTAATTAGTGGAGGCAGAGTGTTTTATTGAGACTAAAAATCATTTTGGGAGTCAACTCTCAAGTGAAATCTTACAAATAGCCTGCGCTCTAATTAATGTCCAATTGTTTTAACAATCTAGCTGCGCTAGAAGGTGACATTAAAGTCCTATTAGAGTAATTGATTTAAATTAAAAATTTTGACTTTGATTTAACTTAATTTAAGTCAAAGTTAGAAGTAAATGATCAAAGTCAATATTTGAGTTGATTCAAATTAGAATTAGTCTTCATTTAGAACGGCTTTTTTTCTGCTTCTTAAAACAGCTTTTTAGTACAAAAATTAAAAAAAAAAAATTAACTAAAAAGTTGCTTTAAGAAACAATAAAAAAGCCGTCCCAAATGAAACTTCAAAAAAAATTTAATTACTTTATAAAATGCATGCATGCTAATATGTGTATATTATTTTATTTGATTAATATGGATCTTGACATAATTTTCTTATCTCAAAGCGTGTAAATATTTGAATTAAAAATTTTGAGAATTTACTTCAAGATCAACTTAATTTCATTTTCAACAAATATATAGTAGAGGTGTGCATCTTGATGAGAAGAATATGACGAGTTCAAGATCTTTTAATTATAATATGATTAAGGTGCTCAAATACTAACAAAAAAAAGTAAGCATGTTCATTCTAGATTGTTGGGTAGATTATTTAGGATTTTGATAAAAATAATTAGAAAAAAATCAATACAATATCTATAAGTATGCTTTATTACAAACTTAAAAGAGATTGAGATATACAAAGAGTTTTCAGATTTAAGGAATCATAATGCTTGGCCTACTGACAAATGTTGAGCAATAATGACCACCATCACCTACTTTCCCTCAATAAAATAACAAACGATCATTTCCTGATTAATTTTGTTTGATCTCAACTAATGTTGATGTTCATTTTTGCCTAATTGTCATCAGCCAAATACCTTTATTGGCCATCGAATGACACCAATGTTTGACATTCCTTATGGTACTTCCAACATTCTCCACTACACTCATAAGATATTATAACAATAGTCTATGCTTTGTAATACATCTTCTCCACTTGAGGCAAAAGTAAAATTTTTATAATTGTCAATTTATATAGTGGACTATTTTAGCTAGCTAGGTCATATCCCATAGTTTTTCCCATTATGGCTTTCCCCATAAGAACTCTTGTGCCTCTTATGATCCCTTTTATCTATGTGTGTGAAACTTTGTATAATGCTAAGAAAAAAATCATCTTTCACAGTAACAAAATCTTTTAGCACATAACCATTTGGTGGCATCTATGAGAAACTATCCCACCATCACAGGCTTTGGGAAACATACACAATGTTCGTAAGATCAATATGTTATATATGAAGTAATTTTTCAATCAAGTGCTTGGGCTAGCTACCTTTAACTTTTTTTTTTTCTAATAAGCATAAAACAACTTCTGAAAGTGCTTCAAGCCCATCCATATAAAATTGCATGCATTTGTAGGATAAAAGAGAACCAAAATGAGATATTCAATTCTTATATAAGGTCCAATAGATCATGCCATTATAAGATGATGAAGTTCTCCTCCCTTGCGATCAACTGCAACTCACAACTAGTTAATTTGAGGATATATAGTAACATAGGCCTCACAGAGTTATATTAAAATAAATAGATTTTCAAACACAGCACTGTAGTGCTTCATACATCAACAGCATAGTGCTCACTTAAATTCTAAAAAACCATAAAGCTTAGTGATTTTATGCTCCACAAGCGCAGTGCCATATCACTCCATAAGTGCAACTCGATCTGTAGCGCTCATAACCAATTTTTTCATATTGATTTATATTAAAATTTTGAGTTATAACACATGTAATCTCTATCCAACTTCATGAAAATAATATATAATTCTCACTTAAAATTAATTTCCTCATGTTGAGGGGTATATGAGAAAGAATGCAAAATTAATCATTAGCTCAATCATGTTATCTCTAATAAATTTTATATAGGACTGTTGACCTATTTTTCCCCATACCAAGGTCAAAGAGTTAACCTGGTCAAATTTGACAAAGCTAGACCCCAGGATCCATCCCAATGGGTTCAGGGAGTCAAGCCAAGTCTGCTGAGCCCAGACCCAGATCCTGAGTCAACCTGGTTGACTAGGTCAACCAGGGTTGACCCAAATTTACCCAAACTAACCTAAGGAGCCCAAATCAAGTCCTAATGTATTCAAACCACTCGTGGCTTAATCCACTCTCCCCTTGGGTCTAGTTGACTGGTTTGACCAAGTCAAACATTGGCTTGGTCAACCTTAGATCTTAATGGGTCAAATTGACCCATTAAGGCACTTTTGAGTCCAAATTCGTTTCAAATCGATTCCAATCCTCATCTTGGACTTAAACCCCCATCCCATTGGGCATAATTGACTAGGTTGACCAAGTCAACCTTTGACTTGGTCAACCCAAGTCTTATTGGGTCAATTTTGACCCATTAAGAGCCCATTAATTGCATTTAAACCCTCTATATGGATTTCAAATCTAAACCACGACCTAAATAGCATGGTTTCCCTCCTACTTAGCTCTTGATCTCATCCCAACCATCCATGATGGGTCTAGGAGTTTAAATAGAAGAAATTAGGGCATTTTAAGGACTTTTGGCTTGCTCTCTTTCTCTCTCTCTAGACCTCCTTAGGTTCTGAGACTTCGTGTGAGCACCCCTACCACCTCCCTTGACTTCTTTCAATCAAATCCCGACATCCAAAGCTCGTCGACGGCGAGATCTCTAGTGAATCGAGCCTAGGAACGTTCCAAAGCTTCTCTAGCTCGATCCAGACGTTGGGAGGCCGAGGGATCTTCTACAACATTATTCGTGGACAGTCTACAAGCTTAGAGAACCCAATATCTACTGAATCCACCTCGTGGATTGAGGTATATCTCAAACCATAGATAGAACACTTAGATCCAAATAACTTCTTGTACAACACATTTTAGAACGCGATTTTTGTCCCCCAAGAATTCTCTTCATGCATAGAGCATGTGTTTAAAATTTTGTACTTTGGTGCACCTAACCGAGAGAAAACGTCAAAAAACAAGTTAGGGTTTTGGGTTTCACTAGTTTCGAACTGGGCAGGATCTGGATCGTTGATCTTTTGATCAATGGTATGGATCCCGCCGTCCCGCGATTCGGAATGACCTCATAGCTTGAGTCCCTGGTCAGTTCGCCTGTCTGACGCCATCTGGATCGTCTGTCTCAAATTATGCAAGATCGGATAGCTCCAAGGCCTTGTCCACGTGGATAAGTGGGATGCCAACGTGGGCAATCATGCAACAATGATTGCGCGGTAATGCAATTATTGTTGTGTGATTGCAAACAGCGTCCCCAGTTTGAACGGGCGAACGGGAGCCTGCCACAAAGCCCTAGCTACCACCGCTGTTTGACCAACCAATCCCGCTCTACCACGCGTCTGACTGCCGCCGTTGTCGCACATTTTGAGTCAGATAACCAGAGTCTGCCACGTCACCTGTCGGTGCTGTTTTAATTAAATTAAGTATTAAAATTAGTTTTAAACCTATTTTAAACTTAATTTCTTTAAATAATTATTATAAATTATATTTAAATCCAAAAATTAAGTATTATATATCAAAATTTTCAGGATTCAATTTCCTTTAATTTAAAATTAATTTTATTTAAAAATAGCATATATTTATTTAATTATTTTAAAAATAGTGAAATTACTATTTTAATAATACTATTATTATTTTATTTTAATGATTATTATTATTATCTTAAATTATTTTATTATTTAAATTACTATTATTTGTTATTATTTATTACTATTATTATCCTTTATTTTAAGATTAATTATTATTATTATTATTATTATTATTATTATTATTATTACTATTAATTATATTTTGATTATAATATTATAATTATTTTAATCTTTTATTATCATTATTTTAATTATTATTTTATTTATTTATTATTATTATTATTATTCAAAAATTATCTTTATTATTACTATTATTATTATTATTATTTTAAATTAAAAATTAGCTTTCATTATTATCATCACTATTATTATCTTATTATTTATTATTTTAAGCTTTATCTATTATTTATCATTATTTTAAAATTAAGTTATTTAAGTTATTATTATTATTATTTTTATATTATTATTATATTTTACTTTTATTATTATTGTTTCAACTTTATTATTTTTATTAGGTTAATTTAAAATAAATTCCCATTATTATAGTCATTATCATTATCATTATGTTACTGTTATTTTAAACTTTATTTACTATTATCATTATTTTATTATTTCGGTATTATTATCATCATTATTTGCCCTAAACTATTTATTGTTATCATTAATGTTCTTATTATTTTGATTATTACTATTATTATTTTGAAACTATTATTATTATTATTATTTTATTAAATTAACATTAAATTTTTAAATTTTCATTATTTTGAGTCAATGTCATTTAATAGCTATTTTAATTATTAGTATTTTAAAATTAACCTTTATTCCATTAAATTTCAAAAATTCATAAAATATTCATTTTAGATCCAATTTTAGTGTATAATATCTTAAAAAGTTTTTTAAAAATGCCTATTTTAATTTAATTTTTTTTTAGAAACTAATTTTCATTGTTCTGATAGATTTATGTTTTACTTTATTATTTGAATATTTTAATATTATTTAAATAATTAAATATACTTTATTTTAAAACTACTTTTAAATTATTTTAAAACCTTGCTTGGGTGGCCAGTGGATTTCTAATACATATATGAACTGAATTATTTTCGATTACATTATTTTTTAAATCTATATACTCATGTATTTAGTATATGTATGTATTTTAACCTATTTTAAAATTATATATTTAAATTACTTTAATCTTAGTGGATTCACTTCATGAAGTTTTAAACTTAGGTTATGCATGTTAAGAGCAAATCATGGGGGAGGGGATTAGTGAATGATTGAGTCCCAATCATTCACTAATTACTTTGTTAGGCGCACTTACTTTTCTTTTATCGTACTTTACATGTGTAGGATGCACGAGCACTTAGTTTACGCTCTCCTAGATCTAAGGACATGGTGTGTTTACTATTTTTGTGTACTCCTTGCATTGTTAACTCAAGAGTTAGTCTAAAATTTTATTTTAAATCCCTCTAATGTAGTGACACTCTAAGGACAATAATTAAGGACCAATCTAATGAACTTAGAAAAATTTTAGGAGGTAGGATAGATATCTAATTGACATGTAAACTTCAAAAATTAAACTTAGAGACATCCTAAACATTTCAAAATTTTTTAGGAATTTTTAGGAGCTTTTAGACCTCTTATTTAACCAACCCTAATTTACTTGTTAAATAGGGCCCGATAACTTCTAAAAATTATAATAAACCTATTTCAACTCATAAAAATACTCACAATAGCTCAAATTGTTTATAATTCCATCCTTAATCTAAGATAAATAGGACCCGTTAGTTTGACCTAAACCTGACCCTTAATTTTAACTTTAATCAAAATTATCATTTTTTCCCTATTAGATAATTAAAAATTCCAAATTTTCCACAAATACTTGGGAGTATCTTCTTAGGTTATTTTTGACATTTGGAGGTGATTCCAATTAGTTTGGAGCTAATTTGGATCAAAATCATAAAATCACCTCTAATTATGCAATTTTAATAATTCATTAATGGCCTAAAACTTGGAAAATTCACAACTTTGTATAAGAAACTTCAAATCCAGCAAACTCAAAGCCTAATTACTCACCTTAAGATCTAGTACTTACCTAAAATGTTAGGAGCCTCAAACCTAGCCTATTTCTTATAGTGACCTTTTGGACCCCCCCAAAATTGGATAATATAATTTAAACTTCGAATATCACTACCCTAAGTATTAAAAAGTGATCAACAAACTAAATTAACTTAAATAGACCCTAATTCACTAATATTTAAATTTTAATTAAAGTTTTCTTTGTTGGCCTTCAATAAACCTGAACTCTATGCAACTTTAATTAACTACCCAACTTATGATCTATCCTATCCACACAAGCCTCACACACATATAGAATTATTTGCTAGAGCACCACTTCTAGATCTAGGCTAGGTCGGTGTTTTCTTTTCTGATGTGTGCTAGGTTTTTTGATGATTTTATTTCATATTATGAAAAATTGATTGGTGTGTTTACTTACTTTATATATTACACTTTGTGAAATTGATGTGATGAGTGTTAGATCTACTCTTAAGTTAGGGATGATATATATATTGTTTTTATTGCAGGTGGTCATACTCATACAACACTAAATAAAGAGGAGAAATAGTCATGATTTAAAATACTAATAATGTTTTGTGCAGACGCTTCAAAATTGCTTAGCCCCCCTAAATAAATGAGGGCTAAATAAAATCATGATTATAACTGCTACAGGTGGAATGCTTAGCCCTCATAAATAAGAGCATGATCAAGTGTGACTGTGATGAGCATCTTTATTTTCCATATAAACTGTTTGAGATTGTAAACTGCTTGGAAATTTTTATTAGGATAATCATGTATGAGAGTCTAGATTTACTATTTTTTAATTAATGTAATATATTTGTAATATTATGAAGAGTTATGAAAATATACTTTGAGTTGGGATATCCTTATCTAACTCAATTTCTAAAAGAAGAAGGCATCCTCAAAGGGGAGAGTCTTCTTTCATTTAGAATATCGAGTTTAGACGGCTTTAGATATCCAAAGAGAAAAGGCAATGTCCCTTTGAGGGAGAAATTTCCTCTTCGTTTGGATATTCAAGTCACGACGAATCCAAAGAGTCCAAGGAGGAGAGATCCAATGAGTTCAAGAAGGAGAGTTCTAAGGAGTCCAAGAAAAAGAAATCCAAAGAAAGTTGAAGACCTGAAGACCTAATATCTCACTCAAAGTCATTTGTGTCAGTCTTACGTTTAGAATTCCGGGTTGTTGGCAGTGGTGCCTGGCCACTTTACTTTTCTACAGACTCTGGTTTGTAATTAAGGGCAGTTGGCCTATGGACATTTATTTGATTAGTTTGATTATATTGATGTATTTTATTTATGCTGTGTGCCTATATGGTTACATGTTTTTATTAATTTCTTGGCGACTTCCATGCCGTTTTTGTTCTAGAATGAATTTCATTAGGCTCTTTAAGGACTATAAATTTTTCTACTCGCAATTAATACTTATAATTTTAAGATTTAAATAACATAAAAACTTAACAAACCTAGGGAATTATCAGAATCGTCTGGGGTAGCATGCATATTATTGCATTTCTTCTTCTCCCTTGCTATGAGACACTTTCCCGCCGCGGGTAGATTCCAGATAATTTGGCATATGAGGATGAGGTGTCGGACCTAGAAAATCTAGTCTATTTTTAAAAATTATTTTATAATAAGCCTATTTTTTAAATCTCAAGCATACTTGATTTAGACTTTTAACCAGCATGCATTGCATTAGCAACTAATTAAATTGAATTTTAATTATATTAGCTAGGAACATTCAGCCTATATAAGTACAAGGCCACTTAGGAACTCTTTAGATGTTGGTCTTAACTAATAAAAATTGAACCACCCATCTATCTTTCATAAAATAACCTAATAGCATGGTTTTAAATTGATTAGGTGATTAGCTGGCTCCCCAATCCAGGTCGGAGTAAGTCCAAGTTTTTGCACTGCATTAGTTAGGACACGTGTGTTAGTGTGTGTAGAACACTAAACCCAATTTAGATTTAGGATTCAAGGCTACTACATCTGGTCTCTTAGTATGCCTAAATGGTATGTAAGTTACATTCCCTTCTGGAGCTATAAGTCCTACATATCCGCGTCACAGGATGACGCCACCTCCATCCATCTCTCACGTATGTATTGATTGCTTGATTTCTTTTCTCTAGTTTCTTCTCACAGTCTTAATCCCTCCGAATGCTGGTATGAACCCTGCATGTTGACTAAGCTAAATTGAATTCTTTCTTTCCTTTTGAGTAGAACTTCTTAGTCTATACCATTGTGTCAATCCCATTTGAAAGGATAATATATGATCCTTAATCGAGAGTCTTCTCAGGCTCCGGCCTGATATGTAATTAACCACGGGGGCTTATGCCTGTAGAAAATTGAATTCCACCATCTACTAAATCTCATTCGAGCTGAAGTATCGGGTGGGAGAAATCTGTTGTTTTGATTAGTTCATGTATATTGCTACTCATTGGGGTGCGCTGGCAAGAGCCCTATCTTCAATGGATAGTCGTATGCATGATCTAATATGCCCTTTCCATCGGCCTGTTTGCGAGGAGCGTGGAGGCCTGCGATCGTCTCTATTCCTCGGGATAGGTGCAGTCGTATACCCCTCTATGATCCTGCAGCCGCAGTGGTGTCCTTTCGGAGGTCCACAGGGACCCTATTTTTATCCTTTAATGATTGACTCTAAGAAAATTGTGAAGATTTAAAGAGCTATCTTAGAGGAATTATTCAACCTCTATAACTCTTCAAACCATAAATCTCCTTTATACATAATGTATCGAATGGTGAACCATCTTGCATCAAAGCTCACATGATTAAGAGATAATATGCCGATGACTTCACACCACGAAATCATTAGTGAGCCAATATTATTTCAACAATTTGTATGATGAAAGCCTTTAATTGACCTCACCTATTGAAGTGGCTTGGAAATAACCCTTTTTTACATTATGCCCCATAGGAAAATCCTAAATTTAAAGCACTACAAGACTCATAATGCTGAACAAAATTCTTATCATATCAACTAAGCGATTAAGATTGCTATGTAGGACTATATATAAGCCCAAAGTTCCACATGATTCAACTAGATAGGAGTTCATTATATTCGCTTGATTAACTATATAATATGCTTGAACATTTCTATAAATATTCGATTGCATTAAAAGAAGAAGCTTGAATAACTTGTTGCTCAACACATTTAGGATCATAAATATTATTATTTAAAGTTTATGAATAAGCCTATTAAAAAATTTAATTAATGGTTCATATAAAGCTCAATTAAAATTTAAAAAAAAATTAATCAATAATAATATTAATTATTTCCAATTCATATATTAAAAATTGATGTTATTTAATTCATAATCAAATTAAATTAAATAATTTTAAGAATATGTTTGCTTGATTTAAAGTTTATTTATTATTTATGTCTTATTTAAATGCATTAAAAATTATATATATTATTTATATATTTTTATACTATTTGTTTTTATATTTAATTCATTTTTCTAATTATGTTATCCAGCTGATTGACGGTATCATGTAGCAAGCAAATAAAATAAAAATATGTCCTGTTCTCCCTCTTTAAAAATTGTTTATTTATTTAATTCAAATTAGTTTGGCATGCAAAACAAATAGTCATTATATGTTGGAAGGACAAAGCTTTGCTGCCTAGCTTTGTTAGGTAAGCTTGTAGGCATATAGGCATTGCTGAATTAAGACAACATGGACCATGCTTTGACGAGCTTTAAGAAGTTAAAAATATATATTTTTACAGATTTAATAGATTAAAAGAAAGTTTTAAAACTTCATTTCTATTAAAAATTCAGTTTTTAATCTCGAAAGTTCGGCCACCTTAAACGAGCTTAGCTCGATAAGCTATAAGATTGACCAAATAAGGCTACTCGATAAGCCTAAATGAGCTTGGCTCCATAATTTTTTATGAATCAAGCTCATACTAAGCTAAAACAAGAATGGATTTAAACGAACTAAGCATAGGCTTCATTTAGGATAGTTTTTTAATTTGCTGCTTTCTAAAACAACTTTTTAGTACAAATCATTACTTTGAAAAAATCACCTTGCTTTTCGGCTAGGCTAAGGTTTGCCCTAGCCGCGCCCCTTTTCCGTCCATTGCATTCAAGATTGGTCTTCTTCTATTCGCTGGAGGGAGAATCCTCTGTAACCCTTTTAGATCCCTATCATGTTATGATCAATCTCTCTAATGGGACTATAGTAGGATCTTTGCGCGTAGAACTTACTACGTGAGCAATTGATATATAAAACTAATTAAGTGGTTGCCATTGTTTGATGTTTCTGTTGAATCTTCTATTATTCCAGTTTGGATTTCTTTCCCGGATATGTCCTCTTCTATTTTCCCATCGCATTTTTCATGGTATGGGATCTTTGTTAATTTTATTATCCCCTTTAAATGGATGGGGCTATGACTTCTGGTTTAAGACCCTCTGTTGCTCTCATTTTGGTTGAATTAGATGTAACCAAAAATTATCCAAACTCTATCTTGATGGGTCTGAAAATTATGAATATGTTCAAAAGTTATCCTTAATGATTTTTCCAAATTTTTGTGATCACTAAAAATCTTTAGGTCATATAATATTTGAATGTTATCATTTGCATCCCATTTGAGGAAACTAAATATGCCTAAACATATCAATGATGTGAAAAAAAAAAAAGAATATTATTTTTGTTTCACCTTCTATTGATGAAGGTAATGTTAATTATGTTATTCCTATTATTCATAATCTGATCACATACACGAGTTTAATTATATAAATGCTAATGTGGGTAATATTGCTATTTCTAATTCTGATGGGCTTGATCTCTTGGTTGTCATTCCTTCAATTTCTAACAATCTCAATGGGGACTGTGGCATTTTATGTAATTCTAAAACTAATGAAGTTGAGGCTACTTCTCTAGTTAATATATGTCCTCCTCTCCCCTCCATCCCTATCCATCCTTCTTCTTGTATTGACATTGGTACTAGTGCTACTCTTATGGCTCATAATTTTATGGTGTGTCCATCAAATGTTCTTCCTAAGACATCTGAGGAGGACTGTCAATATTGGCACTCAATCTCTAATTGGGAAGTAGGTGAGATCCACTAGGATTTAGATTTAAACTCTTTGCATATTAAAGACTTAAAGTTTTCCTCTATTTATGTCTCTTTGAAGGATTTTAAGGTGGCTTCATACAAAAAAAAGATGAAAATATCTAAAAGAAAAAACATAATATTTTAACTTTAGACTCTAAATTAACTAGTTCTAAAGTTGTTAATTATATTTGCTTATGATTAGTTCTATTATCTAAAATATTATGGCGTGGGTAATCTAATCTCTTATTCTCAAAATCGCAATATTTTTAGGATGCACAAAATTAGTTTTTTTGGCTATTCTTCTTAAACCTATGGTTAATTCTTCTAAGCTTTCTCTTTGCCAATGTCAATTAGGTTTTGATTTTTCATATGCCAACTCTAATGAAAAAAATTGATTGATATGGAATCATGAGCTTTCCATTATTAGTTATTTTGACCATGTCATTCATTGTAACTTTTAATTAATAATATTTTAGTTATGGGGTCTATTTGTTATGCTAGTTGTACAAATGTTGGTAAGATCCCTTTATGGAATCATTTGAATGATTTTGCTTGTTCTTTTAAGGGAACCTAGTTTGTTGGTGGTGATTTTAAAATTATTGATAACGCTTCTGAAAGGATTAAAGGCTCCCCTCCTAATATGTCTACTATGGGGGATTTTAATAACATGATTATATAATGTGGTCTAACTGATATTGATTTTCATGGTCCTAAATTCACCTGGTTTAATTTAAGGTTGTAGCAGAGATTAGATAGGTTTCTTTTTAATTTTGACTAGATTTCTTTATTTACTATCACTACTATGGAATACCTCAGTAGAACTATGTTTGACGATGCCCCTCTGGTTACTTGCATTAACCATCCTATTTATGAGGGAAAGGGTTCTTTCATATTTCAAAATATGTGGCTTCTTTCTGTAGATTTTTTCAAAGTTGTGGAAACCAATTGATTAGCCCTATTCTTTATTATGAAGGCTCCAATGGCATCATTAGATTTTCTTTTAAACTTATGGGCTTAAGCAAGTGATTGGTGGTGGAGCATCTTTGGAAATAGTTGTGTTAACATCTTAGGAGCTTGTGAGCTTATCCATGATATTAACTTTAAAGTGTCGGGGCACAATTTAGTTTTGAAGTTAGACATCTCTAAAGCTTATGATAATATCAATTGGTCTTATTTATAAAATTTTGAAGCTTTTTTGGTTTCAATGATATTTTTATTTCTCTTATTAGCAATATTATAAAAAATGTTTGGTATTATATTATTATCAATGACAATCTCAAATCATCTTTAAAGCTGCTCAAGGTGTTAGGCAGGGAAAAGATCATTGTTGTTGAATATGATCTTTCTATAGGCCTTCATGATATCTTTTATATATATATATATATATATATATATATATATATATATATATATATATATATATATATATATATATATATATATATATATATATATATATATATATATATATATATATATATATATATATATATATAAGTTTAGCCTACATTAGTTCTTGTGGTATGCTTATCTCCCATTTATGTTTTGTTGATGACATTATTATATTTTGTAATGGCTCTATTAGTAATGTTAAAAAGGTTTATCATTTTCTCTTAAATTTTGAAAAAGGAAGTGGCTTTTATTTTCATAAAAAGAAATATTCTTTTATTAATGGTAAAGGCCTATATCTACATTAGTTAAGAAAGTGGTTTTTATCATTTTCTCTTAAATATGCTCTAGGTATGAAGCATAGTACTATCAACTCTATTTCTCATCTTATTGAATTTATAATCAATCCCTTCATATTTATTACATGGGCACTCCTCTCTACGAAGGTACAAAAAAATTCATTCTTTTTTATAAGATATTCCAAAATATTAGATCTAAGCTCTCTACTTAAGAATTTAATTTACTTTCTATAGATGACATACTTGTTTTTATTAAAAGTATCCTTTGTTCTATGCTCATTTACCTAATTCAAACTAATAACTACTCTTTAGAGGTTTATAATAGATTGGATAAGATTATATTAATATATTCGTCTAGGTTTCTTCTCAAGATAGTAAAAAAGATTCATTGGATGACTGGGATTTCTTGTACTAGCCCCTAATTTGGTGAGGGTGGTGTGGGATTGTGCTCAAATCCACTATTAATATGGTGAATTATTTTTCAATTAAGCTTTGGTGAAAATTCCATACTAACAACTCTTTATGGGCAAACTACATGAATTTTAAATATTAAAAAAATATTCATCTCTATCAATGTTTTTTTAAGAAAGGGCAATCTATTGGTTGGCTTAAGCTTTGTAAAGCTAATCCGCAAGGTGAGAAATGTATTCAATGGGGTATTATGGTTGGTTCTTCTTTATTTTGGCAAGATGATTGAATGTGTAATGAGTTTCTTTATTCTTTTTTATACTCATTTTATTTCCAATTTGAAAGTTTTTTATTTTATTTCCAATGGAAAGTGAAACACTAATTTTCTTCTTGATCACCTTCCTATTTCTATGGTTGATACTATTCATGAGATTCCAATCAATATCTATGATATAAATTAACATATCTTCAAACATTCTGCTAATGGTGATTTTAATAATAAAGCTATTTGGAACTACTTTAGAACTAAAAATAGTCATAATTCAATTTTTAGCAAAATTTGGAATTTGGTAGTTCCTAGCTATGAATATTTGTATTTTCTCTTGGAGATTAATTAATGGATTAATTCTTGTGAAAAGAAGTTAAAGGAGGAAGGTTTCTTCATTACTTCTAAATTCCAATGTTGTTTTCAACTGGAAACCATCAAACATGTTTTTTTAGATGACCGTATTGTCATTAATGTTTGGTATGTTTTGGATATTGCTTTGGGGACTAACATGCATGAACTTTTTAAACACTACTTATCATAATCTTCTTATTGATCACTGGTTTCATAATAGGCATGCTGGTCATATTCTTACTATTATTCCTTTATTAGTTTTATATTTTTTTATGGATTCATAAAAATAATAAAAAGAAAATAGGTATTAAGATGAGCTCTGACCTTATCATTATTGCCCTTAAGAATAAAATTTATCAGTTTTTGTCTGCTAAGGTGCTTCTTCCCAAGCATTCAAAGGTAATAAGAGTTGGGTTTCTTTCTTTAACATCTCTTTTGATGTTTATAACAAGCATATCAATTCTAGTTTTGTGTTTTGGAATAAGCTTTCGATGGGTCAATTCACTACAGGAAAAATGCCTATTACTAGTGGTTCTAACCGGTGGTTTATGGACCGCCGGTGTTACCGGCGGTTTGACCGGCGGCCTAACCGATGGGTTTGTTACGTTAAGCCGCCGGTACTAGCGACGGTCCATAAACCGCCGGCAAACCGCCGGACGTCAATATTAACCGGCGGTTTAACGGCGGCTGGACCGCCGTTAATAAGTCATTTTTTACCGACGGTCAGGACCGCCGGAATACGGCCGGTAAATGCCCTAATACGAACAGACCCGCACCTCGCATTTTATTTCTATTCTTTCCTTCTCTCTCTCTCTCTCTCTCTCTCTCTCTCTCTCTCTCTCTCTCTCTCTCTCTCTCGTTTCGGTCGCTGTCGTCGCCTTCGCTCACGATCGAATTCTGTTTGTCACCGTCGACGTAGCATCTCCGACCGCCGACCCCACATCGACCGCCGACGCCGTATCTCTGAACT
The DNA here is from genome assembly GCA_016618105.1 of Dendrobium huoshanense. NCBI lineage: Eukaryota > Viridiplantae > Streptophyta > Magnoliopsida > Asparagales > Orchidaceae > Dendrobium > Dendrobium huoshanense. The sequence goes on along the minus strand of CM028343.1, from coordinate 627,798 downwards.
TTGACCGCCGTCGATCTCACTCCGGATCTCACGCCGCCGGCAACCCTAGATTTCATGTGAGTTGAACAAAAATCAGTATTTTAAGGTAATTTTTATCGTTTTTCTTTGATTATTTGTTATCATTAGACATTTGCAAGAGTTTTTAATATTTTGGATGATTTAGGTAGTAATTTAGACATATGCAAGAGGTAATGTTGTAATCATTTGGGTAGATCTAAATTTTTTTTTATTAAGTGTTATTTTAGTTTAGGGTAGAACTAATTTGTTGATTGTGACTTTGGGTTAGAGCAAGATAGGAAAAGAGAAATTGAGGGAGAGAAAAGAGAGGGAGAGGGAGAGATAAAAGAGAGGGAGAGATAAAAGAGAGAGAGAGGGAGAGAGAGAGAGGGAGAGAGGGAGGGAGAGAGAGAGAGAACAAGAGATAACATTGAGATGAGGAGAGGGAGAGGGAGAGAGAGAGAACAAGAGAGATAGATAGATAGCAAGTGTTAGAGAGAGCGAGAGATCGAGAGGGAGAGAGAGAGAAAAGAGAGGGAGAGGGAGAGAGAAAAGAGAGGGAGAGTGAAAAGAGAGTGAGAGGGAGAGAGAGAAAGAACAAGAGAGAGAGAGAGCGATAGATATATAGAAAGCAAGAGCGACTAGAAAGAGGGAGAGTGAGAGAGCGAAATAGAGAGGGAGGGGTACAAAGAGAGAGTGAGTGAAAAGGGAGAGATATGAAAAAGAAAGTGGGAGAGTGAGAGAGAGAGAGAGAGAGAGAGAGAGAGAGAGAGAGAGAGAGAGAGAGAGAGAGAGAGAGAGAGAGAGAGAGAGAGAGAGAGAGAGAGAGAGAGAGAGAGAGAGAGAGAGAGAGTGAGTGAAACGAGAAGAGAGGGGTAGAGAGAGAGAGAGTGAAACGAGAATATATGTGAAAAGTAAATCCACTCATCCACCTAAACATCCTCATCTCTGTAACACTTAACTTAGTATTATGCTTGTCATTTAATGGCCAACATTCGGCACCATAAAGCATTGCATGTCTCACCATATTATAGAATTTTCCCTTAAGTTTGAGGGGGACTTTTCTATCGCACAACAAGCCCGATGCATTCCTCCATTTCAACCATCCAACTTGGATTATGCTGATAATATCCTCATCTATTTCACCATCACTCTGAACAATAGATCCAAGATATCTAAAATGTGTATTCTTATTAATGACTTGGTTGCCCAAAATCATAATCCCCTCACTAGGTCTTGCTACAAAAATTACACTCCATATGTTTATTAATGACTTGGTCTGATGTTGTAGGTGGAAGACAGAAGGGGAGGATATATGGTTTGGGTTTGCAGGGCTATGCGTATGAGGGCAGTTCATCCACCTCAGCATTTTATGATCCAAGTACTGGAGTTGAAGAAACTGTGAGTCAGAGGGTTACAACATTGACGAGAGAGATTGAAGAAATGAGAAAGGTTCAAAGTGAGATGCAAGCAGAGCTGCAATCCTACAGAGTTGAAAATCAGAGTAAGCAAGAAGAAGAACAATGACGAACATCTCAAGACAGCGAGGATACAGCTGAGGAGTAGAATTTTCCCTTATGTTTATTTTGACTTTGTAAATTAAAGAAATTCTGAACTTGTGAACTTATGTTTTATTGTTGAACTTAGGAAATTCTGAACTTATATTTTATGTAATGTTCAATATTGGTTATGCTTATGTATATTGTTGTGAATATAGCGGCATGTTGCCCAATTTCTTATTGATTGAATATAGCGGCGTGTTGCCCAAATCTGGTTATATATTATTCTCTTTGCAAGTTTTAGAATCTAGAGTAAACCTCCCTCAAATAGAGGGGAGGCTGTCAATTTTTTTTTTCAGGTGCTACAGGTTTCCGGCGGCCTACCGGCAGTTTAGCCGCCGGAAAATACGATATCGGACGGCTTTTCAACAGCCGGCGATAAATTCGTTAAATCGCCGGTACAATGCCGGCAGTTACCCAACGGCCACTGGCGGGTGTCCGTTGAAAGCCCGGCGGTCTAGACCGCCGTTACTACCGGTGGTATTGACCGCCGGTAACCGCCGGTATTACCGACAGTTAACCGATGCAACCCGGCGGTTAAGCATCCCCACGCCGGCCGCTGAAACTGTCGGTAAGTCATCATTGCAGGACGGCCGGTAAGCTGTCGGTATTGTGACCGCCGGTACATCGGTCGGAAGACCGCCGGGACTTTCCTGTAGAATATTCGACGGCTGAAGCCGTCGGTATGCCGTCGGCTAATGAAGCCACCGGTACAAACCGCCGGTAAATAGTTTCCTACGCCAATTTTTCCGGTGGTTTAAACCCCGCCGCAAAGCCGCCAGTAAATACCAAAACCTCCGGTTTTTTTATCCAAACCGCCGGAAAAAACCGCCGGTTTAGGGTGATTTTCCTGTAGTGATTTAAATTAAATATTGATGGTTTCATCTCTAAATTTGGGGCTGGTTGTGGTGGTCTTTTTAGAGATTATCAAGGTGCAATGGGGTTTGCTTTTTCTTCTTACATTCCTGTATGTAACGTGATTTTTATTGAGGCTAGTGCTCTCTTATTTGGTCTCAAATTTTGTAAGGATTATAATATAAGTAATATCTGGATTGAATCAATATTCCTAGTGTTGGCTAATTTAATATCTACCATCAATTATAATAATACTAGTCTTTTTTATTTATTTAAGAAAATTAGGTGCCTTCTTCTTCAATTTGATTATATCGTTTCTCATATTTAGAGAGAGAGGGTAATAACTCTAATGATTGGCTTACTCAAAAAGGAGTTAGTATTTCCTCTTCTAAATTATTTCATAATTTGTATGGGCTTCATGCTCTTAAGAGCATGATAAGACTTGATAAGCTATGTATACCTTATAACAGGAAAAGATAGCCTTTTGGTTCTCTTAATGTAGTGGTATCTTTCTTCTTGGTGGGAGTTGGTCTCTATTTTGGTGGTTCTTTTTTATTTGGTTTTCGTGTTGGATATCTATTGTTAGTTTGTCTACTATCTCTTTCGGCTCTTGTGACTAGAGGTGTTTGGTTTCTGCTTTACATGGTTAGCTCGAGGTCTTTTATGGGTTTCCAATTTTTCTTATCTACCTGGTTGGCTCTAGCTTTGGGTCTTTTTTGTTTGGCTTGATTCATTTTGGCTAGTGTTTTTTGTTATGGGTCTACTCTAGTGTATTTTGTTCTTTAGGTGATTTTGGCTGGTTTTGTTATATGGTGGCTGGCTGTAATAACTCAAATATATGGGAAAAAAATTATTTAAAAAAATATGAAAATTTTTAGATAGAACACTTTGATGCTGATTTGGTGAGTGCTATAGTGTTAGGGCCATAAAAAATATTTACTAGTTATTCTTATTATAGATTTTGTTCTATTCATTATAAGTGACCAATCTCTTACTTCTATTTTTATTGCTTTTAATTTTTATGAATTTTATCTCTCTTAAATATATCAAAAATGTATTTTCTTCCAATTTCATAAGCTTTTATCGTAGTTGGATATATTATATATTTAATCATTATGAATAATTTGATATAATTTTATTGCATTTTAAATAAAATACTTAATGATATCATATAAATAAAATGATAACTAAATGTAATACTCTACTCATTCATGCGATTCATTAATTGAGAGCAATAAGGAGCTAGAGATTGATTAAGAGTTATAAGGAGTCAGGGCGATTGATTCACATATTTCAAGGAAAGTTATACATAGTACATTGATTAAGAGTTATAAGGGGCGTCTAATTGGGAGTCATAAGTGCAGGAACAAGATGCCCTTAAGATAGACTTATTTGAATATTTGAATACGGATACCAATACTGTTATGAATAATATACTGATATTGTGACTAATACTAATATTATTTACTATAATTAATAAAATATCATAATAATAATATTGTAACTAGTATTAGTACTGTTAACTGTGACTGATGATGTAATAGAGAGATATATTATAAACTATAGAAGAATAAATTGATATATATATATATATATATATATATATATATATATATATATATATATATATATATATATATATATATATATATATATATATATATATATATATATATATTTGGTTAAAACCCTCTCACGGGGCCTACGCGTTCATTCAAAAAATCGGTTACAGATCCTTAAAAGGCTCCGCCAGCTCACTATTGCTCATAAGAGCTACAAAACAAAAAGAAAATAAAAGTCCTAGGAGCCGGCGAATCCTTAAACTATGATTACAAAACAAATCTAATATAAACGAGCTATACGGCAATAGCACCCAAAAAAAGAGAGTCCAATTAATCTTGATAGCTTTCAGCTCTACTCTCCTGCAAAAAAATTTACAATATAGCAAAAAGAAAACCCATATAATGAAATACCATACCTTTCTCACAATTCTGGTCCTCTTGTAAGCATATTTTCTTTCAAAATTAACTTTTTTCCCATATTTCCTCTTAAGAATCAAATCAGCAGACATATGAGAAGCTTCCGTGATATTCAACATCCATAAGAACTCCAGATATCGGAATTTGAAAAAACCATTTTTAGAGTAAAAACTGCACCTGCAAAGACCACTCCACACAAGACGATTAGAACAATAGATAGTAGAGAACATAAAGATAATTTCCTGGTTAACCCCCATTAACACCCACTCTTTAGTAGTCATAAAATAACGTTCCAGATTCTCAACCAGCTGTAACTGATAGATCCCAGACAAATATTTCATCCTGCATCTTCTCCAACAAATACCATTTAAAGACCACACCTAACAGCTATTATAAACCCAGTTCATGTTCAGCTGGAAGACATCATTATTACCACTGCTATAGAAAACCTCCAACATGCAACTGGACTGAAAATCCCGGTTAAAATCACTGCTCAAAAGGTACCAAATAAAGCTATCCCAGTTCCAGCAAAAGAATAATGAACTCCAGTCCGGAAAGCAGTGAGAAGCAGAGAACCCCCATAAAATTATAACCCAGAAATTATCACCAGAAAGCATATTCCAAGAAGGAATAAGAATAATAAATAAGAACCCAGGCAATAAATAGACCAACCATAACAATACCAGCGGCACCCAAACATAAGCAAACGCAAAATTAACCATGAAATTACCTGTGGCGAATGTAAGGTAGCCCAATCTTGTCAAGTAAGATCATGCCTTTCAGAGGGGACATAATTTGGGAGATGGAATGTTCCAGGTAATTATTACTATGGGCACCATAATTCGCAAGCCAATCCGCACACGAATTTCCCTCATGATAAATATGGGACATAGTAAAATTAATTAAGGACAGAGCCAATCTAATTTTTCTTATAATGTAAAAATCCTGAGGGAAGTTAATATCATTTTTAGAGAAAATATGAATCAGAAGAGAGGAATCAACCTCAATATTAACATTATATAAACCCAACCTCAGACAAATTTGTAAACCATGATTCAAACCCATAAGCTCAGAGGTTAACACAGAGCACAAACCAAGAGGACCCGAAAACAGAATAATAGGATTACCATGGCAATCCCTGATAAGACCACCCATACCAGCATTAGTAACATGAACAGAGCCGTCCGTATTAAGTTTCACGAAAGGATCAGACGGTTTATTCCACTTCACAATAATATCCCTAGTAATAATAACAGCCGTATGAATCCCAAAGTAATTAGCCAGAGACTTGCTATTGCAAAAATGCTTAATAGAAATAAGATTAACCTTAATCAGCTTTAAGATTTTAAACTTCATTTTGGATATAATGTCATAGGCATTCATCTTGATACCCAAGTGTTTAGCATTATTTCTACTATCCCAAAGATACCAAATGATAACAATAGGAAAAGTATTATGAATATGACATTTCCTATCAATAAACCACACTTTACGAAGGTCATCCAAATTTAAATTAGCATGAAACAAACCAATCCCAGCCAAATTGAAGAAGTAAGACCACACTTTACTAGCAATAGAACCATTAACGAAAACATGTTGAAGACTTTCAATGTTGCGGCAACATTGACATTTAGAAACAATCATAAAACCTTTTCTCCACAGGATATCATCAATCGGAATAAAACATTTAAGGCATCTCCAAGCAAGCAGAGAATAAGATAAAGGAATGGTATTGTGCCAAAGCGCTTTAAAGGTTATGGAAGCATTCCTTTTAATTCTAGTCTCCTCCCAAATATTCTTAATATCAAACTTACCAGAGGTAGATAAAGTAAACATAATATTATCCTTAACATGGAGATGTAATGGGATTTGAACAATTTTATCCAGGATATCTAAAGGAACCACCTCTAACAACTTAGGGATATTCCAATTCCCATTATAAAAAAATTCACTAACTTTCGTATTAATGATGGTATGAGTGTTAAGATAGTTATCAATAGAACCCGACCCCATCCAGTTATCTTGCCAAAAATCAACGTCCCCAGTGCCAATCTCCCATTGAATGTAATTTTCAGCCTCCCACTTGATCTTACACAGTCTTTTCCATACCTGAGAATCAGTACTTTTATAATGACAAGCAAGAGGATTAAGATTCTTACAATATTTAGCATTCATAAATTTTGCCCATAAACTATTATTATATCTAAAAGCATACCAAAGTTTATGAGAGAAAACATAAGCAGTTTCAAAAATAGACTTACAACCCAAAGCCCCTTCATTGTAAACACCACATAACTTTCTCCAAGAAGCCCAGTTAATACAAGATTTATTGTTAGTGGCCCCCCAGAAAAATTTATTAATCATTTTCTCCATTCTCAAACAGACATGACCAGGAGGTTGTAAAGTATGAAACAAGAAAATAGGAATAGAGTTTAAAACACTTTTAATCAAGGTTAATCTACCACCATAGGAAAGAAAGTTGGAGGACCAATTAAGAAACTTTTTTTGAAAAGTAGTAAAAATATTGTCAAAAAGAAAAATATTTTTTCTCCCTTTAAAAAGGGGTGTGCCAAGGTATTTTATAGGAAGAGAAGACTGATTAAAACCACAAACCCTTTTAATGCCATTAATTCTAGTGTTACCAACAGAAGAACCAACAATAAAATTGCTCTTATCCTTATTAATCGACAAACCACTAATATTCTGAAAAGAAGCTAAAAATCTAGTAAGACATCTAACATTTTTAATCGAAGCATTAGAAAAAATAATAAAGTCGTCAGCAAAGCTAAGATGAGTAATAGGAATACCACCACAAGTACGAAAATGAAGCTGCAAGTTTCTACTATAAAGATTCTCAATACCTCTAGAAAGAAATTCCATAGCTAAAATAAATAAAGAAGGGGAAAGAGGATCACCTTGCCTCAATCCATGCTTAGAAGGGAAAAAACCATGAGAACTCCCATTGATAATAATAGAGAAAAAACAATTTTCAATACTATTCTTGATCAATGTCAGAAAAAAATCATTAAACCCCATCAATTGTAAAATTTTGTAAAGAAAATCCCATTTGAGGTTATCATATGCTTTAGTAATATCAAGTTTGAATAATATGTTGCCACCAGTAACTTTAGCATTCAGATCATGAACCATTTCTTGAGCCAAAAGAACATTGTCAAAAATACTACGACCTTTAACAAAGCCAGTTTGGTTGTTAGAGATAATATTGGGCAAAATAGAGGATAATCTAGAAGCAATAATTTTGGCCACTAATTTGTTAAAAAAAGAGCACATACTAATAGGTCTAAAGTCATTCCATGACATAGAATTAACTTTTTTAGGAATGAGCACAATATTAGTAGAAGAAAAGAACTTGGGATAAGGATTACCTTTGAAAAAGTCATGCACAGCATCCACAATATCATTCTTGATAATATCCCAAGTTTTCACAAAAAATTTCGTGGTAAAACCATCCGGACCAGCCACAGAATTCCCATTCATACCTTTGATAGTAATCCAAATCTCAGCCTCAGTAGGAGTATGTTTAAGCAACACGTTATCATCCTCATTTACCATTTTAGGAATAATGCTAACATTGTCAATAGGAAAATGTAACTTAGAAATATTAAAAGCATCTTTAAAATAATTAACACCCGAGTTAGCAATAAGGTTATCCGATTCATAAACCATGCCCTGCGGATCCACAATTTTATGAATGTGATTCCTCACTCTATTCTTATTAACTAAAGCATGAAAGAAAGAAGTGTTCCTATCCCCCTCATTAGTCCAAGCAAAGGAAGTTTTTTGTTTCCAAAAAGTTTCTTCTTGATTATGTAAATGGAACAAGTGAAGCTTGGCATTATCAAGATTAGCAATATTATCATCAGAATTATTATGGATTAATAAATTTTCCATCTCTAACACCTTACCTTCAGCTTCCTTAATGTTATCAAAAATATTTTTAAAAACATGCTTGTTCCAATACCTAAGAGTTTGTTTCAATCTACTTAATTTGGCCCAAAGCCTAGCCATGCCAACAATATTGTTGTTAGGAAAAACATCGGCATTCCAATTATTAGCAACCACATTTAAGAAATCAGCATGACTAATCCACATATTTTGAAATCTAAAAGCCAAAGAAGGTTTCATATTATTCTCAGAAATTTGCATAAGAATAGGAGCGTGATCAGATAAAGTTCTACTTAAATGTTGGACATGAGTCAAATTATAATTACTAAGCCATTCATTGTTAAAAAGAATTCTATCCAGTCTTTGCCACATGGATGATCTATACCAAGTAAAAGCACTACCAGAAAAACCAATATCGATTAAATTACAGTTAGAAATCATTTGATTAAAATCATCCATAGCATTCACATTCGGAGGATTCCCACCAATTCTTTCATTAGCATTAGAGATGATATTAAAATCACCTCCCACTAACCAAGGGCCAATAGCATTATTAGCAAAATTAGCTAAGCCATCCCAAAGAGGAAATCTACCAGCTCTAGTACATAAAGCATAAATAAAAGATGCATTGAAAATAAACTTATCATAAGAAATATGAGCATGCACCACTTGATGAAAATCAGAAATAATAGTAACATTAATACCTTTCTTCCACAAAATCCAAATTTTGTTAGAAGAATTAGCAAAACTAGAATTAAAACCCAAACGAGTAGCAATAGAGTTTAATTTATCAGAAGAAACAAAAGGTTCAAGAAGAACAAGCAGGTTAATATTATGAATACGACACAAATTCCTAACACGAGTTTTAGAATCCTTCCCCCCGATCCCCCTCACATTCCAAATAAGGGCTTTAAACATTAATTTTCTTTTTTTGATTAGTAAGAGCCCTAGAAGATCTAGGTGTTTCAGGCATAAGATTTTTCCCATTTTTCTTTTTTTTTTTCTTTTGCCATTGCGGAGAGCCATCCCCATCAATATTTTTAGTAATTTTTTCATACCCATTAGATGAAGCACCATAAATTTGTCCAATCCCATCATCCACTTCTTCCCTAATCTCAAGAGCCGCAACATTATTAGATTTAGGAACATACTCCCCCTCTTCCCGATCCTCCAACCCTTCCTTGTCTATATCATGTATCTTCATAGCAAGAGAATCACTCATAGTATCCTCCTTTTCTAACATAGAATCAACAGAAAGATAAATTTTGGGGCTATTATCCGATTCTTCAAGAACAGCATTATGCAAAGAATCATTATCTTTAGTAGCAGTAACAACATTACCATTTTCAGTAGCATTACCAACAATATTTAAGTCCTCCACCCTATCATCACTCGTATTATTGATAAAAGGAGAGCTAACCACCTTCTCAACATTGACTGGAAAACCCTCCAGAGAAACAGAGTCCTTATTGATGATATCATTCTCCGTTAAATCAACCTTACCCTTGGTGTTGTTAGAAGTTTTCTTTAATTCCGGATGCAATTTGAAACATTCAACCGCCGCATGACCGTGAGATTTACAATGAATACAAAACTCAGGCATTTTTTCAAATTCGACTTTTTGCAAATAACCAAAGGTTTTTGACCCAACCCATACCTCTTTCGCATATTTTTTCGTGATATCCACCTCTACAAGAACCCTAGCCACAGACGGCCTAGTTCTTGAAGCAGTAGCTTGATCAGTTTGGAGAGGGCGACCGAAAATAGATCCAAGAGAAAATAAAACTTTTGTGTTAAAGAAATGAAGCCTTAAATTCGGAAAAGAGATCCATAAAGGAATGATCGGAGACTCTTCCTTAACATCAAAAAAAGGAGTCCATTTTAGAATACACATCTGACAATTCAAAATAAAGTAAGATCGTCGAGCAAAAACACGACTATAGTCCAAGTCATTGGATAATTGAATAGCAACGTGCTTAGAATCCAGCAAGCCCACAGAGTAAAATCCCGTTAACTTAAGATTACCGAAAAAATTACGTATAGAATCAAGGTTGGGTCTGCGAAGACCAAATTTGCCAACTAAAGTAAATCGGAAAGGGGAAGCAAGTTTCAATACTTCTTCATCGGAAATCAGAACTGTCGGGACACCGTTAAAGGTAGATTGAGTAAGAGATGGAATGCTATCACCTGAAGGAGTACCCGAGAGGACATCCTTAAAGGAGCGAGATTTGGTCGGAGAAGGAACATCTTGGTCCAAGTTGAAGAAGCCTTTGTTTGGATCTTGCGTCTTGGTGGCAACGTTCCCCCAAGGTGTCGAGGAAGAGGTCCCCGCCATCAAACCGAAGCCCAAGAAGGGCCAAAACCAAAGGAACTCACCAGTTTAACGCACCAGTGAACGAAGCGCACAAAAAACACACAAAAAACTGGAAGAAATGGCCGGAAAGACGAAGGAGACGGAGGAGCCCTAAATCGCCAGAGAGTCGAGGCGGCTAGGGCGAGCGCGAGTCGTGTACAATTGTTTTTGTTTTTTTTTTTTTTTTTAATATTTTTAGGAGAGATAAAATTCATAAAAATATATTGGAAGACATATATTAATTTAATTTGATATATTGATAATATTTAGTTTAATCTTACAACTGAAATTAATGTAAGATAAACTGAAATTGGAAGAAAATACATTTTTGATATATTTAGGAGAGATAAAATTCATAAAAATTAAAAGCAATAAAAATAGAAGTAAGAGATTGGTCACTTATAATGAATAGAGCAAAATCTATAATAAGAATAACTAGTAAATATTTTTTATGGCCCTAACACTATAGCACTCACTATAACACTATAGCGCGAGTCGTGTACAATTGTTTTTTTTTTTTTTTTTTTTTTTTTTTTTTTTTTTTTTTTTTTTTTTTTTTTTTTTTTTTTTTGATATGTTTAGGAGAGATAAAATTTATAAAAATATATTGGAAGACATATATTAATTTAATTTGATATATTGATAATATTTAGTTTAATCTTACAATATTTAGTTTATCTTACTCCTATATATATATATATTATTTTCTTTTATCTTACATTAATTTCAGTTGTAAGATTTTAATTAATTGTTGGGCTATGTGCTCATTATATGGATTTATATATTTTCAGAAAAAAATAAGGATCCTATGATATGAGGCTCTAGACAAGATAAAAAATATAATCATATATTTTTTTCACTATTCATGGGTAAGGACTAATTAAATGATTAAAATTAAAGACATATATAATTCTTCTAATATAGATCCTAGAGAGTGATAAAATGGTATCAGAGTAATGATTATTGGAAGAATTAAAAAAATAGAGCTTATGAGCATAATATAAATATGATTTTTTATTTATAATTATTTTATTTTAGTTTAAAATTTTATTTTGAGCATGCACTTTCTCTCTTGTACTTACATAAATATATCGAGGATGATATTTTTTGAAGGTGGAGAGATTGCAATAACTCAAATATGTGAAATACAATTATTTAAAAAATATGAAAATTCTAAAATAGAGCACATTGATGCTGATCTAGTGAGCGTTATGTCAGTATGCCATGAAATATATATATATATATATATATACTACCTCACTCCTTGACATAGTTGCTTGGCTAGGAAGAAATTGAAGAGGGGAAGAAGAGAGAGGAGAGAGAACACTCTTTCAATCATATTTTAAGTCACTATTGTTACATATTTGACTCTATTCATTATAAGTTACTAATCTCTTCTATTTTTAATTATTTGATTTCTGCGAATTTTATCTCTCATAAATATGTCAAAAATGAATTATCATGCAAATTTGGATATGTTATATATTAGGTCATTCTGAATAATTTGAAATGATTTTATTATATTTTAAATAAATTACTAAATGATATCATATATATGATATGATAACTCAGCGTAATACCCTACTAATCCACATGATTCACTGATTAAGAGTCTTAAGGAGCTGGAAATTGATTGTGAGCTATAAAGAGTTAAGGCGACTGATTCATGTGATTTGAGGGGAGTTATGATGAGTACTTTGATTGTGAGTTATAAGGGATGACTGATTGAGAGTTTTAAGTGTAGGAGTTGAGTCGGGGCTAATTATTTTAAGTATAGTTTATATTAATATTTTTTAAACAAGCCGACTCACAAGTTTACAAGTTGAGTCGGGACTAGCTCAAGTTTGACTCTCACTTACACCTCTATCTCAGCATCTTACAAGCAGGTTAATTAAAGGTGTTGTCTAGCGCTATCTTTGAATTAGAATTTTGTGATTAAAATTTAATTATCATAACTATTTAAATTATTAAATTTATTTTAAATAAATATTTTATAAAATTTCAAAAAATTTCTATCCAAATACACATTGATCGGATAGAGTTGTGGCTCGTTGGTTAATGGAACGTTTATGTCCTACATGATCCTTGTTAATTTGATGCCCTTAACTGCCAAAAAAATAAAAACACATCGAATTTGAGATTTGTGTTTGATCCTTATTTAAACATATGTGATGGAATTCATGTGTTTCTTCATAAAATTTTTTATGTAATTTTGAGTCTTACAAAGGCAACCTCATGCACCCCTCACAACATCACACTTAACACACAACCTCATGGATGAAGGATCTAAATTAGGATGGATGCAATATTTTATAAATTTAATTGTAAAGTTTTTATTAAGAAAATAACTTAATTATTCTAATTATAAAAATATATCTAGATTTTTATGATAGAAATTTTTAAAAAATAATAAAAACCAATAAAAATTATAATTGCTATGAAAAACAAATTAGCAAGTGTCCATTAGTGACCCGTAGACAGATCCCCTGTTGCCCTCTAGGTGGTATTTCTTTGTAATGATTCAAAACATCTATTCATCCAAGCCCTGTAGCTACAGGCGTACTTCTTACAAAGCATCAATGAGTAAGAGCTTGGCCTATGGAGGTCATTATTCACAGCTTCCAGTAAAATAGGGAAGTCCATCATATAATTTTCTTACTGGGCATAGTCTCGGTGCAATTTTGGCAATATTTTGATGGTCCATATCATTGGTATTTGTACAAAATTGCTTCGATGAAACTGAATATGTACTCATATTTATTACTATATGAACAAATGCATATTTTTTTTTTTTGGGGGGGGGGGGGGGGGGGGGAACAAATGCAAATTTTTATTTATACTTTTCTTCTTTAGGTTATAAAACTTCTGCCTTTCGATCGAGAGATTATTACATGTGAAAATTGGACACAGAGAATCGTTAGTTATGTCTCTGTGAACAGTAAAAACACAGTTACTGTTCATCACTGCTCTTTTACTGTTCACTGTTGTGCTTTTACTGTTCACAGAGACAAAGCTGGACGGTTCTCTATATCCGATATCTGTATATAATAATCTCTCCTTCTGATGACCCAATTAAGAGAGTAGATATATTAGATTTGACTTATGTTAAAAAGATGAAGGTCGACCAAAAAATATTTGGTTAGAAAATATTAAAAATTATATTTCTTTATTAAATTTAAATAAGAATATGACTTTTAACAAAATATCATAGAGAAAAATAATTCATGTAGCCTACCCCACATAGTGGATAAAGACTTGATGTTATTGTTGGTGGTGTATATAGGTTATTCTCCTCCTACTTCAATTTTGATATTATCTCTATCAAAATTGGATATTTTATTTAATGCCGTAATAATTTTCATTAATGTTTTATTAAAATGATTTGATCATCAATTAAATGAACCGAGATCAAATACGCGAGTTCTTGTTGAGATTATAAACATACAAGATAATTATAACTGATAAAATATATTGGGTAAAGCGAGGCTTCTAAAATGACAACTATATATCATTCAATTGTCCTAAAATTTTTATGGGGCATTTTTGGATATACCATAAAATTTTTATTTATTTACACATCTAACACATAATCTTTGATATTTACTTGCACATTATCAAATTTTAAAATCAAATTAAAAATTCCATTAATATTATTTTTTTCAAAAGTGAAATACCCTATAAGATATATATATATATTATGATCAAGTGTTATATATATAAATATAAAAGAATTTTATAGTTTATATTTAAATCATCCCCTGTCATTATTTCTCCTGCTCAGGCTTTGGTTGAGTTTGGTAGTAAGTTTAATGGTATTATTGATTTATCTTTTAAGAATCTTTCCGTCCATATTCAAGGCTTGATTAATTTGGATCAGAATAGTGTTCCTTATGTTGATGGTTTTTAATTTTCTGGGTGGGGTGGTCCTCCGGCGTTTAGTTTGCTGGGGTTATTCCAGGTTTCTGCGGTGTTGTTGGCTGGTTGGGGATTCTTGGGTGGTTGCTGCCCCTGTTTCTCTTCGCTGTTGTTGCTCGGGTTTGATTGTTTCTGGGAGATTTCCTTATTATTGGTGGGGTGGGTGTTGCAGGGATGGTGGGGTTGTTGTTATGCTTTGTTTCTTTGTGTTTTGGACTGACTGCAGACACAGGTCTCATCTTCAATTTCGGACGGGTTGCTGGGAGAGTTGGAGTGTTACCAGAAGCTCTTGTTCCAGATATATCCTTTTAGTTTTAATAGTATTTCCTTTCAATTTCATTGCTTTAATATTGTTGTGCTATTTTCTGTTCTGTGTCTCTTTTTGATGGTTGCAGGACATTGATGTCAAGTTGATTTTGATTTTGGATTCCTGTTGCTGGGAGCTTTTTGGTTTTTTTTTTTTTTTTTTTTTTTTTTTTTTGCGCTCTCCTTTTTTTTTTTTTTGGTGCTTTGTCTAAAGCACCGTAGAATGTTACTAGGTTGATTTGTACTGTGTTTTAGTTGGGAAACTCGAACCCCTAGGTTTTTTATTTTCTTTTTGGAATGTAGCTCTTTAAGCAGTAGTGAGATTGAGTTTCCCTTAAGGACTGTGTAATTTTGCCCTTTTATTAACACGTAGGCCCCTTATGTGGGTTTCCCCTAAAAAAAAAATCACCCATATTTAATATATTTGATGAAATGTTAAGCATTATGAAAATCAACAAAACTCAATCCAATAAGATTAGATGGAGATGTACACATACTAAAACAAAATTGATAGGAGATATACATATATTTTTCTCTACAAGGGCTGCCATGAAAGCTTCACATATATTTGGATAACTTCATGCTTTTTATGACAGATTTAGGATTCTTTAGGAACTGCTTTCTTACTATTTTCTTAAACAAATTTTTATTTCAAAATTTTGTTGAACTAAAAATTTTTGTAGTAAAAATCTGCTTTAGAAAGCATTAATAAAAGAAAGTTGTCAGCTTTGTTTGGGACGACTTTTTTATTGTTTTATGAAGTGATTTTTTAGTACAAAATTTTTTTAAATTATAGTTTTTTTACTAGAAAGCTATTTCATAAACAAGTAAAAAAACTACTTTCTTAAAGCTTTCTAAAACATTAACTTTTTAATCTTAAAATTTCTAATTCAAAAAATTTTTATACTAAAAAAATATTTTTGAGAGCAATAAGAAAGCTAACCTTATTTGTTTCTGCAAATAAAGAGGTTCAAGAACTTGCAACGGCCACATGGTTGACATTTATTTCATTTGTCCAAACCTGTGATACCTCGTACAATACAATGGATGCAAAGCGATGTGGGGATGCTCCCAACCTTTCCACTTTGCTTTTACTCTCTTTGGCTTATTCATTTTATTCATGTGGAAGCATTTATCCACATAGCATGCATGCATGAGCTGCTAATTGGGAGAGTTTGCTCTATGTAAATTTGATTAAACATACTTGTTTTAAAGTTTCCTCTGCAAATAATATTTGTTGAAGGGGCGAGTGATAAGAAGAATTAAGATTCTCCTTGATCTTGATCAGCTATATAATCATGATTAGTGATTAAAAATGTCTATTAAAATAATATACCTTTTAAAGTTTTCATCAAAATTTTACTCAAATTGAACATTCAAACACATTTGGTCTCAATTTCATATCGGAATCAATCTATTATTTGAAGGTGAGCAAAATAGAATTATTTAGAGCGTGCAAGATCTTGGGGGTGAAATAGAAGAAAAAATTTATAATTATGAACAAATATATTTATTTAGAGTGAACAAAATAATTAAAAAGTTTATCCTACTAAGTAAAAAAAATAAAAATTCATGATAGGCAATTGCTCTCCCTAAGTTTTACCCCTTGATCACCCTTAAACATAATTTAAATAATTAATTCGCTTGTATTCATCTCCTCAGCAGTCCTGTGCATACTCAGTTCATCTTAGTTTATTGGTTGGGAGCTTAAGCTATCAATTAAGAGGTCTTTAGTTCGAATCTTGTGTATGAGATGTGTGTGTGAGTATGCCTTAATTGGGCAAAAATACAGTCATGTGCATCTGATTAAGGCTTCGTTTGGGACGACTTTCTTACTGATTCTTAAAGTAACTTTTTCATAAAAAATTTTAATTTTTTACTAAAAATTGATTTAAGAAACAATAAAAAAATTGTCCCAAACTCAACCTTATAACTGAATCAACATATACATAAACAACTTGTCATGGAAATTTTTAAATACAGCGTGAGATATTAGCTTCCCGTTCTGGCAGGCTATAGATAGAGACATAATAATTGAACTATAGGTTACAATGAGTCCGCACGAATAGCTATCACAAAGAATCTCCATGAAACAAAGCCTCTCTCACACTTTCAATTGAACTGCCACCTTATTAATATTCTTCTTCTACATGCTTCCGCAAAATATATATATAAAGTAAAGAGTACCATATAATACCTACTAATAAGAGAGAGAGAGAGAGAGAGAGAGAGAGAAATCCACTTGAAATAACAAGCTAAATAACTAGGCAAACTCTAGGGCAACAAATATGGTTGGATAGAAGTGTTATTGGAGTTAAGATCATCACATGCTACCACTGCCAAGGACTGATCATGAGACCCAGTGAGAACATACATATACTCCATCAGGCTGCTGTATCCATAGCTGCTCTCTAAATAAGGCATTGATGATAGAGAACTGAACCATTCCTGATCGTTGATAACCTGCTGATTATCCATATCAATCCCAATTTTCGTGTCGATAAGCTGGCCGCCTTTCGATTCAGTATGGAACCGTAACGGATCGACGGAGTCGAAAAATGTGTTGGGTTCATGATGATTATGTTGAAGAAGCTGTTGCTGTTGAGGGTAAGATGGCAAAATGGAGCTATAAGAACCATAGAGCTGCAAGGGTTGGGTGGGAGCTGGATTTTCCATGTTAGGTTGCAGGCCTTGGGAATTATATATTTGTGCTATACTGGGGTGGTTATAAGCTGGTTGAAATTGATCTTGAACATGAGAAGTGTGAAATTGGAATGAGCTTAGTGGGTGTAAATCTTGAGGAGGTGGAATTTGGTTTGAGAGATTAGGAAGCGAGAGGCCTTCCACAGCTTGAGCGATGAGCTTTTTCTTAATTGTGGAGTTCCAAAAGTTCTTTACTTCATTATCTGTTCTTCCTGTTAGATGTTTTGCTATCTGTGCCCATCTGCTTGATTAGATAACATATCATTCACTTAAAAATAACTGATAGATCTCTATTTTTTAAATTAAAAAATATATATATTTTTTGCACTCATTGTATAGAAGAAAGGATGAAATCTTACCTGTTTCCCAAAATCCTGTGGAGTTCAATGATGAGAGTTTCTTCATATGGAGAGAAGCTTCCTCTTTTAAGGTCTGGCCTAAGGTAATTGATCCACCTTAGTCTGCAACTCTTGCCACATCTTTGCAACCCTAAGCTTATAATAGCAATGTGAAAATGAATGCTTCCAATATTCAAACAATCAACTAAATGGAATAAATTGATAAGCAAAAGCTATAAGTATTTAAAATAAAAGAGTTTAGTTTGAACCTGCGCGTCTTGGCACGGAGCTCCAGCAGCCATGGCCGTAAGTTGAGATGTACTTGATGAGCTTTTCGTCCTCTTCTGGCGACCAGAGGCCTCTCCTGACCTTCTGCTTGTTGCAGCAGGAATGGTGGCCCATGATCTTAGATCGTAATTAGAAATTACCCCTCTTTTGCTATCTTTCCTTTTGCTTTGATATTGCTTGTTTTAATGTGCTTCTTCTTTGCCTTTTAAGTTTGAGGAAAGCATTAAGAGAGGATCCAGAAATGAGAAGTGGAAGAAGAAGTGCTCTCTCTCTCTCTCTCTCTCTCTCTCTCTCTCTCTCTCTCTCTCTCTCTCTCTCTCTCTCTCTCTACATCTAAGGCTTAAACTAATGAATTTATTTTCAGTGGAGAGAAGAGATAGGTTGGCTTATATGGAGCTATAAGGTTGGAGAGAGATGTATTATGAATTATATAAGGTCAATTTCCAGCATGTGTGACATTTTTAGTAATTATTATTAGGGTAATAAATGAATCAAATTGAGTTGAATATCATTTTTGATATATCTTCAAAACATTATCTTGATCAGGCACGAATATCGAGGTAAAACCAAGTCGGACACTTCAAAAATTAAATCCGGGATCACCTGAACTCCGATTTCAGCAAACTTACAGTCAAATTGAGCATCTCAAAAATATGAACCCAACAACACCAAATTCGACTCAATCCGAACCCAAATGAGTCCAATGAAGAAACCAAAGTACTGTTGGAAAGTTTGTACCACAATTTGAGTTACCAAACGGTTTCCAAACATGAAGACCTTATAGTCGAATCGAGCGTCTCGATGAAACAAATCCAACGAGCCCAAGATCTTTAAATTCTGACATCATTAAGGCCTTCAAATGTCTGACGAACGGTACACGATCAAGGGATTCAATATCGGTCATCCATCCAATCACTCTCCATTTACCCCTGATCTCTCACCTATTTACAGATCATGTCACCCCAGAAAATTTATAAATAGACCTCTTATTTCTCTTGAAAGGGTACCCAAGAAAGAGAAGAAGCAAGAGAAGAAGAAGAGAAGGATATGAGGGAAGAAACTCCTCCTCGACCACCGCCAGAATTTTTCCCGACACCCGAGTGACACCGAAATTTTGCCTGACGCCCAAGTGACACAGGAATTATGCCTAAGTGACGCCGGAATTCTGCCCAAGTGACGCCAAAATTCTACCCGACGCCCAAGTGATGCTGGAACTCTACCCGATTTTCGAGGGACGCCGTAATTCTAAGTGACTCTGAATTCAGCTCAAATACACAACTTGTTTGTAATTGGATTTCACAGCAGAAGTGAAGCTTTATAATATGATAGTCCTAAATTTTTAGGACATGTCAGTCTCTTGTACCTCAAACAAACACTAGTGAAATTATTTCAATTGGGCTTAGCCCCCATGGTTTTTTTCCTTTCCAGGATTTTCCACGTAAAAATCCTGGTGTACGTTATTTCTCACTTGTTTGTGTGCTAAATATTCGTACAACGCTGAGACAAAAAATTTCTAACTATATCGCCGCGTATATTCTAGCCCGCAACAATTTTATTTAAGCTCATTCATTTATTTTCTTACTCGGTATGAATCGAGCTCCAAAAAAATCAAAGTTTTAAAACCTCATTCAAGCTTTAGCTAATTATTTGTTTTTTTTTTTCAAAATCGATATAATTTACTTGATATTTCTAGTCATTTGTTTGATATTTTCATTATCTATGTGTGTGTGTGTGTGTGTGTGTGTGTGTGTGTGTCATTTCTATTGAGAGGGGGACCGAAGAAAGAAGAGAAGATGAGAAGAGAAGGAAGAGAATGAAGAAGCTCCTCCTCAACCACCGCCGGAATTTCGTCGGACCACCGTCGAAGCTTCCCCGGACCACCACCTGAGGTCCTCACTTTCGCCAGACCACCACCTAAGTCTCTCACCTCCGCCAGACTACTGCCTGACTCTGTTGCTCTGTCGGACCACCAATTGAGGCCCTCACCTCCACCGGACCACTGCCTGACGCTGGTTTTTTACCGAACCACCACTTGAGGCCCTCACCTCCGCCGGATCACCGCCTAACGCCGTTGCTTCGTCGGACCACCACCTGAGGCCCTCACTTTCGTCGGACCACCACTTAAGGCCCTCACCTCTGCCGGACCATCGCCTGACGTCATTTCTCCGCCGGACCACCACTTGAGGCCCTCACCTCCACCGAACCACCGTTTGAGGCCCTCACCTCCGCTAGACCACTGTCTGACATCGTTGCTCTATCGAACCACCACTTGAGGCCCTCACCTCCGCTAGACATACCACCGCCTGACATCATTGCTCTGTCGGACTACCACTTGAGGCGCTCACCTCCGCCAGACCACCGCCTGACACCGTTGCTCTGCTAGACCACCACTTGAGGCCCTCACATCTACCAGACCACCGCCTAGCATCGTTGCTCTACTGGACCACCACTTGAGGTTTGGACTTCTACCGGGCTTGAAGCCGAGAGTTCTCCTAAAGTGTCGCCCTCTACAATGGTCTTTCAGAACCAGTCTCCAACCGACTACGATTCTTTCGACCTCCGTCGCCTACCATGGTCCTTCCGACCTCCATCATCAGACAACAGTCTTTCTGACATCGGTCTCCTGCCGACTACAGTCCTTCTGACCTCTGTCGTCTATTATGGTCCTTCTGACCTTCATCAACAGACAATGGTCTTTTAGACCCCAATCTCCTGTCGACTACGATCCTTCCGACCATAATTGCCTACTATGGTCCTTCCGACCTCCATCAATAGACAACGATCTTTCTGATCTGGGTCTCCTGCTAACTACGATCTTTCGAATCTCTGTCTCATACCGACTACGGTCATTCCAACCTCCATCACCAGACAACGATCTTTCCGACCTCTATCCTATCGACTATGGCCTTGCTAACCAAACAAACACATCTATGTTAATTATTGTAACTCCCACCATGTAATGCGCTCTATATGACATACATTTGTAACATCAAACCAAGGCCTTCTCCCTAAGAAGGGCCTCATTTGTAATCGACTGCAAATTAATACTAGTGGATTCATTTAAACTGGGCCAGAACCCGTGATTTTTTCCCCTTTTTAGGGGCTTCCACGTAAAAACTCTGGTGCCTCTTAAGAACGTTACACCCTCTCACTTATATGATTGTGTGCTGGATCTTCGTACAATGCTAAGACGTTAAACTATATATTTCTCTACCGCCGCGAATACTCAAGAACGCAACAATGTGTAATAATATTCATAAAATTTAAATTGCATAAATATGGAAATTTTGATTAAAAATAGAATAAGCACTAAATAAATAACAAGGCATCATTATATGAGTTTTTTATTTTTATTATTTTATTTTTATTTTTTATTTTTTTTGCCTATGTGGGTTGTTTGTTTGGTTAAAAAAAAGTATATAGTGTAAAAAGATTGTGGAGTAAGAAGGAATACAGTGTAAAAAAAAAATATTTTTAAGTTGTTTGGATGAGTATAAAGTAGATGTATGTGAATATATATATATATATATATATATATATATATATATATATATATATATATATATATATATATATATATATATATATATATATATATATATATATATATATATATATATATATATATATATATATATATATAAAAGTAAAATGAATATAGTGTACAAAGTCCAAAAATGGTTACAACTGGTTGTGGGGAATGGTGGCCGGAGGGTAGCGGGTGTGATGGTGATGGAGGCCGACAAGTGGTGGTGGTGGCAGGGCGCCGAGCAGCAGTGGTGGTAGGGCGCCCAACAGCGGTTTGGACGACGGTTGGTGGTGGTGGCGGCCAATGGCAACGGCGGCGATGGGTGGCTAACGGGTGATGGCAGTGATCAAGCGAGCTTAATTACTTGCATTGTAAAGTAAAGTAAATGTAGGGTAAATCATTTGCATAATTCCTTTTTCATCCAACCAAATACCAATATTTTCAAAATCCTTGCATTTAGAATACTTTACATTAAATTTACTTCCAATCAAACAACCCCTTATTTATAATATAGTTGTTGAAAAAAAAAATCAAACATATTCACAATAAATTAAACAGATGAGTCAGTAATATGATGAGTAAAAAAAATATAATCCAACATTAAAGAAACAAATATAAATGAATTTATGTAATTAATGAGGATTGAATTGCTCCAATTATAGTGCATGCCTCATATTACTTATATTTATATGTCTTTTATTTTTTAAGGCCCAACTTTAGGATGCAAAATATTATCATAGTAAATATATATTTAACAAAAAAAAAAAAACTATGATAAAATTATTTCAATTTACTTTGTAAGAACACTAAGAATTAACAAATGAACTAAGAAATCAACAATATTAAATAATCACAATATTTTTTCCTTAAGCAAAATAAATAGATAATATTTTTTGCATTTATTTTTTCTATATTTCTTATATTTTGAGAATACATGAGCTATGAGTAGAATGCATGGGCGCTAACCAATTCTCACGAACGGCTTAATAGTACAAAATGGGGAAAGTATGAGTTGGCCGAAGCAATATAGCTGCATGAAATAATGAACCGTAAGAGGACTACGGGATTGACCAAAAGTGGATGGGGCCCACAACTATTTTGTAACCACCTGCAACGACAACGATTGATACTGTGTAATGAGTCGTGTGGTGCTGAAGTCATCTAAAGATTCTAAACTTTGGTTTGGTTGGGGAACTTTTATTTTGTTCGGTTGATCGGATGCAAGAAACATCTGGTCCTAGGCAAAAAAAAAGACGGTACCGAGGTGTACCGAGTTTTTCAAAAAACTCGGTACACCGCGGTACCGAGTTTTTTTGCCTACGACCGGATGCTCCTCTGCATCCGGTCGTAGGACGTAATAATTGTTCTTGGTTGGGAACCATTTTTTTATTATTTTATAAAGTTAATATATTGAAAATAATTCTTTCTTAGTAAAGCAGCTGTGGGCATTAATGGCAAGGAACCCACCGGGTCATAGTTCGTTATGAAAGACTTCCAATAGTGTATGATTCCTTTCTTCCTAGCTAGCATATATTTTTTTTCTTTTTTCTTTCTCTTTCATAGAGATCTAAAGCCTTAATAGCTAAGCCATGCAATGCTTCAGGAGAGCTTGAGTCGTTCATGGCTCCATGTGTTCTCTCCTTTGTTGTTGTGACTTACGACTTAGAAAATGGGACCATATAAGCATATAAATGCCCTTGAAAAAGTTCAATAAAAGCACCTTGACTACAATTTATTCCCTGTAGATGGGTCATTCACTGACCAGGTCTCCCGATCATATATGTTATAAAATTTATCAGCGTATGCATGTCAATCTGTTGTTGTTTAAGGTGTAGTAGCCTGAAACAAAATCATGGTGACTTCGCCTAAGCATAGAAACGTAGCTTGCTATGTGCGAACACAATATATGATATATAATGCTTGTCCACAACTATAAATGCATGTGATTATGATTGGTTATGGTAACCCCGTGCTTCTTATTCTATCTTTCGAAGTATTGCTTGAACCTTTGGTGAGAAAGGATTGGTGGCTTCAAGATCAGCTCCATTAAGCATTTCTATAATCCTCCAAGTGCATAGCCACTACATTGTAGTAAATGGCAGTAACTAAAGCCTGCACAAGTAGACCTCTTGCTATTTTTAGAACTCTGTTGAGCGACTCATACGCATTAGTTGTCATTACTTCGTAATGAAAATCATCGTCGTGGGTTGAGCCTCAGATCTCACATTATGTTCTATCAGCTTCTGGTGAATATCAACCTTCACCTTTATCATATCTACCATGCACCTATCGAACACACTAGGGTCATCAATGTTTTGTGTCATATACATCTTATAATAGAAAATTTCAATGTTGGCAACACCCATTTATCTCATTGCATTCTTGAAGTTCTCACGTAAGTGACATAAGCAATGGCGATGTGTAGCATAAGAAAATATTTTATGGCAACCATTGACTAAACCAGCAAGCTTATCCGATATAATGCATAAATTGGTCATTGTCCTTACAACTTGTAGAGCTTCATGCATTTTCCTCAAAAACCACATCCAAGAATTAGTACACTCTGACTTAGGGGTGTCAATTTCGGGTCACGGGTCGGGTTCGGGTCAAACCCGAAATTGACCCGACACTGTTCGAGTTCAGGTCGACCCGACCCGTTTTTACAAACAGGTCAATTTCCTGGACCCGAACCCGACCCGCTTCGGGTTCGGTCGGGTTCAGGTTGACCCGAACCCGCTTGTTTCAACCTTGGCAACAGGCGCAGGGCATGCCAGGCGACGCGGGGCTGGCGTGACACGACGCGGGGCGGGGCAGGGCTAACGCGACGCGGGGCGGGGCTGGTGCGACGTGAGGCCGGGCGGTGCGACGCGGGGCGAGCCAGGCGACGCGGGGAGGGGCTGACGCGGGGCGGGGCTGGCGTGACGCAGGGCTGGCGCGGGGCGGTGCGACGCGGGGCAGGGCTGGTGCGACGCGGGGCGGGGCGGTGCGACACGGGGAGGGGCTGACGCGGGGCGGGGCTGATGCGGGGCTGGCGTGACGTGGTGCGACGCGGGGCGGGGCGGTGCGACGCGGGGAGAGCCAGGCGATGCGGGGACTGCTCCGAGTCAAATCGGGTCATTCCCGGGTTTCCGGGTCAACCCGAACCCGACCCGGTTTTGCAAACGGGTCAATTTTTCAGACCTGAACCCGACCCGTTTCGGATTCGGGTCAACCCTAACCCGAAATTTTTGGGTCAGGTTCGGGTAGGGTTTTCGGGTCGGGTCCATTATTGACAGCTCTACTCTGACTCCACTATTACAAAGACTAACGGGTAGAGACCATTATTCACATCAATGTCCATAGCAGTCAGTAAAGTACCTTTGTATTTACCTAACAAAAATATCCCATCGTGGCTAAGTACTGGACAACAGAACCTCCACCAACATATGGATTGACCAAACGACCAAAATAATATTTATAATCTATGATTCTTTGAATATTGTATCATGTACACTGTCTCTGACATTGCATATACAAGTGTGTCCATAAACAAATTTATGGTCCTATAAGACTCTTCCAAGCTACCAAAAATTTTCTTAATAGCTTTACGTCTGACATCTCAAGATTTTATACACAAAACTTTAATATTAAACTTAAATTCAATTTAACCTATAATCTCCCTCAGCTTTAGATCCATTTACCTTCTAATACTTGGCAATGTAAAGTAGCTTATAAAATGGGAATTGCACTGACAGTGTCATGTCACTAGAATAGGAGAAATGCAAGTATGATGATAATCAATACTTATCATGGTTGATATATATATATATATATATATATATATATATATATATATATATATATATATATATATATATATATATATTATTTATGTCTAAAAATCTCTATTGTTTCTATATATATCCAATCATATGTTCATTTTGGAATAACAAGCCAAATTACTTGTATGCTTAAACTTCTCCTAATTGTCCTATTTTCTCATAAAAAAAATTGTCAATTATTCTATTCTTCCTAATTTCTATCATAACTTTAAGCCATCATGCATTCTAGCTTTAATAAAAAGGAATAAGGTACTTTCTTCATCAAATCAACACATCCTCCTTTCCTTAAATTCATGGCAATACCATATGTAGAGAGTAAATCACCTGCAACTTCTCCCTATAGCCTAGCTTGAGACATTGTTCTCCATCATCCAAATAGGTCACTTTCCTTCTTTCCTTCATCATTTCACATAGCTTTCTGGAAGTGCTGATCTCCTTTCCATGTATACAAATTTAATTGCATGGGGAAGACGACAAACCAAATCACAACTCCATTATCTCCTTCTTACGTAGCCATGCATGCAGCCATTTGAGGAAAAGTCAAGGGCATAAAGGATTGATGAAGTATCAAGTTTGCAACTGCAAACCTACTCTTTGTAGAAATTTAGAAACATGTTGAGGTTGACGCTACAGCTACTTTGTTTATGGAAAAAAAAATAGTTCGCAATATTCTAATCAATTTTTTTAGTAATAATTTGTTTTTAGAGAAAATTCATATAAGGGCCTACACATTAATAATCAAAAAATAGTTGCAAGTCCTTAAAAAGATCTATAACTCACTAAAGCTCAAAGAGCTACAATCAAACAACAACATCAAGCCTTTGTCCCACTACGTGGGGTTGGCTACATGAATTCTTTCTCCATTATGTCCTATTAAAAGTTAAATTCTCATTTAAATCTAATAAAGAAAGATCATTTCTAATATTTACTAACCAAGTCTTTTTTGGTCTATCTCTACCTTTCTTAACATAAGTCAAATATAATACATCAACTTTCTTAACTAGGTCATCGAAATGCCTCTGTTTAATGTGGCCAAACCATCTAAGGGGACTCTTTCTAATCTTATCTTCCACTGGAGCTACTCCAACCTTATCACGTATATATATGCTCATTTTGTATCCTATCTCTAAGGGTAAAGCCACTCATCCACTTAAGCATCCTCATCTCTGCAACACTTAACTTAGTATTATGCTTCTCTTCTAATGACTAATATTCAACACCATAAAGCATTGTTGGTCTCACCACCATCTTATAGAATTTTCCTTTAAGTTTGAGGGTGACTTTTCTATCGCACAACAAGCCCGATGCATTCCAACTACAATGAAAAAGAAAAAAAAAAAACTAAGAGTCAAACATCCCTACCTAATTACAAAAAATGAAACAAAATTAAAAGAATCTAGTGAAGGTCGGCAAGGAGACAAACCTAAAATAAAATAGCCCTTAGCTTAGATAGACAATAAGCTCAAACCAGAACTAGGCAAAATGATAAGATGAGGCTTAAATAATATAACAACCAAGAAGAAACCTTCAGCAAAGCAGGAAAATAGTCTAAACTGAGTGCAGCAACAACAAATGACAGGAGAGACCCACAAGAAGAATAAGCAGCGGCCAAATAGGAAAAAATAAGCAAGGTAAAAAGAGATAGATAATGGACACAACTGAACCTGAAGGAGACAATAGAAAACCACCAACAATGGACATTCTGATAACAGATAAACTGAAGGTATATAGAATAATAGGGAATCAGAAGACAGGTGAGTAATATATGGAAACATGATGGATGCAACCACAAGGCAGAAACCAAGCAAAACCAGAGTCAACCATCATAAAATATAAACTAACACATATAATATAAGAGAACATATGAGAGCTAGTGAAACCAGTATAAAAGCACAGTCGAGAGGTGCTGAAGATCCAAACCATCATGGAATAATTCACAGAAAAAACTAGAGCAGGTCGCAAGATGAGTAGATGACACCAATGAACAAAGAACTTCAAGACCCATAGAAAACCAGCCCAGACAAAGACTAAAAGTCCAGAACAATAAAAACACAGGCAAAGAGGAGGAACAAAAGGAAAATTACTCATTTCTGATATAAGAAAAACCCAATTTATTAAGCCTAACCAAACCTTCATGCAGTTGAGATAAATTGTATAAATTTTTAGTGGATGCAAAATCAAAACCTTTTTTTGCTAACCAATCAGCACAATTATTATCTTCTCTTCAAATATGAGTGATATAATAATTATAACTATTAAGTAGAGACATAATTTTTCTGTATAGGTAATACAAACTAGCATTGTTGTAGTTTTTAGATTGAATAAGACATCGAAGAGTCAAATTCAATCCAAATATTTGAAAGATTATGATTCACAAATAACTTAAGATCAATATAAAGAGCCCTAGTTTCAGCAAATTAAGCTGATTTTAATAGTAGAAATAGCATAAGAAAAAGCAAACACCAAAGTGCCATAATGAACTCTCACAATACCACCATAAACAACTCCTAAATTAGAGATAGATCCATCAATATTAAGTTTAAATTAGCCAAACAGAGGCTTCTTACAATATAAAATTCTAGACTGCGATCTCCTACTTTTACATTCAAAGGAAACATGAAAGAAGGACCAATCCTTATTATCCTTAAAATGTTTAGTAAAAATCTATTTTGTAGCAATGACTTGATGAATCTTGGTCAGAACTCATCTTGATACTATGGTTCTTGCTGTTGTTTTTTTCTTTCCAAATAAGCCAAAAAATCATTATAAGAATCAGGATTAAAATGTGAATAGCCAGTTTAAGGTGAAAACAATAACGAAAAAGGGAGTAACAAGAAGCATTTATATAGTTCATGTTTAAACCTAAAGTATTATCCATATAGTTTCAAACATTAATGGCAATATGACCATCCAAAAAAAATGATGAATCGTTTCAGAATTTAAACAGCATTGGCATTTTGAAGTAATGTGGATACCTTTCCTCTTAAAAATGACATCCACATGAATTAATCCTTGCCAAAGTTTCTAGGAAAAAAATAAAAATATTGGTGGGAATGACAGAGTTTCATATTTTGTTAAATATAGAGTTAAAAGGAGATTTGGTCCTAAAGAAATTACAAATAACTTTAGTGCTAAATTAGTCTCCATTAACATAATATTTAAAAATAGGTTGATCACAAATACAATTATTGATAGGAATTTCATTAATAGCATTAAACATCGATATAGGAACATATTCAAAAAGAAGATTAAAGTTCTAATCACCATTAAGAATGAAATTGCACACTTTCATATTCGATAGAGAATGTGTAATAAAGTAAAAATTAAGAAAACCATTTCCCATCCAATCATTTTGCCAAAAATAAGACGAGCCATTCTCAATACCCTATTGAATAACTAACTCACCTAACCATTTAATTTTACAAATTCTAGCCCAGCAAGGAGAATGGCCCTTCTTAAAATAGCATTGAGAGGGATGAGAATTCTTATAATATTTAAGGTGCATAAATTGGCCCATAAAGAATTCTTGCATCTAAATTTCTACCACAACTTAATAGAAAATCAAGTAACCAAATCAGCAGTGGATTTGCATCCAATACCTCCCTCACCAAAAGGAAAAATGTAAGAATTTCAAGATTTCTATTTAATATTTTTATTGATAGGAGAAGAACCCAAAAAAAATGTTTAAAAGTTTGTCCATTCTATTGCAAACCCCCAAAGAGTGGGAAAATAGTTTGAAACAAATAAATAGGAATAGAGTAAATGACACTTTTGATCAAAATTAGTCTATCACCCATAGACAACATTTTGAATCCCCAAGTAGAGAGTTTGGATTGAATATTATAAATAATTTTATCAAAGAGGAGAGTTTCTTCTTTATAAAGAGGAGTGCCCAAGTAGTGAATGGGTAAAGACTATTTACTAAAATCAGTAAGTTGTGAAATGGAGTTAATTTTGCTTTGACCCATATATTTGCCACGAATAAAAGAGAATTTCTTTTTATTAAAACAGTTACCAAAATTAATAAGAAAAAGGAAAATATTCATAACGTTCTTGAGAGATCGATCAATTGCAAAAGATAATGATATCATCAGCAAAACACAAATGGGAGATAAACATACCACCAGAATTAATATAAGCCAATCCTTTATGTATAAAGATTAAATAATGAAAACCTCTAAAGAAATACTCAACAATAATGATAAATAAAGCATGGGAAAAGGATCTCCCTGTATGACACATTTTCCTTAAGAATTTGGGTACAAAATCAATACCTAAAAAATTCGTAAAATCAAAATTTAAATAAAATCAAAATAAATAACTAATCAAAACTTAACAAACCCAATCAATTCCTAGGATACACTCAATTAGTTCATTTAATCACACATCATTCACTTATGCAATCAATTATGGATGTAAATTGATATACCTTAATCTACCCAATCTTCCCAACTCATAATCAATTTCATATAACTTTGGTAACAATTCAATTAATTCTTTCAATAAATGCTTTGATACCAATTATCATACCCCAGAATCAATTTTGAAAGAATTGTTTATTTTATCTTCTTAATTAATCAATCAGAACTTCTATAAATCATCAAAATAGTAAATCTATATCGAATGAAAGCAACTAACAATCACATATCTCAAACTATTGGACTATATTAATTTATTCTCTGAAATTCATTATACAGTAGTCAAGAGATTAGTATAATTACTATTATATCACAAGTTTTTTATAACAAAAGAATAAAAGAAAAATATTAAGAAATTTAAAAAATTTGAGGATCTCTAACAGTCTAACTCCACCTGGTCTTGATCTATTCCCTCACATGAAATCATTAAAATTCATATAATTAGCTCAAAAGCTCAATAGTAATTCAAAACTCACTAAAGCTTTCCATGCAAGGACTTAATAATCAATATGAAACGCTCGATTTAATACAATCAATAATAATCAATATAGTTAATAATCAAATATCATCGATCTAATAAAACTCAAAATAATTAATAATAAAAGTAGAGAATCATTACAATAAATCTAAGATTAATTAATAACTAGTATAAAATTCAATGTATTGGTAAAATAATGATGCAGAAATCATTCATAAATCATTAAAGAAATCTATCTTATCTTTTCATATGCATAATCTATTTATATATTTTTAAAAACATCTAGTTTTCAATAATATTAATGTATCTGTCAAATGATATCAGTGTTATCATTGTATACATGCATCAATATATGATTTAATAAAGAAAGACATTTAGCTTTTGTTGAGTCCAGTAATTAGGTTGTTAAGCCTAAGTAAATGTCCCACAGCTACCAAGAGGGGGGTGAATTGGTAGTTTTTAAAAATTTTAAACCCTCTTAATGATAAAGTTGAACCGAAATAAAATTTTCTTTTAAAGTTAGTAGAAAAATATTTTTCAACCACAGAGTTGTTAAAAACTGAAATTTAAAGTGCGGAAACGTAAAAGCAATAAAATAAATGACACCAGATTTATAGTGGTTCGGTCTATAACCAGACCTACATCCACTCCTCAGAGGCACCCTCTGAGTATTGCACTAATACCACAAAGTGACTCTCCTTTAGCACCCACAGCAAGGCGGAGAAGCCTGTACAAAACACTCTTTTCACCACTACCCGGTGCGGCAGAGAACCGTCGTCCTTTTACACAATCCACAGTGCTGGCAGAGAACCGTCATCCTTTCACACTCTCCTAGTGTGGGCAGAGAACCCTACGGCTGTTCACACTCTCCAAGTGTAGGCAGAGAACCTTCTTCCTTTTACACTCTCCTAGTGTGGGCAGAGAACCCTTGTCTGTTCACACTCTCCAAGTGTCGGCAGAGAATCGGACCTTCTTGAATGATCTTCTCACAAGAA
This sequence comes from Dendrobium huoshanense, assembly GCA_016618105.1. Classification (NCBI taxonomy): domain Eukaryota; kingdom Viridiplantae; phylum Streptophyta; class Magnoliopsida; order Asparagales; family Orchidaceae; genus Dendrobium; species Dendrobium huoshanense. The sequence continues at coordinate 596,358 of CM028343.1, read as the reverse complement.
TCTAGAAGGAAGAAAGAAAAGAGTGAAGAAATCCAATTTCACAAGTAGAGACTCTTACCTTAGCAATCCAAGTGAAGCCTTCTCGCTCCAGTGGTAGGAATCCTCCTTTGAATGCTCTCTTCCACTCTCTCCTTGGCTATTCTCTCAAGAGGCACGAAGATCAAATGACAAAAAGATTGGGTGGCAGTCTAATTTGGACTATTTATATAAAAGACAAGAGAAACCGCCCAAAAACTGCAAATTTCCAATTCTGTACGAAGTGGATCGTCCTGTACGATCCTGGATCGTCCTGGACGATATTACTTAAACGATCTGAAACGACCCAAGTTGTATATGTGTACGAAATGACTTCATACAGCTGATCGTCCTGTACGAACTAGGTTCGTCCAGTACGAACGGTTATTACAAGGTCGGTTCTAGAAACTGCTGAAAACTGTTCTAAGTCGGTTTATCGTTTGGACGAAAATATGTTCGTCTGGACAAAAATATTCCAGAGAGCCGATCGTCCTGGACGATTATTTATTTTTTCTGGACGAAAATTTTTCAGAGAACCAATCGCCGCGGATGATAATTTGTTTTCGTCTGGACGACAATTTTCCAGAGAGCTGATCGTCCTGTACGATATTTATTTTCGTCTGGACGAAAATTTTCCAGAGGACTGGTCGCCTCGTACAATGGTAAAATTCGTCTGGACGAAAATTTTACAGAGAACCCATCGTCCAGGACGAAAATAAAATTCGTCCTGGACAAATAGGACTTAGAAAAAAAATTTTCAAGCAAGTTCCTATTCGTTCCAAGTGCTCTATAGGAGATAACTGACAGATCGTCCAGTACGATAAATATCGTCCTGTACGATCAGTATAGAATTTCAAGATCTCCTTATTTGTGTGTGTGAGATTTTATTCACTCAATTACAATCACTCCCTTTCAAAATTAATTCAAAGAAAAGACAAACTTCAAATAAACAAAATATCATATGTTGAATTTGATTTGAAGTTTTTTTTTTTTTTGTAGTCTGGTGTCTGATTTTCCTGAAATGTTAGTACACACAAGAGCAAGTGCAAATTTTCTGAAATTGTTAGGAGATAACTATACATTTGAACAATAATGTTTGTAATCATCAAAACTACATAAGTTGCATAAATATAAATCATTCAAATAGCAACTATTCAAACAATCTCCCCCTTTTTGATGATGGCAAAACAATTATTATTAGTATGGTTTCAAGTTAAAACAAATTTCTTATCTCCTAAACTTCCCCTGAATTTATGAGTACATTAAAATAAGGAGGCATTAAAGAACAATATTTAACGAACAATATTTTTGTTTTTCAAAAATTTTTAACACAAACAAATAAAAAACTTGCAAACAGAACAATTAAAAATAGAAAACACAAACCACAAAAACACAAACATAATAATTTCTCCCCCTTTTTGACAGCAACAAAAAGTGAAGAAGAAAAAGATAAGAAATGTAAATAATTATATAAAATTCATTGTTAAAATTTAATCTAAATTGTGATTTGACATAGGGTATGCAATTTTAAACTAAAGATATTAGGTCAATCATAGAAATTCATAAAATTTATGAAATGATATAACATTGTAAGTAAGAAGAATTTATCAAAGACATGATTCAATTTAGACATTTTGATTATTGAAAATCATTACAAGTGAGATGTAAAAAAAATTCTATATTTCAAAGTTCAATAGAATATAAATGAACATTAGATCAACTTGAATTAAGAGATTGAACGAATTTGGAAAGAAGAGAATTACCTCATGTGGTGCTTTGCACATCTTTTCAAAGTTTTGTAGCACATTTTTGTGCATTTTTCTTTGGTTGGGCTTATTTTGTGCCTCTTTTTCACTTTGCAAATTTTTGTGAATTGCTTTTGATTTTTGTACATTTGTACAATGTTCAAGAGTAATTTGACCAATTCTTTCCAAAATCTATAATCTAAAATTTCAAATATTTCTAGGTGCATAAATATCATTTGAGCATAGAAATACAAAATAAGAAATCATCAAAATTGCAATAACAATATTAACTTTTATGTAGTCTAAATGAATAGACATGAATTTAAAAGTTTTAATTACAACAAGTTATAAACAAATTATAAATTTAGAAAGTCTAGATTTTCTAATATAGATAATCTCAAATTACAATCGAATTTAAGCACTATGTAGATTAAAAAAAAATACTAATGAAATTCATAAACATTAGTCACATTTCAAAACAAATCTAATAAAAACAAACTTTCATTGATATTAAAAAAACGGATTACATAAAAAACATTGAACTTAAAAAGAAAAAACAACTTAAAAACAAACACTGAACAATAAAACAGACACGATAAAAAAAATACAACAGACACACATAAAAACAATTTCTACTGTTCTGGAGGAGGAGGAGGAATGCCGCCAAAGAGGTTGAAGTAGGAGGCCATCAACATTACATTGGTATTTATTTCATGAACTTCATCTCTAATATTACCAATGTCATGTTGCTGCTGAGTAAGTTGAGCATCAAATTGATCAAACCTTTGATCAATGTGAGTCTCTAGTCTATCAAATCTCTCAATCAGATTCTGGTAATCTGATTGAGAAGCAGAACCTTGCACTCCTTCTTCTTCTTCTTCTTCTGAAGCACTAGCATGTGCTTTTTCTTTTTCTTTTTCCTCCTTGAAGAGCAATCTGAATGATGCATCGTTATAGTAAACTGGCTCTTCATATTCTTCATCAGGATGCACTATATTGTACTTCTTCTACAAAATATAAGTTATTAAGTGCCCTAATGAAATGTTCTTCTTCCTCTTCTGATCAGCATGTCCTATTTCTGAAAGCCCATAGATATGGTCTATGATGAGTTGGGCTTCGTCAATAGGATGTCTTTGCATGATTAAAAAGGTTAGAACAGAAAGGAGAGGAGTAATGTTAATCCTATCACCAGCTTTAGGAATAATTGAGGATCTAAGGATATGCTGGATGATTCGGGCATCTTGGGTCATACCGGATACTCTAGCAACATGATAGGTTATGCCTATCTCTCTAATCACCCTATTGATTTCAAACCATTTGAAGGTATTTTCTGATATTAGGGTGTGGGCTCTATATCCTTCAGTTCTTAAGTTTAAAAATGCACCAAGGTCGTGCTTGGTGATCTCAACTTTTTTCTTAAAAACAAAAGAACTAATGATAGAGTGGTCAGAATTGAAACTCATGTTGGCTAGAAAGTAATGGTAGGTTTGCTTATTATAGAAGTGGGCGAGAGAAAGAATGAACTAAAATTGGGTTGAGGCGAAGAGGTGCAATACCCGAAATTTCAACTCTGTTTGGATAAGAATGCGAGACGGAGTGATTTTTGCGGATGCAAAACGAGGAAAAGATTCCTCATTTGCCTTGGAAAGAAAATTGTCTGGGGCATTCCTATTAGGTTTTCTCACCAAAACCTTTTGTCTTTTGCTAGAGGAGGCCATTGTTGATTTGATGTTGAAAGGGATTGAAAAAGAAGTTTGAAAGTGTGATTGTTAAGTTTGAAAGCCTTCATATTTAAAGAAAAACGATACGTTCGTCCTGGACGAAAATATTCGTCCTGGACGAAAGATTATAGTTCGTCTGGACGAAGTAATTTCGTACAGACGATCCAATTCGTCCAAAATGTAACGGCTTTTCGTATTCAACACAACTTACGATGCGTCCCTTCGTACAGGCTTTTTGACTTGACCGATCGTACAGACGAAAAAATTTCGTACAGACGATCGAAAAGTGTTTCGTTTTAATGACTCTTGAAAACCGTCCCCTATAATGAACCGACACATGTTCGTCTGGACGAACGAAAATTTCGTACAGACGAAGTTCGTATTAAAAACTGTCTTATCCACTCAACCGCTGCATTCAATCGTCCCGACGTTTGAGAAAAAAAAATTCGTCCTGGACGATCACAGATCGTACAGACGATCCAATAAAAAAACTGCTCTCAAAACGGTTTAAATTCGCGCAAACTGTTCCTTTACACATCATCCCGTACGAAAACATTTCGTCCTGGACGATTTCCTCCAAAAAAAAATTTTAATTTTGAATTTTTTAAATTAACAAAATCAACAAAAACAATCAAAAACACAGAAAACATAAAACAAAATCATAAATCCAAAAACAATTCATTAAAAACACACAAAATTCACAAAATTACAAAAACAAAACACAACAAGTATCAATATTGCAAAGACATTTTAGTTAAGCATTCAAATCAATAACACCAAGCCTTGTTCTTAAAGTACTGAAGGTATCAAAGGCTAAAGGTTTTGTAAAAATGTCTGCAAGTTGATTTTCAGTTGAAACATGTATGAGTTCAATTTCTCCTTTGGATACATGATCCCTTATGAAATGATGCCTTATATCGATGTGTTTGGTTCTAGAATGTGTTGACCTCATTTTTGTATGAGGTCACTTGGGCCAATCCTGACCCCAGATCAATTCAATCTCCAGATCAATCCAGACTATAGGAGCCTTCTAGACTTTAGACCCTAGGATCTACTCTGGACCCTAGGACTCTTCTAGACTCCGGACCTTAGGATCAATTTAGATCTTAAGTCAATCCAGACCTTAATTCAATTCAAATTTCAATCAAATCCAGATCAAATTCAAAAAAATTTAGACTCAAAGCCTAAAGCCAAAAGGTATTGTCTTAAAGCCTTTTTCAGCAAATTTTCAAATGCTTTAAAACCCAGTTAAATGACCTCCGATTCAGAGTCTGTCAGTTGCATACTGATGGGACATGTCTCTGGAGGCAACCCTCCAAATTTGAGCCCATTCCAAGGTCTTTAACCCCAGAAACTTAATCAAAATCCAAAGGCTGTAAAACCTTCAAATATTTACGGCCTATGCCACTGGATCTGCCATCCAGTGGATTTTGACCTTAGAGCTCTCTTCAAAGCCTCTAATTACTTCCAGACCCTTAATTATGACTCAGTGAACAGTAAACTGCATTTTGGTTGATCCATTTTGACCCCTAGTTGACCAGGGGTCAAAATCACCAAAATACCCTTTAAGGGCTCAAACATCGATTTCAAACCAAACGACCTCCAAATTGCTTGGAACCACTTCCAGCAAGTTTCAAATATCAAACCAAACTTGTTTGACCCAAATCCAGACCCTGGGTCAACCTAGGTTGACCAAACAGGCCCTTAGGGGTCAAAAAGGGTATTTTGATCGAATTGACCTCCCCAGACCTTGGGACCACCTCTAATGGTCTCCAAATATCATTTCAAATTGATTGAACCTATTTCTAGACCCTAAACCCACCTGGTTGACCAAGTCAACCAGGATCGACCTAATGAGTCCTTAGGAGTTCAAATGGGTCACTTCAACCCATTTGATCTTTCTAACCCATTCAAGCTCTCAAACCCAACTCAAAACTTAAATCAAATCCATTCAAACTTACTTAAAGTCAAATTACATCAAGTTTGACTTGGTCAAACTTGGATTCATGGTCAAATCCCTTCATATATGCACTATCCAATGGCTTTACCCATTGAACCCAGCCCAAATTAAATCCATCCAGCCATTGGGAGGGATCTCACAACCTGCTTTGATGCCAACTCAGCATTCATTGACTCCCTTGACTGGTCAAAGAGTCAAGGGGAACCCCAAATGAGCTTAGTTGGCCAAGCCCAATCAAATCAAATTCCTAGACTAAGCCAGACCTATTCAGGCATTCTAACTGATCCTAGAAGCCACCTAGGACTCAGCCAGACCCAGCCCGAGCCTTAGCATGCTCCCTAGCTCGTCCAAGAGTTCAAATGAGTTCTAAATGGTCAACCCATGCAACTCAAACACCCATGCCTGAGCCAGCCCCGTCCAGCTCCCCCATTCGACTCTAGAAGCTTTTCTAAAGCTAGCCTAACTTTCCCCAGCCGCTGGCATGGCTCTAGACCCGAGCTACCCATCTAGTGGTCCCCTCCACGTGAGAGGGACTTGGAGTCATTTTCACCTGGCCAGCCACTTCCCCTGCCCCTCTAACGGCCAGAGACAGCTGGAAATCATCCAAGCCTTGTCTCTGACCCATCTCAGTAGCTCCTTTCGGCTCCAGCAGATGAAAGAGGGAAGAGGGACGGGAAGAGCTCATGGGAAGCCATCTTTGATTCTAGTCGCTCCCCAGAGCAGATAGAGTTTCGTTTCGATTTCTCTAAGATCTAACTACATTTTTTCATCGATCCTTGGCGTTTCGGAGCTGCCGGCGGCGAGATCAGAGCTTGACCGAGAGCCACCTCCGTTCAAACTCCCTTAGCTCCGTTTCCAGTGCTCCTCCAAGCTTTAAGCCTGAAGGAGATCAACACGTGGACAGCCTACAAGTTCAACCGTATTTGAATCAACCGAATCGATCCATCCTTCGGTGAGAAATCTTAAACCCTAGGTCTTTACTTAGGTTCTTAAAGAAATCTCTAAACACTGCATCAAACGCTCGGAAAACCATCCCCCACTCTTCGTCTCACCTCTGCCCGTCTCTGTCCAAATTTTTAGCCCGTTTGGTAGACTGTCTTGCGAAAACGAGACAAAAAACGGGTTTAGGGTTCACTGTCTTGGCGAGAGGAAGAAGACGGGTCCGCGGCCATTGGATCGTTTCTGTTTAGATCAACGGCCGCGATTAAACCCACTAGATATTGGGTTCGAGCCGCGGTTTAAGCGTATCGTCATCGGGTCTGATCCAGACCGTTCATCCAAACCGCGGGCTCGAATCTGGCCGTCTGTTCGATCTCAGATCGACTTCAGAACCGCGGGGTTGATCTCAGCCGTCAGATCAGAACCGCGGAAGATCCAGCGGCTTCCGTCTTTGCTGACCTGTTTAAGTGGCGGGTCCCGTGTGACCGCCGCCGTCCAAGTGGCACAACCCGAGCGCGCCGCGCGTGCCAGTCAGCGCCGCCGTTTGACCTGACTGTGTAAATGATTAAATAAATACAGAAAATGCCTAGAACTTCAAAAAATCACTGGATTTTCATTTTAAATCCATTTTTTAAATTCTTGGGCTTGTTCTGTTCATATTTCCAAGTAGTATTTTATAAAAATATTAAACAAATATCTTGAGTATTTATATGACTGTAATTTCAATAATATGTAAATACTTATTTTATTTTTAAATTCCAAAATACTTAGGGTCTTGGGCTGATTTTTGGCAGAGGCATTCTAGGGTTTGGGGATGACCTCCTGTAATTTTCTCAAGCAAGTTTGATGCAGTCTTAATGGGTTTGTGAATTTTCAAAGATTTAAGTCAAAATTTGATTTAAATCATTGAAAATTCATAAACCCTTCAAATTAAATCTAATCATTGCATATTAGGGTTCTATGGGATCAGTGCAAGGTTATCTTTCACTGAGAAATAGGGCTAGGGTATGATCATGTATGTTTCAAATCAAATTCCTCTTTGATTCCATGTTAAATTAGTTCAATATTTCACCCATTACATATAATCATACTATGATTGGATTGGTTTTGATTGAGATGTATTCTAGTACATCCTTAAACAAGATTTCAATCCAATTTGATAGCCCTATGCCTTTTGTAATAAATTGCTTGAGTTATAGGTTATCATGTAACCTATAACCAAATAATTTATTTTAGGTCCCCTTCATAGAACATTAGGATCACTTGTTTCTCCTTGCTCATGATTGATTTGTTATGCTTGTAATTAGTGTCCAAGGGTTAGAGAACATTGATTTATTACCTATAACCTAGTGACATTAAGGACAACAATTAAGGACTTGGTCTTAGAAAACTTAGACCAATCTAGGGAGAACTACACACATCCCTTTGGAATGATATATGAACATAGAAAACTAGTGTCATAAACCTTTGACCAAATACACATTGATTGGACATTAATTGACCTTGGAATAACTATTAGTTTTAGATCTTTCTTCCTTGAGAATCTTGCCAAAATCCTAATAAATCTAATATAAATCCAAAAAATATGTGTAACCCCTCTAACAGACCAGAATTCAATTCTTAACTCATGAAAATTAAGATCCCTTTGAATTGACAGCAATTTGAACCTTAATCTAATTTTAAGTGAAAATCAATATTTAATTCATTTAATTAATTAAAAAAATATTAAAATTTCCAAAAATTTCCCAAACTCTTGGGAATCTCTCCTTAGGTCATTTCTGACCTTTGGAGTTGATTTCAAGGAGTTTGGGACTCATTTGGAGAAAAATCACAAAATGCCCTCTAATTAAGCAATTTCAAAAATTCATTAAATACCTTAAACTTCAAATATTCATAATTAATTCCAGAAAAATCAAAATTGAACAAACTCACTTGCATTCAACTCTTATTAATGCCTAATATTTATTAAAAATGTTAAAACTCCAGAAAGACATCAAATTCAAAAAGTCAACAAATTGGTCAACTCTAGGTCAAAACTAGTTCAAAACTTCAAACCTTCGTAACTAAATCTAGAAAAATCCAATTTCAACGTACTTACCCTCTAACTGATCATAGTAAGGTCTAGTATTTTAATAAAATGTTAACTTTCCAGAAAACACTTTTAATTAAAAAGTCAATTTTCAACCCTTTAATTAAATGATTAAAATATTCCAAAAATTCTAAAAACTCAAAATCACCTCTAAAACTCTAGAAATTTCTAATTAACCCTTAAAATCAGTAATCAACCAACCTTAATTAAAATTCATTAACTTTCAAATTTTAATCAAATCAAATCACTTAATTATATCGGGTACCACTGGGTAACCCAGGCCTACGAGGCTATTAACTTAGCCCCAAGGAAGGTGAAATAAACTTCACGGCCTCGGTGTGAAACAAAGGTGGTATTCAACAAATTATTAATAATCAATTTTAAAATTAACTTCAAGCCATTAATACTTAAACTCAAATTTAAACCCCTTAAGCCTTTCAACCAACCAGAACCTTAAGCAACTTCGATCTAATGATCCTATTTAGGATATATCCAAACCACACGACATATCTCACACACTTTAGATGGTTTGCTAGGACAACTGACTCTAGTTCTAGGCTAGGCCGGTGTTTACTTTCTCGCTGTGTGCCGGATTTTTGAGTTTTCACTGCATGCTGTTTGCTAGTTTAGAATTGATTGATTGTTTATTTATTTACTGCAATTTGTTGAGCATTTTAAATTTCAAATATATTAATTGCTTGAGATTCATATATCAACTGCTTGAGATCAAATATTAACTGCTTGGGGCTGTATATATAACTGTTGATTATTAGGATAACCCTGCAGGATCGAGTCTAGATTTTTCAATTTTGATCAATGTAAATTTGATTTGATATGGTTGTAAGTATTCAAAGTGATTTGAGTTTGGGATATTGATATCCAACTTGAATTCCAAAGAGGAGAAGACATCCCTAAAGGGGAGAGTCTTCGTCCATTTGGAAGATCAAGTTTGGATACTCTTCAAATATCCAAAGAGGAAAGATAACACCCCGAGCAAGAGGGAGTTTCTTTTCATTTGGATATCCAGACCCGACGATCCAAGAAACAGCAGAAGGACGAAGAAGTGGATAACGAGAAGACCCATTCTCAAAGTCACTTGAGTCTTAGGACTAGAAATCCGGGTTGTAGTCAGTGGTGCCCGACCACTTTAATTTTCTGCAAAATTCTGTGATGTAATAATAAAGGGCACTTGCCTACGGACATTCAATTTGATATATTTAATTTGATTGATTTATTTAAATTGATTGCGCATTAGAGATACCTGCTTTTCTAGTTTTTTTTACCTGCATGCCGATTTTGATTTGACCTGGAATCCGATTGTAGGCTCTTAAGGACCTAATAAAATTTTTCTACTTAAATCAAATTAAAAACTTTAAGCTCACATAGAAATTCTAACGAATTTAAGAAGTAAGCCCGAGACCGCCGGGAGTCCTCATTTCATAGCATTCATTCAAATTCAATTTTTTAATCGAGTCGATTAGCATGCATCATATTAGCAACTAATTTAAAAATCTTTAAATTCTTAATTGCATTAGCTTAAGCATCAAACCCAGCATAAGTTTAAGGGACCATTTAGGATCCGCTCTAGATGTCGGTCCCGTTCTCAAATACCTTTCTTAAATAACGTCCCTACCACTCAACATAAATTGACCAGACTCATAATTTTAAATCGTTTAGGTGGTTTAGCTGGCTCCCCAATCCAGGCCGGGATAAGACCAGATTCGCATTGCACTAGCTATGTTCGGGGTGCTAACTTTTAGTGCCCAATTTAGACTTAGGTTCTGAGGCTGCCTCGGGCCATAAGACCTCAATTTTCGGGAATTGAATCCCAAACTTCTAATAAAATTGATCACTTAAACATTAAATCACTTTCAATCAAATTTAAGCCCAACATTTAGGATAGGCTGGAGTGTTTCTGAAGTGATTCAGAATCTCAAAACACTCCCTACTCCTCTTCCTTTGACTCCAGAAATAAGTGTTCAACCTTGATCCAATCCCGATTGAAAATTCCTACCCTTCTCCTCCTTTGATATCGATCTTTGAAATTCTTAAATAAAATTTACACCGCTATTTTAATCGAGAGTTTTCGTAGGAAAATTCTAATTTCTTTACGATGTAATTAACTACGAGGGCTTGCGCTCGTAGGAGATTTAGAAACCCAGATCTAATTTTCAAAATCAAAAATCTTTCAAAAATCTCTAACTAATTATTTTTGGAAAATTTAAAATACAACGATCATTATCGTCATTTTCAAACGATCGATAATGATTAATATCTCCTTTCTTTGGAAGGGTATATTAATTATTATCGTGGATTTGATTATGAAATTAATGATTTTTGGATTTGATTTCAAATTTTGATTTTGAAATTTGAACCAATTAGTGAATGATATTCTTCCCTTTGGGATGATATATCGTTCCTAATGTTGTGTTAGATTTCAAAATTAAAATTCAAGATTTAATCTTCCCAAAGATAATTAAATATTTTCAAAACTATATATACTCAAATAAATATTTTTTTTAATCAAAACAAAAAATGGCGACTCCGCTGGGGACAATCTCACTCTCCATCTTTAATAGCGGTATAAATTTTATTGAATCGATAGTTTTAACTATCTTTCTCTCCGTTGGTCCCTCTACCCATTTCTCCCTTGGGTGAGTGTGGCCAACTCAATTAAAACATGTCAAACGAGAGGTGAGTGTAGGAAACCTCCCTTTAAGTCGGGCTTTGACATTTTGCCTCCAACTTGATTGGTAGAGCGAAAGAGTCAAGCCAAAATCTTTCTGTATATGTTGCAAACTCGCATGCGAACAAATATATAACATGCTAAGTTTCACAATTTACAGAAAATACTTCAATTTCAAAATCAAAATTTCAAATCCTTCAAGAAAATTCAATCTTTTCAAATTTTAATTGAGTCTCATATTATATCATTATGTATGAAATTGTAACTCCTATGATTTGATACATATGATAGAATATAGACTCATTGCTCAAATTCGATTCTAGAATTTGAATCTTTTTGGCAAAGTCAAACTTTGACATTTCACCCCCAAATAGTTCGTCGGGGTGAAAGAGTCGGGTTGACTTATAAGAATCTTCCTCCAAAAATTTGTTAACCTTTGTGTTGAATGCGAATTCAATACATTGAGTTTCAAAATAAAGAGAGATTCTGCCGGATTTTCAAAAATTCAATGGCTCTTTCAAAACCTTTCAAATCAATTTCAATCGTCGTTGTTATATGTCTTCTATGACATTCTGTTGTAGTTGAACACATGCAATGCAAATCCGAAACTTTCCAGTCAATTCTGGGCTTTAACATTTTACCCCCAAATCACGTGGTAAGGTGAAAGAGTTAAGCCTATTCTCTTTAGATCTTCAGATTACTTTTGTAAACCTATACATTGGAATAAAAATCAATGTGTTGAGTTTCAAAGTTTGAAGAAGATCTGTTCAATTCAAAGTTCAAAGCCAAATCTAAATTACAAAATTAAATTCAAGTTTGATTCCAACCTCAAATTCAAATTCGATCTTAAGTCCAAATTCAAATTCAACTTTAAGATTAAATTCAATCTCAACCTTAAAATCAAGTTTGATTTCGACTTTAAATTCAGTCTCAAATTTGAGTTCAAATTCAAACCCAAACTTTGACATTTTGCCCCAAATCAATTGGTGTAGCGAAAGAGTCAGATTCAACTCTTAACTTCAATTCGTCAATTTTATGAACCACCGTGTTCAGTGTAAACTGAATATGACTGAGTTATAAAATTTTGAATAAAGTTAATCAAACTTGAAATTCAAATTCAATTTCTAATCACTGATTCAAATCACTTTCTTAATTCCAGGAAATCAAACACTCAAATGGCTGGGAAACTCGTCTTCTCACTGAATAAAGATGTGCCTGTAGAAGAAATTCTTAATGGCAATTTAATTCAGTACGAGATGGAATTTCAGAACCTCAAGATTTCAGTTAATGGGGAAACACTAATTGATCTGTCTTCCGCGATACTAGGAAAGTCTCCTTTAGTTGAGATTACTTTAGGGTCAAGAGTTGACTCCCCCATCTCTAAGATGGAGGTCTTTGTCGCCCCTGTACCCACTGTATTCTCTACTCCGGAGGATCAAAATCAGAAGTCAATAATGACAAAAGAGCTACCATCTCAGTCTGAGATCGGGTCAAGTTCTAACACCCCTGTATTCGGTAGGAACAAGATGAAGAATTACCTTCGAAGAGCCAGAAAAAGGAATCTTAAGGCTAAAAAGACTGCTGAATTTGAAGCCTTAGAGAGGACCGACTTCGAGGCCAATCGAGAGTTCGTTGCTCCTTCTACGTACCCTCTCCTTGCACAAAGGAGGGAGGTTGTAGATACGAGAGTGCGATCTTCAATACACCTGCTTGACTACTACACAGAGAGACTCGAGCAAGAGATAATTGAGCGATCACCAGTAATAGGCCACAGGCCCCCAACTGAAGGTTATGATCCGTCCACTCTACTAGAAGATGTTAGGGCACGTTACTATACATGTCCCACTACATCATCTACAGAGGAGGAGGAGTAGAAACCACTCGGGGTGCCACTCTCTTAACTACTAGTCTAGTAGTAATGAGAGGGGGAAATAATCTAAGATTGTGTCAGATAGTGATACCGTTAAAATATAAATTTTTTAATGGGGTCCTATCACGATAAATCTTTTGATTGCAACGATGCCGCTTTCTAGAGATGTTGCAGACCCTATAACAGTCTATTTCTTTAAAGAGATTATAGGAATTCAATTCCATATTGACAAGGGTCTTGCCACCTAGACTTGCAACTTCTTAAGGAAAGCTTCCGATTTTTTTTTCAAGTGTACTGATTTTGAATCTTCAAGATAGTCGATTCTTCTTTTTAATCGAAATTGACCTCTACTTTAAATCTTAAGCTGGAGAGAGTTGTGGTTGATTCCATCAAATGTTTGAATACCCCTCCCTCCCATCGCTTTTGTGGGTTGAATTAACCTTTGAATTAAAATTTGTCTCAAATTCAAGTTGATTCTAGAAATGAAAATTTTATCAATCTTCTAGCAATCTTCTATCTTAATAGGAGATCCAGGCATGCTTTGAATCTATTCAAATATTTCCCTAATCAAGTCGACATTCTTGTCAAAAAGATTGAGTGTGCTTTGAGGATTATTCTTCCTTGTATAAGAGAACGAATTTTCTTCTCTAATACTTGAGATATAATCCCAGCATTCAAAAAAAAACCAATCAATTTAAGGTATTTGAAAAAAGTGGAGCCTCTTCTCGAATTCAATTGATATCAAAAGATGAGCGAATGCTCTAAAAAGTCAAAAGATGCGCGAATGCGCCAGAAATCAAGAAATGCACGAAGTGCATAAAAATTCAAAAGATGCGCAATATGCGCCACCAAAAAAAAAGAAGAAGAGTAAGATGGCTTCCTTCCTCTAAATTCTTGAATCTCAAAATAACTCGATCACCTTCAAGTACTTGACTTTGAAAATCCTGAATTTAGATTCTTCAACATGCACGAATTTTCTATTAGATAGAGGGACATGTGCAAGAAAATTGAAAATATCAAATTTCTCTCTTCAACTTAAACCTTTTTGAAGTTAATTTTAATTCAAAATTTATTTAAGGGAGACCCCAGTCCAGTTTCTACAAAACTTGGTCTGGGTCAACAAAATTGAAATTCTCTCAAATTAGTCGGAGTCGACTCTTCTCACTCTAATTGATAAATTTGTTCCCACATGTCGTTCCGACAGGGTCCAAATAGTTAGAGGAAATTTCTTAATAGAAATATCGAATCTTCTACTCCTGAAAAGAATTCAAATCATGTCCTTGAGAAATGTGTTAGTCCTTGCATATATGCATCTTTTTCTTTGAAGCCTTTTCAACAAAATTACACTCTATACTGGGTCCAAGATCGAACCCCATTAGAGGAGTATTTTGTAATGCTGGGAATTGCCGTTCAAGTTTAAGCCACGACTGAGCAGAGTGTCCGTCTCCAATTTAAGGAGCTCGAGGCCTTGTAGAGCTTTATCTTTAAAGCTCAAGAAAACTCAGAATCGTACAAAGCCTGACTGATTGAAGCTCGTGATAAGATAGAGCAACTTAGAACCTTCCAAGGAGGAGACTTGGTCTAGGTTCTTTGGATGCATATCTTAGCCTACCGAGAGATCGGTGGAGGAGCTTGAACAAACTCAAAACTTTACTCTTGTCGTAGGGACGATCTTTGAGAAAATTTCAAACATTAATTGATCAACCCTAGAGAATGCCACCTGATATTTTTAAATGTTGGGGAGGCTCTTCAGGAAGTACCATGCCAGATGAGTGTCAAAATTTAAAATCAAATAAAAAAAAACTCTTCAAATTCAAACAAATCAAAATTCAAAACCAAATCAAATTCAAACTCTTCAAGTTCAAACAAATCGAAATTCAATCAAATCAAATTCTCCAAACTCAAAATTCCAAATCAAATTCAAACATCTTTTGAATTCAAAAATCAATTCAAAATCCAGATTCAAAAAAAATCTTCAGAATTAAAGTCATCAAATCAAATTTCAAATTCAAACATTTTTCAAAATCAAATTTAAAATCGACTTTCAAATTCAAACACATTCAAAAATTCAAAAAAAATCAAATCAATTTAAATCTCAAATTCCAAATTTCAAATCGATCCTCTGTGTGAAGCAAGTTTCCTTCACATACGATCATTCCAGATCCGATCCGCTGTGTAGAGCAAGTTTCCTCTACATATGATCATCCAGACTCGATCCTCTGTGTGAAGCAAGTTTCCTTCACATACGATCATTTCAAATCCGATCCGCTGTGTAGAGCAAGTTTCCTCTACATATGATCATCCAGACTCGATCCTCTATGTGAAGCAAGTTTCCTTCACATACGATCATTCCAGACTCGATCCTCTGTGTAGAGCAAGTTTCCTCTACATACGATCACCCAGACTCGATCCTCTGTGTGAAGCAAGTTTCCTTCACATACGATCATTTCAAATCCGATCCGCTGTGTAGAGCAAGTTTCCTCTACATATGATCATCCAGACTCGATCCTCTGTGTGAAGCAAGTTTCCTTCACATACGATCATTCCAGACTCGATCCTCTGTGTAGAGCAAGTTTCCTCTACATACGATCACCCAGACTCGATCCTCTGTGTGAAGCAAGTTTCCTTCACATACGATCATTCCAGACTCGATCCTCTGTGTAGAGCAAGTTTCCTCTACATACGATCACCCAGACTCGATCCGCTGTGTGAAGCAAGTTTCCTTCACATACGATCATTCCAGATCCGATCCGCTGTGTAGAGCAAGTTTCCTCTGCATACGATCATCTAGACCTGGTCCTCTATATGGAGCAAGTTTCCTCCATATATGATCAATCCAGTCTCGATCCTCTATGTGGAGCAAGTTTCCTCCACATATGATCATCCAGACCCGGTTCTTTGTGTAGAGCAAGTTTCCTCCCCATAAGACCATTCTTTAGTGATGGAGTACGCCCTTCGTGGAACCATCCTAAATTTCAAATCTAGATCCGATCTTTCGTGGAAGCAATGCTTCCTTCCCACAAGATCATCCAGGTTTCTCTTCCTTAAGGATAGATGTGAGTCATCGTGCTTTCTCTCCTTAGGATTAGATCTACTAGTGGTAGAGTACGCCCCTCGTGACACTACCCTAGTATCAATTTCAATTCGATCCTCTATAGTTAGGTGTTCTTCCTTCCTATACGATCATTCCAATCTTCCTCTCCTTAAGGTTAGGTTTCCTCCTTCCCTTAGGATTAGATCTACTAGTGGTAGAGTACGCCCCGCGTGTCACTACCCTAGTACCAAACTCAAGTATGACCCTCTATAGTTAGGAGTTCTTCCTTCCTATACGATCATTTTAGCCTTCTTAATCATCTAGGGTTAGGTCTTCCCTTCCTCTAGTATCAAATTCAAGATCCAATTCTCTAGGGTTAGGTCTTCCCTTTCCTTAGAACCAATTCAAAACTCAATCCTCTAGGGTTAGGTCTTCCCTTCCCTTAGAATCTATTCCAAATTCAAACTCAGAGGTTAGGCCACCCTTTCCTTTAGATTCAAAACTCAAATCCGATCCTCTATATTTAGGGATTCTCTCTTCCTATAGAATCACCTAATCTTCCTTTTCCTTTGGGGATAGAACCTTTTCTTCCCTTAGGATTCGACTCGCTAGTGGTAGAGTACGCCCTTTGTGGCACTACCCTGGTATCAATTCAAACATCGACTCCCCAGAGATGAACTTTTCACTCCCTTAGGATCAAAACTCCGGACTTGACCCTTTTCGGTCAACGCCAATATGTGCAATAGAACTTTGTTCTATTACACATATTGGGGGTCCATTTGTTGACCTCATTTTTGTATGAGGTCACTTGGGCCAATCCTGACCCCAGATCAATTCAATCTCCAGATCAATCCAGACTATAGGAGCCTTCTAGACTTTAGACCCTAGGATCTACTCTGGACCCTAGGACTCTTCTAGACTCCGGACCTTAGGATCAATTTAGATCTTAAGTCAATCCAGACCTTAATTCAATTCAAATTTCAATCAAATCCAGATCAAATTCAAAAAAATTTAGACTCAAAGCCTAAAGCCAAAAGGTATTGTCTTAAAGCCTTTTTCAGCAAATTTTCAAACGCTTCAAAACCCAGTTAAATGACCTCCGATTCAGAGTCTGTCAGTTACATACTGATGGGACATGTCTCTGGAGGCAACCCTCCAAATTTGAGCCCATTCCAAGGTCTTTAACCCCAGAAACTTAATCAAAATCCAAAGGCTGTAAAACCTTCAAATATTTACGGCCTATGCCACTGGATCTGCCATCCAGTGGATTTTGACCTTAGAGCTCTCTTCAAAGCCTCTAATTACTTCCAGACCCTTAATTATGACTCAGTGAACAGTAAACTACATTTTGGTTGACCCATTTTGACCCCTAGTTGACCAGGGGTCAAAATCACCAAAATACCCTTTAAGGGCTCAAACATCGATTTCAAACCAAACGACCTCCGAATTGCTTGGAACCACTTCCAGCAAGTTTCAAATATCAAACCAAACTTGTTTGACCCAAATCCAGACCCTGGGTCAACCTAGGTTGACCAAACAGGCCCTTAGGGGTCAAAAAGGGTATTTTGATCGAATTGACCTCCCCAGACCTTGGGACCACCTCTAATGGTCTCCAAATATCATTTCAAATTGATTGAACCTATTTCTAGACCCTAGACCCACCTGGTTGACCAAGTCAACCAGGATCGACCTAATGAGTCCTTAGGAGTTCAAATGGGTCACTTCAACCCATTTGATCTTTCTAACCCATTCAAGCTCTCAAACCCATCTCAAAACTTAAATCAAATCCATTCAAACTTACTTAAAGTCAAATTACATTAAGTTTGACTTGGTCAAACTTGGATTCATGGTCAAATCCCTTCATATATGCACTATCCAATGGCTTTACCCATTGAACCCAGCCCAAATTAAATCCATCCAGCCATTGGGAGGGATCTCACAACCTGCTTTGATGCCAACTCAGCATTCATTGACTCCCTTGACTGGTCAAAGAGTCAAGGGGAACCCCAAATGAGCTTAGTTGGCCAAGCCCAATCAAATCAAATTCCTAGACTAAGCCAGACCCATTCAGGCATTCTAACTGATCCTAGAAGCCACCTAGGACTCAGCCAGACCCAGCCCGAGCCTTAGCATGCTCCCTAGCTCGTCCAAGAGTTCAAATGAGTTCTAAATGGTCAACCCATGCAACTCAAACACCCATGCCTGAGCCAGCCCCGTCCAGCTCCCCCATTCGACTCTAGAAGCTTTTCTAAAGCTAGCCTAACTTTCCCCAGCCGCTGGCATGGCTCTAGACCCGAGCTACCCATCTAGTGGTCCCCTCCACGTGAGAGGGACTTGGAGTCATTTTCACCTGGCCAGCCACTTCCCCTGCCCCTCTAACGGCCAGAGACAGCTGGAAATCATCCAAGCCTTGTCTCTGACCCATCTCAGTAGCTCCTTTCGGCTCCAGCAGATGAAAGAGGGAAGAGGGACGGGAAGAGCTCATGGGAAGCCATCTTTGATTCTAGTCGCTCCCCAGAGCAGATAGAGTTTCGTTTCGATTTCTCTAAGATCTAACTACATTTTTCCATCGATCCTTGGCGTTTCGGAGCTGCCGGCGGCGAGATCAGAGCTTGACCGAGAGCCACCTCCGTTCAAACTCCCTTAGCTCCGTTTCCAGTGCTCCTCCAAGCTTTAAGCCTGAAGGAGATCAACACGTGGACAGCCTACAAGTTCAACCGTATTTGAATCAACCGAATCGATCCATCCTTCGGTGAGAAATCTTAAACCCTAGGTCTTTACTTAGGTTCTTAAAGAAATCTCTAAACACTGCATCAAACGCTCGGAAAACCATCCCCCACTCTTCGTCTCACCTCTGCCCGTCTCTGTCCAAATTTTTAGCCCGTTTGGTAGACTGTCTTGCGAAAACGAGACAAAAAACGGGTTTAGGGTTCACTGTCTTGGCGAGAGGAAGAAGACGGGTCCGCGGCCGTTGGATCGTTTCTGTTTAGATCAACGACCGCGATTAAACCCACTGGATATCGGGTTCGAGCCGCGGTTTAAGCGTATCGTCATCGGGTCTGATCCAGACCGTTCATCCAAACCGCGGGCTCGAATCTGGCCGTCTGTTCGATCTCAGATCGACTTCAGAACCGCGGGGTTGATCTCAGCCGTCGGATCAGAACCGCGGAAGATCCAGCGGCTTCCGTCTTTGCTGACCTGTTTAAGTGGCGGGTCCCGTGTGACCGCCGCCGTCCAAGTGGCACAACCCGAGCGCGCCGCGCGTGCCAGTCAGCGCCGCCGTTTGACCTGACTGTGTAAATGATTAAATAAATACAGAAAATGCCTAGAACTTCAAAAAATCACTGGATTTTCATTTTAAATCCATTTTTTAAATTCTTGGGCTTGTTCTGTTCATATTTCCAAGTAGTATTTTATAAAAATATTAAACAAATATCTTGAGTATTTATATGACTGTAATTTCAATAATATGTAAATACTTATTTTATTTTTAAATTCCAAAATACTTAGGGTCTTGGGCTGATTTTTGGCAGAGGCATTCTAGGGTTTGGGGATGACCTCCTGTAATTTTCTCAAGCAAGTTTGATGCAGTCTTAATGGGTTTGTGAATTTTCAAAGATTTAAGTCAAAATTTGATTTAAATCATTGAAAATTCATAAACCCTTCAAATTAAATCTAATCATTGCATATTAGGGTTCTATGGGATCAGTGCAAGGTTATCTTTCACTGAGAAATAGGGCTAGGGTATGATCATGTATGTTTCAAATCAAATTCCTCTTTGATTCCATGTTAAATTAGTTCAATATTTCACCCATTACATATAATCATACTATGATTGGATTGGTTTTGATTGAGATGTATTCTAGTACATCCTTAAACAAGATTTTAATCCAATTTGATAGCCCTATGCCTTTTGTAATAAATTGCTTGAGTTATAGGTTATCATGTAACCTATAACCAAATAATTTATTTTAGGTCCCCTTCATAGAACATTAGGATCACTTGTTTCTCCTTGCTCATGATTGATTTGTTATGCTTGTAATTAGTGTCCAAGGGTTAGAGAACATTGATTTATTACCTATAACCTAGTGACATTAAGGACAACAATTAAGGACTTGGTCTTAGAAAACTTAGACCAATCTAGGGAGAACTACACACATCCCTTTGGAATGATATATGAACATAGAAAACTAGTGTCATAAACCTTTGACCAAATACACATTGATTGGACATTAATTGACCTTGGAATAACTATTAGTTTTAGATCTTTCTTCCTTGAGAATCTTGCCAAAATCCTAATAAATCTAATATAAATCCAAAAAATATGTGTAACCCCTCTAACTGACCAGAATTCAATTCTTAACTCATGAAAATTAAGATCCCTTTGAATTGACAGCAATTTGAACCTTAATCTAATTTTAAGTGAAAATCAATATTTAATTCATTTAATTAATTAAAAAAATATTAAAATTTCCAAAAATTTCCCAAACACTTGGGAATCTCTCCTTAGGTCATTTCTGACCTTTGGAGTTGATTTCAAGGAGTTTGGGACTCATTTGGAGAAAAATCACAAAATGCCCTCTAATTAAGCAATTTCAAAAATTCATTAAATACCTTAAACTTCAAATATTCATAATTAATTCCAGAAAAATCAAAATTGAACAAACTCACTTGCATTCAACTCTTATTAATGCCTAATATTTATTAAAAATGTTAAAATTCCAGAAAGACATCAAATTCAAAAAGTCAACAAATTGGTCAACTCTAGGTCAAAACTAGTTCAAAACTTCAAACCTTCGTAACTAAATCTAGAAAAATCCAATTTCAACGTACTTACCCTCTAACTGATCGTAGTAAGGTCTAGTATTTTAATAAAATGTTAACTTTCCAGAAAACACTTTTAATTAAAAAGTCAATTTTCAACCCCTTAATTAAATGATTAAAATATTCCAAAAATTCTAAAAACTCAAAATCACCTCTAAAACTCTAGAAATTTCTAATTAACCCTTAAAATCAGTAATCAACCAACCTTAATTAAAATTCATTAACTTTCAAATTTTAATCAAATCAAATCACTTAATTATATCGGGTACCACTGGGTAACCCAGGCCTACGAGGCTATTAACTTAGCCCCAAGGAAGGTGAAATAAACTTCACGGCCTCGGTGTGAAACAAAGGTGGTATTCAACAAATTATTAATAATCAATTTTAAAATTAACTTCAAGCCATTAATACTTAAACTCAAATTTAAACCCCTTAAGCCTTTCAACCAACCAGAACCTTAAGCAACTTCGATCTAATGATCCTATTTAGGATATATCCAAACCACACGACATATCTCACACACTTTAGATGGTTTGCTAGGACAACTGACTCTAGTTCTAGGCTAGGCCGGTGTTTACTTTCTCGCTGTGTGCCGGATTTTTGAGTTTTCACTGCATGCTGTTTGCTAGTTTAGAATTGATTGATTGTTTATTTATTTACTGCAATTTGTTGAGCATTTTAAATTTCAAATATATTAATTGCTTGAGATTCATATATCAACTGCTTGAGATCAAATATTAACTGCTTGGGGCTGTATATATAACTGTTGATTATTAGGATAACCCTGCAGGATCGAGTCTAGATTTTTCAATTTTGATCAATGTAAATTTGATTTGATATGGTTGTAAGTATTCAAAGTGATTTGAGTTTGGGATATTGATATCCAACTTGAATTCCAAAGAGGAGAAGACATCCCTAAAGGGGAGAGTCTTCGTCCATTTGGAAGATCAAGTTTGGATACTCTTCAAATATCCAAAGAGGAAAGATAACACCCCGAGCAAGGGGGAGTTTCTTTTCATTTGGATATCCAGACCCGACGATCCAAGAAACAGCAGAAGGACGAAGAAGTGGATAACGAGAAGACCCATTCTCAAAGTCACTTGAGTCTTAGGACTAGAAATCCGGGTTGTAGTCAGTGGTGCCCGGCCACTTTAATTTTCTGCAAAATTCTGTGATGTAATAATAAAGGGCACTTGCCTACGGACATTCAATTTGATATATTTAATTTGATTGATTTATTTAAATTGATTGCGCATTAGAGATACCTGCTTTTCTAGTTTTTTTTACCTGCATGCCGATTTTGATTTGACCTGGAATCCGATTGTAGGCTCTTAAGGACCTAATAAAATTTTTCTACTTAAATCAAATTAAAAACTTTAAGCTCACATAGAAACTCTAACGAATTTAAGAAGTAAGCCCGGGACCGCCGGGAGTCCTCATTTCATAGCATTCATTCAAATTCAATTTTTTAATCGAGTCGATTAGCATGCATCATATTAGCAACTAATTTAAAAATCTTTAAATTCTTAATTGCATTAGCTTAAGCATCAAACCCAGCATAAGTTTAAGGGACCATTTAGGATCCGCTCTAGATGTCGGTCCCGTTCTCAAATACCTTTCTTAAATAACGTCCCTACCACTCAACATAAATTGACCGGACTCATAATTTTAAATCGTTTAGGTGGTTTAGCTGGCTCCCCAATCCAGGCCGGGATAAGACCAGATTCGCATTGCACTAGCTATGTTCGGGGTGCTAACTTTTAGTGCCCAATTTAGACTTAGGTTCTGAGGCTGCCTCGGGCCATAAGACCTCAATTTTCGGGAATTGAATCCCAAACTTCTAATAAAATTGATCACTTAAACATTAAATCACTTTCAATCAAATTTAAGCCCAACATTTAGGATAGGCTGGAGTGTTTCTGAAGTGATTCAGAATCTCAAAACACTCCCTACTCCTCTTCCTTTGACTCCAGAAATAAGTGTTCAACCTTGATCCAATCCCGATTGAAAATTCCTACCCTTCTCCTCCTTTGATATCGATCTTTGAAATTCTTAAATAAAATTTACACCGCTATTTTAATCGAGAGTTTTCGTAGGAAAATTCTAATTTCTTTACGATGTAATTAACTACGAGGGCTTGCGCTCGTAGGAGATTTAGAAACCCAGATCTAATTTTCAAAATCAAAAATCTTTCAAAAATCTCTAACTAATTATTTTTGGAAAATTTAAAATACAACGATCATTATCGTCATTTTCAAACGATCGATAATGATTAATATTTCCTTTCTTTGGAAGGGTATATTAATTATTATCGTGGATTTGATTATGAAATTAATGATTTTTGGATTTGATTTCAAATTGAACCAATTAGTGAATGATATTCTTCCCTTTGGGATGATATATCGTTCCTAATGTTGTGTTAGATTTCAAAATTAAAATTCAAGATTTAATCTTCCCAAAGATAATTAAATATTTTCAAAACTATATATACTCAAATAAATATTTTTTTTAATCAAAACAGAATGTTGAATAGGATTTTTTGAAATGCAAATAGCACTAGTATTGTCACAATAAATTGGAATAGTGCCAATAGTTAATCCTAAGTCAATCAACTGTTGTTTTAACCAAAGTACTTGTGCCACACAACTTCCTAATGCAATGTATTCTGCTTCTGCAGTAGATAGTGCCACTGAATTTTGTTTTCTACTAGACCATGAAACTAATGAATTTCCAATGAATTGACATGTTTCAGAAGTGCTTTTTCTATCCACTCTACAGCCTGCAAAGTCAGAATCTGAGTAACCAATAATTTCAAATGAAGAGCTAAACTTAGGATACCAAATTCCTAAGTTTTGAGTTCCTAGTAGATATCTTAAAATCCTTTTCACTGCTGTCAAATGTGATTCTTTTGGATCTGATTGAAATCTAGCACATAGGCAAACACTAAACATAATATCTGGTCGGCTAGCAGTCAAGTAAAGTAAAGATCCAATTATCCCTCTAAATTTCTTTTGATCAACAGATTTTCCCTTAAGGTCCTTATCCAACTGAACTGAAGAACTCATTGGTGTACTAACAGGTTTAGCATAGTCCATTTCATATTTTTTGAGGATGTCCTTAATATATTTGGTTTGACTAAGAAAAGTACCTTCCTCAAGTTGCTTAATGCTAAATCCTAGAAAGTAATTTAAATCTCCCATTAGACTCATTTCGAATTCACTACTCATTGTTTTAGAAAAATCATCACAAAGATGTTTATTTGAAGATCCAAAGATGATGTCATCCACATAAATTTGAACAATAAGTATATCCTTTCCAATTTTCCTTAAAAAGAGAGTTGTATCCACACTTCCTTTTTCAAAAGATCTTTCAAGTAGGAAGGTGCTTAACCTCTCATACCAAGCCCTAGGTGCCTGTTTCAATCCATATAATGCCTTTTTTAATTTGAAAACATGATTTGGAAATTTAGAATTTTTAAAACCTGGAGGTTGTTCTACAAAAACATCTTCTTCAATTACTCCATTTAAAAAGGCACTTTTAACATCCATTTGAAACAATTTAAAACCTTTAAAACAGGCAAAGGCTAGTAAAACCCTAATTGCTTCAAGTCTAGCTACAGGGGCAAAAGTTTCCTCAAAATCAATTCCTTCAATTTGATTATACCCCTTAGCTACTAATCTAGCCTTATTTCTAATGACTACTCCTGAGTCATTTTATTTTTGAACACCCACTAAGTTCCAACAACACTTTGATCTTTTGACCGTGTAGTTAGTTCCCAAACTTTATTTCTTACAAATTGATTTAACTCTTCTTGCATGGCCAATATCCAAAATTCATCTGAAAGTGCTTGATCAATGTTAGTGGGTTCAATAGTTGAAATAAAGGCTGAATGATTGACTTCCTTGTTTAATCCACGCCTAGTTCTAACACCCTCACTTGGTTCACCTATAATTAATTCCTTTGGGTGATTTTTAGAAAATCTCAAATCTCTAGGCAAAGGGTCTTCTCTTTCTAAATTTTCTTCCACATTTTCTTCCAAATTTAATCTATCAATCTTTTGGGAGTTTTCTTCAATTTCTTCTTCAACAACTTTTGGCTCTTCCATGTTTCCATTTTCATCAAAAACAACATGTGTGGTTTCTTCAATGACTAAAGTTCTTTTGTTGAATACTCTATAAGATTTTCCAATACTTGAATATCCAACAAAAATTCCTTCATCTGATTTTGGATCAAATTTTCCTAAGGCAGATTTTCCATTATAAAGTATGAACACCTTGCAACCAAATACATGTAAATGAGACAAATTTGGTGTTCTACCTTTTAGCAACTCATAGGGTGTTTTATTCAAATTTGATCTCACATTCACCCTATTCAGAACATAGCATGCAGTGCTAACCGCCTCAGCCCAAAAATATCTAGGAAGCGAGTATTCTGCTAACATTGCTCGGGCGGCTTCTATTAATGTTCTGTTCTTTCTTTCAACTACTCCATTTTGTTGAGGAGTTCTAGGTGCAGAAAAATTGTGATCAATCTCCTTTTCTTTACAGAAATCTTCAAATCTTTCATTTTCAAATTCTCCTCCATGATCACTTTGTATAGAAATTATTTCACATCCTAGTTTTCTTTGTATCCAAGTTGAAAAATTTTTGAATTCCTCAAATGATTCACTCTTATGAAAAAGAAATTTAACCCAGGTGAATCTTGAAAAATCATCTACTATAACAAATCCATATACCTTTCCTCCTATACTAACAGTGCTTACAGGTCCAAAAAGATCCATGTGAAGAATTTCTAAAGGTTTACTGGTCCTAAGATCTTTATTGGACTTAAAAGAGGACTTCACTTGTTTTTCTAGTTGACATGCATCACATAGATGGTCCTTAGTAAAGTCTAGTTTAGGTATTCCTCTCATCAAATTCTTTTGGGTAATTTTTCTAAGATTTTTCATACTAGAATGACAAAGTCTCCTATGCCAAAGCCATGATTCATCAGAAATAGTTTTCAAACAAAAAGCAATAGGAGATTGAATACAATTTAAATCTAGCATGTAGACATTGTTCACCCTTTTTCCATTTAAAACAATTTTCCCATTTAGGCTAATTATGCAGCTAGTAGGTAAAAATTTTACATTATAGCCCTTATCACATAGCTGACTTATGCTAAGCAAATTATGTTTTAAGCCTTCAACTAATAAAACATTATCTATGAAAAAGTTTTTCAAATTTCCAATCATACCTGATCCAACCACTTTCTTTGTGGTATTATCTCCAAGTGTAACCTTGCCTCCACTCCTGGCTTCCAACGTTATGAATTGAGCAGTATCTCCAGTCATGTGCTTAGAACATCCGCTGTCCAGGTACCATATACTCTCACGAGGTCTTGTGTGAGAGTATACCTCTTCTTGATCTGATTTTTCAGATTTATCTGCCATCAAGCAAAGGTTGGTGACTTCTTCTTCTTTTTCAGTCTCAGATGAGTCTGAAGCTGAGTCAACCCAAAAAGCCTTTTGAAACTTCTTCTTGCCCTTCATTACCATTAGTTTCTCCTCTACCTTCTCCTTGCTAGGAGTGGCTTTGAGTTTTGGACAATCAGTTTTTATATGACCTGGTTTCCTGCATTCATAACAAATCACTTCATTAGAAACCTTGCCATTTCTGATATACTTACCTCTATTCCATTGCTGGCGTCTCTTCTGCTTCCTCTTTAAAAAGCTTCTGAATTGTCTAGTCATCAGTGCTATATCGTCTTCATCCTCAGGTTGTGAGTGTTCACTTTCTGACTCTTCCACATTTAGTGCAATATTCTTGTCCTTTCTTGGTTCACCTGCATCAATCTTTCTTTGACTTACTCCTTGCTCGTAAGCAATGAGTGAACCAAGAAGATTGTCAATAGAATAAATGTTCAGATCTTTTGACTCTGTAATTGCAGTAATTTTAGCATCGTATGCAGTAGGTAAACAACGAAGAATCTTATTAACCATTTCAGCATTAGTTAATTCCTTACCAAGTGCATGCAAAGAGGTGACAATTTGAGTGAATCTTGTGTACATGTTAGATATAGATTCATTAGGTTTCATGCGAAATAATTCGTAGTCATGTAACAAGATATTGAGTCTTGATTGCTTAACATCATTTGTCCCTTCATAAGTAATACAAAGTCTATCTCATATGTCTTTTCCGCTTTTACAAGTGGAAACTCGCATGTAGTCTTCAGATTTTAAAGCACAAAAGAAACTATTTAAACATTTCGCATTTAATTGTGCTAAGTCACGTTCTTCTATAGTCCAATCTGCATAGGGTGTATCTACCCTAATTCCATCAACTAATCTAGTTGGTTTTGTGTAACCTTCCTGGACTAGCATCCACATGCGATAATCAAGTGACTGTAAGAAAGTAGACATGCGTGTTTTCTAAAAATCAAAAGGAATATTGTCAAACAGTGGAGGTCTAGTGATAGAGTAACCCTCAGGTGTGTTTCGGTTTCCAAATGTAGCCATCTACGTTAATCAAAAAGTAGTTCAAACTTATGATTTTGAAACTTAGCTCTGATACCACTTGTTGAGTCCAGTAATTAGGTTGTTAAGCCTAAGTAAATGTCCCACAGCTACCAAGAGGGGGGTGAATTGGTAGTTTTTAAAAATTTTAAATCCTCTTAATGATAAAGTTGAACCGAAATAAAATTTTCTTTTAAAGTTAGTAGAAAAATATTTTTCAACCACAGAGTTGTTAAAAACTGAAATTTAAAGTGCGGAAACGTAAAAGCAATAAAATAAATGACACCAGATTTATAGTGGTTCGGTCTATAACCAGACCTACATCCACTCCTCAGAGGCACCCTCTGAGTATTGCACTAATACCACAAAGTGACTCTCCTTTAGCACCCACAGCAAGGCGGAGAAGCCTGTACAAAACACTCTTTTCACCACTACCCGGTGCGGCAGAGAACCGTCGTCCTTTTACACAATCCACAGTGCTGGCAGAGAACCGTCGTCCTTTCACACTCTCCTAGTGTGGGCAGAGAACCCTACGGCTGTTCACACTCTCCAAGTGTAGGCAGAGAACCTTCTTCCTTTTACACTCTCCTAGTGTGGGCAGAGAACCCTTGTCTGTTCACACTCTCCAAGTGTCGGCAGAGAACCGGACCTTCTTGAATGATCTTCTCACAAGAATCTAGAAGGAAGAAAGAAAAGAGTGAAGAAATCCAATTTCACAAGTAGAGACTCTTACCTTAGCAATCCAAGTGAAGCCTTCTCGCTCCAGTGGTAGGAATCCTCCTTTGAATGCTCTCTTCCACTCTCTCCTTGGCTATTCTCTCAAGAGGCACGAAGATCAAATGACAAAAAGATTGGGTGGCAGTCTAATTTGGACTATTTATATAAAAGACAAGAGAAATCGCCCAAAAACTGCAAATTTCCAATTCTGTACGAAGTGGATCGTCCTGTACGATCCTGGATCGTCCTGGACGATATTACTTAAACGATCTGAAACGACCCAAGTTGTATATGTGTACGAAATGACTTCGTACAGCTGATCGTCCTGTACGAACTAGGTTCGTCCAGTACGAACGATTATTACAAGGTCGGTTCTAGAAACTGCTGAAAACTATTCTAAGTCGGTTTATCGTTTGGACGAAAATATGTTCGTCTGGACGAAAATTTTCCAGAGAGCCGATCGTCCTGGACGATTATTTATTTCATCCGGACGAAAATTTTCCAGAGAACCAATCACCGCGGACGATAATTTGTTTTCGTCTGGACGACAATTTTCCAGAGAGCTGATCGTCCTGTACGATATTTATTTTCGTCTGGACGAAAATTTTCCAGAGGACTGGTCGCCTCGTACGATGGTAAAATTCGTCTGGACAAAAATTTTACAGAGAACCCATCGTCCGGGATGAAAATAAAATTCGTCCTGGACGAATAGGACTTAGAAAAAAATTTTTCAAGCAAGTTCCTATTCGTTCCAAGTGCTCTATAGGAGATAACTGACAGATCGTCCAGTACGATAAATATCGTCCTGTACGATCAGTATAGAATTTCAAGATCTCCTTATTTGTGTGTGTGAGATTTTATTCACTCAATTACAATCACTCCCTTTCAAAATTAATTCAAAGAAAAGACAAACTTCAAATAAATAAAATATCATATGTTGAATTTGATTTGAAGTTTTTTTTTTGTAGTCTGGAGTCTGATTTTCCTGAAATGTTAGTACACACAAGAGCAAGTGCAAATTTTCTGAAATTGTTAGGAGATAACTATACATTTGAACAATAATGTTTGTAATCATCAAAACTACATAAGTTGCATAAATATAAATCATTCAAATAGCAACTATTCAAACAGCTTTAACATAATGTTTTCAATATTGTTTATCCCAATTGCTTCACAATTGGTCGTCAGTCATATCAATTATCAATTATTCAATTAATTAATTATCATATTCAATTAATCAACTATCATTATAGGTGGCTTCATTAAATCAATAAAGAGATGTCACTCTTAGCCCGTAGGCGTAATCGGTCATCTTTTACATGCTACAACTGTGATAATACCACAAATCATCTTTAAAGGAAAGCTCATTAGTCTACCCTCCTTCGCAAGGTATTATATTCTAACAACTAACCCATTTTATAGTGTTAATAGCCAATAATTTTTGCTTATGCAAATATCACAATAAAAATGTAGTACAAACTAGTCAATTCTATTCAATAGAATAAAATACATATAATACTCAAAATTATTGAAAATTAAAATGAGATTTGGGCCACTTACAACGAATAGAAAAAATCTCAGAATAAAATTGATGGATGTAAAAATCCCAAATAACCTTCTCTCTCTACCCTATTTCTTCTTCGGTAAGGCTTGAGACTGAAATTCATATAATACACCCAGCTTAACACCTTGATAAGCTTTGAAGAAACCAAGAAACTTGCCATTGATAATAATTGAGTACTAAACATTCTCAATAATATTTATAATCAAGTTAATGACTTTCTCATTAAAACCAAAAATTTTCAAGATGATATAAATAAAATACCAATTTATGTTACCATAAGCTTTTGAAATACCGAGCTTCAAAACCATATTATGACTGATCACTTTATAATTGATATCATGAATAATTTCTTAGGTCAGAAGCTCATTATCAAAAATGTTCCTTCCTTTCACAAAACCAAACTGATTAGTATAAATAATAAGAGGGAGGAGAGAAGCCATATGAGAATCCATAATTTTTTATAAAAGTTTATTAAAAGTAGTGCAAAAACTAATTAGACGAAAAACATTCCAACCCTCAAAATTGTCATGTTTAGGAATAAGGATTATATAAGTACTTATAAAAAATTAAAGGATAGGCATACCATTGAATAAGCACCAAAAAGCTTTACATAAATCTTTTTTAATAATATGTCAATATTTTTTAAAAAAGATGATTGTAAAGTCATCAGGGCCAGACACCGAATCCTTCTTTATAGACATAAGGGTGCTATAAATTTCTTCATCATCATGACACTTTGTAAATTGAAAGTTATCATTGTCCTTGATAAAGGATGGGATAAAATAAGGATTAGAAATGTTCTCCACATAATTATATTTACCAAGTAAATTTTTAAAATTAGAGATAGCATAGTTTTTTATAAAATCCTCATTCTCCACCCAAGTGCCACAATCTAATTTAATTTTATGAATAATAGATTTAATTTTCTTACTGTAAGCACAAGCATGAAAATATTTAGTGCTCTTATCATTATCAGAAATGAACTTAGAATAAAATTTTTGGTGCTAATACTCTTCTTCTTTAAGTTGCATATCAAAAAGAAGATTTTTGGCTTTAAGTAAAAGATCCTTGTTCTCATCAGTGGTATTAGAAATAAAATTGTCCTTCAAATGAATAACTTCCTTTTCAACTTTGATAATACTTTTGAAAATATTAATGAAGACATATTTTTCCACCATTTTAGCACTTACTTGGGCTATTTGAGTTTAAAACCTTCATACTAAGAAATAGAGGCATCTCAGTTATCTTGCACAATTTTAAAGAAATTACTAGATTGAAGTCACATATTCTAAAAATGAAATGTACCAAAGTCATAAGAAGAAGATTAGCTAACAAATTCGGAAGGGAGCTACCAATCCTTTCAAATGCATTAGCAATTTGAAGTCCCCACCAACAAACCAAGGGCACTTAAAAGAGCAAACAAAATCATTTAATTGATGTCATAAAGGGATTCTACCAACTTTAGTGCATTTAGCATAATAAATAGAATCCATAACCAAAATGTGGTTAAAAAAAAAAAGTTCAATGGATGACTTGATCAAATTCAACAATAATAGAAAAGTTAATGTAATTATTCCAAAATAGCTAGATTTTACCATTAGGATTAACATAAGAAAATGAAAACCCCAATTGACATTGACAAAGAGAAAGCTTAAACGAGTTAACCATTGGTTCAATGATAGCTAGAAAAGAAACTTTATTAATCTTACAAACATTACAAATAGGGGCAGAACCATCTAAAAACTTAAGGGTAGACAAACTCATTACATGAATAATTAAATAAAAATATATAAAATGAAATTCATACAAAGACTAAAATGTCATTAGGATTGATAAATTGAAAATAAATTACAATCTTAATATTTTATAAGATATCCTTTGCGCTTGCAAAATATCAAGAAATATAAAAAACTCTTCAACTACTATTTTAGAAATGGATTTTGTGATTGTTTTCCCCATGATGTTAAGCTTTTGAGAGAGGTATATCCATGTGATAGATATTTATTCCAAATATTTTGGAATCAACTTTATAAATAATTAGTTTGCTACTTAAGGTGGTGTGTGTGGGACAACTTTTTTATTACTTCTAAAGTAACTTTTTAGTATAAAAAATTATTAAAATATAAATTTTTGTTCTAAAAAATTTCTTTGAGAAGCAGTAAGATATCCATTCCATATAAAGCCTTTGTCTTAAACAACTCATATGCTACTTAAATTCTCTCTCTCTCTCTCTCTCTCTCTCTCTCTCTCTCTCTCTCTCTCTCTCTCTCTCTCTCTCTCTCTCTCTCTCTCTCTCTCTCTCTCTCTCTCTCTCTCTCTCTCTCTCTCTCTCTCTCTCTCTCTCTCTCTCCCCCTCCCATCCAACTAATTTTATATTTTTTTTATTTTAAACATGCATGTTTAATAATATACATCTATGTTTAACTATATTTGTATTAAAAAATAAAAATTATTATATCACAAGTTGCAATAAAAAATAGGTCAACCAAATTATGTTTATAATCATCAAAAGATTGAAGTCATGCTCTAAACTTGTGGGGGTTCAACATTTGATTCTTAATTACTACTAAATTACATATTTTACATCCCAAAAATTGAAATTGGAAAATATCTTCTTAAAAACTCTTTTAAATAAAAACAAATATAATTTTGTCACATAACCTCTCTCAAATCAATAATATATACAAGACATATACTATCCTATATTATACAAATACTATATATAATACCATAGAATACATAGAGTATACAATACATATACAGTTAAAATATATATACTACTATACAATACATTCATTATACAAAACATATAATAAATATACTACACTCTACAATAATTATTCTATACTATATTATACATATACCATACATCACAATACATATAGTATACAATACTATACAATACAATACTATAGAATACATTACAACACATACTACACATATACATACACTATACTATACATATACTACACTATATACTTTACAATACATATACTCTACAATACTATATACTACTTAATATACTATATTATACAATACTATACATAAACTATGATATATAATACATATACTATACATATACATCACTATATCATACAATTCATCTACTATACTAAATACTACAGTAGACTATACTATATAATATACTATACTATGTCATGCTACATACTATATACCATATACTATTTTATATAATATGCTATATTACACAGCACAATACTATACATATACAATACATATATTATATAAAATACATACACAATACATATACAATATATATATATATATATATATATATATATATATATATATATATATATATATATATATATATATATATATATATATATATATAATATATATATATATATATATATATATATATATATACACTGACGTTTTATGATTTAAAAAAGTGAAGTTTTATATACATATCACAATTTTTCATATTTACATACATGCCACTTTAATACCCTAAGCACATTAAAATAAATACCTGAAAAGATGTGATATGCTTTAAATAAATTAATATTAATTGTATTTTTATGGGCCATTTGTAATTCAAAGTGTTGTGTACACTACTGACATATTTAGGCCAAAAGCCCATTTTTCTATCACTAGAGCTGTACGGTCAGAATCTCTAGAAATTATTGGGACACCATGGCTGATTATGATCCGAACACAATTTGCCTAAATCATTTAATAATTAAATTAGCAATTCTTTGAACAAATGCAATCCAATTAACCCAAATATAGCTCGACTAACCCAACCCAAGCCCTTCTAAACCGAACCTAAATAATAATAGGTTAAGTTTTAAACTAATTTTGGCTTATTCAAGTCAGCTTGACTCAACATGAATAATAATCGGGTCGGGTCTATAAATTAGACCGAAATCAGACCCACATAATAACATGAAGTTTTTGAGTCGTATATGAACCAAATTATGGGATTGAATCATTCATTAATACCCATATGGCATGCATGCATCCTATCTAATAACATTAGTTATTATTCATAAACTCTTTCAGTTGGTCATAAAATATTAAAAATAACTTTTTCATTATGAAATATAAATAACTTTTAATAAGACAACGAAGAAAAAAAAATCATCTAACCGACCCCACAAAACAAGATAAAAACTTCTTTCTGTACTCTTCGCATGAACAAATTATGATAATTATAAATCTACCACATAGGTGAATGATAAATGCAGAATTTATAAAAAAAATTAAAATAAATAACAAAATAAGATAATGGTAAATCTATACTTATAAAGATTTTCAACATAAATGATGTAAACAATCCCCATAACCTTCACAACTCCAACTCCAAATAATTATCTTAACTAACCATTACATTTAATTATTATCCTAACACACAAACAAACACATCATATTTACAAGAGAAATTACTCACATATTCAACTCTACACATATTTACAATAAGACTAAGACCTCATTTGAGACGACTTTATCACTGCTTCTTATTCTTTTAACTAGCAGTAAAAAAGTCATCCCAAACGAAGCCTAAAACCACATACACAAAATTGCAATTTCCATAATAGCACTCCTAGAATCAAAATTTAAAACAAAAAGCGCCAAGAACAAAAAAAAAAAAGGTTCCTTTACAAAATTTTCATACCAAACCACACACAATTACAACATGATTTCTCCCTTACATAATCAGAAAGAGCTAACTCCACCACCTCACTCTGCTTCCACCACAGTGGCAATGGCATTCACACCAACCAAGGCGCCATTGATCCTTCACAAAAGCTCTCAGCTTTCACATCACTCTCCAAACCACTCGCCACCATTCCTGCGTTCATCAGCTCCCACATCACATTGCTCATCTCACCTATCTCCTCTCCATAAGGCCAGAACACAGCCTCAGTACTCCTCTCAGCACCAAAGATAGACTCTATCTCCGAAGCCATTTCCAGCTCTTCCACCGTCTGCAAAGCCTCCGAACGCTTCTTCTTGCCTTGGCTTCTAACTATGAGCTGCTGAATAAAAATGGATTGTTAAGAGCTCTCGCCATGAAAGCCATAGTATTCCTGTGCTTACGTTCAGTGCCTTCAATGCGTTCTTCCATGGCAAGTAGCTGAGCCTGGGAGTTCTGGTGTTGTTGTCTGAGATTTGCGATCTCTGCAAGAAGAGTTCCACGGTCTCTTCTCAGTCTGTCGACTTCAAAGTCGTACCCAAATTGTCCTAGTTCAACGCAAGCTGGTCTTCCAGTTCCTTCATGACTCTGCTGCTGTGATGGATTCTGCTGCTGTGATGTCTGGCCAACTTGTCGACGCCGCTTGATTTCTTTTAAAAGATGCCTGCGGCCGCATAGGAATTTCTCGTTTGCGAATTCCCATCGATTTGGATCTACTTTTCTGAAGCCCTGCAAGTTGATGTAATTTATCAGCAGATTTCAACCATGCAAAGATGCAGATGAAATTTGTTTCTGTTATAGTGGATTGGTACAATGCTCCAGAGGGTACTTTTTAATATCTTTTAATCTAATGATTATAACAAATTATTTTATAATCATATTTATTTCTTATTTCTTATGTATTTAGACATCTAATATTTAAAACTTTACATTTACTTGTACATTATTTTGAATATTTAGTTACAATTAAGTATATATGTGAAAATATATATTTTCTTGTCAATAAATTAATATTAATTATATTTTTGAAATTATTTAAAAATTAAATGTTATATATATATAAGATTAAATAAATATAATTTTTTTTAATAAATTTTTATATATTTTTATGCCTCTCGAATAGTAGATCAACTTGAATCTTGATTTGTTATACTATAATAAAAAATTTTCTTACCAATTTCTACTATGTTTTCTCTTCATTCTTACTGTTTTCACTGTGTAGAGGTCAGATTCCTATGATAAGTTTATGTGGTATCCACTACAAAAATGACCTTTCTTAATCTATTTTGCAAAACTTTCCTTCAAAGAACCAAGAGATCCATAAATTATTATCCTCCCCTAAAGGAAACTCTAATTGACTTTAAGAATCTCGACTACGGCTTCGTTTGGGACGGCTTTCTTATTGCTTCTTAAATGAGCTTTGTAGTATAAAAATTTTAACTTTCGTACTAGAAAGCTACTTTAAGAAACAATAAAAAAGCTGCCCCAAACGAAGCCCAAGTCACTTCATCTTATCTCTAATGGTGTGCTGTTTGGAGAACCGTATCATGAAAAAGCATAAAAAGTTAAGAACAAATTGATTCTGGAGAGTCTGCAAGCCATCCAGTCAAAGAAATCATTGTAAAGAAGTATGTGACATCATTTCTACTAGAATACACAATAAAGGTATTCTAAATATTTTAAGAGAAAATGTAGTGCATGCCAAGCTAATTCAACAGTTATTCACCGACCAGTTCAAGAGCTCTGACAAATCACTTTGCCACGTGGAGTATAAACATTGGTTGTTCTCTCCTTATTGATAGCAGTAATAAGTTCTTTTTTTTTTTTTAAAGTTCTTGTTACTAACAATCAACTACATCATAACGTGGGTAGAAAAGAAAGCCAAAGCTAATGAAACCATTGAAGCAGTGATAAAATTACCCTATAGATTATCACCCGAAATTATCACTCATAATAGCTCATAATTTACCAACAAAAAGCTGATCAAATTTGTGAAGATTATGAATATTTTGGAATGCTTAGCCAACTATTTAAGCATAAAAATCCATCAACTATCACTTTTATTTCTTGTTTGAATTTTTTGTAATTTTATTTCCCTTAATTTCTATCACATTTTAATCATATTACTTTTTTATTTTAATTATTTCTATTGATTGCTTATGTATTGTTTCTACAAAATCTCCTATGCATTTTAGTATATAACAACAACACCATCAAACATTTATCCCACTACGTGGGGTCGGCTACATGAATCATATTTCTCTATTGTGTCCTATTAAGAGTCGAATTTTTATTTAAATTTAATAAAGAAATGTCATTTCCAATATTTGATAACCAAGTCTTTTTAGACCTACCTCTAACTTTCTCAACATAAGTCAAATCTAATACATCTACCCTCCTAACTAGGTCATCGAAAGACCGCCGTTTTATGTGACCAAACCATCTAAGACGACTCTTTCTAATCTTATCTTCTACTGGAGCTACTACAACCTTTTCACGTATATGCTTGTTTCATATCCTGTCTCTAATAGTAAAGCCAATCATCCACCTGAGCATCCTCTCTCTGCAACACTTGACTTATTATGCTTCTCTTTTAATGGCCAACATTCTGCACCATAAAGCATTACTCCACTTCAAGCCCGATGTATTCCTCCACTTCAACCGTCCAACTTGAATTTTCCCTATGCATTTTAGCATGTTTGGATTAAAAACCCATTCCTTTTCTCATGGTTTTGCACTATGTATAACTCTTTCCAATTTGAATTTTTTTAGAAAATAAGTTTTTAAAAATTAAAAAAAAAATGTCATTTTCTCTTTTTCATTATTTTTTAAAATACTATCAACGTACACTTAATCTGTTTGCAATTAACAAGCATACATCTTTTCATGAAATGCAACTTTTTTTAATTGAACTGAAAGCAAATGTTAGCCTCATTAACATGTGCTATTATTTTAATTCTATATCATAATTATGACAGTCAAGTTTCTAAGATTTTCCATTATAAATGAGAAATTTTTTATTACGTCCCTTTTTAGTAGAATCCAACATTCCAACTTAGTTTCAATCAAACTCCAATGATTATAAATTATTCCTTTAGGGTTGCTTAGGGTTTAGGCCTTTATGTTAAAAAGATTATATTGTGATAACATTTCCATTGCCCGCTTCTACAGAATGTTATGACCATAATTCTATGCCAACTTCTAGGGAGGACCAACCTAATGCGTACAGCTAGTTTTGTAACTTCGTTAATGCTTATAGCCATCTAATTTTTCAGTGCATATAGTGGCCTGACTCAGCATATTAGTGGACTCCTAAAGAGGATACAACGATCTAACTCTATCCATGCTTACATCAACTTACTTTTGCTTATTCTTCGACTCACAATGAAGATTTATCCAGCACATATGATGACTTAGCTTTGCTTATTGGTCAAGTCTTCAGCAAGAAGAAGAAAATAAATACAGTGACCCGACTTAGCTTATTTGTGAATTCTAAGGGAGGACAGGCCTAATTGTCTATCATGTCCTTGCTGGTACGTTGAGGATTGAAACCTCCCTATATGGTTTAATTTTTTTAGTCCAATCCAAAAAAGGAACCCTTCCTCATAATATTGGAGCCGAAACCCTTCATAGGAGACCAAGCTGTAGCCATTTGAGTGAATTAAGTTATGATGTAGACATGAATGTGATAGGAAACACTTGAAGATCCCAAGAATTTCCAATCAATCTTTGGAAAACAGCAAAAATCCTCCGTAAGAATCCACACAATATCAGGAAAACAGTAGATAATTTGTATTATTTGATAAAATAGAAACAAAAAATACCAAGATACAATTGATCCTCTATTCGAGAGCAGGATCTCTCTCTCCCAAATCTCTAGACGCTACTAGAGCCCAAAAACCTAAGAGATCTCAAATTTCAGCCAAATTTAAGATGTCCTAACCCTAAGAAAACAAACTATTTAATGCATACAATTCAAAAGGAAATCTCTAAACAATCTCTACATTTCAATTTCCCTCCTAACTCCCTCAAAAATCCTTCCTAAACAGCATTCTTGGACTGGGCGGCTCGGTGGCGCATATAGGAGAGGCGGAACTCTCCGCCTCTATTCCGCCTAAGCCGGTCCCGTATGGACCGGTCTAACAAAATGTTGTAGGTCCACAAGCTTTAACGAGATATAATAACTTCTGGGAATCTTTTTTTTTTTTAATTTTCTATGGGAATCTTAATCAAACTAAACAGCCTACTAGCATTATATAAGACATATCAAACTACTTCGGATAAACCTTAAGAATGCAGCACAATATGAATATTTGTGCAAACGAGTAGCACATAAGAAATGAAATATGCTATCACTTAATCAAAATGTTAAAATATTCAAATAACATTATTATTACCATGAGAAGAAGAGCCTAATAATTGGAATAGTCATCGTGACGAAACTAATCGAACTTCTATGAAAACCACTAGAACTTCAGAAGACAGGATTCTGTTACACCGGTCCAGCCGGTCCGCACGGGACCGGCATTTCGCAAACAAGCGGGATCTCCTCCTGCGGAGATCGAGCGGCCCGACCGCCCAAGTGGAGCTTTTTAGGAAGCTTTTTTGAGGGTTTTGAGAGGGAAATTTGAATAAATGGACTATTTAGGAATTTCCTTTTGATTTGTATGCATTAAATACTTTGTTTTCCTAGGGTTAGGGCATCTGGAATTTGGCTGAAATTTGAGATCTCTTAGATTTAGGTTTTCTTTGGGCTCTAGCGGTGTCTAGAGATTTGGGAGAGATCGATCCTCCTCTCAAATTGAGGATCAAGTGTATCTTGCTATTATTCGTGTTCCTTTCATCAAATAATACAAGTTATCTACTGTTTTTGTGATTTTGTGTGGACTTTTTGTGAGGATTTCTCGTTGCTTTCCGAAGATTGATAGGAAATACTTGAGATCTAAGAGTGTTTCCTATCAGATTCTTCTTTATTTTCTTTTTCTGAGCTGTTGATGTAGATCAAAGAGGTTGATGAAGACATCAACATGAGATTCTGGCATGTTTATCAGAGGAGGCATTAGAGATCAACAGCTACGATCAGGAGCATATATCTTTGACACATTTTATTTATTAGTATATTTTTATTTCAATTTTTACTATTTTACCCTTATGGGTGGTTATTTGAAGTTGTAGCCTTGAGGGCATTTTAGTCATTAGTTTTTTTTTTTATGTTGAGGCCTATACATAGGTCATCTCTATTGTATTTGGATGATGATTAATAAAGAAAATTTCATATTTCTGTCTCGTACGTTTCGGACTTTTAGAGAAAGTGGTGAAGCCTTGGAGAGGCCAAGGAAGTACCCAACAGCCCACCAACGGATGAGCTCTTGATTTTTATTTTTATTTTATTTTTCTCCTTCCCCTTCTCCTCCCATACCTGCCGGCTGACCTCTCCCTCTCCTCCCAAAACGGC
Source organism: Dendrobium huoshanense (assembly GCA_016618105.1). Lineage (NCBI taxonomy): Eukaryota > Viridiplantae > Streptophyta > Magnoliopsida > Asparagales > Orchidaceae > Dendrobium > Dendrobium huoshanense. Next base: position 556,583 of record CM028343.1, on the reverse strand, counting down.
AGCCCTCACACCCCCTACCCATCTCCCCTAACTGACGACACCATATCCCCTCCCCCTTCCCACCACCCGTCGGCTCCCAACACCCAGCCCAAGCCGGCCGGAAACCCGCCAAGCTCTCTCTACCCGCCGGCCCCTTTCTCCACCACCTAAAGCCGCCGGCCACATCCTTCTCCCCCACCATAGCCGCCGGCCACATAATTCCCTCCAAACTTTTGAATTCAAATCCACCATAAATGCTTTCTTAATTTAGGAAGAGAATTAAATTCAAATTCAAAATATTTGAATTTCAAATTCTTCTTAAATTCCCCTCCAATTTAGGAAAACCCCAATTAACTTAAATCTGAAATTAACTTCAAATTTAAATAATCAATCCCCTTAATTGCTTGGGCCCACCTCCTTAATACCTAACCCCTCTCTTCCCCTTCTCTCCTTGGTCGGCCACTCCCCCCTCCCCTCTCTAATTAATTAGATCCCATAAATTAAAGATCTAATTAACACAACCCTCTCCCCACTTTCCCTCATAATTTCCCAATTATTTCAAATTCAAATTTCAAATAAACATAGCCCTAATTACCCATTAAATATAAAATTAATTTCAGATTTAATCTTAATCTTCCTCCACCACCAAACTCTAGAATTCAAGTCCCATCCTCATTCCCATTCCCCACCCCCATTGCTTGGTCGAACCCCTACCCGCCCCCCCCCCCCCCCCCCCCCCCCCCCCCCCTCTCACTCTCAATTTTCCCTCTTTGGACAATCATGCATAGCCAACTCGGATGTTGACCATGGGTTCTTCTTTGACTCCCAAGGGCGCATAGACGACTTGATATCGCTGTTCTTTGACATCAACGTGGAGATCGACGCAAACGTTGAAGAGTACGTTGATTGAATACTATTTTCCCTATCAACCGCCATTGACGACTTCTACCTTCCAACCCGATGGCAAATCCTACATCCTCCACCTACTCCTCCTACTCCAGCTAGCTTTCTTTTGGGCGGTATTGTAAGCTCCCTCCTCCTTGTGGTGACCACATCGGTAATGCTGATATCTTTCTTCCGCAAACCCTAAAGAGAGCTTGAGTGAGGGAAACTCAAGGTGAATTATCTAAGTATTAACCCGTGGATTTTTGTTAAGCACACTTGATTTTACTTATATATTTGTTATTGTTTTGAATTGTCCTGTCTTCAAAGCATGTACTATTGCCTAAGAAGCTTTGCGACTAAGGATTCCTAAATCTATAATTGTGAGATGTTAATCTTTATATTGGCTAGGCAAGCAATTATTTTATTATTTTCAAGCAATTCCGACTCCGTATCACATCAGAGGTAATTTTGGAAGTTACAGATTTGCATTGATTCAAAAATAATTGGGTATCTGAACTTTATTTCTTAGGCAATTCTAGGGTTTATAATGTGGCAGATGGCTGCCTACTCAAACATTGGCAAGTAACAGCTTTGTCCAGTCATTGTTAAATCAGCTACCAAGCATCGTCACTTCAAAAAGTTCACTACAAAGATAGCATTGCAAGCAAATTAGTGCACTCCATAAGTTGGTTTATAAAGCTTGTTCATATTCATTTCTTTTAAATAAATGGATAAATTTGAAAAAATATTTTAAAACTCAACACATGAACAAACAAGCCTAAATATAACTAACTTGTTCATTTAGGTTCGTGAACATTCTCATCTATTGTTTAACAAATAACCCGTCGGAGCTCAACAAAATGCTTATTTAGTAATATTTTAATTATTTTTAATGTATTGTTATGTCATTTCTTTTATATTCTATGCACTATAAAAGTTATTTACATTGTTAGAAGTATAAATATCATAACAATATTGAGAAACAGCTAGATCAATAGATTAGAAAGTTCATTTTATTTTTCTTAACACTTTAAAACAAAAATATCAAAAACAAATTACATTAATATCTTAAAAATATACTTCTATTTTTTAATTCAACAATTGATAAGTAAATATTAAATAAATAGCTAGATTAATAGATTAAAATTCTGATTTTGTTATTCATAAAATATTAGAGATAAAGTTGAGTGAATTTTATGTCATTTTTCATAAAAACATTATAAACACATTTATTGTTAGTAATAAGACAACTTAATTAAATCATTAGTATCTAACATATAATTAATAAAACTAGATCAAAGGTTGATAACGTATAAATTTTTATAAGAAAAATAATAATCAAGTTCTAGCAGTATTTTGAAACTTGAGTCATGTTCAAGCTCAATTGGAGCTTGATAGAAAAATTACAGGCGCACATTCACATGCACACATACACACAAACATATATATACATGTATAGACAAGTGTGTGAATATATGTGTATGTATATGTATAATGTATGTGTAAACGTGTTTGTGCACGCGCGCATAAACAAGTGTGATTAATATGATACACTAGTATTTATTTTAATTTTTTTAATACTTTGCTCTCTATATATAATTTATTTATTATTGTGTATGAATATGGTGCAATCTATTGAACCATGGCATATATTTGTTTAGCTGAACTTTGCTAATTTGATATATGCTAATTCCATGATCTTTAGGCTTGTATGAAATATTTTGATGATTACAAATATAATTTGATTTGAACTAATAAAGTTTAAATGAGATGTGTGTAAGTATTAGTGATAACATTTTAGATACAAGTTGCAAGAATCATGAAACAAGGACACTCATAAACGCCTATATGACTCTATGGGAGCCCATAGTCCGAGCAATTCAAGCCAGCCCAAGAGATTTTAGAACCAAAATTTCAATATTCAAAAAGAATTATTTTAATTTTCTTGAGCCCTACAGTATTATATTTCTTTTCAAGTGTTGTGGTAGCCACCAAGATGGCCAGTGCAAACACACTACATAATTGAACATAAATAAGATCAAGCATAAAAATAAGAAAAATTGATCATAACTAACTTTGCTATACAATAATGTATTATACTATACAATCACCCAAAACTAAAAATTCTCAAATTTCTGATTGGACTACACGATCATACTATATGATCATGTTTGACATCAAATTACATGTTAATTTTGTTAAAATTAAGAGATCTGGATATTAATCTTAACATTGAACCATATAATATACATCATAACATATAATCAATCAAGTTTTGGAATAAATTTAAGCAAAATCAGTTTGCATTAAAATAATTCAAAATTTGAGCTAATTGTAATATATGATAAAGTCATATCGTACAATCTGTATGATTATCTCAATTAAACTGAATTAATCAATTTACCTTAACCATAATTATTGAAAATTTAAACTAAACATATTATATGATATGAATCACATCGTATGATCAATTGCCCAAAATAAATCTAATTAAGTCGCATGATTATTGAAATGGTTAATATGATATAAATGAACTAATCATCCTATACAATCAACCATAACACTTTTTATCGTGTTCCAATTGGCCTTAGGGTTTGTAAGTCCAATATGCAATATACTTGATATAAAAGCCTACACTAAACCCTAAATAAAAAAAAAAGGATAAAAACTATTGAAAACTCATAGCCATCATCACTTGCATCCATGGAGAGTTTCTCTAGAAAGTAAGTGTAAAAAAATATCAAAAGAGCTGTCCTCACATTTGAAAATCCAAAGAATTGAAAATCTTTATTTGTTTCTTGTGAAAAATCTCCGATCTAAAAAAATTTGTGATAATCCTGTGTAGCTAATCATTACGATAAGAATAGTTGGCTTCTCACTTGAGTTGTAGTTTTAGGGTTTCTCCATTATTACTCATGAAGGTGAGACTTTTATCCACCTTGTGATAGCAGAATGAGAGTAATGCAAATCCTTAGATGACCTACGGAGTGGACATAGTTCATTTGCATCGAGCCACTATACATTAATTTGTCCATTCATTACTTTCTATGCTTTTATTTTTTAGCACTTTAACCTGTTCCAATGCTCTACGATGTTATGGAAAAATATTTTGAATTAAGATTGCTTGTTATAGAAGATTTGGAGAGCAAATGACGAAAGATATGCAAAACATTTTTGACCAAAAATTCTTGAGCTGTGGCAAAGTTTGAACAAATCTAAAAAATATTTTATTGATATAAAACTCTTATTTTTGTGCTTTTTAGACAAGAAATTTTACGTTTAAATTATTGTAATTTTAGCCAAAAGAATCTTTACTTTTAAATTCTTTTCATTTTAAAATCAAAGAAAAATTATATTTTTTTAATGGTGCAATCCACTTCACTTATGTGCAGTGTTTGAGCAACTTTGATCACAATCAAAGCATTTGAAATTCAAGTTTACGTGACATCGTATCAATTAAAAACCATTTTCAGTATATCTAATAAAATTGACTGCGAGGATCCTCTCTTGGTTATTTGGTGCTCCATATACATGAAACAGTGCAGTTTATTTAGCAAATGGACGATATCCAAGCAACTTTGATTGCGCTCAAGGCGTTTTGAACCAGGTTCATGAGACTTCATGTTAGTTGGCCATCACTCTCAACGTATTCGCTCAAATTGCTCATAAGAAACATACAAAAGTCAACAAATACCCCCAAATAGCTATAAGGTGCACTACCGCTAATTGTTGGCTTTACAAATCTACAAGAGCTGCTTGGATCAATGTTGATGCAAGAAGTAAACTGCATTTTAACTTATGCTATTTCAATATTATATTTTGATTAATACTTGATGTGATACTACCAGGAGTTAGCGAGAAATTAATAAGAGCAAATGTTGAAACTTTCCAATATAAAGTTACCGTTCACAACAAAGAAAAATTCTAAGAATTCGTAGTTTTCAACTTGTTTAGGCAAAGAAGTGCGTGCTAGATTAACAAGACAATTCGATCAAACTTCAAAGACAATAGTAACTTTTATAAGAGCATAACAAAAATCCACAATTTAATAATGAGATGTTTCACCTTGAAGACCTTCTCACGCATTCACTCATGAGGTTAGCAGAAAGGATACTCCACACTACAAAAGAGATCACCACCAGGAAAAAGAAGCCTAAGATTTTCGTTGATGGAAAGGTTGTCGGCGACGGATGGATTGGTGGGCGTCCCGCAATTGACCACGATCCGATTGGGAGGTGCTCCTCAATTGTCAGTACCAACGTGAAGGTGATGCGGTCAATGTAGCCTTCCACGGACTCGTCGACATTCAAGTTCAAATCGAAGATAGTAGATCGAGGAATGTCCGTCCTTCCTTGGTTATCATATGCAAACCCGAGATCAACATCGGGATCCGCCATCCATGGACTAGGAGGAGCTTCTTCGTTCTTCGTGGCCTTGAAGGGGAACCAACGGTGGGAAAGGAGAAGGAGAACAGTTGGGGGGGCGGTTCGGAGAATTGGGGTGGAGAAGGGAAAGGAAAGGGGGTTAGGAGGCTTCAAGCCAGCGGCCAAGGGCTTGGGCTAGGTAACTTAGATCCACGAATTGAGCACTTTCCTAATATGAATTATGTCACTTTAGGAAAGAATTCAAAATTTGAATTTGAAATCAAATTTTGAATTGGAGTTCCCTCCTAATCTTCATACTCCACTTTTGTAAAGAGGCTAGACAATCAATTTTGGATCCATGGGAGGGGAAGGCCGGCGGTTAGGGTTTGGGGTTTGGGTGGTGTTTGACTGAGGAAGGGGTGTGGGTTAAGTGGAACGAATCTTGTTGAGGTTGACTGACGGCTTGGAGACTTGAAGTGATCGGCTGGTGCTTGGGGAAGAAGAGGTGGCCAGATGTAGGGGAAAAGAAGAAACAATAAGAAAATACTACGAGTACTAACCGCAAGTCCTAGAATCCAATGGCGGCTGACGGGTGTTGCAAGGCCCTCTCCTAAGGTTTCTCCTCTCAAGAACTCATATAGAGATCAAGCAAGAAAATCTAAAAATTTTCATTCATAAACATCATCCTTTTACAATGGAAGAGGCCACAATATATAGGCCTAAAAAATAAAATAACAATGACTCAAATGCCCCTTGGGCTACAACTCAAGCAAACTCAAAAGAAAGGGTACAATCGTAAATAGCAAATAAACAAACTACAATACATAAATGCATCAAACATAAAGACTGTGAATCGTAGCCATCAATCTATAATTCCTACGCTGATAAACTCGTCAATAACATCTGTCTATGTCCTCATCATTCTCCCCATGTGGGAGAAATCTCGACCTCGTCGAGTAAGCGTCTCTAGAGCTTTTGTACAACTCTAGGAGATCTGGGTTTAAACTATGTAGCTTCTCTCGATCAACCCATGTATCATCTATCTCCGATGTTCCTTTTCAATGAACTAAATATCTTCGGCGCCCTCCTCCTTTCGTGGAAATAGATGATGTGAACAGGAGTTAGCAAGAAATTAATAAGAGTAATTGTTGAAAGCTTTCCAATATAAAGTTATCGGTCACAACAAAGAAAAATTCTAGGAATTCGTAGTTTTCAACTTGCTTAGGCAAAGAAGTGCACACTAGATTAACAAGACGATTCGATCAAACTTCAAAGACAAGAGTAACTTTTATGAGAGCATAACAAAAATCCACAATTTAATAATGAGAGGTTTCACCTTGAGGACCTTCTCACTCATTCACTCGTGGGGTTAGCGGAAGAACATATTCCACACTAGAAAAGAGATCACGTCCAGGAAAAAGCCTAAGATCTTCGTTGATGGAAAGGTTGCCGGCGATGGATGGATTGGTTGGCATCCCGCAATCGACCACGATCTGATTGGGAGGTGCTTAATTGTCGGTGCCAACGTGAAGGTGATGCGGTCAATGTAGCCTTCCATGGAGTCGTCGACGTTCAAGTTCAAATCGAAGAAGATAGATCCGAGGAATGTCCATCCTTCCTTGGTTATCATATGTGAACCCGAGATCAACGTCAGGATCTTCCATTCATGGACTAGGAGGAGCTTCTTCGTTCTTCGTGGCCTTGAAGGGGAACCGGTGATGGGAAACGAGAAGGAGAACAGTGCGGGACTGTTTGGAGAATTTGGGTGGAGAAGGGAAAGGGAAGGGGTTTTGGAGGCTTCAAGCCGACGGCCAAAGGCATGGGCTAGGTAACTTAGATCCACGAATTGAGCACTTTCCTAATATGGATTATGTCAATTTAGGAAAGAATTTAAAATCTGAATTTGAAATCAAATTTTGAATTGGAGTTCCCTCCTAATCTTCATGCTCCACTTTTGTAAAGAGGCAAGACAATCAATTTTGGATCCATGGGTGGGGAAGGCCGGCGATTAGGGTTTGGGGTTTGGGTGGTGTTTGACTAAGGAGGAAGGGGTGTGGGTTAAGTGGAAGGGATCTTGTTGAGGTTGACCGGAAGCTTTGGGACTTGAGTGGCCGGCGGGTGCTTGGTGAAGAAGAGGTGGCCGGATGTAGGGGAAAGGAAGAAATGATAAGAAAATACTATAAGTACTAACTACGAGTCCCGGAATCCACCAGCGACTGACAGGTGTTGCAAGGTCCTCTCCTAGGGTTTCTTCTCTCAAGAGCTCACAAAGAGATCATGCAAGAAAATCTAAAATTTTTCATTCATAATCATCATCCTTTTACAATGGAAGAGTCAACAAAATATAGGCCTAGAAAATAAAATAACAATAACTCAACTGCCCCTTGGGCTACAACTCAAGCAAACTCAAAAGAAAATGTACAATCGTAAATAGAAAATAAATAAACTACAATACATAAATGCATCAAAAATAAAGACGGTGAATCGTAGCCATCAATCTACGATTCCTACATTAATAAACTCGTCGATAACGTCTGTCGATGTCCTCATCATTCTCCCCAGGTGGGAGAAATCTCGACCCCGTCGAGTAACTGTCTCTGGAGCTCTCGTACAACACTAGGAGATCTAGGTCTAGACTATGTAGCTCCTCTTGATCAACCCATGTATCATTTGTCTCCGGTGTTCCTTTCCAGTTAACTAAGTATCTTCGGCGCCCTCTTTTCGTGGAAATAAATGTTGTGATACTACCAGGAGATAGCGAGAAATTAATAAGAGCAATTGTTGAAAGCTTTCCAATATAAAGTTATCGTTCACAACAAAGAAAAATTTTAGGAATTCGTAGTTTTCAACTTGCTTAGGCAAAGAAGTGCAGGCTAGATTAACAAGACAATTCGATCAAACTTCAAAGACGAGTAACTTTTATGAGAGCATAACAAAAATCCACAATTTAATAATGACAGGTTTGTCCTTGAGGACCTTCTCACTCATTCACTCGTGGGGTTAGCGGAAGAAGATACTCTACACTAGAAAAGATATCAACACCAGGAAGAAGAAGCCTAAGATCTTCGTTGATGGAAAGGCTGCTGGCGACAGATGGATTGGTGGGCATCCCACAATCGACCACGATCCGATGTGGAGGTGCTCCCCAATTGCCGGTGCCAACGTGAAGGAGATGTAGTCAATGTAGCCTTCCACGGAGTTGTCAACGTTCAAGTTCAAATCGAAGAAGATATATCGAGGAATGTCCGTCCTTCCTTGGTTATCATATGCGAACCTGAGATCAACGTCGGGATCCGCCATCCATGTACTGGGAGAAGCTTCTTCATTCTTCGTGGCCTTGAAGGGGAACCGTCGGTGGGAAAGGAGAAGGAGAACATTGGGGGCGGTTTGGAGAATTGGGGTAGAGAAGGGAAAGGGAGGGGGTTTGGAGGCTTCAAGCCGGCAGCCAAGGGCTTGGGCTAGGTAACTTAGATCCACGAATTAAGCACTTTCCTAATATGGATTATATCAATTTAGGAAAGAATTCAAAATCTGAATTTGAAATCATATTTTGAATTGGAGTTCCCTCCTAATATTCATGCTCCACTTTTGGAAAGAGGTAAAACAATCAATTTTGGATCCATGGGAGGGGAAGGCCAGCGGTTAGGGTTTGGGGTTTAGGTGGCGTTTGACTAAGGAGGAAGTGGTGTATGTTAAGTGGAAGGGATCTTGTTGAAGTTGACCAACGGCTTGGGGACTTGAAGTGGTCGACGGGTGTTTGGGAAAGAAGATGTGGTCGGATGTAAGGGAATGAAAGAAACGATAAGAAAATACTACGAGTACTAACCGCGAGTCCCGGAATCCACCGGCGGCTGACGGGTGTTGCAATGTCCTCTCCTAGGGTTTCTCCTCTCAAGAACTCACAAAAAGATCAAGCAAGAAAATCTAAAATTTTTTATCATCCTTTTACAATGGAAGAGGCTACAATATATAGGCCTAGAAAATAAAATAACAATGACTCAAATGCCCCTTGGGCTATAACTCAAGCAAACTCAAAAGAAATGGTACAATCGTAAATAGCAAATAAATAAACTACAATACATAAATGCATCAAAAATAAAGATTTGTGAATCATAGCCATCGATCTACGATTCCTACACTGATAAACTCATCGATAACGTCTGTCGATGTCCTTATCAATACTTCATCTTATCTTGAAAGGTATTTAGACCTTGGTGATCCCCTTTAAAGAGAAATGAGAAGGTTTGGCATAGATTTTGAATTTCTCTTGACTCGGCTATGATTGCTTGTTGCACCAATAAAAGTTGTCATCAATCCTACAATTCGTACTTGATAGACTTGGAGATAACCACCTTTTTTTGTAGTTTGATATTTGAATTTTCTCCTATCTTAGCTCTGTGCTTTAACAAATATGATGAAGAAATTGAACTAGACTATTTTTGTTGCCTTGTCGGGGAAAATGAATAGACCCACTTTCTTATGCTTTTACTTTGACATACTTGGTGAAGGCCTCATTTTCAAGGTTTTGTTGTTTGGGGTTCCATCTATCATAGGCTTTTTATGGCAAACATAATCAAGAAACTAGCTGAATTACCTTTGTTGACTTGCTAGGAGATAAACATACCCTCTACCACATACTTTCTAATTTGGTGAACTTGGTGAAGGAAACACGCTAATGATAAGGTTCAGCCCGAGGGCTTATTTAGGTTAATGGCAGAGAGTTATGGATCTAATACTTTGTGCATAATGGACTTCTTCATGATAAAATTCATTAGATTTAGTATAAGGCTTTACATAAACTTCTAGATAACTTCTTTGCTCGCGTGCTTTGTGCTTTATTGGACTTTTTAAAGAATAAAATTTCTCTTTAGTATTCTCTTTGTACTAGAAAAACATGTTGAATAAAGTTGGCATTTAAAGTTTACAACAAAATCAAGCTCGGCTTCATGCCTTCTCGAGTGAGTATCATTTCTCTTAGTTTTGCATTGACCTTTGAACCAATTAAAAAGGACTTTGCCACTTGAACTTATCACGTTGGAATTTGGATAGACTTAAAAGATTTAAGAGTTTCTGCCATCAAGCTGACAAAATAAAGGCTCCTTTAGTATGGAATTTCTTACTACTTGTTGGGTATGAAAGGTAGCCAACGCCTCGAGCCCTAGACTTGAGATGTGGAGACTTGTACTTTACCAACCTTGAGTCTTCTTCCTTGAACTTCAGAATGCCAGAACTTAGTAGATCGGTAGAGATAGATACCTAATTTGAATGAAGACTTCACTAGATTAATGGGTAGTAAGGCCTTGGTGAGCTAGCAAATTAGCTTAATCTAAGCTCTTCTTTGCAATCATCTTTTAATTTCTGTGATCATTTTGGAATGATTAGGCGGGTATGACAGGTCACAACTTGCATGTTGAACAAAAAATCCTAGGCAACTGACTCAAGCCAAGAAGTAGACAACATAATAGTGAGCAGCCTAGACACTAGCAATCAGTAGCAAAGTGCTCCTTTTGATTAATCGATGTGCTACATATGTTCTGCCAATAAAGTGTTGTGAAATCAGAGGATTATAACATTATTAGTTGAGGGTGTAAAAATATAATGTGTTGAAAACAGCATTTAGAACATAATATGGTCATTATGAGTTTTTGCTTATATATTTTGGCATGACTAATGCATCAACAATGTCAATAATAAGATGAATCGGGTATTTCAATTATACTTGGATTAATTTTTCATTTTGTTTATTGATAATATATTAATATATTTAAGAACTAAAAAGGATCGTGTGGCTCATTTGAGATTGTTATTAGAAATAAAGAGGATTGTATGCTAAATTCTTAAAATATGAGTTTAATTGTGAATTGCTAAATTTAGATAAATGGAGATTGTCTAATTATGAATTGTTTACTAATATATCAAAGGTGACAAAGGATTTTTCCTAAATTACAATTCCTTTGATCATGTTGACATAAAAAAATAGTGCATTTTAAGTGAACATGAGAATATAAAAACATCTTAAGTTAACGAACGACTTGGTGTAGGCAACAATATTTATCATACATTATAGTTATAAAGGAAGAGAATGGGCTATGTTTTGATGAAGCATAATAAGATAATAGCATGTGCATGCAGCTAGTTAAAATCACAAGAGAAAAACTATCATAGAAGTGAATTTAAGTTAAAGACAAATGTACGGGCTAAAGATTTAAATACATTATCATGAAGTATTTTTTTATTTAAAAATTGTTTAATTTAAGGTATAAAGGATAATTGGAATTAATTACGGATTATATCTTCAAATTCAATGTCAAACTGACAAGGCTAATATTGTTGAGGCACCTTGAGCAAGAAGTCTACTAAAATGACAAATGGATGATTACTTCTAAATTTGTATTGATTCATTAAATAAATATGTTAGAACTAGAAGCGATTAGCGCGACTTATCTGAATACTTAACCATTTTCCATATGATTGTCGTCGCTGCTTATAAAAGGGGATCCAAGAAGCCTAAAAGCCTGATTAGGAGTACAAGTGATAAGGCTAAGTTATGGAAGAAAAAGAAAGTACAACTATGGATGAATAATATAGGAGAGCTGATTTATAAAGGTAAACTACGAAACTCCTTAAGAAAATAAAACTAAACTCTTAAACATCAATGTGTATTTTAATGTAATGGTTGGAGTTTTATTAGAAACTCCAGAGTTAAGTGTAGTCGTGCATTAGTGGAGATGGGTCACCTCCTGGGAAGTAAGCCATGGGGAAAAAACCGTAAAGTCATTAAGACAAAACGGAAAATATCTTGGTGGCTAAGAATTTGAACTATTACAAATGATATCAAAGCAATATAATAGCTTAAATATGAAAATTAAGTGCTCTTATCTACGTGGTGGATTATTATGGACTAAAGATAATAACAAGGAGGTTAGTTACTTGAGTGGAGGAGATTATGAAACTCCTTAAGAAAATAAAACTAAACTCATAAACATTGAGGAATCTTTTGGTTCAATATTAGAATTTTATTAGAAACTCCAAAGTTAAATGTGCTCGTACATGAGCACTCCTAAGTTATACCATTTGGACAAAACTGTAAGGCAATTATGCCAAATCGAACAATATCTCGATAGCTGAGAGTTTAGGCTATTACATCAACTATGGGTAATCAGCTATTCCAAGTTGTATCTTCGTATAAAGCTAAGACATTAAATCTCTGTCTCTCTACAACCACGAATGCTACAACATGTAATAAGAATAAAATATACTAATAATATATTCTGAATATATCACAGTGACATGCATTGTGAATTATTTGACCTTACCACCTGGTTGAGTGAATTGACAATAAAAATAAAAGCTATTCATTTTTAGCATGATTTAAGAGAAAAAGGTCATGAGGGTTCTTTAAACCCACTTAAGCAAGACCATAACATGGCTTCTTGCATGAAAATAATAATTAAATTTGCTGCAATATGCCAATTATAATATAAAAGTAATAAGATTTAGAAGAAAAACAGTCCCGAGTCTAAATCTTTGAACCCACTAAATCACCACTAGAACATGGCTTATTTCAAATGAAAAGATTATTAAAGTTGACACAATATAAACATTATATAAAGAAAGTGATAAAATGGCTTGTTTAGGAACTTAATAATTGTCTCTAATAAATATTTTGCATTTGAGTCCTTCACATTTGATTAGAGATTAACATGCAAAATTAACAAGGGTAACACATCAATAACTAGATTTAACACCCATAAAGAAGGGTGAAGATTATATGTTGAGGATAAAGATGAAATGCAACCAAATATGTGGAACATGGAGTAATTAACTCAGGCAGGTAAGGATTTTAATTTGCCTAAGCAGGTTTTGAATGTAACAAATACTTGAAGTTCACATGCGATAAGAGCAAAACATCAATGAAATACAACTGTAACAAGAAGGTTAAGAAAAACTACCATTCAGCGAATGAAAAAAAAAATAGTCGGAACAATAGGAACAGTAGCAATTCAAACTCCTGCTGAACTCAAAAAATCTACCTACCAACCAGCACCCAAACGATCCTATTCCCTACGCTAATCTCTCCATAAGCTACATATTAATCCCTCCGTTGAAAGCAAAAAAAAAAAAACTACATAACTAATTAACCAGAGTTAATTTATGCTTTAACACTCAACTTTCAATTAAAAATGTAAATAAAAAAATCCTAGCCCTAACACAGTACATCTCAGAGCGGCAAGCTTTAGAACAGAGCACAAACAGTCGCGAATCCAAAAGAAAACTAGCCACAACTCATATTAGCATCGGAAGGCGAGCAGTATCATAGTCTGCAGGCTTGCTGAACGGAAACTTTATAATTAATTCCTCATCTCCATCCATTTTTGCATTAACATTTAAATTCTTATACTTATTCTACAAGAAATAAACAGCATCGATTGCATAGGGAAACCAGAAACAAATGCAAAGAGGAGTAACTTACATATGTGTTGAGTTGGCGAATGAAGCTGGAGAAGTTGCTGTGCTTAAAGTATTTAGGAAGAAGAGTGGTTGAAAACTTATAGGAATCCCAAACGATAAAACTATTCTTAGCAGAGCTCCATGAAACCACGGTATCGGTCTCCGGATCCTCCACCATCTCAAAAATCTTCATCAAGAACGGTGGAGGACCCAGATCATTCAGACCTATTATCGGCTGCGGCGGATCATCGGTTACCTCTGCCTCTTCCTTCACCATCACTAACATGGATTTGCCGAAAGGAGACAACTCTAGCGGATTATTAAAAAGGATCGCAGGGCAAATATTGGCGTTTCTGAGAAATTACAGGTTTGTTGAATCAAAAAGAGGGGAGAGAACAGGGTAGATATCGTCCCCATCATAGCGAAGATAGAGGGGCCCGGGCAGGAATCCACCGGCCATTTCGTGCACGCGGTGATCGGTTGAGAAACAGACTAGTGGCCGGGGTATTGTAGAAAGAGACGTTGGTAATGATTAAGCGAAGATATTTTTCCGATAGTTCTATGAATCTAGATGCCTACAAGCTACTCTCACTAAAAAAAGTTCCAATATACTAACTGTTGGTTACTGTACGCGAAAGTTTTTTTTTTTTTTTTTTTTTTTTTTTTTTTTCCTATATATTACTATGAAAATAAAATTTTACAAGTAAAAATAAGAAACGTACCCATCAGAAGTTAAAGACAAAAATATCTTATGATGAAAGGTAAAAAACAAAATTATACCACCTAATATATCCAAAAAATAATGAAAGATATCAAAATGTAGTAGTAGAATTGAATCTAGAATGACTAAGGCTCAAGTCTGAGAAGAAAAACCGACTGGATAAGTTGTCACCGATGCACAATAGTCCCCTGGTTGTCACGCAGACCCTCCAAGGGGAGCTGGAGCTGTAGCAATCATCATCGTCCTCAAAAAACCCCAGGCGACTGGAACAGCACTCCTGGTTGCCCCGAGGCCCTCCAGGTGAAAGGGACAAACCCGCAGAAAGAGAAAAACCTGCACCAAGCTCTCTAGAGTACAATATGCAAAACACCTTCCATCAGTGATACCAACAACATAGAAAATTCCATCCAGAGAAAAAACACTATAGCAGCTCTAACAGTTTTTCCCCATAATTCCAATTCAAAACTTTAGAGAAAACAGCTCTTTTAATCTTAAGGCAGATAGTGGAAGAAGAAGCATAGTTATTACCAAACCTTCTCTCATTTCTTTCCCTCCAAATGTGGTACACCGAGCTACATATAATGAGATAATAGAATGATTTAAACCTGGTAGTAACACCATTAATGCATTCAAAAGCCTGAAGAATGTTAAGCCGGAGAAGCTGTGTGCTCATCATAGGGATAAGCATAGAGATAACATAGTAGGAATAGTAACATTTGAAAAAAAAAGGTGATTGGAGCTTTCAGTAGAGGTGTGACAGAGAGAGCACAAAGGGTCCACCATAATGCCTCTAGCCAATAAAACATCCGCTGTCTTAAGACCATTAACAATAGCCATCCAGCATAAAATAAAAAATCTCAAAGAGAACCGCTTATGCCAAACAAATTTGTGCCAATTAACCATAGAATAATTACTGAAAAGGAAATTAATGTAAGAACTATGCTTGGACTCCATACCCGTGCCCCAAATAATGCAACCGTTAAATCTGAATACTAGCAGGAAGATTAATTGTAAAGGAATGCTAGAGAGGCTATGCAGAATACTAGCAGGAAGATTAAGTGGCAGCACCCACCCGTGCTCATTTAAGATGACAGAAATTTGTGCATTAAGTGGAAAAAGATTCCAAATAGGTCTTAAGCCATCAACCTCATGTATAAACTTTCCATTCACCCAAGGATCCCAGTAAAAGGAGATGGGAGCTTTATAATTAATCAAGAAGTGGTAGTTCTCCTTGCAAGAACTAGCAATCCGACATAAGTTTTTCCAGAATGAAGAGGCTTTAACATTAGGAGATTTCCAAGGGGAAACATATTTATTAAAAAACCAAGTAGAGAGAAGACTGCTACAGCTGTAAATTCTCTCAATGAGTCAACAGTTATAAGCAAATTGCACATAATTTAGTGAAGGAATACCTAAACCACCAAAGGCTTTCGGAGTACATGTATTCTTCCAAGAAATGATGTGCATTTTCTTGGCAGCCAAGTCCCCAAAGTATAAAAATTTAGCACACAGCTTCTCAATTTGCTTGATAATAGTTTTGGGTATGATGGAACCACGAATCCAATATGTAATAGAACTCCAAATGACGAACCTTAAGAATTAAAGCCTACCAGCAAACGAAAGAACTTTAGCTTTCCAACCATAAAGTTTAAAATTAATCGTTTCCATCAGTTTGGAGAAATCAGATAACTTCAGGTTGTAAACAGAAAGAGGGATTCCCAGATAGGCAAAGCAGGCAGTTTGGGGGATGTTCAAGATAGAACTAATGTTATCAGCCTCAGTGCAGTTAGAAGGTAAAATGATAGAAATTTTCCTAAAATTTACCTCAAGACCCGTAGCCATAGTGAACTTATGGAGCAACTGATAAAGAATATCACTATTATGCACATCAACTTTACCAAAGACAAGAAGGTCATCTGCATACATAAGATGAGAGATCATAATCCCATCCACTTGAGGAGCTCCAAAAATACTTCCATTAATGGGGTTATCCATAAGACAGATAAAGCATCCATAACAATACTGAAGAGATACGGGCTTAAAGGGCAGCCTTGCCTAAGCCCAGCAGAAGAGGGAAAGAAACCATTGAGAGCCCCATCAATGCATAAAGAGAAGTATACATCCGTGATACATGCAATAATCCAATTGATGAAAAGGTTAGGGAAACCTTTTTGTATCATCCTTGCAATCAAGAAATCCCTGGACACATTGTCAAAAGCTTTTTTAATGTACAGTTTAGCACAAAAAAGCTTTTGCTTAGTAGAATTCCTGGAGTGGAAAAGGATTTCTTTGACTAAAATGACATTGTCAGTGGAAATCCTTTTGTGAATAAATCCAGTTTGATTGCTTTGGATTATGTGATGTATAATAAGTTTCATCCTAGCAAGAAGAATTTTTGCAATAATTTTATACGTAGTGTTGCAGAGACAAATTGGCCTGAAATCAGTGATGGCAGCCACATGAGTAGTTTTAGGAATGAGTGTAATGGCAGTAGCCTTAACTGCACGAGGAATATAAGCATTTGTATAAAAGGATTTCACAGCTTTGCAAACCAATGGACCAGTCACAATCCAAGTAGATTTAAAGAAGTGGAAGTTGAACCCATCAAGACCCATAGTGGAATTGGAAGCGCCGGAGAAGATTGCTTTTTTAATTTCAGCATCTGAAAAAGAAATGGTTAGAGATAATAAATACTTAGAAGGAATGGATTTACCCATAGGGAATTGATTAATCTCAAAAGTTTGCCGAGCAGGGGGTTGTAAAGCTCATAGAAATGAGCAATGGTATCTTGAACATCATCTGTATAAGAAGAAGAAGAGTTTGACATAGTAAGAGAAATAGCAGTTCTCCTATAATTCCTCCTCATGTTGATCTTGGAGTATTGAAATTTCAGATCATCCTCCCCTTGAGTCAACCATTTGATTTTTACCCTTTGTGAAATCCAAAAGAACCAAAGAGAAGAAGCAGCTGCTACCTCAAGATTAATAGATTTAAGATTAAGAGAAACCTCCTTAATGTTACAAGCCATACTCAACTTACTAATACATTCTTCTTGCTGTTTGTGAAGTGAATCAAGATGCTTAGCCATCATATTTGAATTTGCCCAGTTCTTCTCTTTAATCGCAGATCTAAGTTGCTTAAGCATGAAGCATAACGTGGCAAATGGTTGGCCACTAGCCTTTCCCGACATAATAGAAAGTAAAGTGAACCAAAAATCTTTAGTTTTAGTCCAATAAATCTTATACAGAAATCTATGATGGGAAATCACCCCAATCCCAGGCAGAAGGACAATGGGACTGTGGTCAGAATAGGTTGGAGTTTTAATCACATAGTGTGAGTTGGGGAATGATTTCATCCATTCATCATTAACTAACATCCGATCAAGCTTAATATGAATGGGATTGACAGTCCTTTGATTATACCAGGTGTAGGATAGGCCCACAGAAGCCAAGTCCTTAAGATTGGCATAAAAAATAAGACTATTGAAATCATTAAATTGATTCTAGTGGAGAGAATTCCCTCGTCAGAAGGAAATCTACAGCAGTTGTAATCTCCCATAAGGATCCAAGGAGTGTCTCCAATGTTGGAAATGGACCTAATATCATCCCAAAGAATTTTTCTTTCCTCAAGATAATTAGAGGCATAAATCATCGAAAGCAGAAATGGCTTAAAGGTCCCAAAAATAACAGTACCAACTATCATTTGTGAGGAAATAAAAGAAGGCTTAAAGGTGAGCCTATCAGGGGACCATTTAATCCATATTCTTCCAGGGCTGGAGCAGTGGAAGTTATTGCAGCTATCCTCCAAGTCGAAAACTTTATGTTGGTTACAGAAATTGGGAATGCTAAGAGAAGCAAGTTGAATTCTATTTTCAAGAATACAAATCATATCCAATTCCAAAGATTGAATCAGGCTTTTGCAGAAAAATACTTTATCAGGGGAGAAGAATCCTCTGATATTCCACGCAGCAATAGAAGGGCTGGTCATTTAGATTTAGATGTGGTGGTGGAAGGCTTCTTGGATCCTTTACCTCTGGTGGATTTGGGTAAGGCAGTATTTTAATTTTGGACATTAGAATTTTGAGGAGATTCCGATTGAGATTTAGACCGAGGGTCATTATGATTAGTAGTTTGAATGGTTTGATTAGAAGGAGACTGTTCATCAATAGCGCAAAGAGCGTCAAATTGGTTTTTGGCCAAGATGTTACTGGAATTTAAAGTGGTGGGCATTTCGATTTCCAAAT
Organism: Dendrobium huoshanense; assembly: GCA_016618105.1. Lineage (NCBI taxonomy): Eukaryota > Viridiplantae > Streptophyta > Magnoliopsida > Asparagales > Orchidaceae > Dendrobium > Dendrobium huoshanense. Next base: position 537,940 of record CM028343.1, on the reverse strand, counting down.
GGCTAATACAATCATCAGTGGGAGAATTGAGATTTGGGATGGGAGGTATGATAGAAGTAGTTGGTACAGTGACAGAAGGTATGGGTTTAGATGAAGTAATACGGTTAGTATATGGGATGTCAACTCCCAAAGCAGCATTAATGGACTCAGTGTTGTTGGAGGGGGACGAGATTGTTGACCTCATTTTTGTATGAGGTCACTTGGGCCAATCTCGACCCCAGATCAATTCAATCTCCAGATCAATCCAGACTCTATGAGCCTTCTAGACTTTAGACCCTAGGATCTACTCTAGACCCTAGGACTCTTCTAGATTCCAGACCTTAATTCAATTCAAATTCCAATCAAATCCAGATCAAATTCAAAAAATCCAGACCCAAATTCAATGCTAAGAGGCCAAGTCCTAAGAGCCTTTTTCAGCAAATTTTCAAACACTTCAAAATCAATCAATTGACCTCCGATTCAGAGTCTGTCAGTTGCATACTGATGGGACAGGTCTTTGGAGGCAACCCTCCAAATTTGAGCCCATTCCGAGGTCTTTAACCCCAGAAACTTAATAAAAATCCAAAGGCTGTAAAACCTTCAAATATTTACAGCCTATGCCACTGGACTTGCCATTAAGAGGATTTTGACCTTAGGGCTCTCTTCAAAGCCTCTAATTACTTCAAGACCCTTAATTATGACTCACTGAACAGTAAACTGCATTTTGGTTGACCTACTTTGACCCCTAGTCGACCAGGGGTCAAAATGACCAAAATACCCCTATGGGGCTCAAATGGTGATTTCAAACCAAATGAACTCCGAATTGAACGCAACCACCTCCAGCAAGTTTCAAATATCAAACCAAACTTGTTGGACCCCTTTCCAAGCTCTGGGTCAACCTGGTTGACCAAGTCAACCTAGTTGACCTAAGAGACCCTTTAAGGGTTCAAATAGGCCTTTTGACCCAAATGACCTCTCCAGGCCATGGAACCACTTTCATTGGTCTTGAAACGTCATTTGAAACCTGTTGGACCCATTTCCAAGCCCTGGGTCAACCTGATTGACCAAGTCAACTCAGTTGACCCAAATGCCCCCTTAAGGGTCCAAATGGGTGTTTTGACCCAAATGACCTTCCCAGGCCATGGAACCACCTCCATTAGTCTTGGAGCGTCATTTGAAACCTGTCGAACCCATTTCCAGACCCTGAACCCAGTCGGTTGACCAGGTCAACCAATTTTGGCTTAAGGCCCATTAAGGGCCCATTAAGCCCTTTTGACTCAAATAATCAATTCAATCCTCGAAAACACCTCTACCAGACTTCAAATATCATTTTAAATTTGCCCAGCCTGAACCCACCCCTTGAGTCAACCTAGTTGACCCAGTCAACCTAGGTTGACTCAAATTTCCCTTAAGGCTTTAATGGGTTATTTCAACTCATTGAACCCATTGAATCCATTTCAAAACTCCAAAATTAACTTCAAACATAGCCTAATCATGTTTTTGGGTGTTGGCCAATCAAACCCATTTAGAGTTGACCAAGTCAACTCTAAGGTTGGGTCAAATCCATTCCAAACCTCATTTTAAATTCAAATCTCAATCCCTTCATTTGACCTTTGCTCTAAATCAAACCAATTAGCTCTTGAGGTCATTTGGCTGCCACCTCAACAGTCAACATGGTCAATTGACCAGTCAACACATGGTCAACAAGCATTTAAGTAGCCAAATCTCTTGGCCTAAGCCACTTCAACTCATTTGAACTCCCATTGACCCACCACTTCAGCTCTTGAACTCCTCCCCATGCCAACTCAGCTGCCACCTCAGCACCCTTGACCTTTTGACTGGTCAATTTGGTCAACAATGGTTCATGGAGGAGCCCCATGGTCAAGCTCACATGTGAGCCTCCCTCCAACTGATCTAGGCAGCTGGGTTAGTTCCAAATGAGACCTAAAGCTCACTCAAAGCTCCCTAACCAAGTCTAGCCCTTGGTTTAGCCTCAAATGGAAATGGTCCCCCCCACCTCCCTAAAGTTGGCCAATGGTTGGAGGGCTTTACCCAGCCTCTCTCCCTGCCACCTGACGGTTTGGGACACTTGTCCCTCACCAGGGAGAGCCCCCTGATGCATCCCAGCCATCCATTTGTCTTGGGGATGTTTGAATAGGGAAAAATGCCCTTTTGAAGCCTCATTCTAACCCTAACTCTCTCTCTCCATTCAAGCTCTCTCAAACCCAGCCCCCTATTCCATTGAGCTCCCCAGACATTTCCCAACTCATCCCCACTCAAATCCGGCCGGTCAAAACGGTGGCCGACGATCTTCCGGCGAACTCAAGCTCCAATCGATCTAAGGCTCATTCCAGGCGATTCGTGGAGCGTCGGAGCGTGGGTTCAACTAGGAACTTAATCGTGGACAGTCTACAAGCTCAACCATCCATTAAACGGGTAAAACCGTCCATTATCAAGGTGAAAAAATTGAAACCCTAGGTAGATTCACTTAGATCAAATTAGCTTTTCCATAAGTGCTTTTAAAACCTTGATAATATATCCCCACTAATGCTCTTCATTAGGGTAATCTATGTTTAAAATTTTAAGTCAAATGATTGATTATTTTGAGAGAACGAGTTGTTTTACTCGATCTGGATTTAGGGTTCCGACATGCATGATCGGCACGTTTTCTGGGCCGTTGATCGTAAGATCAACGGTCTAGATTAAGTTATCCCGCCGTATCTCCTAACAGGGCTTTCGGTCCGGCGGCTAATTCTTCGGTTCGGCGGCATCTTGACCCTTGATCCAGAACCGCGGGATCAGATACCACCGTCCGATCTTCCTCTTTGAAATCAGATCGTGGGATCTGATCTGGGCCTTTGATTTTGAACCGCGGGTGATCCAACGGCTGCAAAGAGCCGCTTACGTGGATAAGTTAATCCCGCGTGGACCCACCGCCATTTCGATCACGCGGCAATGATTCGCGGCGGCGCCAATCATTGCCAATGATTGGGCGCCGCCACCGTGGTTTGATCAGCCCAATCACAGGCTGCCGCGTGTCATCCAGCCGCCAAACCTTTAAAATGATTTAAAAATCATTTTTTTAAATCATTTTAAATCCAGAAAAACTCTAAAAATAATATAAAATTAAATATAAACCCAAATTTTTAATATAACCTATCAAACTTCTCAGAAAATTAAGATCTTTAATTTAAAATTAAATTTGATTTAAAATATTATATATATTTAAATTATTTGAATTATTAAATATTTATCATTAATTAAAAATTTATTGAAATATTTTATAATATTTAAAACTTATTTTAAGTTATTTTCTTAAATATTCAGAGAATATATTTAAAATATTTAACCTAAATTAAAATTAATTTGATATATTTTATATGTTAAATAATTTTAATTACTTAAGGTTTGAATATTTAGCTAATATTTAATTCAAATAATTTTTCAAAAATTTAGAGGACCCCTCAAGCTTTTAAAAAAAAAATTTTATTTTAATAATATTTTTTTAACTTATACATTTATGTATAGCTTTATATATATATAATTACATATATTTCAAAACTATTTTAAAACTATATGTATTTAAATTTTTTAAATTTTGAGAGTCCTTGAAATTTTAAATTTAAATTAATCTTGATTGAATAATACTAGTGGGGAGAGGTGATTAATCAATGAGCAATTACTTCGTTAATTGTTCATTGATTAATCTCTCAATTAGAAGAGCTTTATCTTGTTATTTGCATGTGTAGGGAACACACAATTGCACCTAGTCTTAGGGTTCTCCTAGATCTAGGATTTGATTGTGAATGTGATGCTTGCATCTATGTGTATATCAAAGGGTTAGTGAGAACAATTGATTTAAACCTATTAAACGTAGTGACATCATTAAGGACAAAAATTAAGGACTTTGATTAGAGAACTTAGAAATTTCATTGTGGTTAGGATACACCTCATTTGAACTTGAAACTTGAACATTTCAAACATAGTGACATTCTCAGCCTTATGGAAAATTTTCACTGAATTTGGAAATCATTAAGACCCTTAGTTAATTTTCCTAAGTTTAAGCCTTAATTAAGCCTTAAAACCTTCCAGAAAATGTAATAAATCCATTTTAAATCCAAAAATTATGTTTAATCCCTCTAACTGACCATGATTAAACCCTTAACCAACGAAAATTAAAATCAAAAATTTTTTACCGCAATTTGAACCTTAATCTAATTTTAAGTGAAAATTAATATTTAATTCATTTAATTAATTAAAAAATATTAAAATTTCCAAAAATTTCCCAAACACTTGGGAATCACTCCTTAGGTCATTTCTGACCTTTGGAGTTGATTTCAAGGAGTTTGGGATTCATTTGGAGGAAAACCATAAAAAGCCCTCTAATTAAGAAATTTAGAAAATTCATTAAATAGTCAAAACTTCAAACCTTCATAATTAATTCTAGAAAAATCCAAATCACCCAAACTAACTTGCATTCAATTCCTAATAATGCCTAATATTTATTAAAAATGTTAAACTCTAGAAATCTACAATATTTCAAAAAGTCAACAAATTGGTCAACTCTAGTTCAAAACTTCAAACCTTCGTAATAAAATGTAAAAAAATCCGATTTCAACGTACTTACCTTCTAACTGATCGTAGTAAGGTCTAGTATTTTAATAAAATGCAAACATTCCAGAATTTGAACTTAATCAAAAAGTCAATTTTCAACCCTTTAATTAAATGATTAAAATATTAAAAAATTCATAAAATTCAAAATTATTTTAAAATTCCAGAAAATGTTAACTTAATGTTTAAAACATTCAACAAACCTTTTAAAATACAACAACCATCCTAAAGATGAAGTTTATTGGCTGGACTACTCCGGGCTGCGGGGCTAAGTGTCCTAAGGAGGCTGGTTCCTCGAGCCTGGTGGCACAACGCCACGAATGGATTCCAAGGGGTGTTAAACCTTAAAACAGATTAATTATTAATTATCTAACCTTTTAAAACCTCTAATTTAACTACATTAATTTAGTACCCAATTTAGACTTAGGTTCTGAGGCCGGCTTGGGCCATAAGACCTCAATTTTCGGGAATTGAATCCCAACTTTCTAATAAAATTGATCACTTAAACTAAACATCGCTTTCAATCAAATACAAGCCTAACAATTAGAATAAGTTGGAGTGTTTTCTAGAGTAATTCAGAATCTTAAAAACACTCCCTACTCCTCTTTCATTGACTTTGAAAATAACTGCTCAAATTTGAATCAATCCTACTTGAAATTCTAAACCTTAACTTCGTTTGATATCTAACTTTGAAAATCTTAAATAAAATTTCTACCGCTATTTTAATCGAGAGTTTTCGTAGGAAATTTCGATTTCCTACGATGTAATTAACTACGAGGGCTTGCGCTCGTAGGAGATTTAGTAACCCAGATTTAATTTTCAAAAAATCAAAAAATATTTCAAAATCTCTAATTAATTATTTTTGGGAAAATCCAATGATCATTATCGTCATTTTTAGACGGTCAATAATGATTGATATTATCTTTCTTCGGAGAGATATATCAGTTATTATTGTAATTCTAATTATGAAATTAATGATCTTCAATCCATATTAGCTTAGCTAAATACGAGATTAAATCTTATTTTGATCTTTTGAGGTCAAATATGATTCCTCTTGGATTTGACTACGATAATAAGGACAACGTTAAAATTTTGTAATATGAACCAATTAGTGAATGATATCTTCACCCTTTTGAGATGATATATCGTTCCTAATCCTGAGTTCTATTACAAAATCAGAATTTTAAATCCCAAAGATAATTAAATATTTTTCAAAACTATACATACTTAAATATAAATATATATTTTTAATCAAAACAAAAATGGCGACTCCGCTGGGGAAAATCTCACTCTCCATCTTTAATAGCGGTATAAATTTTATTGCATCGGTAGTTTTGACTACATTTCTTTCCGTTGATCCCACTCCCATTTCTTTCTTGGGTGAGTGTGGTCAACTCAATTAAGACATGTTAAAAGAGAGGTGAGTGTAGTAATCCTCTGTTGAAGTCGGGTTTTGACATTTTGCCTCCAAGTTATTTGGTAGAGCGAAAGAGTCAAGCCTATCCCTTTCTAAATCTTTCTATAAATGTTAGAAACTAGCGTGCTCGGGCTACTAGTGGCATGCTAAGTTATATAACTTATAGAAAATCTCTTCAATTTTCAAAATCTAAATTCTAGTCTTTTAATAGAGTTTCGATCCTTCCAACGTCTAGATAATCGTTATGATCGTATCGTTGTATATTGAATTGTAACAATTTCAATTCGATATATACGATCAAGCATAACACTCACTTTTAGGGTTCGTTTTAAAATTCAACTATATCGGTAGAGTTAAGCTGTGACATTTCATTCTTAGTCCACTAACTAGAATGAAAGAGTCAAGTAAATTCCAAATAAGTATCCCCTAATCAATGTGGACCTTTTTGTTGGATGAATATCCAACACCTCGAGTCCCAAAATAAGGGGAGATGCTGCCGAATATTTGAGTATTCAAAATTCTCTCTAAAATCTTTTCAAATTTATTATCGTTGTTATATGTTCTTCTACGACGATCGTCGTAGTTAACATATACAACAAACCTTCAAACTCTATCCGGTACAAGTTCGCCATTAACATTTCATCCTTTAAAGATTGAAAGAGTTAGGCCTTCTTAGTGTTTTTTTTCCGACATTTATTTGTGAACCTTTTGTTGAATGAAAATTCAACACATTGAGTTCCAAAAATAAGGGGAAATGCTGCCGGATTTTTGAATTTCCAAAATTCAATTACTTCCAAATTCAAACATCTTCTTCAAATCTATCCAAATAAAATTCAGATTATCGTTGTTATATATTTTCCTACAAAATTCTTCTGTAGTTGGATATATACAACGACAATTCAAACTCTATTTCAATCAAAATCAAACTCTATATTCTATCGTTTTACACCGGGTTATAGCTCTTATAACCCGATATATACGATAAAATATAAATTTATTTTCAAAATTCAAATTCAAGTTTCTAATTCAAATCTTCTCCTTCTCAATTCTCAGAAAATCAAATTAACTGCAATGGCTGGCAAACTGTTGTTTTCAATGGATCGTGATTTGCTGATTGAAGAGTTAGTCTACGAGAACTCAATTCAGTTTGGAATAGGGTTTAAGTCCCTTAGACTGGTGATGAATGGAAACACGTTGGTTGACCTTGCTGTCGAGGGCGAGAAAGATGCCCCTGTAGTTCAATTAGCCATAGGAGCCGGGAACGATGCCCCTCCTAGTCTGTGGTCAGCGCTAGATATCGCTAATGCGCCCAAAGAATTCCTTGAAGATGCAAAGAAACTGGAAGCTACCGCTGCAGGCAAGACAGTATTTGAGAAGGGATCTTCTAGTGCTGAGACTCTTTATGGTAGTAAAAATTCTAAGAAGAACTACCTCAGGAGGTTAAGAAAGAAAATCACTAAGACCAAGAAGGTGGCCGAGCTGAAGGCCTTGAGTAAAGTCGACCTTGAGGCTGCCGAGGAGCTGCCAATCCCTGCCTCTTCTCCACTCCTTAAAGGGAGTCGTTTTCACCCCCTCGCAGCTGCTGCAGGGGAGGAGAGAGTTACTCGGATAGCTAACACTCCGCCTAGCCCAGTAGACTATTCTGTTAAAAGAACCCCAAATGAGAAGCAAATTCTGAAAACTAGGATGCTTAGAAATATCATCCATACTTGTGTTGCTCAAGTGGGGCAAACTAAGGAACAGTATGTGAAACACTTGAAGGGAGTGATTTCACACAAGCTTGAGAAAAAAGTTCTGAATGAAGAAAAGTCCGAAGCCAAGAACTTGACTCCTCAACAGTGAGGAAAAATAAGAAATTTGTCAAACAACCTGTGTCTTCAGTCTTGGTGGATGGATACCACTGGGTGCCTCGCCTCCCGTCTACAAAGACGGAGGAGATAGTATTAACCGGGTCTGGCCAGAGTCGCTCTTTTAGTGGCAGACCACCGACCCCACCTTCGAAACTGTCAAAGTTGGCCCCAGTGATTGCAAAGTCTAAAGAAGTCTTGAAAGAGCTGAAACCAGTTGATGTTAAGGGCAAGAGGCCCATGTCGCCAGAAGAATCATGTGCAAGAAAGAAGTTCAGTAGATCCATTGGGATTCAATTCAGGGAACCTAAAGTTCAGATACCAGTTAAACTCCCTAGACTCCCAGTTCAGGGAAGTGAGGACTCTATTCGTGTTGATATTGGAGCCCCAGCTGTTCAAGCCCCTCCATCACCAATTAAGATGGATGTCCCTCACCCTGCTGAGGATGTCACCCTTGCGACTACCAACCCCGGGACAGTCGGAGAGGAGGAGATGACCCGAGATCCTGATCAAGAGATGTTAGATCAGCTGGTTAGTGAAGAAATCACTGAAGAGGATGCTAAGATCAGTAATATCTTTGATAAACTAGATGTGAAAGAGTATGATCAAGTGATGGACTACGATGGATACCTGCCAATTTATGCTGAAGCAATAGATGGGAGGCCGGTTGAGGAAATAGTTCAAGAAATCAGAGATATTCTCAAGAAAAAGGCTGTTGATGAATTCAATCCGGATGAAGATGATCTGTTAGTTGAGGAAGAACCAATAGCGGATGTCCACATGGTTGAGACTCGAGCATCAACTAAAGATGCTGAGCCTTCTAAACACCGTTCCGATAAAGAAGAAGAGTCAGCAGCAGTTGATTCAGATTCCGACACCTCTGTTAAGCTGAGAGATAAAGACGATTACATCAAGAGCCTGGAAAGGAAGGTCGAAGAGATGATGCTAAAGGTAGAACAAATGCAGAATCAGATGTTCCAGGCACAGCAGTCTAAACCCGAGCAATTGCAGCCCACAGTACTCACAACGGGCGAGCACAGCAGGAAGGCTGATTCTAGTTTCAAGATTCCAGAAGTCGCCCCTCCACCAGAAAAAGATATTCGTCAGATGATCGAAACCCAGGTAAGGGAGGCCTTAGCCCATTCACAAGGAACTGTATCTATTCCAAAGGGTAGACCTTACCCCGAGGAATATGATTTGGTTCCTTATCCTAAGAGTTTTGTGCCACCTTCTTTCAAAATTTTTAGTGGCTTAGAAAACCCAAGACAGCATCTGGCCCATTTCCGAGCAAGCTGTTGCAATGCAAGAGGGTCGGATGCTCTACTCTTTCGTCAATTTGTGAGTAGTTTGTCCGGTATTGCTTTTGAGTGGTACGCAGATCTACCGAACGGTTCTGTAAAAACCTTTACAGAGCTCGAGGGTCTCTTTTTAAAGAGATTCTCAGGAGCTCAACAACGTGTAACCGTTGGTGATCTCGTCATCGAAAGGCAAAAACCGGGCGAGTCTTTAGTCGACTACATCTTGAGGTGGCGAAACCTCTCGATGAAGTGTGAACCCCAACTGCAAGAGCAACATGCAGTGGAAATTCTTCTAAAGAACATCCACGGGCCTATTGATTTTCTGTTGAAGGGGTTTACAATTAAAACCTTTGAAAAGCTTCTTAACAAAGCTAGTAATCTACAAGAAGAGGCTCCCAAAATGCCATTCTTGAAGGATTCTACTGAAGATAAAAAGGTTAGTAAACCGTTGAAGTCCTTTGAGAAAAAGACAGCAACGGTTTCAGCAGTCGACAAGGGAAAGAAGCCGGTCAATGTTCAATCAAGTAACCCTGTTGTTCAACAAACTCAGAAACCTCAACCGTTTCAGGTAACTTCTCAACCTACCAGAGAATACTACCGACCCACTTTTGAAGAGAGATTGGCTCGTCCGTATCCATTCAAAAGGGAGTCGGTGAAGAAAATTTTTAAGAGCCTTCTAAAGAAACCAGATTTTCGATTGCCGGAGGCCAGAAAGCCGGAAGAGGCAAATAAAAAGGACGATCTGACCTTTTGCCCCTACCATCGCATGTTGGGCCACACAATCGAAGACTGTATAGTCTTTAAGGACTGGCTCGAGAAAAACTTCCGTCAAGGTAACATCATAATTCCAAATGAGTACTTGGTTAATCTGGATCAGGGATCTGTCAAATCCATTTCAGGTAAAATTTCTAATCTTTCTTTGTCCATTGAAGATGGTTGGGATATAGCACTATCCCGGGCATTTAAAAAGTCGATTAACCAATCTTTTCGTCTTTCTCAACAGTTACCGACGAGAGCCCGGGGCCCGATCTGGGAGGTTGAGCTGGAGGCATCGCAGGAGGATGTTGGGACGATTTCCTCTCCAGTAGTTGTAGGAACTACTGTATTAAATAAAAAGAGTGAACATTTTGTAGAGAGGAAATTTGTTGATGAGAGATCTGTACAAGTGGTGGATGGTGGTTCAAAGCCACTAGCCCCACTTAAGTTATCTGACTTTTACTTTGCCCCATCAAAGGCAAAGGGTCAAAAATTGAATAAAAAGAAAGATCCTTCTGCGAATATTTTGATGATTAGTGTTGAGAATAAAATTTTAAATGATTCTTCTGTTGAAAATAACCCGGAGTCAGCTGGGGATAATCAAGAAGTTCAAAAACCAAGCTCTCCAGATTTGACCCTTCAAGGGGAAGATGAATCTAATGTCGTATAAGATGGCGATACCCCTGAAATTAATTTCCAAGGGAGTCCCGTCGTGATAGACTTTTCCGATTCAGATTCCCATTCAGAAAATGACAATCAACCGCCTAAGGAGAGTGTAGACCTCCCCGTAGACTGTCCTTCCAATGAAATCGTGCAAGTACAACTACGGGGTGGCAAGGTTTTACCCCCTAGGCTTCCCCCACAGGAAAAGGGAAAACAAGTTGTTTCCACTGATCCGATTCAAGTCTCTACTCAATAATCAAACTCTCCTTCAAATCCACCGGGTCCTGATGTTAATGTTCCAAGTGTTGATTACAACGTCTTAGCTCACCTTAGAAAGTTGCCTGCCAAGTTGAGCGTATACGATGCCCTCATCCTTTCAAAAGAGATGAGGGAGACTTTAATTAAAGCACTTCTCGACCCTGAGATTTGCTTAGCTCAACTCGCTTCAACTTCTGAGGATGAAGCTTTGTACTTCAAAGAAATTCCAAGAGTCACCTTCTCCGATGAAGATCTACTCCTTGGAACTGTCGACCACAATCGCCCACTTTACATCACTGTAAATGTGGGAAAGTTTAAATTATCAAGAGTTCTTGTTGATCCAGGTGCATCGGTCAACGTGATGAATATAAAGACTCTCGCATATCTTAGAATTGATACTAGCAAGCTCTCAACCGACAAGTTAGTGCTTCGTGGGTTCAATGAAAAAGGCGAGAAGGCTTTAGGTTCAATCACACTTCTTCTAGAGATAGGAGAGTTGAAAACTGAAGCGAAATTTCATATAATTAATTCGGCTACGTCCTTTAATACGCTCCTATGTAGGCCTTGGATCCATGAGTATAGGATGGTTCCTTCCACCCTGCATCAATGCATCAAGTACCAACGAGATGGCATTGAGTTTGAAATCAAGGGTGATTTGCAACCATTCTCTATTCACGAGTTCAGGATCTATGAGGATGCTGCGTATTATGTTCCCAAAGGGTCCACTACCAAATCTAAGGTAGAGATCAACGTTAAGGAGGAAAATGCAGAAAATCAGAGTTCAAAAGCAATTCAAAAATTGAGAAAAGAAAAAGTCAAGAATCAAAAAGAAGACGATTCTAATAGTGAAGACGACGTCGAGCGCGTGGTTTTTAGGCCTCTAATCAATCTACCTCAAAGAGGTGGGAGGATGGCTCAAAGGGCACGCGGTCGAGGCCGCGCTTCCATTGAAAAGAGAAATCCCTCAATGTACATCGAACTTGAAACAAGTTCAGATGAAGAACCAAGAAGGAGGGGTGCTAGAATTGCTTTCGACTACAAAAAAATCAATCATCTTCCAAAGTTTGATCTCACTTTAGATTCAGATAGCGATCAAGAGGGTAACAAATCTAAACCTCAAAGTGACGAGCCTGAATTGACTATTTATGAAAAGCTTAAAAGGGCAGTTAAATCCTTAGCCTTAACCCCACTGTCCGCTGACAGAGTCTCAGGGTTAGTAACTAAGGATGCCCCTAACTTAGATGGAAAAGTAAAGAAAGCTCAGAGGTTCTTCCCTGACACTTCCTCTTCAAGGAATGAAGGTGATGTAATCCTTGAAGAGGCGGATTTCAATGAATTAATGGAATTACCTTTTGGTTACTTTCCTCTTGGTGTTAAAGCTCTTATCTCTAAAGGTTTTGCTCCGAGTCAATGGACTAAGGGTCAAGCTAGATACCACCAGGGTATTTGGAATTCTAAATTCAATAAAAATTGGACGAGTGGTATCGGCTTTGGTTCCGTTAGTTTGTTCGACGACGATGAATATTGCTTGATGATAACTATCCATCTTGAATCTGAAAGTGTCCCTGCTGAAGTCGTCGATTCACTCGATAGACTTTGTTTGGAGACCTTAGATGATTCAGATGAAGATCAAATTCGGGATGCACCCCCTGAATTTGAAGAAGAGATTAAGTCAACAGTTGATGAACTTAACAAAGGACGACCCTCGCCCCACATTCATAAGTTCTTTGTTGAGTGACGACGAGTCTAAGGATCTGATTCAACTTCTATCCGACTTTAAGGACTGTTTCGCTTGGACATACGACGAAATGCCGGGTTTGTCCGCCGATATAGTTGTTCATAAACTCGGAATCCGGTGTGATGTCATTCCTGTCAAACAAGCTCCACGACGCATGCGTCTGGAGATTGAACAACAAGTCATTTCTGAAGTTAAGAAATTGGCCGAAGCCGGATTTATCCGGGAGGAGCAATATCCCTCTTGGGTAGCCAGCGTTGTGCCCGTTCGAAAGAAAAGTGGTCAAATCCGAGTCTGTGTTGACTATAGAGACCTGAATAAGGCATGTCCTAAGGATGAATTTCCTTTGCCAATTCCCGAACTAATGGTGGATATTGCCTCTGCGCATGTTGTTTTCTCCTTTATGGACGGCTCGTCTGGTTATAATCAAATCAAGATGGCCCCACATGATGAGAGAAACACTGCATTCAGAAGTCCTATAGGGATCTTGTAAGACCTCGTTCCTTTGCTGTAGCTGCTGGAAAAGTGATTTTTCCCCAGGATCGGCCAGGACGAAGTTGAGATCGTCCGGGCCGATCAGTGCATGGAAAACAGCTGATTTCTGGAGTGTTCTGGAATGATTTCTGGACAGGATCGTCCAGGACGATATTGAGATCGTCCGGGACGATCGGCACTGTTCACATAATACCGTCCTGATCATCGCCCTGGGAATGGTCCAGGACGATCAGAAATTGGTCTGATCGTCCCGGGACGATCGGGCGATCGGCCAGGCCGATCTGAGTATGATATAAGGAAAATCAGCTCGTTTTGAGGAGAGAGAAATCATTTTATAAAATCAAAATATCTGAGGAGAGAGAAGGAGCGGAAAAGCAAAGGAAGAAGTCCGATTTCGAGGCCCGCGGAGCGATTTTCGTCGTTCGTTGCTGTTGCATATTGTGTTTGTCTCGTGGTAAGGACTCCGAACCTTACTTCTATTTTCGAAGATATTGTGTTTTGACCGAGTTGTGATCTGATTTGTGTTTTCGTAGTCGACTTTTCGACATGATTTTGATTTGACACAACTTTTACCGCACAACTTCTAGTATGTTATAGATATGATTATTGCACACGATTTGATTGTATTCTACGAAGATTTTACCGGTCGGAATTGATTCTACGCGATTTTAATTGAATAGGAAATTATCAGGACTTGATTTGATTTGGAATCTATAGACTAATAGTCTTGCATTGATGCCGTGGTTATTCTGTTGTAAATTGGTGAAATTCAGAATTTGTCTTTTTGCAGGATTTTCGTGTAAATTCGATAGACTACCGTTACTCTGCCCGATTTTCGTATGATTTCTGATTTTCTCGGAATTGATAGATTGAATGGATCTGCCTAGGACTATTGATATGATCGTTCTCGATTTCTTTAATATTGCTTATTGCATCGATTATTGCATTGATTGATTGATTGATCCTGAAAGACAAGTGGAAACCTAGTTGAACGTTGGTTATAGAAACCAACGTGTATTGAACGAACTACAACAGCACTATTGATATAGATTGACCACTACAACAGCATTATTGAACGAACTACAACAGCACTATTGATATAGATTGACCACTACAACAGCACTATTGATATTGAACGATTGATAACTACAACAGCATCATGACTAGTGTTTGGGCTTGTCGAGTAAGACCATTGTATGAAATTGCATGTACACGATATTGCATCGCATAGATTTTCTGATCTATATTGATTTATTGATTTCGGATTGATTTATTGACATTGACGGATTTACTGATTTACCGATTTCTGCTTTATTGGGAATGATCGGATTTACTGATTGATACGACTTCACTGATTTCATCGATTGACTACTGAGCATTGATATGGACATCGATAGATATAGAGATTGCATTGATAGCATTGATATGGACGTTGTATAGATTCATTGTATTGCTACCTATAGATTTTATAGATTCACTGTTGCTACTGTTCTACACCGTATGGACTGTTTTATAGATTCATTGTCTCGTATCGCTTTTCTCAATTGACTTCATTGATTAGATCGTACTGATTTGACCGTATCGTTTTCATTGACGAATATTGATTGATTGAATTGATTTATCGATCTGCCTGCCGCTGCATTGATTGATTTTATTGACTATTGATTTCTGTATTGCATTGACTCATTGAACATGTTCGACTTATTGATTTGATTTGATTTGATTAACCTGCATATTGTTTTCAGTGTCGTGCTTTGATTTCAGTCGTAGGCTTTGGTGACCTGCTGGGCTTTGTAAGCTCATTATATGTGGTTAATGATTTCAGGTGCAGGGCCTCCAGCTTGACGATCTTTCTGCCGAGTTCTGTAGCTTTTCTTTTGTAGCCTTGTTAGGCTTTCTTTTGTAGCCTGTATGGCTAGTGTAGTATTTTCTGTTGACTGTACTGACTTTTGTATTATTTGTGAATTATAGTATCCGCTGCTGTTTCTTTTCTGTAATGTAATTATCTCTGGCTCTGGATATATGAATGTATGGATTGATATGAACAACAGATGAGAAAACCGATAGAAAAAAAATAGATGAATCCTTTCGCTACATAGATCTCGGGGCATTACAGATCTTTTGTTATAAAGTGATGCCATTTGGGCTTAAAAATGCCGGTGCAACCTACCAGCGGGCTATGACTCAAATTTTTGATGACTTAATCCACAATCAAGTCGAATGCTACATCGACGATTTAGTTATCAAAAGTAAAGTTAAAGAGGCTCATCTTTATGACTTAAGAATCGTCTTCGAGCGGTTGCGTCGCTACGACCTTAAGATGAATCCTTTGAAGTGCGCCTTCGGTGTCGCGTCAGGGAAATTTCTAGGTTTCGTAGTAAGACACCGTGGAATTGAAATTGATCCTGCTAAAATCGAAGCTATCTTAAATATGCTGCCTCCTAGGAGTCTTACTCAACTAAGATCTCTTCAAGGTAGACTGGCGTATATAAGAAGATTCATCTCTAATCTTTCCGGAAGATGTCAACCATTCTCAGTCCTCGCTAAAAAAGACGCCAAATTCATTTGGGACGAGAAATGTCAATCTGCTTTCAAAAATATCAAACAATACCTGACAAATCCTCCAGTCTTGGCAGCCCCTATTCCGGGGAGACCTCTAATACTCTACACTGCGGCCCTTGACGAATCTCTCGGGGCCCTCCTTGCTCAAGTCAATGACGAAGGGAAAGAGAATGCTCTCTATTATCTAAGTCGGAGGCTTTTACCAACGGAAATTTGATATCCAGCGATTGAGAAACACTGTCTCGCCTTAGTCTTTGCAGCCCAAAAACTAAGACATTACATATTTTCTCATCATATCAATCTAATTTCCAGTTTTAACCCCTTGCAATATCTTATGACCAGGCCTACGTTGTCAGGATGTTTGGCTCGTTGGTCTATGATATTGCTCCAATTCGAAATCACTTTCATTCCCCTGCGTGCTGTGAAAGGGCAGGCCGTCGCCGACTTCCTTGCGGCACACCCGTTGCCGGCGGAATCTCCTCTAAATGATGATTTACCTGATGAGCAAATCATGAGTTTTGGGGAAGCCACTACTCAAACCTGGAAAATGTATTTTGATGGTGCTGCGTCCTCTCAACGGGGCAAAACACCTGAATCTACTATTCCCGGAAAAGCCGGAGTTGGCCTGGTATTCATAACACCGGATAAGGGAATGATGTATTTTTCCTACCACTTATCAGAACCTTGTACGAATAAGGAAGCTGAGTACGAAGCTCTGATATATGGCCTGGAACTTACAATTTTGATGGAGATTAAAGAGATTAAAATTTTTGGTGATTCCCAACTGGTGATCAACCAGATTGCAGGAACCTATAAAGTTTTGAATTTTAAACTCCTGAAGTACCATCAATACACCTGTCACTTGCTCGAGCAAATTCCGATTGTAACTATGTATAGAATTCCTCGTGGAAGCAATTCTTCGGCGGATGCCCTTGCAAAGCTTGCAAAGGAGTTTGCCTGTCCAGAAGAAGACTCCATCCCTATAGAGGTGCAGGGTCGTCAAATCCTGTCTCCTATAGATTTGGAGCACATCAATAAACAAATTTTCCAAGTCCTTTCTACCTCTTCAACGGTTGATGAAGAAGCAGATTGGAGACAACCGATAATTGAATATCTTCAAGAAGGCAAGCTCCCTCACGAGAGATCACTTGCCCATCAAATTAAAAAACGTGCCCTATCCTACGCACTAGTCAACAATACGTTGTACCGACGATCGTTTGGTCAGATGTGGCTCCGTTGTTTAAACAAATGTGAGGCCCTGAAGATCGTTAACGAAGTCCATGCTGGACTGTGCGGTGCTCATCAATCGGGTCCAAAGATGAAAATGAAGATCAAAAGACTTGGATACTACTAGCCTACGATGATTGACGATTGCATGAAAATTGCAAAGTGTTGTCATCAATGCCAAGTACATGGTGTGATTTTACATCAGCCGCCTAACGTGTTGCATCCCACGATAGCCTCGTGGCCCTTCAAAAGTTGGGGCACGGATATCATCGGGCCAATTGACCCTCCCTCCTCGAAGGGTCATCGCTTCATTTTAGCAGCGACTGACTACTTTTCAAAGTGGGCAGAAGCAGTCCCACTAAGAAATGTAACATCACACCATGTAATGAAATTCTTTCGTGACAGTATCGTTTATAGATTTGGCGTTCCGCGCAGAATCATATCCGATAATGGGTCCGCTTTCAAGTCTACAAAGATCAACAATTTTGCGAATCGCCATGGTATTGATTGGAGATATTCAACAATCTATTATCCGCGGGCTAATGGATTGGCTGAAGCCTTCAATAAAACTTTGGTTCAAATCATCAAAAAGACCCTCGATGATAATAAACGACAGTGGGATGAGAGGTTGGTGGAGGCTTTGTGGGCCTATAGGACCACTTATCGAACCCCGACCCAATCCACACCGTTTGCACTAGTGTATGGATCTGAGGCTGTACTCCCTCTTGAAGTTCAAATCCCTTCGCTCAGAATCGCAATTCAGAACCAGATTACAACTCAACAAAATGCACAACTCCGTCTAGAAGAACTTGAAAGCCTCGAAGGATGTCGTCTTCAAGCTCAGCAAAACTTAGAGTTGTACAAAGCCCGAATGATTCAAGCTCACGATAAGTTAGTGCGACCTAGAACCTTCCAAGTAGGCGACTTGGTCTTGGTTCTTTGGAGGCCTATCTTAGCGCACCGAAAACTCGGTGGAAAGTTTGAACCAACTTGGGAAGGACCCTTCGTAGTGGAAACAACCTACGAAGGAGGCTCGTATCAGCTAGTGGATTGTAAAGGAAATCACCCAATGCTTCCTGTAAACGGGCGTTTCCTTAAGAAATACTATGCTTGATGTAGCTCGAATTTTCAATCAATAAAATCTTCAAGTTTCAATCAATTTTGTTCAATTGTCTACAAATCTTTTTATAATTTAATACCTTTTTTTTTTAAGGCTAAGAAATATTTCTTCAAGTCTTCTTGTCTTAACTTCAAGCCTTTTAGTGGTGGAGTACGCCCTTTCGTGGCACCACCCTAAAATTCAAATTTTAATCTTGATCTTATATAGAGCAAGTTTCCTCTATATACGATCTTTCAAACCTGATCACTTATGTAAAGCAAGTTTCCTTTACATATGATCAATCCAGACCCGATCATCCGTAGAGCAAGTTTCCTCTACTCATGATCGTTTTAATCTTGATCTTATATAGAGCAAGTTTCCTCTATATACGATCTTTCAAACCTGATCACTTATGTAAAGCAAGTTTCCTTTACATATGATCAATCCAAACCCGATCATCCGTAGAGCAAGTTTCCTCTACTCATGATCGTCTTAACCTTGATCTTATATAGAGTAAGTTTCCTCTATATACGATCTTTCAAACCTGATCACTTATGTAAAGCAAGTTTCCTTTACATATGATCAATCCAGACCTAATCATCCGTAGAGCAAGTTTCCTCTACTCATGATCATTTTAATCTTGATCCTATATAGAGCAAGTTTCCTCTATATACGATTTTTCAAATCTGATCTCTTATGTAAAGCAAGTTTCTTTTACATATGATCAATCCTGACCCGATCATCCGTAGAGCAAGTTTCCTCTACCAATGATCATTCCAGATCCCGATCTTATATGGAGCAAGTTTCCTCCATGTACGATCTGTCAAACCTGATCACTTATGTAAAGCAAGTTTCCTTTACATATGATCAATCCAGACCCGATCATCCGTAGAGCAAGTTTCCTCTACCAATGATCATTCCAGATCCCGATCTTATATGGAGCAAGTTTCCTCTATGTACGATCTGTCAAACCTGATCCCCTGTGTAAAGTAAGTTTCCTTTACATATGATCAATCCAGATCTGATCTGTTATGGGAAGTAATGCTTCCTTCCCACTAGATCTTTAATTTTCTCTCCTTAAGATTCGACTCGCTAGTGATAGAGTACGCCTTCCATGGCACTACCCTAGTTCCAGATCAAACTCCGATTCTTCAGGGATGGATTTTCCTTCCCTTAGAATCAAAACTCCGGACTTGACCCTTTTCGGTCAACGCCAATATGTGCAATAGAACTTTCTTCCATTACACATATTGGGGGTCCATTTGTTGACCTCATTTTTGTATGAGGTCACTTGGGCCAATCTCGACCCCAGATCAATTCAATCTCCAAATCAATCCAGACTCTAGGAGCCTTCTAGACTTTAGACCCTAGGATCTACTCTAGACCCTAGGACTCTTCTAGATTCCAGACCTTAATTCAATTCAAATTCCAATCAAATCCAGATCAAATTCAAAAAATCCAGACCCAAATTCAATGCTAAGAGGCCAAGTCCTAAGAGCCTTTTTCAGCAAATTTTCAAACACTTCAAAATCAATCAATTGACCTCCGATTCAGAGTCTGTCAGTTGCATACTGATGGGACAGGTCTCTGGAGGCAACCCTCCAAATTTGAGCCCATTCCGAGGTCTTTAACCCCAGAAACTTAATAAAAATCCAAAGGCTATAAAACCTTCAAATATTTACAGCCTATGCCACTGGACTTGCCATTAAGAGGATTTTGACCTTAGGGCTCTCGTCAAAGCCTCTAATTACTTCCAGACCCTTAATTATGACTCACTAAACAGTAAACTGCATTTTGGTTGACCTACTTTGACCCCTAGTCGACCAGGGGTCAAAATGACCAAAATACCCCTATGGGGCTCAAATGGTGATTTCAAACCAAATGAACTCCGAATTGAACGCAACCACCTCCAGCAAGTTTCAAATATCAAACCAAACTTGTTGGACCCCTTTCCAAGCTCTGGGTCAACCTGGTTGACCAAGTCAACCTAGTTGACCTAAGAGACCCTTTAAGGGTCCAAATAGGCCTTTTGACCCAAATGACCTCTCCAGGCCATGGAACCACTTCCATTGGTCTTGAAACGTCATTTGAAACCTGTTGGACCCATTTTCAAGCCCTGGGTCAACCTGATTGATCAAGTCAACTCAGTTGACCCAAATGCCCCCTTAAGGGTCCAAATGGGTGTTTTGACCCAAATGACCTCCCCAGGCCATGGAACCACCTCCATTAGTCTTGGAGCGTCATTTGAAACCTGTCGAACCCATTTCCAGACCCTGAACCCAGTCGGTTGACCAGGTCAACCAATTTTGGCTTAAGGCCCATTAAGGGCCCATTAAGCCCTTTTGACTCAAATAATCAATTCAATCCTCGAAAACACCTCTACCAGACTTCAAATATCATTTTAAATTTGCCCAGCCTGAACCCACCCCTTGAGTCAACCTAGTTGACCCAGTCAACCTAGGTTGACTCAAATTTCCCTTAAGGCTTTAATGGGTTATTTCAACTCATTGAACCCATTGAATCCATTTCAAAACTCCAAAATTAACTTCAAACATAGCCTAATCATATTTTTGGGTGTTGGCCAATCAAACCCATTTAGAGTTGACCAAGTCAACTCTAAGGTTGGGTCAAATCCATTCCAAACCTCATTTTAAATTCAAATCTCAATCCCTTCATTTGACCTTTGCTCTAAATCAAACCAATTAGCTCTTGAGGTCATTTGGCTGCCACCTCAACAGTCAACATGGTCAATTGACCAGTCAACACATGGTCAACAAGCATTTAAGTAGCCAAATCTCTTGGCCTAAGCCACTTCAACTCATTTGAACTCCCATTGACCCACCACTTCAGCTCTTGAACTCCTCCCCATGCCAACTCAGCTGCCACCTCAGCACCCTTGACCTTTTGACTGGTCAATTTGGTTAATAATGGTTCATGGAGGAGCCCCATGGTCAAGCTCACTCAAAGCTCCCTAACCAAGTCTAGCCCTTGGTTTAGCCTCAAATGGAAATGGTCCCCCCCACCTCCCTAAAGTTGGCCAATGGTTGGAGGGCTTTACCCAGCCTCTCTCCCTGCCACCTGACGGTTTGGGACACTTGTCCCTCATCAGGGAGAGCCCCCTGATGCATCCCAGCCATCCATTTGGCTTGGGGATGTTTGAATAGGGAAAAATGCCCTTTTGAAGCCTCATTCTAACCCTAACTCTCTCTCTCCATTCAAGCTCTCTCAAACCCAGCCCCCTATTCCATTGAGCTCCCCAGACATTTCCCAACTCATCCCCACTCAAATCCGGCCGGTCAAAACGGTGGCCGACGATCTTCCGGCGAACTCAAGCTCCAATCGATCTAAGGCTCATTCCAGGCGATTCGTGGAGCGTCGGAGCGTGGGTTCAACTAGGAACTTAATCGTGGACAGTCTACAAGCTCAACCATCCATTAAACGGGTAAAACCGTCCATTATCAAGGTGAAAAAATCGAAACCCTAGGTAGATTCACTTAGATCAAATTAGCTTTTCCATAAGCGTTTTTAAAACCTTGATAATATATCCCCACTAATGCTCTTCATTAGGGTAATCTATGTTTAAAATTTTAAGTCAAATGATTGATTATTTTGAGAGAACGAGTTGTTTTACTCGATCTGGATTTAGGGTTCCGACATGCATGATCGGCACGTTTTCTGGGCCGTTGATCGTAAGATCAACGGTCTAGATTAAGTTATCCCGCCGTATCTCCTAACGGGGCTTTCGGTCCGGCGGCTAATTCTTCGGTTCGGCGGCATCTTGACCCTTGATCCAGAACCGCGGGATCAGATACCACCATCCGATCTTCCTCTTTGAAATCAGATCGTGGGATCTGATCTGGGCCTTTGATTTTGAACCGCGGGTGATCCAACAGCTGCAAAGAGCCGCTTACGTGGATAAGTTAATCCCGCGTGGACCCACGCCATTTCGATCACGCGGCAATGATTCGCGGCGGCGCCAATCATTGCCAATAATTGGGCGCCGCCACCGTGGTTTGATCAGCCCAATCACAGGCTGCCGCATGTCATCCAGCCGCCAAACCTTTAAAATGATTTAAAAATCATTTTTTTAAATCATTTTAAATCCAGAAAAACTCTAAAAATAATATAAAATTAAATATAAACCCAAATTTTTAATATAACCTATCAAACTTCTCAGAAAATTAAGATCTTTAATTTAAAATTAAATTTGATTTAAAATATTATATATATTTTAAATTATTTGAATTATTAAATATTTATCATTAATTAAAAATTTATTGAAATATTTTATAATATTTAAAACTTATTTTAAGTTATTTTCTTAAATATTCAGAGAATATATTTAAAATATTTAACCTAAATTAAAATTAATTTGATATATTTTATATGTTAAATAATTTTAATTACTTAAGGTTTGAATATTTAGCTAATATTTAATTCAAATAATTTTTCAAAAATTTAGAGGTCCCCTCAAGCTTTTAAAAAAAAAATTATTTTAATAATATTTTTTTAACTTATACATTTATGTATAGCTTTATATATATATAATTACATATATTTCAAAACTATTTTAAAATTATATGTATTTAAATTTTTTAAATTTTGAGAGTCCTTGAAATTTTAAATTTAAATTAAGCTTGATTGAATAATATTTGTGGGGAGAGGTGATTAATCAATGAGCAATTACTTCGTTAATTGTTCATTGATTAATCTCTCAATTAGAAGAGCTTTATCTTGTTATTTGCATGTGTAGGGAACACACACTTGCACCTAGTCTTAGGGTTCTCCTAGATCTAGGATTTGATTGTGAATGTGATGCTTGCATCTATGTGTATATCAAAGGGTTAGTGAGAACAATTGATTTAAACCTATTAAACGTAGTGACATCATTAAGGACAAAAATTAAGGACTTTGATTAGAGAACTTAGAAATTTCATTGTGGTTAGGATACACCTCATTTGAACTTGAAACTTGAACATTTCAAACATAGTGACATTCTCAGCCTTATGGAAAATTTTCACTGAATTTGGAAATCATTAAGACCCTTAGTTAATTTTCCTAAGTTTAAGCCTTAATTAAGCCTTAAAATCTTCCAGAAAATGTAATAAATCCATTTTAAATCAAAAAATTATTTTTAATCCCTCTAACTGACCATGATTAAACCCTTAACCAATGAAAATTAAAATCAAAAATTTTTGACAGCAATTTGAACCTTAATCTAATTTTAAGTGAAAATCAATATTTAATTCATTTAATTAATTAAAAAATATTAAAATTTCCAAAAATTTCCCAAACACTTGGGAATCTCTCCTTAGGTCATTTCTGACCTTTGGAGTTGATTTCAAGGAGTTTGGGATTCATTTGGAGGAAAACCATAAAAAGCCCTCTAATTAAGAAATTTAGAAAATTCATTAAATAGTCAAAACTTCAAACCTTCATAATTAATTCTAGAAAAATCCAAATCACCCAAACTCACTTGCATTCAATTCCTAATAATGCCTAATATTTATTAAAAATTTTAAACTCCAGAAATCTACAATATTTCAAAAAGTCAACAAATTGGTCAACTCTAGGTCAAAATAGTTCAAAACTTCAAACCTTCGTAATAAAATGTAGAAAAATCCGATTTCAACGTACTTACCTTCTAGCTGATCGTAGTAAGGTCTAGTATTTTAATAAAATGCAAACATTCCAGAATTTGAACTTAATCAAAAAGTCAATTTTCAACCCTTTAATTAAATGATTAAAATATTAAAAAATTCATAAAATTCAAAATTATTTTAAAATTCCAGAAAATGTTAACTTAATGTTTAAAACATTCAACAAACCTTTTAAAACACAACAACCATTCTAAAGATGAAGTTTATTGGCTGGACTACTCCGGGCTGCGGGGCTAAGTGTCCTAAGGAGGCTGGTTCCTCGAGCCTGGTGGCACAATGCCACGAATGGATTCCAAGGGGTGTTAAACCTTAAAATAGATTAATTATTAATTATCTAACCTTTTAAAACCTCTAATTTAACTACATTAATTTGGTTTATCGGCTGGACTACTCCGGGCTGCGGGGCTAAGTGTCCTAAGGAGGCTGGTTCCTCGAGCCTGGTGGCACAACGCCACGAATCGATTAATGGAAAATTTAAATTACTCAATTTTAAAATTTAGCAATCAAAATTTTTTTATAAAATTTATTAATTCTTAAGCCTTAATGAACCTAAAATATTTAATTATACCGGGTACCACTGGGTAACCCAGGCCTACGAGGCTATTAACTTAGCCCCAAGGAAGGTGAAATAAACTTCACGACCTCGGTGTGAAACAAAGGTGATATCCAACAAATAATTAAATGAATCTTAAAATTAATCTTAAGCCATTAATATTTGAATTCAAACTTAAATCCCTTAAACCTTCCAACCAATCGAATTTTAGACAACTTTGACTAATAATCCTGATTATGACACATCAAAACCACACGACCTACCTCACACACTTTAGATGGTTTGCTAGGATCACCGACTCTAGTTTTAGGATAGGCCGGTGTTTTACTTTCTGCAGTTGTGTGCCGAGTTTTCGAGTTTTTACTGCATGCTGTTTGCTAGTGTAGAATTGATGTGTTTATTTACTCACTTCCTGCATTCTGTGATTGATTGTACGCTAGATTTATCCCTAGGTTAGGAGCGAATTATACTTGTGCAATCTTATGCAGGTGGCCATGCTCATACAAGGAGCTAAAAAATTAAAGGGGGCAGTTAATAAAAATATATATACTCTTTGCACAGGTACCTGCCGCGCTTAAGACCCCCTTTAAATAAAAAGAGCATGGCCAAGTGTGGCTAAAAAATTGTATTTCAAATTTTCATATTATAACTGCTTGGGATTGAATATATAACTGTTGATTATTAGGATGACCTTGCAGGATCGAGTCTAGATTTTTCTTATTTCTCTCAATGTAAATTTAATTCAGTTAAGGTTGTAATTTTTTAAAATGATTTGAGATTGGGATATAAATATCCAATTTGAATTCCAAAGAGGTGAAGACATCCCTAAAGGGGAGAGTCTTCTTCCATTTGGAATTCAAATTAGGATACTTTGCAAATATCCAAAGGGGAAAGATAACACCTCGATCAAGAGGGAGTTTCTTTCCATTTGGATATCCTAAACCGACGAATCGAGATGTTCGTGAGAAGATGAAGGATTGGACAACGAGAAGAATCCCAAGTCTCAAAATCATTTGATTTAGGATTAGAAATCCGGGTTGTAGTCAGTGGTGCCCGGTCACTTTAATTCATTGTAATTTTTGAGATGTAATAATGAGTGGCACTTGCCATATGGACATTCAATTTGATATATTTAATTGATTTATTTAATTGATTTCGCATTAGAACTCCTGCTTTTCTAGTCTTTTTACTTGCATGTCGTATTTGATTTGACCTGGAATTCGAATTTAGGCTCTTAGGGGTCTGTCAAAAAAATTCTTCTACTTTAATTAAATAAAATTTTTAAGATAAGATAGAAACTCTAAACGGTCCTAAGAAGTAAGCTCGGACTCGCCGAGGGTTTTTCATGCATCCATATTGTACTTTCTCAACCTTGTTAGGCATCTCCCCGCCTGCGGGTTCTGGCAGACCACCTGGCCTATGAGGGTGCCGATCTGTCAAGGGGATATTATGCAATCTCTAGGGAAAAACCTATTTTCTAAGCCAAAATTTTTAAACTGCTACATACAAATTTTGCATTCAATCGAGTCAATTAGCATGCATCGCATTAGCAACAAATTTAAAAGAGTCTAATATTTAATTGCATTACTTAGACATCGAATACCCAACATAAGTCTAAGGGGTCAATTAAGGATTTGCTCTAGATGTCGACCCCGTTCCTTTATACTTTTCTAAATAACGTCCCTACCACTCAACATTAAAAGACCGGACTCATAATTTTAAATCGTTTAGGTGGTTTAGCTGGCTCCCCAATCCAGGCCGGGGTAAGACCAGATTCGCATTGCATTAGCTAGGTTTCGGGTCACTTTTTAGTACCCAATTAGACTTAGGTTCTGAGGCCGGCTTGGGCCATAAGACCTCAATTTTCGGGAATTGAATCCCAAATAAAATTGATCACTTAAACTAAACATCGCTTTCAATCAAATACAAGCCTAACAATTAGAATTAGTTGGAGTGTTTTCTAGAGTAATTCAGAATCTTAAAAACACTCCCTACTCCTCTTCCATTGACTTTGAAAATAACTGCTCAAATTTGAACCAATCCTACTTGAAATTCTAAACCTTAACTTCGTTTGATATCTAACTTTGAAAATCTTAAATAAAATTTCTACCGCTATTTTAATCGAGAGTTTTCGTAGGAAATTTCGATTTCCTACGATGTAATTAACTACGAGGGCTTGCGCTCGTAGGAGATTTAGTAACCCAGATTTAATTTTCAAAAAATAAAAAATATTTCAAAATCTCTAATTAATTATTTTTGGGAAAATCCAATGATCATCATCATCATTTTTAGACGGTCAATAATGATTGATATTATCTTTCTTCGGAGAGATATATCAGTTATTATTGTAATTCTAATTATAAAATTAATGAACTTTAATCCATATTAGCTTAGCTAAATACGAGATTAAATCTTATTTTGATCTTTCGAGGTCAAATATGATTCCTCTTGGATTTGACTACGATAATAAGGACAACGTTAAAATTTTGTAATATGAACCAATTAGTGAATGATATCTTCACCCTTTTGAGATGATATATCGTTCCTAATCCTGAGTTCTATTACAAAATCAGAATTTTAAATCCCAAAGATAATTAAATATTTTTTAAAACTATACATACTTAAATATAAATATATATTTTTAATCAAAACAGAGATAGAGGGAATGGTAACTTGAGGAGGAACAAAGGAAAGTGAGGAATTAATAGAGGGTCTAGGAGTTGAATGGGTAGGGAGAGAAGTGTGTTCATACTAGACAGCAGTGGCAACAGAGGAAGATAGAACAATACATATTGTATTTCATATCGTCCTCAAGAGTGTACAGAAGTATATATATAGATTACAATGGTATCCGTACATATCTTTAACAGAACGAGACAGCTCTACAGAACTTTGTATTATGTATTTATTTTTTTTATTTTTATCTATTAACATACCCCGGCAAACTGATGGCACAGTTATGACAATGAGTTTGTTAACTAGATATTTGAAACGAGATATGGATAAGGATTTAGTGAATAAGTCAGCAATTTGATATGCTGAAGATATGTGATGAACTTGTATTGAATTGTTTTTAATGTATTTATGAATAAAGTGACAGTCAATCTCGATATATTTGATTCGAGCGTGGTAGATAGGTGTGGACCTCCGAAAGAGAACCACGCGAACGGGTAAATTGGAAGGGACAGATTTGATCATGCATACGACTAACCATTGAGGATAGAGGTTGTCGCCAACACACCCCGATGGGTAGTAATATACACGACCTAATCACGGGTTTCCCCCACCCGATACAATAGTTTGAATGGGGTTTAGTAGATGTGGGACCGAGTTTCCCACGGGCGCAAGCCCCCCGTGGTTAATTACATCTCGGGCCGGAGCCCGAGAAAACTCTCGATTAAGGATCATACATTATCCCCTCCTAAAGTAGGATTGGCACAGGGGTGAACACTAGGAAGTCATATCCAAAAGGAAGAAAGGTCCGAAGGGCCGAATCAACATGCATGGTTCATACCAGCATTCGGAGGCTCTATGGTACTAAAGAGAAACTGGAGAAAAATAGACAAGCAATCAACCACATGCGTGAGAGAAGAGATGGAGGTGGCGTCATCCAGTGATGCAGATAAGTAGGATTTATAGTCCCTGAAAGGAAAGGACCTACCTACTATTTAAGGCATACTACAAGACCGAGTGTAGTAGCCTCGAATCCTAAATCTAGGTTGAGCTTAGTATTCTACACAACACTAAGACCCGTGTCCTAACTAATGCAGTGCAAAACCTGGACTTACCCCGGCCTGGATTGCGAGCCAGCTAACCATCTAATCGCTTTAAAACCATGCTATCAAGTCAGTTATGAAAGATGGGTGGAAAGTACAGTTCTTTGGAAATAAGACCGACATCTAGAGAATTTCCCAAGTGGTCATAGATTTATGTGGGTCAGATGCTCCTAACTAATGCAATTAAATTTTATTTAGTTTGTTACTAATGCAATGCATGCTAGTTGAAATGTCAGCTCATGAATGCTATAGAATTTTAAAAACAGGCTTATAGAAAATAATTTTTTAAAAAGTTTGGGTCTCCCTACGTCCAGCACTTTATCCTCATATGCCAGATTATCCGGACTCTACCCGCAAGCAGGGAGATGTCTTATAATAAGGAAAGAATGATGCAGTAATATGCATGCGACCCTGAACGATTCCGGCAGTTCCCTAGGTTCGTTAAGTTTCTATATTATTCAATACTTAAAATTTTAAAGATTAATTATGAGTAGAAAATATTTTATAATCCTTAAAAGAGCCTAACGAATATCTAGGCGAAAGCAAAAACGACATGCAAGAAAAAAATCTAAAAAAAGCAGGCAATTTCTACTGCGCAATCAAGTAAACACATCAATATAAATCCAAATATAATCAACTAAATGGCCATAGGCAAATTTCCCTTATTACAACCCAGATATGCAGAAAATAAAGTGGCCGGGCACCACTGCCAACAACCCTGATTTCTAAGCCTATGACAGACGCTAATGGCTTTGAGTGGGATATTGGTCTTCAGTCTTCTAGGTGTCTTCTTCTCCTTGGACTCTTTGGAACTCTTCTCGTTGGACTCCTTGGATCTCTCCTCCTTGGACTCCTTGGATCTCTCCTCCTTGGACTCCTTGGATCCGTCGTGACTTGAATATCCAAACGAAGAGACAATTCTCCTCTTTGGGGATGATTGCCTTTTCTCTTTAGATAAAGCCATCCAACTCGATCTTCCAAATGGAAGAAGACTCTCCCCTTTAGGGATGTCTTCTTCTTTTGAAATTCGAGTTGAATAAGAATATCCCAACTCAAAGTTATATTTTCACAACTCTTAACAAATTTTACAAATATTACAACCATTTAAAAAAAATTCTAGACTCCCTGCATGGTTATCCTAGTAAAAATCTCAAGCAGTTATATATGGAAATGAAAATAACTCAAACCATTGACCCTGTGCCAAGCCATGCTCTTAATTATGAGGGCTAAGCAGCTCCACCTTTAGCAGTTATAATTATTAATTTAGCCCTCATTTTTATTTAGGGGGAGCTGAGCAAGCACCTGCACAAACCATTATTAGAAATCGTGATAATGCTCCCCCCTTTTATTAGCTTGAGTATGACCACATGCACGGAAGAACAGTATATATATATATGGAATTCCTAACCTATGGGTAAATCTAGCGCTCATCACATCATTCACAGAGTGCAGAAAAAGTAAGCAAACACACTAATCATTTTCAAACAGCATGTAGTGAAAACCACGGAAAGCTCCGGCACACAGCAGAAAAATAAAACCCAGCAACCTAACCTAGATCTAGAAGTGGTGCCCTAGCAAATAATTCTATGTGTGTGTAAGGCTTGTGTGGTTTAGATAGGTGCTAAGCAGGGTAGTTAGTTAAAGTTATCTAGAGTTCAAGTTTGTTGGGGGTCTCAAAAGGATATTTTAGTTGAAATTTAAATATTATTGGATTAGAGTTCATTTTAATTATTTCAGTTTGTTGATCAGTTTTAAGAGCATAGGATACTGATATTTAAAGTTCAAGTGATATTAGTCAATTTTAGAAAGTCCTGGGTCCTCGGAACTAGACTAAGGGTCCAAAAGTCACTATGAAAAATAGACTAGGTTTGAGATTCCTAACACCCTAGGAAAATACTAGACCTTAAGAAGAGTAATTAGACATGTAGTACACTGAAATTGGAGTTTTCTAGGCAAAGTTATGAATTTTCTAAGTTTCGGGCCCTAAATGAACTATGGTTGACCAAAAAGTTGACTTTCTAATCTAGGCCAGTTTGTGAAAACCTAAATTTTTTAATAAATACTAGGCCCTAATTGGAGTCTAATGCAAGTGAGTTTTCCTAATTTGGATGTTTTTACAATTAGTTATGAGTTTCTAAAGATCGGGTAATTAAAGGAATTTTCTAAATTTCCTAATAAATGACTGATTTTATTGTTTTGCTCCAAATCAGCTCCAAACTAATTGGGATCACTCCCAAAGGTCAAGGATGACCTAAGAAAGTGTTCCCAAGGGCTTGGAGAAAATTTGAGATTTTTAATAATTTTTAATGAATTATTAGGGGCAAAAAGATAAATTCCACCTATGATCAAATTAGGGGTCAACCTGAAGTCAAACTAGGGAGCCCTATTTATCTAAGGTCAAGGATTAGATTTTGTTCAATTCAAGTTATTATGGGTAATTTTTTGACCTAAAGTGTATTTATTGTAATTTTTGGAAGGTCTCGGAGCCTTATTTAGCAGGTTAATTATGGTTAGTTAATTAAGAGGTCTAACAAACCCTAAAAATTCATAAACAATTCTGGGAGGTTTATGATGTCCCTAAGTTCAAGTGTTAAAGTTTTCATGTCAATCCGGGGTCTATCCTAGCCCCTAGAAAATTTCTAAGTTCGCTAAACGAGTCCTTAATTTTTTTTGTCCTTAAGGTGTCACTACATTATATGGGTTTAAATCGTGTTTTGAACTAACCCTCAAGGTAATAATGCATGAAAAATATATAAAAGCAGTAAACATGCCATGTCCTTAAATCTAGGAGAGCCTAAACTAAGTGGTGGTGCATCCTAAACATGCAAACTACGATAGACAAGAAAGAAAATACACCTAATGAAGGGATTAGTGAATGATTTGGATCCAATCACCCACTAATCCACTCCCCCATGATTACTCTTCATCCATAGAAGCTATGCTTAAAATTTCATGGAAGTAAATCTCTCAAAAATTAGGATTTAAAATAATAGTAGTTTCAAAGTAATTTTAAAATACTTTATAAATACATATTTATATAGATTTTTGGAAAATACGATAATTTAAAATAGATCACATTTGTATCTACATAGGTATAAGAGAGATTCACTAGCCACTCGATCGAGCTTTCAAAAAAAATTGAAAATAATTTGTAATTTCAAAATAAATATAATAATAAATATTTAAATAATAGTAAAAATACTCAAAATAGCCATCTAAGACAGAAATATATCCAGGCAGCAAGAATCAGCTCATGCAAATAATTTTAAGCTAAAATTCATAATTTTCTGAAGAGAACGAGGGGTCGCACGCCGAAATCCGATTTAAAACTAGAAAAAATATGATTTTTGGAAGATTTAAATACAATTATAAGATATTTTTAAAATAGTGGTTTTGTTGTTTTCAAAATAACTACAGGTATACATAATATATTTAAATAAGAATGGTCTCAAATCATGTAGAATTCAAATTTGAACAAAACAAGTTGCTGTGCATCAAAATCCGATTTAAAATAAAGGAGTTAGGATTTTTGAAGTTTAAATACGATAATATAATATTTTTAAAATAGTGCTCTTTTGCTGCTTTCAAAATAACTACAGTTATACCTAATAATTTGAAACAAATATGATCCCAAATCGTGCAAATTCAAATATGATCAAAACAAGGTATTGTGCGTCGAAAATGGATTTAAAACGAGAAAGGTATGAATTTTTAAAGTTTAAAGTAATAAAGGGATTTAAAAATAATTTAAAATAGTAAGAATTTAAAAATAATTATTAAAATGAAATAAAATAATATTTTAAAGATTCTGAAACTTAACATTTATTTAATGAAATAATGATAATAACAATAATTTTAAAAATAAGAATATTGGTATTAATAATATCCAAAGTAGTTTAGACGATTAAAAGAATTAAAAAAATCATATAATAATAAAAATATTTAAAATAATAATAATAATAATAAATAGATTTAAAATAAATAAGTATATTTTATGATTAAAAATAAAGTAGTTATCTAAATAATAATATAATATAATAATACTAATTTAAATCAAATCTTAATTTAGAAAACAAATTCAAATTCAAATTAATTTGAATTTTGAATTCAAATTATTTTGAATTTTGAATTCAAATTCGTTATCAAATTAAGATGTATAAAATATGAAAGGATTTGAATACAAGATGAAATTATGGGAGGCTTCATAATTAAGGATTATCAAAGAGGAAAGTATTTGAAATTTAAATAGAGAATTGATTTCAAATAAATACACTTTCCAATTTGATATAAGTTATTTTATGAAAGTAATTAAGGGATGTTTGGATTTTGAAATTAAAAATTTTTGGAGGGAATTAAGGATTTCAAATTTAAAATTCATGGAGGGAATTAAGGAGGCTTTAATGCTTCCTTAATTTTAGAGGTTGGATTTAGAATGAATTAAGTCATCCTAATTAATTCAAAATCCAATGGAGGGAAAATTTAAAAACTTTCATAAAATAGATTTTATAATTTATGAAAGCATTTGAATTTCAAATTTGGGAAAATTTGAATTCAAAGACAAACTAAATTATGACAATCCAAAATTATGAATTACTTAAACTAATAATAATATTAAACATATTAAATATAATTTTTAAATAAATAATGATAATAATAATACTAAAAAAAAGATTTTTTTTAAATGAAGAAAAGAAAAAAAAAATTCATTCTCTCGATCGAGACATCTAAATTTAATGAAATTTTAAACATAGATTAGTATCATGAAGAGAAAGCATGGGGTGATATTTGAAAAATCTAAAAAAACACTTATAAAAAAACTATATAGATCTAAGTGTAGTGACCTAGATCTAAAGTTTTGAGGAATCTCACCGTTGGATCTTCAAGTTCTTTATACGGTTGAGCTTGTAGATTGTCCTCGTATATTTCTCTAGTTGAAATCACGATCAAACAAGCTCTTGATCAACCGGATTGAGGCCTTGGATGGATCTAGCCTTGATCTCATCGGAGGATCGCCGTCGACGGAGTTTGACCGGTGGATTTGAGTGGAAGAAGGTGAGAGAAGTTGGAAGAGCTCTCACACCAAAAAGTTAGGGTTGAGAGTGACTAGGGAGAGAATAGAAGTCAACCCACTTCATGAAGCTCTAAAAGAGTATTTAAATGATCAAGGCCTTAGATTTTTGGCTAGGATTCATCCTAAGATTAATTAGAAGGGAATTGAGGTGATTTAGCCATCGGATTGATTGCTTGATTTATGATCAAATTTAAGCTCATAAAAAATTTAAACATATTAAATTAAAACCAAGCTCAAAATTAGATCTGATTTGGGTCAATTTAGAATTTAATTTAATTTGCTCAAATTAACCCAATTAAAAAATGACGACTCGAATCATAACAAACTCGATGCGGCTAAGGTAGACTAATCAGGCTTAATCAAACCCGATCGAGCCTAATTCGACTCAATTCGAGCTGATTCGAGCTCAAATTGAATTTGACAAGACTTAATTAAAACGATCAAAGGCTCTCGAGGGCACTCGAATAAAAATCGAGGTCAACAATGGGATTATTGACTAGGGCAATTGTAGAAGTGTTGTCGCAATATAATGTTGTTGGCTATTGTTGAGGACAATCCAGTTCTTAACGTAGTCGACGAAGCCATAAAGTTTTCATCGTTGTTGTGGTGATTGTTCTATACGACTTCAGTGGATGATCTAGCAATTGTGGATTGTTTATTTGAACACCACGAAATGAGAGTAGAACCCAGGAAATTGCAGTATCCTATAGTTGATTTGCGATCTTGATGATCACCGGCCCAATCAGAGTTCGTGTATGTGTGAAGTGTAAGAGGTCCAAGATTAATCAGTAGACCGAGATGCAGAGTTCCTCTAAGATAGCGTAGAATCCGCTTGAGAGATTCGAAGTTTGAAACTGTTGGTTGATACATGTATTGACATGTCTTGTTGACGGCATACGTGAGGTCTGGTCTTGTGAGATTTAGGTACTAGAGGGCTCAACAAGTTGTTGATATAACTTTGGGTTAGTGAATGCCAGAGAGTGGAAGGAGGAAGTGATCTTTATTGTCGTCAGGGTGGATACAGGCTTGCTATTCAGCATTCCGGCACGTGTCAGTATTTGTTCAACATATCTTGATTGGTGTAGTATGAGCCGATTGTGGTATGTTCAGCTGTGATGCCAAGAAAATGTGTCAATTTGCCTAAGTTTAACGTGTTAAATCGATGAAGCAAGCGATTGAGAAGAATAGTAATAGATTGAGTGTTGTTGCCTATCAGTATGATGTCGTCAACGTAAATTAAAAAGTAGAGGATTATACCATTTTGCTGGTTAATAAGGAGTGATAGATCCGAGTTACTTGTGATAAAGTCCAGTCCATGCAGGAAACCTATTAAAGTTTCAAACCACTTTCGTGGTGCTTGCTTAAGACCATAAATGGCCATATTCAACTTGCATACGTATGTTGGGTAATTTTCATCAACGAACCCCGTAGGTTGTTTCATGTAGATCGTATCTGATAAAAACCCATGCATAAATGCATTTGATATGTTTAATTGATATATTTTCCAATTATGATGTAAAGCAATGACTAATAAAATACAAACAATGAGTATTTTGGCTACATGACTAAAAGTTTCTGTGTAATCTAAGCCAAATTCCTAATTACAACCTAAAGCAACTATTCAAGCTTCGTGACGAGCAATAGATCCGTTAGAGTTGTATTTGGTTTTGAATGTCCATTTACAACCGAGAGTGTTTTGGTTTGGTGAAGAAGGCACAAGTTCCCATGTACCTTGTGATTAGAGAGCTTGAAATTCTTGAGACATAGCTGACCTCCATTGAGCATGCTTGGCAGCTTGAGTGTAAGTGGTTGGGTCGGTATCAAGAATATGATGAGAGAGATCGAATATACGTTTTGGCTTAAGATTGCATGTCTGAAAGTGAGTTTGCATTGGATGTTTCGGCATAACGGGGGAAATGATAGGAGGAATCGAGTTAGGTTGTGGCTGAGCTGAGGATACACTTGAAGGTGAGAGCATGTGCTAAGTAACAGAATTTGGCTGAGAGGATGATCTGAGAGGTGAATTGGATGGTGTACGAGTAGGAGTTAATGAAGTGGGCACGAGCAGTAGGGGAGGAATATGAATAAGATTGGGATGAGTGGCAAATTTATTGTTGGTCGATTGTGATTGTTTGAATGAAAAATTTTTTCTCGATGAAGACAACGTGCCGAGAGACGTAGACACGGTTTGTGATGATGTCCAAGCAACGATATCCTTTTTGTAATTGAATGTATCCAATGAATACACATGGTATTTGATTTGGCATAAGGTTTCATCCACGGGTAGCAGAGACAGCTGAAAGTTTTCATATGAGCGTAGGTTGGTGTTTTGTTGTATAGTTTTTGAAAAGGTGTGTTGTGGTGCAGAATATGTGTGGGAAGTCAATTGATTAAGTAGATGGTCGTATGTAGTGCTTCTACCCATAGATGAGAAGGAGCGTTGGAATGAATTAGAAGACTCCTACCAGTTTCAAGAATGTGTCAATTTTTTCATTCTACCACACCATTTTGAGCTAGTGTATACGAACAGGTAAATTAATGTTGAATGCCCCAATGTTTGCAGTAAGCATTGAATGTATTATTTATGTACTCGCCCTCACCATCTGTGCGAATGATTTGGAGGTTGGTATTGAATTGGCATTTAATAAATTTATGAAAGGTTACGAAGATATTTGTAACATCATATTTTTGAAAAATAGGAAAAATCCAACAGTATTTAGTGTAATCATCAATAAACAACACAAAATATTGATAGCCTTGTATAGATGACACCGGGGAAGGACCCCAAACATTAGAGTGCACAAGTTGAAAAGTAACAGTAGAAGAGAAATTATAATGCAGAAAAGCTAGACGTCTGCTCTTAGCAAGACAACATGTATTACAAGTATGATTTATGGAAGTACAAATATTTGAATCAGAATGAGCTAACTATTGTAAAACTATAATTGCGAGATGACCAGAACGGTTGTGCCACAGATCAAGAATAGTTTCAGCTGAAAGCAAAGCAAGATGCGTGGTTTTGGATGTTGACGAAATCTTGTACAGACCGTTATAACAAGGCCCTTGAAGAAGAAGGCGATGAGTCTTCGAATCCTTGATTTGGTAACCATGGGATGAAAAAGATACAACATAGTTGTTATATTTAGTTAGCTAATGAACATAGTGGAGATTAAAAGAAAATTTTTGAACATGATGAAGTTTGTGAAGATAGAGATTAGCTGATGGTGTTGGCAATATACCTTTACCTGTTTGTTAAATTGAAAGTTGCTGACCATTGCCAAGAACTACTTGAGAGGAGCCTGAATAGGGCTCGGTTGCATTCAATTGAGATGAATCAGTTGTAAGGTGTGATGAAGCCCCACTATCAAGAAACCAGTCAGCGTGGTAAGGAGCATCTTGTGCAGCAAATAGGGCCAAATTTTGTGGGGTATTTGAATATGTTGGATCGGTTCGATGCTAGCAACAAAGAGCGGAGTGACCAGTTTTGTTGTGAATCTAGCATATAGTGTTGTGATAGGGATTTTTATCTCTACGGCCATTAGGTGGAAGAGAGCAACGACCTCTGTTGCCGCGAGCAGAATTGTATCTACCTCGTCCTCAGCCACGAGGTGCAGCAAGTGCAATGGAGTTGTCCGTGAGATTCAAAGATTGAAGATCATTGGTTGCTTCTTGAGTTAGAATCTATTCTTCGATGCATAAAAGTCTGTAAAAGATCGTCAAGTTTTAGGGGCTGGAGGTTCTTGCGGATCGTCATCTGGAACAACTGTACGAAGATGGAAGTTCGTTTAGTGTGTACAGGATAACATCTTCAGGATCAATGGTGTTGACGGCGGCTTGAATGGTATCAACTTTTGATTTTACATCAAGAAGGTATTGCGTCATTGGTTTGTCACCCTTTGACAAGTGATGCAATTTGTTCTCCAGCTGGATGATCCGGGACCTCGTCATGGCTTGAAGACGATGCTCAAGGGTTGTCCATATGTCGTGACAATGCGTTAATATAAGAACATAGGGCATGATAGATGGGGAAATCACAGGTATAATGCTGCTGCAAGATTTTGATCCATGAGATTCCAGATTTCATTTGGAGATTGATTGTTCGAGGAAGACGAGTTGTCGGAGGCAGCTTGAGGCGACGAACACAGAGATGTGCCATCAAGAAATCCTTTGAAGTCATTTGCGGTGAAAACATTTTCCACTTGTGACTCCCATAGCGGGTAGTCCACAACAAGAGAGTTAGGGACAAGATTCTTGAGATTACTCATCAAGAGCTTGAGTTCAGGGGGATAGTGATCGAAATGAGAGAAGCATGAGAGTTGACTGCGGTAGAGGAAATAACAGAGTCAGCCATGGATGTGCAAGATCATAGCAGAGAAAAGAAAGAAAGAATACGGGAGGGAAAGAAAAAAGAGAAAGGAAAATGAATGTTATTCTCTGTGAAATAGCTCTGATACCATGTTAACTGGTGTGCTTTGAAGCAGTTGTGAGAGAGATGAAGGGAATTAAATAGAAGACAGAACAATGCATATTGTATTTCATATCGTCCTCAAGAGTGTACACAAGTATATATAGAGATTACAATGGTATTCGTACATATCTTTAACAGAACGAGACTGTTGTACATGACTTTGTATTATGTATTTATTTCCTTATTCTAAATTGTTAACATTAGGGTATTACGAGTAAAGTCAGCTCGTGAACTGATTCGAGCTCGATTAGGTAACAAGCTTGATGAGTCAAGTTTATCAAGCTCGCGAGTCGAGCTCGAACGCGATTTCAAGCTCGACAGCTTATCAAGCTTGAGCTCGAACAAACGTTCGCTCGACTCATCAGCTCGTCGAGTGGATCGCGAAGGTGACTGGGCTGGAAAAAAAAAAATCTCAACTGCTCGGGCAGATGCGATGATTCAAAGTTCGGGCGGAAAAACCAAAATGATTGAGCACGCAAATCTCTATAGTGAGATCGGGACGATGGATCTCAATGGCGGACTTGACAATGAGCTTGAGATGACGAATCTCGACGGCGGAGCTCGGGATGATGAACGACCTCGAGATGACAGCGGGCGCGATGACGAGCTCGTGACGATAGATCTTGACAAACGACCTCGACACAACAATGGAGCTCGGGATGACGACGGAACTCAGGACAGCAGCAGAAGCGACGACGAGCCTACTCGGGACTAAGCTCGATGAGCTGCTCGACATGAGACTAGTCGAGCTCAAG
This sequence comes from Dendrobium huoshanense, assembly GCA_016618105.1. Classification (NCBI taxonomy): domain Eukaryota; kingdom Viridiplantae; phylum Streptophyta; class Magnoliopsida; order Asparagales; family Orchidaceae; genus Dendrobium; species Dendrobium huoshanense. Next base: position 499,710 of record CM028343.1, on the reverse strand, counting down.
CTTGGATTTTGAGCTCGACCCGAGTTAGAGCTCGAGCTCGACTCGAACGCCCCTTGGCTCGAACTCGACTCAACTCATTTGCACCCCTAATCTTCAAAACCATATTGATATTTTTTATTTCTTTAATGTAAAAAAAAATTCTCTTTTGAACATCATTTATTTTGCTCAAATGATTCTAAATAGATGAGATTTATGAGAATCTCTCTCAGTGAACCGGGACAAAAGCCATTAACCTCCCCCTCCGATCACATCAGTAGAGCAGACACATAACCCCATACATGATTCATTCTATTAAAAAAATATTGCTTTGTGGGAGCTAATCTTTTAGATTTATTAACAGGTGATTAATCATGATAATTTTTTTTTTAGTTTTGTTTCTGATAGTGATCATCTTATGATGGGCATGATGGCTCTATGGTTTAAGCATAAACGTTCAAAAGAGTGTGCATTACAATCAAAATAAATGTCTATGGCAATGTTAAGTTGGTGGATGATGAGGTCACTCAACATGATGATGTGATGTATTTTTTTTATATCTTACAGGGATATTTATCTGATAAATTTTGAGTAGTAGAATTTATATATATCACTAAATTGTTCTAATGAGGTTTGAGTGCTTTGCTTGAACTAAAGACATGAAATCTATCAGAAACAATGGGATTAGGTTAACTCAACTTACACTAGACCAAGGTCAGGTCAATCCAAGAAAGTCTTGATTGGTTAGGTTAGCATACTAAGAACATAGAGCTATCTAAACCAACAAGGCTTATCATTAATTCCAATAATTTAATCAGCTCTATTATATAGATTGATAGATAGATATATGAGAGAGATAGAGAGAGTAATAGCTCGTATTTTGATTCAGTTAAATAATATTTTTCAGGAGTCATTATAAGCCCAAAATATAAACCGTCATTGCCATAACATAGATGTTGTTGTGCTTTAATTACACAATTTTTTTTATATTTTTTTAGCATTGGTGCAAATCTTTAAGAAATTGGCATATATCGATACAAGTAAGAATTTTGGGATCATCAGGTGTCCGTTTTGCAAATCAATTTTATCATAATTTTTTTAATGAACTATTTTATGAATATTTTTTTATAATTTTTTAAGTCCTAAAAAGATTCATATAAAATTTATATTGAAAATTGATTAAATTATATTATTATTGATACGTCATGCGAAAATTAACTTGATCAGGCACGAATCTTGAGGCAAAAATCAAGTTAGAAACTTCAAAAATTAAATCTGGGAGCACCTGAACTCCGATTTCAGCGAGCTTACAGTCAAACTGAGCGTCTCGGAAATACGAACCCAACGACACCAAATTCGACCCAATCCGAGTCCAAATGAGTCCAAATTGTGGATCTGAAGCGCTATTGGAAGGTTCAAACCACTATTTGAGTTACCAAATGGACTCCAATTTTGACGAGCTTATACTCAAATCGAAGGGCTCGACGAGAAGAATCCAACGAGCCCAAGATCAAAGAATTCCGACATCACTAAGGCCTTCAAATGTCCAATGAACGGTGCATGATCGTAGGATTCAATATCGGCCGTCCATTGGACCACTCCCTATTCGCCCCTGATCTCATGCCTATTTACGGGTCATGCCACTCCAGAAAATCTATAAATAGAGCCTTCATTTCTCATAAGAGGGGACCCTAAGCAAGAGAGAGAAGAAGAGAAGAGAAGGAAGGAGCTCCTCCTCGACAGCCGCCGGACCACCGCCGGGCCACCGCAGGAACCTCGCCGGACCACCGCAGGAACCTCGCCGGACCACTGCTGGATCATCGCAGGAACCTCGCCGGACCACCGCCGGGCCACCGCAGGAACCTCGCCGGACCACCGTAGGAACCTCGCCAGACCACCGCCGGATCATCGCAGGAACCTCGCCGGACCACCGCAGAACCTCGCCGGACCACCACCTTAAGGCCCGACGTTCAGTCCCTACGCCCTGCTGAAGGCCCGACGTCCTGCTTAAGGCCCGACGTTCAGTCCCTACGTCCTGCTGAAGACCCAACGTCCTGCTTAAGGCGCGACGTTTAGTCCCTACGTCCTGCCAAAGACCCGACGTCCTACTCAAGGCCAGACCATCAACATCCGATCTTCCAAGTGACACTGGGACTAACACTTGACTCCTTATCTCCTACCGCCTACGGTCCTTCTGACCACTGTCGCCTAATACGGTCCGTCCGACCTCCATCACCAGACAACGATCTCCGGCTGACTACGGTCTCCTGCCGACTACGGTCTCCGGCCGACTAAGGTCTCCTGCCGACTAAGGTCTCCTGCCGACTAAGGTCTCCTGCCGACTACGGTCTCCGGCCGACTACGGTCTCCGGCCGACTACGGTCTCCGGCCGACTAAGGTCTCCTGCCGACTACGGTCTCCTGCCGACTACGGTCTCCGGCCAACTACGGTCTTTCAGGCCAAACAAACCTGTATATGTAACTCTTACCATGTAATGCAATCTATATGATGTACATTTGCTACATCAATCCAAGGCCTTCTCCTAAGGAAGGGCCTCATTTGTAATCGACTACAAATACTAGTGGATTCATTCAAACTGGGCCAGGCCCCGTGGTTTTTCCCCTTTTTCAGGGGTTTTCCACGTAAAAACTCTGGTGTCACTTATGAATGCTACATCCTCTCACTTATCTGATTGTGTGCTGGATCTTCGTACAACGCTAAGACGTTAAACTATATTTCTCTACCGCCGCGAATATTCCAGGACGCAACGGTTTGGCGCCGTCTGTGGGAAAGTGATTCCCGACTGGGGGGCAATTAGTGCTCTAATCTCAAAAGATCATACATAGCATCAATATCATAAGAAGCAGATGCGGACTGGGGGGTAACTTTGACTCAAACCATGGTCAAATAGATCCTCCAATACCTTCAACATAAAGTTGATATTTCAGGAATATCCGAGCGAATGCAATGATACTTCAAATCAATTGCATATAAAGTCCCTTGTTGGACTTCTACTCCTTGGGCATGGTCTTAACCTCAACCTCAAAAAGGTAGTAACGGTCTAAAAATAAACCCTTCATTATCTTTGATTCAGGATACACGCGCATTCGCCCCCTCCCAATCAAGACAAAATCGATCCCAGGGGGATCCGATTTGACCTCTTCCACACAGGTTAACGTCGTCGAGCAAAGGCTTCGACATACAACCTCGGAAAGGTCTTACATCCTTGGTGGATTCTCCCGACCTCTTCCACACAGGTTAACGTCGTCGAGCAGGACTCCGGCATACAACCTCGGAAAGGTCTCACATCCTTAGTGGATTCTCCCGACCTCTTCCACACAGGTTAACGTCGTCGAGCAAAGGCTCCGACATACAACCTCGGAAAGGTCTTACATCCTTGGTGGATTCTCCCGGCCTCTTCCACGCAGGTTAACGTCGTCGAGCAGGGCTCCGGCATACAACCTCGAAAAGGTCTCACATCCTTAGTGGATTCTCCCGGCCTCTTCCACACAGGTTAACATCGTCGAGCAGGGCTCCGGCATACAACCTCGGAAAGGTCTCACATCCTTAGTGGATTCTCCCGACCTCTTCCACACAGGTTAACGTCGTCGAGCAGGACTCCGGCATACAACCTCTGAAAGGTCTCACATCCTTAGTGGATTCTCTCGACCTCTTCCACACAGGTTAACGTCGTCGAGCAGGGCTCCGACTTACAACATCGGAAAAGTCTCACATCCTTGGTTAACGTCGCTAGAATATCGTCAATAGACTTCTATCTGACTTCTCCATAATGTTAAAATTCTTCCCGATTTTGAATTTCCTCCTACGCTAAACTTTTGCCTTGCAGGACTTTCAACGGACTATTACACGACGCCGAAATTCTTCCTTTCATCGGACTAATACCAGTCGTCGGACTTCTGCTCGTCGACAAACTTTCGTCGGTCTTCTATCCGACAATACTTCTCCTTGTCGTCGAACTTCTGCTCATCAGCGGACTTCTACTCATCGTCCGACTTCTGCCCGTCGACAAACTTTCATCGGACTTCTGCCCGAGGCCGTACTTCTACATGACGTCGGACTTCACCTTGTCGTTGAACTTCTGCTCGTCAGCGGACTTCTACTCGTCATCGAACTTCTGCCCGTCGACGAGTCTTTATCGGTCTTCTACCCGACGCTGCACCTCTACCGGACTTCGTACTTCTACCGGATGTCGGACTTCTACCAGTTAATAGACTTTCGTCGGTCTTCTACCCGACGCTGTATGACTACCCGATGTTGAATTCATGCCTGTCATCATACTTCTCCCCGATGCTGGAAGTTTGCCCGTCATTCCAACCTCTCTCTTTACAACGGTCTATCCGACCTCCATTGCCAACCACCAAACATCGGAACTCCACAAGATCTCTCAAAGAAAAGAGGGACAAGGGAAAATCTCCGAACTTCCTTGCCAAGAGAGGGGCCTCAAAAAATCGAGGGAATGCCTCAATGGTAAGGACAGAGGGAGAAGAGAAGGAGGGGAAATCTCCGAACTTCCTCGCCAAGAGAGGGGCCTCGAAAAATCGAGGGAAGGCCTCAATAGAAAGGACAGAGGGAGAAGAAAAGAAGGGGAAATCTCCGGACTTCCTTGCCAAGAGAGGGGCCTCGAAAAATCGAGGGAATGCCTCAATGGAAAGGACAGAGGGAGCAGAAAAGGAGGGGAAATCTCCGGACTTCCTTGCCAAGAGAGGGGCCTCAAAAAATCGAGGGAAGGCCTCAATAGAAAGGACAAAGGGAGAAGAGAATGAGGGGAAATCTCCGGACTTCCTTGCCAAGAGAGGGGCCTCGAAAAATCGAGGGAAGGCCTCAATAGAAAGGACAGAGGGAGAAGAGAAGAAGAGAAGAAGAAAAGAAGAAGAAAAGAAGAAAGGAGAAGAAGAAGAGAAGAAAAGAAGAGAAGAAAAGAAAGAGAAGAGGAGAAGAACAATTTTTCTAAAGGCCTAAGGGGCCTATTTATAGTTTTTGTGAGTGAAGGGGGGAAGTTTCTAGAGTTTTCTAGAATTCTTAAAAAATTCGAATTTTTCTGAATTTTTTAGAATTTTTTCGGAATTTTTTGGATTTTTTTGGGACTTTTTCGGATTTTTTAATCCCATGTGGGTCCCACAAAAAAAAAAAGTAACCGCCTCAGCCAAACCGCGCGCCCAGGAGGGGCGCGCCTGTTCGCGCGGCAGCTCGCCGGCGCCGGCGCCGGCGGGCGGCGGTCGGCTGGCCGGCCGGCCGGTTCGGCCGCCTACGCGTGTCCGGGCCCTATTTTCGGCCCGGACAGTCCGATTTGGACGTTTTTGGGGTCCCCGGACACGTTTTTCAATGTTCTGGACTCGATTTCGACACTTTTGGAGCTCAACGGGGCTTCTAGGATCAAGTTCGAGCAAGCCATTAGTTTTTGGAACGCAATGTTTTGCGATTCGGTCAGTGTAAAATTTTGGAACAAGTATTTTCGGACTCATGGAGCTTCGACGTCCGAAAATAAGGGGGCAACTGATACGTCATGCGAAAATTAACTTGATCGGGCACGAATCTCGAGGCAAAAATCAAGTTAGAAACTTCAAAAATTAAATCTGGGAGCACCTGAACTCCAATTTCAGCGAGCTTACAGTCAAACTGAGCGTCTCGGAAATACGAACCCAACGACACCAAATTCAACCCAATCCGAGTCTAAATGGGTCCAAATCGTGGATCTGAAGCGCTGTTGGAAGGTTCAAACCACTATTTGAGTTACCAAACGGACTCCAATTTTGACGAGCTTATACTCAAATCGAAGGGCTCGACGAGAAGAATCCAACAAGCTCAAGATCAAAAAATTCCGACATCACTAAGGCCTTCAAATGTCCAATGAACGGTGCATGATCGTAGGATTCAATATCGGCCGTCCATTGGACCACTCCCTATTCGCCCCTGATCTCATGCCTATTTACGGGTCATGCCACTCCAGAAAATCTATAAATAGAGCCTTCATTTCTCATAAGAGGGGACCCCAAGCAAGAGAGAGAAGAAGAGAAGAGAAGGAAGGAGCTCCTCCTCGACAGCCGCCGGACCACCGCCGGGCCACCACAGGAACCTCGCCGGACCACCGCAGGAACCTCGCCGGACCACTGCTGGATCATCGCAGGAACCTCGCCGGACCACCGCCGGGCCACCGCAGGAACCTCGCCGGACCACCGTAGGAACCTCGCCGGACCACCGCCGGATCATTGCAGGAACCTCGCCGGACCACCGCAGAACCTCGCCGGACCACCACCTTAAGGCCCGACGTTCAGTCCCTACGCCCTGCTGAAGGCCCGACGTCCTGCTTAAGGCCCGACGTTCAATCCCTACGTCCTGCTGAAGACCCAACGTCCTGCTTAAGGCGCGACGTTCAGTCCCTACGTCCTGCCAAAGACCCGACGTCCTACTCAAGGCCAGACCATCAACATCCGATCTTCCAAGTGACACTGGGACTAACACCTGACTCCTTATCTCCTACCGCCTACGGTCCTTCTGACCACTGTCGCCTAATACGGTCCGTCCGACCTCCATCACCAGACAACGGTCTCCGGCCGACTACGGTCTCCTGCCGACTACGGTCTCCGGCCGACTAAGGTCTCTTGCCGACTAAGGTCTCCTGCCGACTACGGTCTCCGGCCGACTACGGTCTCCGGCCGACTACGATCTCCAGCCGACTAAGGTCTCCTGCCGACTACGGTCTCCTGCCGACTACGGTCTCCGGCCGACTACGGTCCTTCAGGCCAAACAAACCTGTATATGTAACTCTTACCATGTAATGCAATCTATATGATGTACATTTGCTACATCAATCCAAGGCCTTCTCCTAAGGAAGGGCCTCATTTGTAATCGACTACAAATACTAGTGGATTCATTCAAACTGGGCCAGGCCCCGTGGTTTTTCCCCTTTTTCAGGGGTTTTCCACGTAAAAACTCTGGTGTCACTTATGAATGCTACATCCTCCCACTTATCTGATTGTGTGCTGGATCTTCGTACAACGCTAAGACGTTAAACTATATTTCTCTACCGCCGCGAATATTCCAGGACGCAACAATTATGTTATTATTTATTTATAACAGCTCAAGTCACATAACATAATTTTATTAAAATCCATTTCTAATTCCTAAAATCGGCTAAAAGAGAAGGAATTAGAGAATTTAGAGAGAAAATAGAGTTGAGAGAAAAAGAAACTTAGGGTTTGAAAGTCATAGAGCGATTTTCTCCACTCGCTTCTGTTGGGAGAGTTGCTCATCTTATTGTAAATAACCATTATCATATTTATGATTTCAATAATTTCATTTTTTAGGATTTTTTTAATCAAATTTATATTTCTATTGCCGAAAAACGAGAATAATTTTGTATTCGTGAAACTTTTACAGTGTAACTTTGTATATATTATAGATATAAAAATTATGAACGTTTTGAGTATTTATTTGAAATTTTTTGTTAGGTGATTTTAAAAATTTAATGATTTTTATCAATTCAAAAATTTATTTAAACATCTAACAATAGTACTTTAGTTTAATTAAAGCTTCAGAATATTGTTATATATGATCTATGGTAATTTAGTTAATTTTTAAAAATATAAATTTGTTCTCAATATAGTTTTCTATTACGTTAGGTCATCTTGGTGTTTTCTGAATTAAGCTCAATTATAAACTATAATGTATGAAAAATAAGTTTGGATATGTGATAAAGTAATAGCTGATCACTATTACTGTTGTAGTGATTTGATAATAATGTGTGTGATGAGAAAAATAAGTAAAGGTTAATTATTCACTAATGTTGGCTAGAGACTAATTGACATGTACAAGATGATGGGATGATAAGTTTTTTATAAATACTATGGTTAAGTGTTATCATCTACTGATTCACGTGATAACAACGATACAATGATTGAGGGTTATAATGAGTAGGGGTGTCAATATTGGTCACAAATCAAAAATCCGACCTAAATACAACACAAAAATTTTGGGTTTGAGTTGACCCGAACCCAAACCAAGTCAGGTTTGGGTTAGAGTTTTCTACCAATTTCAAAAATCGGGTCGGGTTCAGGTTTACCCAAAAATTAAGAAATGACCTGGATTAACCTGCTGACAGAGCTGCCAGCGTGATTGCCGCTGCCCGAGGCCAATCATGTGTCACCTCCACTTACCCACGTTAGGCAAGCTACCACGTGAACTTGCCTGCCTGCTCTTGCCCCGCTTGTCTGCATCATCGAATGTCACCGCGTGTCGCGTCTAGGTCCCAAGGTCTTCGTCCATGTCCATATACAGGCCCGTGTGCCCACATGCTAAAATTGAACAGTGCCTGGTCGATAAAATTGACCCGTTTATAAAAATATATCGGGTTCGAGTTCACCCGAACAATACCGGGTCAATTCCAGATTTGACCCGAACCCAACCCGTGACCCAAAATTGACACCCCTAATAATGAGGTTTTACTATACTGACGAACAAAAGTGTCAACTCTATTTATTAAGCTAACAATTTACTAATACTTATACAATACTAGAAAGAACACTAATTAAATTAGGACTTCTTACTTATTTAGTCTGACAACTGAAATACATGTTACATATTCAATATTATTGTACTCTTAACTGATACTGTATTGATTTATTATCATTATACATGTAATAATCCAACCAAATAAATTTTAAGAGTCATTATAAATCCAAATCATAAAACCAACTTTGCCATAAATTTGATATTGTAGTTTTTTTAATTATAATAAATTTTTTTGTAATTTTTGGACAATAAAAAAAATTCTTATGAAATTGACACATATTTGAACATATGAGAATTTTGAGACCATAAGGTATTCGTTTTGTAAACTAATTTTACTAATATTTTTTAAATAAATTAATTTATTTTATGGATATTTTTTTATGATGTTTAAAGCCACAAAAGAATTTATATGAATTTCATATTAAAATTTTGATTAAATGAAATAGTTATATTAATATTATTAATATTTTATTACAAAAATCTTAAACCACTAACTTAAGTTATTAAATCCATTTCACATTTCTTTATTTTGGCTGAACGAAGAGTAGCTTAAGGAAAATTAGAAGAAAATAGAGGAGAGAGAAAAAGAAAATCTAGATTTGAATATTGCGAAGTGATTTTTGACAGTCGGATCTATTAAAAAATTTCCTCGTCTCACTACAAAGAACCATTACCCTATTTCTAATTTCAAGAATTTTATGTTTTTGGTATTTTTGGATTAAGTTCGTATTTCTATTATAAAACATGAGGACAATTTTGTATCGGTGAAACTTTCACAGTATAACTTTTTATATGTTATAAAGATTTAGATTATAAACATTTTAAGTATTTAATTGAGATTTTTTTGTCGGGTTATTTTAAAATATAAGCAATTTTTTTCTATTCAATAATATATTTTTATATCAAAAAAATATAATTTTAGTTCAATAAAAGCTTTAAAATATTATTATATACAATACATTGTAATTTAGTAAGTCTTTGAAAATATGAATTTTTGTTCAGAACAATTTTTGTTACCTACCATTAAGACATTTTGATATTTTTTTAATTAAGCTCAATTATACTTTTAATTGTAATGTATTAAAAATGAATGTGAATATGTGATTAATCAATATTTAGTTATTATTACTATTATAGTACTATGACAATAATGTATATGAAAAAGATAAGTAAAGACTAATCAGCCAGTTGGTTGGTGATTGATTGATATGTACATGATGGTGAACTTACATGTTTTCTTTTAAATATGTGGTTTGTTATTTTTCTTGACTAATTCATATCATATACTAATTGAAAATTATAAGGAGATGATTACTGTGCCGACGGGTAAAGTGGAGATTATGTTTATTGAGCCAACGATTTACTGATATTGACATTGATAATAAAAAAAAATGTCATTATGGCCAGGACTTTTATTTGTTTAATATTATTATTAGAATGCATGATATTAAATCACTGCCACTGTATGGCTTTATTGTTACTTTCACCCATGATGTTGATGTTACTACTATTTCACTATTATTAATATGCTAATCACGTGACATATATTGATTGTTTGCACTGAACATTGGCACTGATATGATATTTATGAGGATGTGATACACAGATACAATTATTTTTATATAATTTTACTGTATTTATATGATTTTTATAATCTTTACTGATATTTTAATTTAATGATTTATATAATTTCTCTACTAATTGTAGTATTGATATGATGATTATTTTAGTAATATAACATACTAGTTTATTAATTTCTTTATTATATTATTTTATGATCATGTGAATGCTACTATTATAATTTGACTACTGATATGCATATTGTTCATTTATCTTGCATTGAGTTCAATTGTAGGATTTGATTACTTGTTGGCCTCTCTAGCTCATTATATATGGTAAAATGATTTCAAGTCAGAACAGAGGAGCAAGAGTGTGAGATTAATCAAGATCCTTCAAGTTCATGTTCTTATTATTTAACTTTTCTTTTGTATTTATAGCAGAATGGTTATGATATGATTATATAGATTATGAGTAGTATATATGATTTTCTTGGAAAAGAATAAAGATGTATATATTGATATTTTAATGAATAGTTTTATTTACAAAAGTATTTATATTGATAAAAAAATAAATAAGACAATGGGCTAATGATAGGGTTGTTAGTGGTGGTTAGAGGGAGTTTGTTGCATCAGGATCGACAGACAAACTCTGGTGATGCTACGAGTGTACAAGTTATAGTATTTGGAGGAATGACAATAACATAAGAGCTCTGCTTGTAAGAAGTTTATTTTAAATGATTGCATGACATAATATATCATACAAAATTGAATTACATGTAATTGAATAAACTGCAAGATTGTATATATCTTTTTCGATTAGTTTTTATTTGAGTTTTGCTTGTACAGTTGGTTTATACTGATTTTATACTCAACCCTTAAGGAAAATGTTAAGGATTATAATTTTTAAGATGAGTAGATTATAATAGCCCATATTTTAATCTACATAAATAAATTTAGGAGTTATTATAAGTCCAATTTAGAAATTATTTTCACCATAAAATAGATATTATAGTGCTTTAAGTACACTATTTTTTTATAGTTTTTGGGCATTAGTACAAATCCTTAAGAAATTGACACATGTCGGTATAAATAAGGGTTTTGGGATCATTAGTTATCCAGTTTAAAAACCAATTTCACTAGAATTTTTTAAATAAAATATATTATTTTATGGATATTTTTAATCATTTTTAAAGCTCAAAAAAAATTTATATAAATTTTATACTAAAAATTGATTAAATTTTATACTTATGTTATTATTTATTTATAAATATCTTTAGCCACTTAAAATACATTTATTAAAATCTATTTCTAATTCCTAAAATTGACTAATAGAAGGAATTAGGGAATTTAAAGACAAAATAGAGGAGAGAGAAAAAGAAACCTAGGGTTTGGAGGTTATGAAGTGATTTTCGTCCCTCGATCCTGTTGGGAGACTTACTCGTTTCATTATAAGGAATCTAGCTTTATCCAATTTCCAATTTCAATAATTTTATGTTTTTTAGATTTTTCTGATCAAATTTCTATTTTTTTTATAAAAAATAAGAATAATATTATTTTGATAAAACTTTCACAAAAAAACTTTTATATGTTATAGAAATTGATATTATAAATTTTTTGAGTATTTATTTAAAATTTTTTATTTGGTGATTTTAAAAAAGTAGTGATTTTTACTAATTTAGAAATTTATTTTTACATCTAAAAATAGTATTTTAGTTCAATTAAATCTTAAGAATATTATTATATATAATCTTTCATAATTTGGTTAATTTTTTAAATAGAAATATCTGCTCATTATGTTTTTTATTACTATTGATAGAACATTTTGACACTTTATGAATTAAACTTAATTATATTTTATTTATTGTAATACACTGGAAATGAGTGTGGATATGTGATTAAGTGATGGCTAATTGCTATTTCTATTATAGTACTTTGATAATAATGTGTGTGTGTGAAAAAAACAAGTAACGATTGGTTATTCATTAATGTTGGTTGAAGACTGAATGACTTGTACATGATGATATGGCAACAGACTTTTCTTTTAATATTATGATTGGGTGTTATTCTCTATTGATTCACGTGATAATAACATTACAATGATTAAGAGTTATATTGAGTTATTATTATGCTTACAGGCAAAGAGTAGCAACTCTATCTATTGAGCCAATAATTTACTGATATTACTATAATACTGGAAAAAAAAATGCTTAAATCAAGACTTCTTATTTATTTGGTGTGATTAATGAAATGCATGTTATGGATGTATTATTATTGTATGACTTTATTGATTTACTATTAATGTACTGATTTATTATTATTGCATTATTTTATTACTACGACTATTGAATTTACTAGTACCCATACATACTATTACTATTATTGAACTGTTATTGATACTACTATTGTTTCATTGTTACTATTACTATTATTGATTCAATGTGCTAGTATTGAGCATTCAATATAATGAGCATGTGATATACTGAGCATGTAATTAAGAAATCAATCTGTTGGCTCTGAATATTGAATTAAATGAGAAAATATTGATTGTTAATGAAAATTAGAAAGATAAAAAGAAAAGAGAAATAAAATTCTTTCACTTTAGATAATGGGGTGTGACAGTCAATGTAGTTGCACACGAGTGAGGCAAGGTCGTTGTGTTATCAGCTTGATAAAGGGTTGAGTTTAAAGTTCTTGTAAAATGGAGGCAAAGGATAGAGTTGCATGTGCTCTCCCTTAGTCACAAGAGCTGATATTTTTCAAAAACAGTCAGTTTGTATGAATTCAAAATATTACAAAAATGGACTAAGTGAAGTATTACAAACTCCCCAATAAATTACTTTGCATTTGTGTGTGTGTCAATCAAACACCCGCAATTTTAAATCTTTATTTTTAATTCACTCTGCACTCCTAACATCCGAAAAATACAAACCCAATAAGATGTTGAGTTTTAGATCTAAAAAAACAACAAAATAAATTAAAAAAATAGCACACCCTACCCCATTAAATCCCTAAACCCCGTTATCGCCCACACCTACCCCATCTGTCCCATCACCTTCATCATCCTCTGTCATGTTGCATTTGTCGTCATCATCGGTCTCACTAGTAACTATCGATCATCCCTCTTGCTTCGATCTTATTATGATGCATTGCGAGCTCCAAACTATTGTAGTTGATCATTGTGCAAACTTGATTCCATTAACTCTTTTTCTTTTCTCCATTACCTTCCAAATATTCAATTAGTGGTTCTAGATTAATTTATAGTAATCCTTATATCAGGTTATTGATGTTAGCAAGAACAGGTATCAATAAGTGATAGTGGAGAGGTTCATTGAGCCAGTGGCAAAGCTCGTAGGGAGAATGTATCAACAAGTGACACCAACCCTATGTGCCTTTGCAAGTTCCGATGAGTATATTAACAGTATTAACTATGGTGGTACAAATGCAAATAGTAAAGTTTAGATATAAGATATGTAATTGAGGAAGTTTTGAGTGCTACATAAGTAAAGCTCACTATCTCAAATGCATAATTTTTATTTGGGACAATTATGTGCATGATATTTAAATATTATTTATTTATAAAAATTAATGTCGTCCAATCTCTACTTACAATAATATCATCTAAACATAGAATGGCATAATAAAAATTTGATCAATTTTTTTTAGTGAATTCTCAATAAATTGATCATCACATCTAAAAAATATATAATTTTATTATTATTTTTATTAAATATGGCAATAAATACATAAAAAAGTGCCTCAATTTATTTTTTCAAATGACAGAGAGCTCGATGCTCTCTTGTGTCATATAAAGGATTCATTTGGGACATTTAGGCTTCGTTTGGGACGGCTTTTTTACTGTTTTCTAAAACGGAGTTTTAGTACAAATTTTTTTATTTTTGTACTAAAACTCCGTTTTAGAAAGCAATAAAAAAGCCGTCTCAAACGAAGCCTTAGGCTTCGTTTGGGACGGCTTTTTTACTGCTTTCTAAAACGGAGTTTTAGTACAAAATTTTTTTTTTTTGTACTAAAACTCAGTTTTAAAAAGCAATAAAAAAGCCGTCCCAAACAAAGCCTTAATGTAGAAAAAGTAACTTTTTAAAGCTATCGTAGAAAGTAGCTTTCAAGTACAATTTTTTTTAAAAAACAACAAAAAAATGTGGGAAAAAAGAAATTGTGATTTCGATCTGAAAAAGCAAAGCACTAAAAAAGTAGTCTCAAATGAAGCATAAGGCTTCGTTTGGGACGGCTTTATTACTACTTCTTAAAACTGCTTTCTAGTAAAAAAATTTAAAATTTTTATACTAAAAAGCAGTTTTAAGAAACAGTAAGAAAGTATAATTGCAAAACCAATGATTTAAAATAAAACAAGTATTCGAATCTTAATGATAAACTTACATTACAGTGGTGTTTGAACAGTACAAGATTTTGCAGTTAATTAAGCATATTACAAAATTCAGAGCACAATATGATGACCAAAATGTAAAGTATGATGAACATAATATAAATAAACACACAGTACATTACATAAAATAATAAAACTCTAACCCTTATGTCTCCCATTCAGAATTCTAGACATGTATACCACTCATTTAGAACTATAGGCCCTTAGACCGCTCAATACGTTTAGCATATTTAGAAATTTTGCTATAGAACTCTGCAAATATATAATAGAATTTCAAACATATGTGCGTGCGCGCGCGTCGGCTCAATTGGGTGAAATGAGTCGGTTTAGTGCAAATTATGTTTTTATTTTAAAATCAAGGCTTGTCATGGCCCAAGATCTAAAGTAGAAGAATTATTTATTTTGTCTTTTTTAATTATTTACAAGAGCTTCTATAATTCATCAATAAATCAATCTATATTCATCAAAACCAATTAAATATCATACATATTTCAATGTTTCACTATATTCATTCATCAAAATCACATTCATAATAGCTAAGCAATAACTAACAATCAATAAGTTATCCATAGCTCATGACTACCAAAGAATAAAAGAAAATACATAACAAAATCAAAAGAAAAACATAAAGATCTCAAATAGTCTCACTCAATATGGTCTTGAACTCTTCCCTGGCATGAAATCAATTAAAACCACGTAATGAGCTTGCAAAGTTCAGCAGAAATCCAATAATACTAAAGCTTTTAATATAAGATCTAAAAATCAATATGTATGATCATCTCAATCATAAAATCAATAGTGTCCAATATCATTACTTGGACGATTCAATATGATCAATAGTGAAAAGTGAGAATCAACATGCCTAAATCCATAATAAATAAAAAAGCAACATCTAAAATCAATAAATCAGTGATTAATGAATCAATAATATAGCGTGAATATAGAGATGTCAATATCATCAGTCTTATCTATCTAGTCAATTATATATTGTATGAAATCAATACATGTAATGCACACACACATTTCTCTGTTGATGTATCAATGCTATTAATGCTATCATTGTATGTATATACTAGTATATGATTCAGTAAGACATTATATCTAGCTTTAATGTAGTATTTTTATTTTTTTTTCATCTATATTCATTGTATCATTATATCACTACAGGAAAACAGTTCATTTTGGAAAAAAAATCTGGCGGAAATAAATTCGTCACAAATTCCGGTGGCTTTTTCGACGGATTATTGAAGAAATATTTCTAGCGGATTTTCCGACGGCTCTTCGGCGAAATTTTTAAATAGCTTTCCGATGGATTTATTTCTGACGTAATTTCTGACGAAAATTAAATTTTCCATATGAATGACTATAATAAATAATTAAAATTAATTATTTTATTAAATTAAGTTAAATAATTTAATAAATTATTATTAAATTCAATTATTTAAATTAGATATTATTAAATTAAATTAATTAAATAACAATTAATTATTAAATTAAATTAAATTAATAATTAATTATTAAATTAATCTAAGAAAGCATTGTTAAAACAAATTTATTAAATTAAATTACATTGATTAAATTGATTAAATTCATATTTCGTTCTAGTTTAAATAAGTTAAAACAAATTAAAGAAATAGATTTTTCATTGTGACGTGTTGGTTAGGCGGCTTGTAGGCCGAGTGGCCCAAATTCAAATCCCGCCTTCAGCAGGCTGCCGCGCGGGTCGATGGGGCACGTGCGGGCTGCGTGGTTGGGTCTGCCGGACATGTTGGCCTTGAGTACTTGGGCTGGGCGTTCTGGTGCAATCTGTGGGTTGTCGGGTTGCGAGGGTTGGGCTGATCAGTTTTTTTTTTCTTTTTAATTTTCGGTGTCAAATAGTTCACCGGAAATTGTACCGGCGGAATTATTCCACTTGAAATATTTCTGATGGCCTATTTAGTGACGGAACCGCTTTTCCAACACGCATTTTACCTTCAAAAAAAAATTCGTCGGAAATCCGCCGGAAATACTAATTTCTGATGGATTTTTTGCATTTTCTGACGGATTTTGACCGTCGGTAACATGTGATTTTCCCGTAGTGTATTATCATCATTATCATTAATATTATAGGTAAATTTCAATAATCATTTAAGAGTCATGAACTTTTGCCTGTCGGCGTAATCAATCATCATTTATAGGCTACAAGCGGGATTGCGCCATAAACTATCTTTAAAAGAAAGCCCTTCGGCCCCTCCTACACAAGGTATTATATTTTAACAACCAACCCATATTAATTATAATATTAATAGCTAGCCTTTCTTGCTTACATGAAAATGCCGCATTTATTTCATATCAATTGTATCAATCTGTGGGTTGTCGGGCTGCGAGGGTTGGGCTGATCAGTTTTTTTTTCTTTTTAATTTTCGGTGTCAAATAGTTCACCGGAAATTGTATCGGCTGAATTATTCCACCTGAAATATTTCTGACGGCCTATTTAGCGACGGAACCGCTTTTTCGACACGCATTTTACCTTCAAAAAAAATTTCGTCGGAAATCCACCTGAAATACTGAACCTTATGAGAGGCCTCTTCTAGTCTTCTTTTTGCTGAGGTGTGCACATAGCTCATTTCTCGATTTAAGTATAATCTCTATAACTTGTCAAGACCCCCTCTTTATTCTAAACAATTTGATGACACACACACACACACTTCGGACAGCTGTTTTTTTTTTTTTTTTACCTAATATATGTTAGGGTTTGTTAGATATTGGTCATAAGATATCTCACTAACGAAGTTTGATCTTGTTGACTATAGCTTGCCCATCTATAAATATTAGTCCTCTTCATATGGTCAACTAGGCCTACAGTGTAGGCTACTTATTTATCTCATATGCATCGAGTTTTGTTTTTTCCTATACAAGCTGAACCTCGTTAAAATTATTTTTTATGTTGCCGATAAAATGCATAAATAACCATAAAAATCAACCCCTAATGATTTTGAGCCTTTAACTTATTTCCACAAACACGAACATGTCAAGAATATGAACATATGTAAAATCTAAGCTCTAATATGTTAGGTTGATATGTGTATTAACTCTGCATAAGGTTTTCATTCATAGACAATAGATTATGCTTCACTACTTCAATCTTGTCTAGAACCTAACTTGAAAATTCATTTGCTATAATTATTAAATTGTAAATCTTATAAAAAGAAAATTTTACTTTAAAAATACTTTCAAATATAACACATGATGTCGAAGAAGCAAATGAATTTCAAGTTAATTTGTACATTAATGCATGCAAAGTATAATTTAATTAGTCTAATTAGGGTTGAAATTTTATAAATTATAATTAATTATATTCAATCAAATAAATTACATAAAAATATAATAATTAAAATGAAAAATAATCTAAATAATTAATATTAGTTAATTTCAAATGATAACTTAAATAAGTTGATAACCAAAAGACCCTAAAAATCATTTTCCTAAATATATTTTGTAATGATTCAAATAAATATTAATATTTCAAGCAGATATATTTATTTTTTGTATATTTTAAAAGGGTTAAATTTCAAAATAATCTACTCATTATTCATATATGACAATATTAATCTCAGAGAATAACAATGCTATAATTTAATCCCTTGATTATACAAAATTGATCCACAATGATCTCTTTGAGAATAAATTGAGATTAATTTTGTAAAATTAAGTGACTAAATTAGAATCAATTTTATATCACAATTAAAATAAGAGACAATTTTAGATCAATTTTGTAAGTCCAGGAATTAAATTAGGCCAACCGAGATACTTTGAGTTAAATTAACCTAATAAAAATAGTGTGAGAATTATTTTGAAAATTTTCTACATTTTAAACAATGATGAAATTATAGACAATTAAAGTAAAAAAAATTATTATTTGCAACTAGACGATAACATTTGCACAAAATAAATAATAAACCTGTTTTTTTTTTCAGTTCTAGTAAAACAATTTATTTCAAGCGAACTAAACGTTTGACGAGCTACTCGTTGCTCGGTTCAATTAAAGCTCGTTTGTGATCATTTAACTAACTAAACAAACAAACTTGAACAACATTTTAAATACTCGATTCTTAAATAAACAAACTTGAAGACTAATGTGTTTGGTTCATTTATGTTCACGAACAACATCATTTGAAGCTCGACATTAAGCTCGATTCTTGTTCGATTCAGAGCTCGTGAATAAACTCGATAAAAATTCGATTAATATTTAATTATAAATTTAATAAATATACATAATATAAATATTTTAAATTTATTATAACATAATGAATTTTGTTTATGAACAAGAGACATTTTACATTTATCCATGTTTGCTAAATTATTTGTTTATGATGTTCATGAACAAATTTAAGATTTGTTTGTTCAATATATTGTTTGTTAAATATATTCATGAACATAACTCGTTAATCTTTGTTTGTTTAAAGCTCGATAAGCACTAAACGAATCGAACATGAACCAAGCATGAACACTGATAAATTAAATTAATCAAACATGAACACAAATAATAAAGCTCGAATCAAACATGAACCGAACTTGAACAAGATAATAATAAACACATTCAAACATGAACACTCGATACTCGACTTGGCTCGATTCATTTGCTGCTGCCCTAGATTCAACTAACCAATTGAATGTGGCACGTACGTTTTTTTTTTTTTTTTTGGGACATTTAGGCACGTACGGTTTTGGATGATGCTCAATTGGAACGCGTGGCCTTTCCCAATCGCCATTGATGTCATGCGATCCCTATAGCCCGGTGCGTCGGTCGCTCACAGTCTTTTTTCAACTTCGCTTCTCCGTTGAGAATGGAACTGTCGAAAGAAGGTAACTTTCGAAGATTTCTTGTCGTTCTTCTCTGGTTTCCCCTTCCCATCTGTATTTACCCTTTTGATCTGAGTAAAGGAAGTGTTTAAATTTGTTTGTTGTTCATTTCAATGTCTGGGCTCGGTGTTAGGGCAGTAAGAAAAAAAAGATTTTTTTTTTAATTCCCTTGAAAAGAATGTGATATCGCCTTATTATCTAGCTAATATGGTTGTTCGTGTAATCGATTTTCTCCAAACGATCTTTTAGGTTAAACATTGTGCAGTTTGTGTTGGAGGAAGAATGGCTTGCAAAATAGTTGTTTTTGATTAAATATATATCATTCTACTGCTTTATATCTCGAGCTTTTACTTGTTTGAGTTAAATTGATAGTGCTTTCGCTGCAATATTGAATTGCTTGGTAGAGAGAGGTGTGAACAGGGAGGAAACGCACCAGAATGAGACTCATGGGACTAGTGATGACATTGATGAGAACACGCCGATAGACAAAGTGAAAGGCCCAGGTATCTTTGAGCGGGTAAAGGAAGAGATTGAGGCACTTGTAGAAGCTATTCATCCAAAGAAAGAAAAGGGTGATGAAGATGGAAAATAGAAAGT
This sequence comes from Dendrobium huoshanense, assembly GCA_016618105.1. Classification (NCBI taxonomy): domain Eukaryota; kingdom Viridiplantae; phylum Streptophyta; class Magnoliopsida; order Asparagales; family Orchidaceae; genus Dendrobium; species Dendrobium huoshanense. Next base: position 479,805 of record CM028343.1, on the reverse strand, counting down.
GTGGGTTGCTTGTGAGCTCTTGAAAAGGTCCTGAGAAGTTTTACTTGCCCTCGAAGAGAAAGATGGTTTGCTTGCAGATGTTTAAATAAATCCGTAATGTGGTTTTCATCTAAGTTTATCTTCTTCTTTTTTTTTCTGGGAATTCTCTGAAAGATGGCAAATTGTGTGTATTTTATGATTTTGTTGTTCCAAGTTGACATAATATTGAATGAAATTGGGTTTCTGATGAAACTTCTTGAAGGGGTTTAGTTCATGCTAAGGGCCTCGACCTCACATTTATCATGCTATTTCTTTTGCAGGCTAGGTGAGAAATCATCAATGTGATATGAGTTCTAGTTAGCTCAAAAAGCATATAGAGAAGTGTAATTTTAGGGAGAAATTTAGGTTTCGTTTGGGACGATTTTCTTACTGCTGCTGCATAAAGCAGCTTTTTAGTAGAATGATTATAATAGAAAGTTGTTTTAAGAAGCAGTAAGAAATAGGAAGTCTTATTCAATGAATAGGCATAAAGTACTTTTTTTTTCAAATGAGATTAGATGGGATAGTTGTAATGCTCGAATTCTATGAGGTTTAAGAGCTAAAAATAATCTCAAGATTTATGAAAGGAGTGATCATTAGGCCTAAGGATAAAAAAAACTATCTTCCATCAGTCATGTAATCGTCATGCAATCTAATATATTTGAACACTAAGAAGTTTCAATATATCAGCTCCTGGATCTTGCAAAGGTTGATCAATCTTAGATTATTAGCTACTTTTCTTTTGCTCAGCCAGTTTTTTTTTCCTGTGATGGAGAAGTTCTTTATTATATGCAAAAAATTTAACAGAGCCTCTAGCACCTGATTTTATCTTTGCGTATTAACAGCCCTTTTGTCCTTAGAACTTTTCTATCTAAAGTAAAAAACGTTACAGGTGACAATCCAAAAACAAATAGAGCTGAATTTATTTTTATTTGAAATCAGCTCGTGTTCGAATTTATTTGTGAATGTTATGTTCATATTTGATTCATTTTAATGTCAGCGAGCACATTTGTATCGTGTTCGACTCTAATTTGTCTCAAGTTATTTTTTTTAAAAAAACTAAATTTTAAATTATTTTTAATAAAATAATCATTCGCTAACAAATAAATATACAAAAAAAAATCAAATTATTATTACTCAAAAAATGTTGGAGACCCTGGTAACTAGGAACTTTTATTCTCTCCAGTGAACGTACGCAGAGGAAGGTTCGGTTTTAGGCAAAAAAGTGCCTGTACCGAGTTTTTCGCACCTGTACCGAGTTTTTTGAAAAAACTCGGTACATGCGCTTTTTTGCCTAAAACCGAACCTTCCTCTGCGTACGTTCACTGGATAGAATAAAAGTTCGGTAATTAGGCGATAGACTCATTTTTGAAAAAAATTACTTATCACTTCTGCCTCTTTGTGAGTTTTTTTTTATTTATTTTTTAATTTTTTTTATAACAAGCTTCAAAGCTAAAACTTCACATGTGTAAATAAACATTTAGATACTTAAATATACATTATATTTTATTAAACAATCTTAAATTTGAATTACATAAAAATATCTTGAAATTATGTTAAGCACATCATCATATAAAAATGCATTAGCTTGCTAGTATCTTTATAACATACTAAGAATATTTATTTGCTTGCATATGCACCTAACAATTTAAGAAAAGTGCAGAAATTAATAAATACTAAGCCTAAGAATAATTTGCTCCTCATATTAAAGATTTAGCATCTCACCATTATTTTAGTATTATCCACTATTAAACAATAGGGTTATCATAGCACAATTTTGAACTTATTCTAGTGATTATACCTACCACTAATTTCCTCCCATACGTTTTAAAATCGCTGCACCTCCGCTGTAATTGTTTTTCAATCTCTAGCTCTCCTTCTTCTGTTCTTTTTTATTTCCTCTAAATCAATACTTATCATGACTTTATTAATTATAATTGAGTGAGTAGAAAATTAGTCCGACTAGATTATTTGTTTATGTTACATCTCATCATAGTTATAGGGGGTCAAAATGGAGAATAAAAGCCAATTCCGCTGCCACCTTTGCTTGCCATTGGTTTTGTCTCCACCATCATATGTTGTCGATCCCATCACCAACATTGAACTCCTCTTTAATTCTAGAAATCCTTCTAATTAACACCATCTCCAACCTGCTTACGATGGTTTGTCGTCCGTCATTCACTCCACCCGAATGTTAAATCTCACGCAAAATTTTTGGGTGGTGAACATATCGATGCCAATTTTTTTAATTAAAAAGTTAAGTTAAAAATTATTGGTTATTAGGTGTATGTTCATTATTATTAATAATTTATAAATACATTATTTAAAATTTTAAATTATTTATTTTGAAAATTTAAAAATTTAAAATATTTATAATTTATAAATACATTATTTTTCATATAATTATTATTTTTACATTAGGTTATTCATTTTAATTATTTAAAATATTTTTATTTATAAATAAATATAAAAAATAAATGGTGTTAAAAAATTGGAGTTCAATTTAGATGAGTTAGTGCATTTTTTAAAGTCTTGATGGAGCTCATTTGAGTAATGGGATAGGACTAGTAAAGAAAAAAAAAAAGATATATCACTAAAATAAAATTAATGGAGTTGAGAGGATATAAATTATATAAATATAAAAAATTTGATGTTAAATATTTTTTTTTTTAATGTAAATCTCAATCTGCAGATTAAAAGCAGGAATAGACGGCAAAGTCATCGATGCTGAAGAAGCGGCGCGCAGAACTGCAGATTTTTCCATAAGGTAATTTTATACAAATCCGTGCTCCTCTTGCTAAGCCTCTTCCCTGCTCCGCCCGAGGCCTTAGCTTGGTAGATATCACAGTGTGAGACAATAAGAAAAAGAAGGCCTGATTCCGAGAGAAACAACGATAGGGTTTTTGGGGCGGTTATGGCTTGGCAGCGCTTACTCACACAGGTGCGATCTTTCTTCTTCAATTTCTCATTTCTCTCATTGAAATTGATTTTTCTTCGCGGATCTTGGTAACTTGGGTCTTCTCAGCTAAATATTGCTTTTCATATTTCTTTTTGTGTGCGCGTTGTTCCTGAAATGGGATGTTTCGGGTCCGGCGCGGTTTAAACTCACTTTTCATGGCTGTTTCTTTCTTATTACGTTTTTCATTCCAGTAGACCAGGTTGTTGACTGGCGAAAGATGTGTTTTTTTTTTCATTGTTGAGAGGGATGAAGCTTTGGGAAGTGAATCAGCTCAATAGTTAGCAACTCCCATCTGTAAAATTCATGAATTTTCTGCTTGTGATCTGTAACATATGACTTGTTATCATTTTACTTTAGTCTTGAAAGAATAGAAATGCAAAATTGGGGTGAGCTTCCGGGGAGGTCTTGATACGGTTGGGCATCACAACCTTGTGTTTGCCTGATTGCAGAGTAATTTAGAGACGTATGGTGTGCTATCATTCAATAATGAATCCTTCATGGCATAGCTCAGCACCAGTTTGCCTCCTCTAATGGCATAACAAGATTTGTTAAGTTCTAATAATCACAACTAAGCTCTATTGTATAGTTTATAGAACTTTGTGGACAAGGACAAGCTGTTATTTTGAATTAATATCGATTACTGATAATAGCATGATTACTGGTGATGTACTGTTTTAGAAAATGAAAAAATAGTGTTCACATTGAATGAAAATCTTGTCAATGCAAGAGTTGGGAAGGGGTGGACCGTGGATGTGCACAACATTTACCTTGCACTTGGAAAATGAATATTTCCGTTACTCAAAATAATGCCCCACAAATTGTAATAGAGGTAACCTAACCACTACTTCAAGTTTGCTCACCATTGATTTAGAAAAGTACTTATGTTTTTTAAAGATGGAAGTTCATGAAATTTAATGATTGTGGTTTTTGGATAAGCCCCTACATTAGCTTGTAAACACTTTTAGGACCTTAGATTCAAAGGATTATTGAAAGTGTTGCATTAGCTTCCATAGAGTTTGAAGCCCAATGGATTGAGTCCATTGACTTTTGGGTATATTTTGATGTTGGAATATATGAGCTATTAAACTTGTATTCAAGAACTTATGGGAAGTTAAGAATGGGGCTTTGAAAGGTTTATGCACTCTGATTTACTTTTTTTTTTTAATTAAACTTCAAATTGCCTTATGTTTCTTAAAGATTTCCCCAAGCTGTTGGCTATGATTTATTTATATATACGTGATTGAGGTTTCCCATAGGTGCCAACCCCAATAATTAATTGCATATCTGCCCTTTGATAGACTACACTATTGATTAAGTACATCCATAGAGGCATTGGGTAAAAAATCATCATTACAATTGGTTAAGGGCATCCATGGATTGTTAACCCAATCAAAATCCATTGATTATATTTTCCTGAGTTGACTTTATAAACATAGCCTGCCAAAGCTAGAAATCTTTATCCCATGACTTCTTTGGAGTTTCGTTAACGACCATAGTTTGCTTCCTTTGAGGAATTGCAATTAGATTGGGGTGACAATATTGCCAAAGAACACATCCTTTATTGATGGCTATAATGCACCGACGCTTCTCCTCAAAAAAGTATGTAGTCTCCGATATGTATCAGACACGACGGGCGTTCGACACTCCTTCGACATGTGTCGGACATGCCAACGTCTGTATGATTAAACAAATATTAAAAATAAATTGGACGCACGAGTTCGACACACTTGTCTAAAATATTTTATGAATTTTTTTAAAATATAATTTAGCGTATCTCAATTTTTTTTTGGAAAAAATAAATAAATTTCTTATTTCTCTCCAAAGTCCCAAATTAATCATCCGCACTCAATACTCCATTCTCTGAATATTCTCACTTTTTATTTCTCTTTAGTAGGTTGCGGCTAGGGTTTCACAATAATGCTCGACATCATCTTAATATCAACCTTTAATGTCATCACAACTTCAGTATTTCAAAATCATTTCAATATCAAAGTTTGACATTGTGTTGATACTGACGCTCGACACCCACAATCATGCCTCCTTGCATTTTTCACATCTCATATTTGTTTAATGTCATTTTAACATCGACGACCGACGTCATCTCGAGATCGACGATGGATACTGTCTTGACATCAATGCTCGATGCCTATTACACAATATGATGCCTGACTGTCGAGAGCATTATCATCTCCCCTCTTGATGCTTAACATAACATCGATGTCCGACTCTTGACATCCTAATATTAAGCATAAATTCTAGTTGAATTACTTAGTATTTCTCAATTATCCTTAATATTTTGCTTATTCAATTTTTATATTTAAAATATAAAAAACGTTATGATATTGTGTCCTATATTTTAAAAGTTGATGTGTCTCGTATCCGTGTGGTGTCATATTCATATCGCCATGTCTGTGTCTATGCATCATAGCTGATGAGATATTGGATTTGTCTTAGTTTGACTTGGTAAGAGACAAAATATGAATTTTTTTTTTTTGTAGAGGAACTCTTCATTGTTGCCAATGAATCAGAGGTTTGGTGTGAATGATTCAAACTTAAATATCTTGAAGGGGTGAACCATGGACAATCACAATTTAAATGTACTATAGATGTGTGACGACCACTCAGAGGCATGCTATGATTCTATGACCTATTTAATTATAAGAATGAGCCATGGTTCAACCCAAAAAAGGGAATGCCCAGAGACACATGATTTAGGTTTCTTATGTTATATGGCATAAGTCTATGTGGAGTTTGTGCTTAGGGCTTTCTTTGTTTTGTATTTGTAATTATCTTTTGATGCCTAACTTGATTGGCTATTCTTGGGGATCATTCCCTTATTTAGAGTTGGTTAAACTACGTTATAGAGGAGTGTGTCATGTCCACTTGTTCCTTGTGGAGGGAACCATGAGTTAAGCCTTTGTTTTGGATTGTAATTCGAAATGCTTTGAAGAGATATCCATGGAACGAGGTAAAGTGGGGGTTTACTTGAGGACTGTTGGCTCACCTAAGTAGATCAATTCATGAGTTGATGGTTCAACACTAGTTCATTTTGCTAACGTGTGTTCTTGATGTTTTTCCACCCACTAATGGGTTGTTGACTGTAAGAAGTCTAATATTGGGAACTTGGTGGCTACAAACAATATCGATTTGATTTAATTTTGAGGGACAAGTTTTACATGTTGGAGGTAGGCATGTTTAGTTTTAAAAGACGAGGCTTAGAACATAAGCTTACTCAAATTTGACATTCGTTAGTCTTGTCTCATCTCCATGAACTCAACTTAGAGTTATGTCATACATTTTGTGGTAGGTCAATTAATGAGACTTATAACTTAGTTAAAGGGAAAACTTGAATGATATGAAATTTATGATTATGAAAAATAAAAAAGATCCGCTATTGGTGCTTACAATTCTAAAGTTGGGAAAACCCACAAGTTTGGGCTTAGAACTCTAAATATAAAATAGGCCCTTTTGTGGGACTTGTAACGTGAAGGATGGGCAAAGCCCAATGATGGGACTTATAATTTTGAAAGATAGAGAAGGCCCATTGATGAAAATCATAATCCAGATGATGGGGAAAGCCCGTTCTTGGATACTTAAGACCAACTAGTCCAAACTTGTCTAGATATCACCAGTAGTCTAAGGTCATGGGATTTAGTGCTTCTCCTCCATGTCCTGAAGCTTTTGTATGGATGGCATGGCTTGCCTCAACTCTACCATGTCATTATATATTCGATGAGTTTGTGATTGACAAGTTGAGAGAGATAAGGAGATGGAGGAGGAGAGGTTGTGTTGAGACTTGAGAGCACTTCTTTCAACCTTAAGATGTCAATGTCATTCTGACAGAACTTCCACAATGTTTTCTCCTCCTCTTTTCATGCGTATATTGCCAACATGTTGACAATGCTTCCCTATGGTTCTCTTCTCTTCTTTTTTTTTTTCATGCCATACCCACTTATCTATAGAGGGAGATGGGCTTCCCCTTCTCATTAGGGATGTGCAACTAATCTTATATGCAGCTAGGGTTGAGGGGTTGAAGGGGATGGAAGCTTCCTGATGAGGCTAAAGAGTGGTGACCAAATGGCAAGTAATAGTCCTCTTGTTGATCTAGATTGTCTAGATTGGATGATATTTATATTCGACTGTTCATTCATGCAATCAATTCTATTGTCATTTCGGGCATTGGCTGGTTTAGTTTGGCATGGCATGATATGCTTCAGGCATCCTTAACTATCTTGATTAGTGGGCCAGACTTTGACTTGTAACCCAAGCTTTTCTCATTTGACTTGGTTGATTTGTCGAGGCTTTGACTTACCAGAGTAGCGGGTGATCATAGCTATTCTCACTTTTGAAGTTTTATTGGTCAATAGCATGCGGGATTGATTTATAAAGTATCAAATGTAATCAGTTCTTTTAAGAAAGAAAGGGTCGTGTTCTTCTGATCACATCCTTAAGGTGAGAAGAGGTTCAGAGCAAACATTTAAGATCTATTATTTTATTTTTAGCAGGCAAATGGCTAAGGTGCTGCTAATTCAAATCAAACAATGTGTGCTTGTAGTAGAGAAGAAACAAAACTTTGCCTCTTACCTTTTATACTCAAATTTTCTTATTTTTATGACTTAGCTATGAACGTTAGAGATGCCCTATGTTTATTATTCATTCATAGCATCTCTCTCTCTCTCTCTCTCTCTCTCTCTCTCTCTCTCTCTCTCTCTCTCTACTTTTATTTGTCTCTATTTGTGTGTGGAGGGACATAATACTCCGGCCATATTATTTTTATTTTTACAGGTTGCTAAGAAGCAGTTTGGGCATCAAATTTTTAATGAATTAAGCGGCCAACCACTGCTTTCATTGCAAAAGGGTCGTGTTGGTATGCACAAGCTATCATTATTTAGGCTTATTGTATTATGATTTCTTGTTATACTTTATTTATTAATATTCATGTAGTTTCATGTTTTAGATTAACCATGAAGCTTTAGCTGCCATATGATTAGTTTACCATAATTATGATCATTCGTAAGGAAATTCTTGCTAGCATATATTAGTTTATTTATAGTTAATGACGTTGTTTATGAAATCATTACTTGGTAAGTTTGGATTATTTTATCTCTTCTGGATAAAAGAAGTTAATACGATTTGGAAGATGAAGGATTATTGAGTGATTTAAACTTTAAAGGCATCACTCCTCAAGTCTCCTTGCAATCTCTGAGCTATGATCCTCATCCCATAAATTGGGTATACTTGCCTAACATTCACAAATATTTTGCCTTTGTAGCTCTATCCATCATAGGAAGCAAGGAAATAATCAAACCAACAATTTCTTAATTGTTATATTTTTAGGTAAACTTAATATTTTGTCCTAATTTTTAGAGACTTGTGTTGCCATGTCATGTTGCTATGTTTCTTGTTGTTTATGCACTTAGTAGGAATCTCTTGTAAACGCTTATGCAAATCATATAATTTGACTTGAATTGGTTTTCTTCGAGTTAGGTTAGGGGTGGTCATGAGCTGAGTTTGAGCATTTCCACCTCATCTGAAATGTTTGAGATTGCTCAGCATGAAGTTGATTAACTATTCGAAATGAGTTTATTTTGATTCAATTTGGAAGCAACCGGCACATTTCAAGTTTGACTATATGTTGATCAATTTGATTGTAAAGTATGGCACTTAAAACTAAAAAAATTAAGAACAATAGCATTTAAGTAATACACAAAAATATCATTTTTTCCCTAATCTAAACTATTTGTTTGCTTTGCAATCTAACATACATCATAGAATTAATTTATAATAATATTACAAAGGCTCTCCTTCAAATAGTGGTTTTGTGGTTGACCAAGCTGTTGGGGAGTGGGAGATACATAAGTGATAATGAATGCAAATATCAGAGTTTTATAATTACGCTCAATTCAAATCTATATCAACAAATAAGCTATAAAATTCCATTAGGGGGATACACATTTGAAAAGAAGCAAGGAGGTTGCATAAAGGTAAAAAACTTAGAGCAGAAAGTCTTTATTTTTGTGCCTCTTGGCCTTATAATTATCTTAGAGAAAGAAAACCCAAGGGGTGAAGAGATGCTGAAGCAGCAAACCGAAAGACGAAGCTGCAAAGATGCAGTACTTATGACTTGTTATTTAATCAACTGCACACCATCTCCAGTTATGCATAATCAAACTCATCGTTTTGTTCTGTTTTCTAATCCATTTTGATGTCTCTTCTTTTTTGTCTTTTGTCATAATTTGATTCTCCAAAGGATAAACATTTGTCTAGGTCATTTAAATGAATATATTTGGGCTACTCTTGACATTAAAAAGGATACAAATATTATTCTTTGGACACTAATCATTATTTTACTCTATAGATGATACCTTTTAAGAAATCAATTCTTTTTCATGTCTCTTATTAAGCATTTTGTCATATTATTCTTTGGTTCATTAGTAGATGATATAGTTATCCCAGGAAGTGATCAAGAAGGTAATTTTCAATTAAACAATACCCCTTCAATCATTATCTGTCACGATCTAGTTTGGAGGCTCGAATTAATGAGGCTGAAACATACAGTCAAACGGTTGATTACATTCACCTCCACGTAATCTCAAAATTCTTCTCAAATCTCGCTTGAATCCTTGCAGCTCCGCTGTTCGACACCATTCAAGTCCCTCCTAGGATTCCTGCGCAAATCCCACAACGGTTGATGATTTCGAGCTCCCGCTCTGGCTATTAAAATGAGAGCAAGCGAGGTTCTCGAGCCCTTCTTCTGCGACGCCAAGCAAATCTCTCATCCCTCTCCATCTCCTTCCGCACGTCTTCTCTGCTGTGAAGTCCACCGATCCCTTCACCTACTCCAAACTCCCCAACCTCTATTTCTCCACCATACCAATATCCTTGCCTTTACCCGCTGCATGCAAGCCAGTCGACTCCACCTCATGCAAGACCTACATGATCTCCGTTCAACAAGCTAAACTTTACACACAACACCACGTCTACAGGACGACCCGTCACCCAGCTCATGTCCGTCCCTACCTTGTTGATCCCATCAATGTGTCACATCCAGCTCATAGTCGGGCTTCCAATTGACTTCCCTGCACTAGATCTCACCCGTAGCTCCTCCGATCCTGCTCCTCACTGTCGAGTGTCGACCGAGCTCATCCGTTTTCCACAACAGATGAAGCTGAACCTCACGATCGCGCTTCGTCAATCTAGTCCTTGACGGAACCCGCAAAGCTCCCACCTGGCCGCAAGCCTCCAGAACCCCTTTTCGCACGAGCCTCTCTATCTTCACTATCTCATAACACTTGACCTTCGTCAACCGATCTCCACCTATAGACCTGACATCCACAACTCAAATTTCCTCAGTGAGTCGCACTATGCTCATTGGACCTTCTCTATGTTTCTTCCAGTCTCACATAAGCATCCTGATCCCTGCCCTATCCGTCAACACCTAGCTACCGACATCCTCTCATGCCTCCAGTACTCAACCCAAATCCCTCACCCAGCTCGCAACTGACCTCCCTCTTGCAATCGAACTTCAACAGTCACAACAACTGTCATCTGCCTCTATTTAGCAGCCTCACTTAATCTCCCTCACAAATCCCACAGCTACCTTTTCTCCACCTTTTATTATTATTATTATTATTATTATTATTATTATTATTTAGTATTATTATAAAAAAAAGAGAATTAAAAAAAATGAAAAAGCAAAAAAATGGAAAGACGAGATAAAAAAAGATGTTCAAATTTTGTCTGCCTCGATTCACGTACCCATTTTCGGCACTCGTGGCGTGTCGGGGGACCTATATTCGCTCTTCATAGCATGATGGGAGGGAACTCGGCGCGATGCTTGCTGCGAGGCGGGTAGGCCTTGTACACTCTCTTCATAGCATGGCGGGGACAATTTTAAGTACCCATGTACATGCTTCAGTGCCTGCAGGAAAAAAATTGCGCATTTCAAATAGGTAACTCGAAGACCAATACACGCTCTTCATAGCATGGTGGGATTGAAGAATTACGGCTGCGGTGTCATCCAACACCTACCATACACGCTCTTCGTAGCATGGTGGGAAGGAAAAATTGTTCTATGCGGAGTCCAGATGGGAAGAACCGTCCGGATTGCTTCATATTTATTGAGTATTTGCTGAGTATTTATATATACTCAATACTCAATAAATACGCAGTAAATCAACAAATACTCCCATAATACTCAGTGAATACTCACAAAATACTCAACAAATACTCACAACTAAGTATTTGCTGAGTATTTGCTAATACTTAGTATATATGTAGCAAATCCAGACAGTTCTCTCCGTAGTAATTTCTCGGTGGGAAGGCCCAGCTCCTCAATTTTTTCTTAAATGGGGGAAATATCGGGGGGCTGCCGAAATTTTCAGTGGACAGAAAACCTGAACTAAAACAAAAAAATAGGGGGCCAAACTTGCAACCACAAAGAACCGAACATACAAATTGAACAGCGGAGAACTAAACTCACAAATACAGGGGACTTGAACAAAGACAACAGAGAATTGAATTTGCAGAACGGGGAATTGAACTTGATATCCAACATAAAAATATAATTCATGATATAACAAAATTAAAATGCAAACATGCAAGTAAAAGCTTGAATGAAGTAGCATGGGATTTGTGGTGGACCAAGCTCGAAGCATAGCTTACTTGCAACAGGAATTTATGAAAGACCTGCCTACATGCAATGATATAGAATATCCAAGGAATATTAAAAGACATCATGCTAGTTGAAACGCAAACACTAATGAGCAACATTTGTGGGTGCATTATACATATTAAATATCACTTTTAGGGACATCAAATGACTTGTAATATACATAACATATTACCTATACGTGACAATTATATTACCTATACGTGGCAATAATAATCATACAATGAACATGATGACTTATTAATGGTTGTATACAAGGAATGCAGTATATCTGCAAGAAAAGTGGGGAAGTTGCAAGGAAAATAACTTGCTAACTATCGATATCGATTAGCTAGCGAGGGTGCAAACATGAACAAGCAACATGACTAGGTTTATTATATAAACTGTATATCACCTTCAAGGTTGATGAAGAACCCTCAATATACACGATGATTTACTTGCATCCATGCACGAAGAAGGCAGTATGACTAGAAATAAAGGGAAGAGGGTTATGATGAAATAACCCGTTTGCAATCAACAACAGTTAGCTGACAGACAAGTGTCTTACTCCACCTGTGAGCTACGATAGTGGATGAGTTGTGAATATGACAGTTGTCCTACAACCAATATTAGCTAGCTCACAAATACATGCTGCTTCTCTTATGAATGCTGAAATACATGGAAGCGAATATAGCTGCTTGCCGGTTAATATACATAAGGAAATTGATGATGAATACACCTGACAGCTCACATTAATATGCAATGAACGCTACAACATCCCCTTAATCAACATGAGTTATTTTCAAATAAAGCGGTCGTCCCCTCCAAACACTAGAAATCAATGTGCAATAAACACATCAGCTTGCCCTCAAATGACAAAGCCTCTTGCAAACAGGCACAGTGCAAGATGTAATGAATACGGACACTTGCTGGCAATGACGGAAGATTGTCATATGCACAATAATATGCCTACAAGCATTAACCGATGATAGATGGTGAATGCTACAATTAACTTGCAAGCAAAAGCAGGGAAGTTAAAAAATGCGGGCCACTAGTAAACAGAGGTAACGAATTGCAGTGCCATGTTGTCACGCAAGATAAATCAGTTTACTCACCAGCGATAAGTAGGAGATTCCTAACACACCACATAGCTCATTTTGCAAGCTAAAGTGTATTCTAGCATGGTGGATGCCGAGGAAAATAGCTAACTTGCATAAGGTAATATGTGCAAAACCACATTGCTGATGCACGACAATTGAAATTTAACGTGATGTTAAACCACGCCACCAAATCTGTAATACTCATACAAGTAGATAAAAGGCGTCTAACATGCGAAAGATAAAAAATAAATGAACCGCATCGCCAATACGACGGATGAAGTCTAATGCATTGTTAAATAATGCTACTAGATCTACAACACTCGTGCAAGCAGATAAAAGGCGTCTAACATGCAGAAGATGAAAATAGATGAATTGCATTGCTAGTGTACGACAGATGAAGTCCAATGCACTGTTAAATAATGCCACTGGATCTGTAACACATGCAAGCAAACAGAAGGCATCTATATGCTTCTAAATAGAACACTGCGCGCACTCAAATGACAATCATTTGCATGATTGGTTAGTGTCAAACAATCTAGAATGCCCTCCGACATACATGCATGCAAATACACATGTGCATAAATGAGCATATTAACATGTAGACAAAAGTATAAGTACATATGCAAATATGGCATATAAAAATATATGCAATTAAATACCCGCATGGGATTCGGCGAGCATGTCATAAGTACAAGCGTGACGTCAAGGATGTTGCACGAGCCAATAAATGAACTTAAGTTCAAACTCGATCCTTCTATATAAATGGTAGGGGTCGACACGGCTTGAACAATTAAGTAAATATACGGTCATGGCGTTGACTTGGATATTTGTTTTATAGTTCATTTCAGGCCTTCAAGGCTTATTACAAGAAATCATTAATAAAAATAAAAAAGCAGACAACTAATATGATCCTCTGTCAGCAAGTAGACAAAGCTGACAAGATTTAATCAATAAAATAAAATTACCCATATACCCTGATGATGACCGTGTTGAATGTTTATCTCAACTGGAGGGGATTCCAAATATTTAAAATACCATTCAAATGCCAATAAAAATTCAAAATTCCTAAAAAATCACTAAAAATTTAAAAGATCTAAAAATAAAATAAATCACCAAAACACTTAACTGCAACAGTTTGCTGAGGTAGACAAATCTGAAAATAACTTTAGCTCGCAAAAAGCGAATGTCTGGTCGAGAATATCAGTATGATTCATTCTTAATCCGTCTCCTGCCAATAAGGACATGACACGTGTTATATAACCGGTGGTTTTGCCGTCAAATGACACCACAAGTAAACGGTTATGACCAAGACCCTCTGAACTGGGTGATTTCGCCGCCAAATGACGCCATTAAATTACGCTAATGATCTGAACCCGTATGTTTCCCCAAGGGCGTTAAATCATTGAGGAATGAATTAATAGTATAATCAATAGGAAACAAAGTCCTCTTTTAGATAAGATGGATTCAAATTTGTTCCCTTAGACAAATGTTCACCCTAGGTCTACAGGTACTTTTGGATGAAACAACCCATGGCTGCCGATAAGGATCCTTCTGTCAAATTGGGTAGATTACCTCCTGCGACTAAGTAAACCAGGGATCATGATGAGTCAGGATGACGGAACCATGAGATCTTGATCGGGCCTATCATCGTTCCCCCCACTATCCTCTTTAAGTGCAAGGTGATAAACTTTTAATTTTAAATATTAAATTCTAAAATATCAAAATCCTGCTGCTACTATACATCAGATACTATGCATTTGTTTGATGGCTAGCCTTAATCGAAAGTTCTCTCTAACTGCTGGGAGGGGTAATTAACTATAGGGGCTTGCGCCTATAGGAAACCTGAACTCATATCATAAAGTCCTCTCAAAATGAGTGTGAAATCTCTGGGTAATGTCTTATTCAAAACCCAATATGCCTTTTGAAAATTTTCCTCGAAACTTAAATGTTAAAACTCTCCTCGATGACTTGAAAAAATGGATCCACGGAGAGGCCGGGGCGCGAATTTTCGGAGCCCACAAACCTCAAAATTTTAAGGTAAAATGTTATAAATAGCTTTCTCTCAGAACGTCACGCCTATGATACATGTTTTCTCTTCTTCTACTCATTTAAGCCTTTGAATAATACATGTGTTCATTTATAAATATAGTGGTGAGTCATAAAAGAACTTAGTGAACACATCTTATTTCTAAATTACAGTTATACAAGGCCTTTGGAATTATATGCATTTCATTTCAAACATAAAGTAATTATATTTAAAGTTTATTTTGAATTTGATCTCAAGGTTATGCATATTTATACATGTTATGTATTCAATATCTTTATCATTTCCATAAATAATACAACCGTCATTGGAGATATCGTCTAAAATAGTACAAATGAAAGTATTCATTTTTCATTTCATTTTCCTTTTCCATAACCTTTTTTATTTCATTTTTTTTCATAACCTTTTTCATTTTGTAATTTCATTCATATAGCATTTATTAATTTTCTATGAAAAATGTGAATCACAACGTATTACTTATCGTCCATGCCAATATAACCAATCATTGAATATGAAAAAAATAAAAACATGATTTAACTTACAACAATAATTAAATAAGTATGAATAATATCCTTCTATGCATTAAATTTAAAGAAGCAAAATTATTACTGTAATTAAAAAGACATGATTACTCACCTATGTATTGTACCACTGTACTACTGCTCCTTACTCCAACATTGATAGATTTAATGTCTGTAAAAAGACCTCATCGTTAAAATTTAATTAATAAATTACTCTTAATTTCTCTAACTCAAATATTATTTACTTTTAATATTTTAAATTTCCTCCTATAATTTAATTGTATCATAAATCTAAAATCTTATAAATATCTTTCTCTAACTAGCTATTGAATATACTTAATTAGCTGTTATAATTAATTTATTTCTAAAGAATTAAATAAACTATAAAATTTATTTTCCTTACTCTATTATTTAAAATGAATAAAAGTTCATAATTTAATATCTCTCCTAAGTTAATACTCTCATTTTTCTATAGATTGTTAAATTAATAACAACTTAATTTATAGATTAAAATCTCAGATGAATTTATGCTGTCTCTTTCTCTCTATCTTCTATTTATCATAATATTAAAATCTTAATATAATCATTTTCAATATATAAAATTTTAGATTAAATTTCCTTAATAACATCTACTAATTTATTCTAAGAAAATCAATAATTTCAATTTAATAATTAAGTATTAGATGAGATCTTATGTTTAATTTATTATTATTATTGTTATTCTTTCTAAATTAATTATTTTAATTACAATTTAATTTTATAAATACTAAAATATAATTTCTTACCTTTTTTTCCTCCACACACAACTCATACTTGCCCGTGCACTCCCAATAGTCAACCTAATTTGATGAAATTGACTCCAACCTTTTAATCTATAAATCTTAGAAAATATACTTATATTTATTGGACTTCTTTTTTCTATTTTTTTAATTCTGTTCTGCAATGCTCTAATCTGTATTACTATTTCCACCTCCTGTAGTGTGCAGATCTTATATGTTTATATTTAAGCGACCATGTTGAAGTTATCTGCTTGGTTGTTTGACGTAGTTCTTTATACAGAATGATGGCATCTCGAGAAGTTTGTCTTTCATGCACTAATAATGGCTTTTCTTGTGCTCGTTATTTGCAGTAATCAGACTGGGGAATCTTCAAGAAAGGTTTCATTCAAGTTATGTTGGTAATTTTTCTCGCAGCTTGCGTGATATTGATGGGTTCAATGATGTAGCATTACTCAAAGAACTTTATAGAAGTGATCCAGAAGGAGTTATTAGACTTTTTGAAAGCCAGCCTTCTTTACATTCGAACCCTTCAGCTCTTGCTGAGTATGTTAAAGCATTAGTCAAAGTCGATAGGCTGGATGAAAGTTCATTGCTCAAAACCTTGCAAAGAGGTATTTGCTACTGTCATGTTATTGGAAGATGGCAGTTACTTTAATTAATTGGACAATTAGAAAATTAACTAACGATTGAAAGGAGGGATTTAAAAGGAAGCTTTATCTAATATTGGACATCTAAATTAAAGGCTTTTAAAAAACAAGCTCAAGGTTAAAGGCTCCCCCATCTTAGGTGCTTCAGGGCAATTTACATAGAGAATGATAATTATTTAGAAAGCATCAAATATTTCTTTATGGTTTACATAGCTCTTTTGAATATTTGTTTCTATCCCATTCTGTATCATGAAGGATCTCTTCTATCTGTTCATTAATTTTAATATGGTAATAACCAATTATAAAATTTCTTTGGTTAGTTCTTTTCTTCCATTTTTTTGGAAAGATTGTAATGTTCCACATACCATTTATTCTTTATATAAAAAGTTTTTTTTATTTTTATTTTTGAGCTCAAAAGAATGATGATTAAAAAATGCTAAACTGTTTTCAACATAATGCTTTCTAGTTGTAAGAAATAAAATGAGCTGTTTGGATTGATGCATCTTTTCATTTCCACTAAGCCATTTTGAATATAATCATGCTCTGAGGTTTGTCTAATGGTTGTTTCTTTTTCCATGCCTTTAAACTTAAGATGTATAGACCCCTAATGACTGATAGAATAAGAATCATACGAATTGATTTAAATCTTCTGAATTTGTTTTCAGATGCATGCAAATTACAATTCCATTATTGAGTGAGAAATCTATAGATCATGAAGAAAGAACTTGAAGCCAATCAGTTCTAAACTACCTTTGACAATTCTCCCATTCACAATTAGTACGAAGTGTTTTTGTCTGTATATATTGTTAGTGCTTTTGCTTTCTTCTCTCGCTATGTTCTTTTGCTAGTTCTTAAATTTGAATTCCAATGTTTGGACAGTAATATATCATTGATGGATTATGGATACAGGTATAACTAATCCCTCAAGGCAAGAAGAGAGTTTTAGCACTATATCTGGTTTAAAAAATGTGGGCTTAGCAACCAAAGAAGGGGTACTCGGCACTGCAAATGCGCCCATTCATATGGTAACAGCAGAAACTGGTCATTTTAAAGAGCAGTTGTGGCGAACATTTCGGACGATTGCTCTTACATTTCTAGTCATATCTGGTGTTGGTGCACTGATTGAGGATAGGGGAATTGGCAAAGGTTTGTTATTATAGGGAATTCAACATTTGCTAATTGGTTACCTTATTTATTCTTAAAGTCTGTCTCCTTTTGATGCGGTGCAGGGCTCGGGCTACATGAAGAGGTGCAGCCAAGCATGGATTCCAGCACAAAATTTAATGATGTAAAGGGTGTTGATGAAGCTAAGGCTGAGCTAGAAGAAATTGTGCATTACCTTCGAGATCCAAAGGTTGAGCTATGTTTCCTGTTGGTTTGGTCAGATTTTTTATTTTGTGCATATCATTACTTGTTGGGATTTCACTAGAGTTTTTATCTCTCAAATGTTGAAGGAGCACGCAAAGTAATGTGTAGAAGCTTGTACTAAATTAAAGGGCTACTGATCTCGTGTCTTCATATTGTTTACCATCACTATTTGTTTGATCTTTTGACCAATTTCATACTGATTTTTACCTATGTCCCACTCGCTTCTACCCACATGTTATGACCCTCCAGCTTCGAACCAACCCTTCCTACACCACGTGCACAAAGCAGAACAAAACCTTCATGCATGTGTGTGCATCAATATGTATGTTTTTGGTGCTGATAATTAAGGAGTTTTATACATGCAACTTGCTTTTGTTGTCACTATCGACTTGGTAAAAGAAATGGAGGAGAAAAAAATTCACAGCTTCATAAACCTTGCAGATCTATTTCTAAAGTTTATTGATGTTATATTTCTTGTTGAACTAAATATGTAATGTCTTATAATGTTTATTTTCTTTGAAGGAAAAAAAATAATCATAAGAGTTGTTAGTTGTAAGATAGGAAGCACAGACACTTTCAAATACCTGTTGTCTCTTCCTCGACAGGCGTTCGACAAATTATCCTTAACCTTTGACCCTTTTTCTCTTCATTTTTTGCCCATGGATATTCTTTGAAGGCCCTTTGATGAAGCTTTTGGAGCCTTCTGCGAAGCTTGTGCAACCATTAGCCCACCTTGCTCTTTGATCTTATGTCTCCCCTTCGATAGGCTTTTGCAAA
The DNA here is from genome assembly GCA_016618105.1 of Dendrobium huoshanense. Taxonomy (NCBI): domain Eukaryota; kingdom Viridiplantae; phylum Streptophyta; class Magnoliopsida; order Asparagales; family Orchidaceae; genus Dendrobium; species Dendrobium huoshanense. The sequence goes on along the minus strand of CM028343.1, from coordinate 460,942 downwards.
ACTGTCACAGCCTTCAACAATTAGACTCCTTTCACTTCATTTTGCAATGCATACTTGAGCAAGGTGTGGAAGTTAAGATTTTAAATATTTGTCTCGATTTTCTTATTGATCAGTTGTGTATTTTCATGGAGGAAAAGTGAATTGATGATTTGATTGACTAATATATCTATATAGTGCACATGCTAACATTCTTTCCCCTGAAATGAACAGAAGAGATAAAGACATTTATAATATTAATATTTTCATAAATATATTTTTTCATTATATTGATTTAATATTATGCTTTATAATACAATTTTATGTTTATGATTTAAGGATTTTATTAGCATTTCCTTGGAAAAATATTTACTCATATTTTACTAAATATTTGAATAAATTGTTTGATGTAATCGACAACTGCTTCATTGATGGTATTATCTTTGGTATCTAAATTAAATGTCAAAGGATAGAATACCTACAAAATGATACTTCAACTTATCCTTATTCATGCTTGAAGTAAAATAAAAAAAGTCATTTTCAAAAATCAAGATTAATAATGTAGTTATGTTATGTTGTCGAATAGCCTTTTGCTCCTAATCCCCCCCCCCCCCCCCCCCCCCAAGAAAAAAGCTATGTTGTCGTACCTATGTCATGACATGTTATGGATATGCTTCATAGTTTGTAATTTTCTTCATAGTGGTTTACAAACTGTGTATGGGCATGAGGGTTAGTACCTTCCACATAGTTGCTTGATTATACTTTTACCTGTCTGACATTTTTTTATTTCTGAATATCGTTTATGGGGATTGAACTTTATATGGTCTCCATTTTGCTTAACAGTTTTAGTTATATCAGCTTTTAAGTGTTTCTTTTTCTGAATTATAACCCATCAATCGCACATAGAAACCTCAGGAACTCAAAAACGTTACTGTTGATGTTCTTATTTCTTTTTCTTCATATTTCCAGCGTTTCACTCGGTTAGGTGGTAAGCTTCCTAAAGGTGTCTTGCTTGTCGGTCCCCCTGGCACTGGAAAGACCATGCTTGCAAGAGCTATTGCAGGGGAAGCTGGAGTTCCCTTTTTCTCTTGCAGTGGCAGTGAGTTTGAGGAGATGTTTGTGGGCGTGGGAGCTAGGAGGGTCAGGGACCTTTTTGCTGCGGCGAAGAAAAGATCTCCCTGTATTATTTTTATTGATGAGATTGATGCAATAGGTGGGAGCCGTAACCCAAAGGATCAGCAGTACATGAAGATGACGCTGAATCAGCTTCTAGTTGAATTGGACGGTTTTAAGCAGAATGAGGGTATTATTGTCATTGCAGCAACAAACTTTCCTGAATCATTGGACAAAGCACTGGTGAGACCTGGTCGCTTTGATCGAAATATTGTTGTTCCTAATCCAGATGTCGAAGGCCGAAGGCAGATTCTTGAATCCCATATGTCCAAGGTAATATTGAGGTAGTGAAGCTGCATTCTTCTCATTTATGTCAGTATTTTATGTATATATATATATATATATATATATATATATATATATATATATATATATATATATATATATATATATATTGTAATGCATGGTTGTTGTGTTGTCATTTTTCATTCCAGTGTCATGTTCTTTTGCACTCATTTAGGCTTCATAGGCTTCATTTGGGACAGCTTTCTTACTGCTGCTTAAAGTAGCTTTCTTGTATAAAAAATTTAATTTTTAAACAAAAAAGATGTTTTAAAAAGTAATAAAAAAACCAACCGTTCCAAACGAAGCTTTAATCTGTCAGAAATCATGGTGCTGGAGAACCTTGAATATGTTTTTTGAGTTTTTTCTCTGCACTCTTTTTATTTTTTGCCGGGAAGGCACTTGATTCCATGCATTTGTCCCTCTTTCAGTTGTGAATTCTTCAACTAGCATGTTCAGCCACTTTCTTGTTTCAAACCACAGCTGCAAATGCTCTAAAACTTCCAGAATTTACTTCTCATGTTTGGAAAAGCTCGAATGTTGTAATACAACATTCTGCGATCAGGCAATCAGGAATTTAGTTCAATATGTTCATGCTTTTCGGTTTGAATTGAAAGAACTGCAAAGCATGTGATCTTGACTTGTATTATCTTGTTAGTCAACTTTTTTTTTTTTGGTCTGGATTTAGGTCCTGAAGGCAGATGATGTTGATTTATCGATCATTGCAAGAGGTTCACCTGGTTTCTCAGGTGCTGACCTTGCAAATCTGATTAACATGGCTGCCCTAAAGGCTGCCATGGATGGAGCCAAAGCTGTTAGCATGGTGGACCTCGAGTATGCTAAAGACAAGATCATGATGGGTAGCGAACGCAAATCTGCCGTCGTCTCCGATGAGAGCAGGAAACTTACTGCATACCATGAGGGTGGTCATGCTCTAGTTGCTATCCACACCGATGGTGCCTTACCCGTTCACAAGGCCACAATTGTTCCCCGTGGGATGTCCCTTGGTATGGTTGCGCAACTACCTGAAAAGGATGAGACAAGCTTCTCTAGAAGGCAAATGCTGGCGAGGCTCGACGTCTGCATGGGCGGACGCGTTGCTGAAGAACTCATCTTTGGAGAGGGCGAAGTTACATCGGGCGCTTCCTCAGATCTGCAACAAGCGACCTCTTTAGCAAGAGCCATGGTCACACAATATGGGATGAGCAAGGAGGTGGGATTTGTTGCCCACAACTATGATGATAATGGGAAAAACATAAGCACCGAGACAAGGCTTCTAATTGAGAAGGAGGTGAAGCAGTTTCTGGAGAGGGCATATAACAATGCAAAAACTATACTATCTGTTCATAACAAAGAGCTGCATGCCCTTGCCAATGCCCTCTTACAGCATGAAACTCTAACTGGAGCTCAGATTAAGAACTTGCTTGCCCAGGTCAGGTCCCAGCAACAGAAGCCACAGATGGTTACAGTTCAACAGCCATCAACACCATCAGCACCTTCGCAACCATCCGCTGCGGCAGCAGCCGCAGCTACTGCAGCTGCTGCCGCTGCCTCAGCTGCAGCCAAGGCCAAAGGAGTTGCACAGCCTGCAGTTGGATCTTAAAAAGCAAAGAAAATAAATAATGACCATCTACAGGTTCTTATATATTTCTTTTGATTCATGCTGTGGGTTTTTCAGCAGTGCTAAAGCTTTGAAAAAACATTAGAGGTGACGTTACAGTCTTACCTGCCATTGGGATTCCATTAGTGTATTTACCAACGATTTCTTGTCTTCCATTAGTTAAAAGTGCTGAAGGTATTAAAATTATTGTATGTCAATGATATTATAACTAGAAAAGTGGAAGTTTTTTAAGTGTTTACATATTTCAGTGTTTTAAGTTTTCACTTTTCATGAATGGAGCCTATTAGATGCTTGAACTTGTTAAAGATCTGAATGAGTGGGTGGTTTTCCTTTGCCATTATTTATTAGTTCACAGAGGAGCACTTCAAGCATGTAAATTAATTCTTAACCATATATTTCTTCCCACCCATCCTTTGCTTCAGTTGCATAATGTCTTCTTGCTTCATTAGGTAATTCCCTCAAGCTGATCATATTGTATGTTTATCATCAATAGAAACTGGCAAGGTATATAGAAGTGGGGTTGATTTGACCTAGATTCCTAAACAAAATACTGTCTTAGGATTCTTAGGTTTTATTTGGGATGGCTTTTTTATTTTTTACTTATACTATTTTTAATAAAAAAAAATTAAAAATTTTGTATTAAAAATCTACTTTAAGAAGCAGTTAGAAGGACGACCCAGACGAAGTCCTAGGTGCTTGGGTGATTGAACACTGTCCAGAGATCAATCAGAATGTGTCATGTCACACCTTGCTCGGTACCACTCGGTAATACAGCTCGGTACTGTTGATGTAGCACATTCTGGTTGATCTACGAATAGCGTTTTGTGTTCGATCTTCGCACAGAATAATTTCTCGGACAAATGATTCATGATAATGTAGGACCCATTATACTAGAGTATTAGATAAATGCAGTTGATCCTTTTTTTCCTATTGGGTTTGGGTCTATAATATTAGGTAAGAATCTTATCAAATTAGTCTTCAATGTTATTTGGGGTTATGATGACTTTGATTCTAATTTATTTTCTTCAATTTAGTTTCTCAGCTTATTGAAAGAATCCAGTTGAGGGATGAGAGTTCTGTTTGGATAAGTTGAGCAATCAAATTGGAGAATAAGATTTGAGATCAAATGAAGATATAAATTGAATAGTTTAATGATCAATTTGATTATTTTCTTATTTTTAACCTATATTATTTACAGAGCAATATTTGTTTTTTTTTTTTTTTGGTGGCCAATTTCATATTCATAGCATTGCCATTTCTTCCATTTATGAGATACATTTGGCATCTTTGTTGGCTTTCATTGTTGCATCTCATGTTAAGGATTTATTTATATATGGTTACTAAGATCGGATACTAAAAGTTTTATTTGTGACAATTTTTTTTTATACATAAATACATTTTTATACTAAAAAATTATATTAGAAAGCAAAATAATAATAATCAAAATGGACTACATTTCTAATAGTACTCCTCCAATGGCTTCTCTTTAGTGGTTATGCCCATTTTGCTAAGTTTTGGTTGCTTCTTTGCACTGTTTTTTTTATTTATGAGTATGAATGGCAAGTTTGTCTTTGAAAGGTGCATAGCAAAATGCCATGATTCTTACCACTTCCATACCTCTAATCGAAGTTTGTGTAAATTGTAGTTAATCATCTTGTCTATTTTGTGCATATGTAATTTCTTCTTAATTTAAAAATACGAGAGTAATAAATAAATCAACATAAATATCGATTATTTCAAACTTCTACCATAAATATCAATAATAATAAAGTAAATACAACAACATTAAGTCATTATCCTACTACATGGAATCCGCTATATTAAACCTTTTTTTCCTTCTAATGTGTCACATTAAGAGTCAAATTATAATTTAAATCTAATAAACAAATATTATTTATGATACTTTCTAATCAAATCTTTTTAGGTCTCTCTACATTTCTTAATATATTCCATATTTAATACATCTAATATTTTAATCAAGTCATCAGAAGGCTATCATTTTATATGATTAAACCATCTAAGACGACACAATCTAATCTTATATCACTGGAGCTACTCCAACATTGAATGTTCCATTTAAAAAGTATATTTAATAGCATGCGCCAATTTAAACAAAAAATATATGTATTCTGACAAAATCTATTACAATAATAGCCATTTCAGGCTCTGAAGCCTCTACAAAGAGAACTCCGTCGAGTAGATGGAATGTAGCTGCAAACTTCAGCAGATACCGTAGTCATTGTCTCATTGTTGATGCCAGCATTACAAATGTTAGCAATAGCGCGTGTGTGCTTCATGCCATACTCAAATAGAGATCCACAATGCGTTTCAAAAATCCGAACCTGGAGAAAAAATGCAAATTATGCTTAAATAAAGCCACTCAATCTTGAGATGGAGAAATTTGAATAGAAGTTCAAGAAACTTACAATTGATTTGAGGCAGTCCCAATCGTCGACTAGAGGCTGCCCTGTTTGTTGAACTACTCTAAGGACTTCTGTGCCTTTCTCTGATCCAAAGAGAAGCTTCCCTATGAGGTTTATACTATTATCTACATGCACGCGATCGGTTAATATATCAAGCAGCTCTTTCTGTGCATCAAGTTTTTTGGATGACCCTTCAGGTGAATTAATGAACTGTAAAAAAAAAGGGGAGGGAAATGTCATCTAAATAAGTGGTTTACAAGAAAATGTAGCCATACAATATGAAAGTACAATAGTCTACCTCATGCCAGTAATAAACCAGTTCTTCATCATGCTCGCTCACAGCACCTGGTGTAAACCGAATAGAGTTATCCTCCTTCCAAAACAAGTAGCAAAATTTACAAAAACAAGTAGAAAATTACAATCAATCAAATTAGCAAAAATCAAAAGAAATAGAGAAATGCATTGTGATCAACATGAATAAAGTCAATATTATGCATTCCCAAAAGATGAAAATAAAAATAATAATAATAATTTTGCTCGGGCAGCTATCATCAGCGCCACCGCAGCTTGAAATTTTATTAGTTGCGGAATCCGATTAATCTGGACATGCCACATCACCCGGAACCTGGTGCATCAGGGTGACATGACAAATCCAAATTGGCCTTAGGACCCTTATGAGCCGCACCTAATAATTTCTAACTTCGCATCAACAACTTTTTTTGCTTTGTCATCTTTATTCGAATCTTGTTTCAAGAAAAAGTGGGCACTGCGATCATATCGCTTTCACGTCTTCGCACGGCATGCCATTAATCCCAAAAATTAAAATGAGAGAAAAACGTTCGAACAAAATAAATCTTTAATCTGAATCCTCACAAAAATGTATAGTAAATTCTCTTTGTAAGCCAACTAAATCTTTAATCTAATTTTGTTTTGTCAAAAAATATTATCCACCTGAAAAAGGCAAGATGATTATCAAATAATTAACAGAGATAAATTCAAACCAAAAAATAATCGAGTTTATGATTTCCCCTTAATAAACAATTATGATACTATTCTATGGGCTATATAGATCCAAAACTTGGATACTCCAAACCCAGAGCTAAATACAACGGGGATCCAATGTCCAAATAGCATCCATAACAGTTCTAAACAGTTCCTTCATCTATTACATAATCACTCAATCAAGCTTCATAAAAAGTAAATTAAATAGGATTAACGCAAAATTTGCCAAAAACAAGTAAGTTGAAAATTACAATCAATCAAATTAGTGAAAACCAAAATAAATAGGGAAAGCCAATAACTGATGTCGGTAATTCCGGTTGCCCAAGGATCTTGTAATCAGGATGGGCCATCCCGTCCCGACAGCGGCCGAAAATTTCTTACGACAATCGAAGGACCGGATCCAAGCGAGCGTACGAAGTTAAGAGATGGAAGGAGAGGAGGGATAGGAGAGAAACACAAATAGCAGCAATGCAAAAGAGCGCTAAAGCCTTGGATCTGATGGACGTCATTGCTGCCTGCGCTAACTGCAGCTTTCAATTGACTTTATAATGAAAAGAAGAGAACGTAAGGGAGGTTTTTGGTATCGGATTTACCTGCAATTTTAAGTAGGATTTAACGTAAATTCAGCCAAAACAAGTAAGTTGAAAATTACAATCAATCAAATTAGTGAAAACCAAAATAAATAGGGAAAGCCAATAACTGATGTCGGTAATTCCGGTTGCCCAAGGATCTTGTAATCAGGATGGGCCATCCCGTCCCGACAGCGGCCGAAAATTTCTAACGACAATCGAAGGACCGGATCCAAGCGAGCGTACGAAGTTAAGAGATCGAAGGAGAGGAGGGATAGGAGAGAAACACAAATAGCAGCGATGCAAAAGAGCGCTAAAGCCTTGGATCTGATGGACGTCATTGCTGCCTGCGCTAACTGCAGCTTTCAATTGACTTTATAATGAAAAGAAGAGAACGTAAGGGGGTTTTTTGGTATCGGATTTACCTGCAATTTTAAGTAGGATTTAACGTAAATTCAGCCAAACGCAATTCCGAACAGTTCAAAATCTAGCGATTCCGTAAATCTCGGTTGGCATTTAAGGCATAAATCTCGTTAAATCCGGGTAAATCCCGGATTTAACGAGATTTAGTCGGAGAAGAGCGCGATAGCGAGAAAGTTACCTTCAAAACCCCGTTGTTGCATCCGACAGGAAGGGAAAGTCGTCGAAGGAGCGAATTCGAACAGCCACGAATGATCCGAAGAACCGACGCGCGAAATTTATACACCTCCTGCGAAGCAACAAAGCCGAATAGCAACGACCAAAACGAAAGGCAAATTATTGCATCCGGTCACCTGACAGAGAGATCCGTTCGGATCTCTCTCTGTCTACAGTGAAGCACAGGTATGCTACAGTACCTACGCTTTCACTGTAGACAGAGAGAGCTCCGAACGCATCTCTGTCAGGTGACCGGATGCAATAATTTGCCCAAAACGAAAAGAGAAATGAAAGGCAAACCCTACGGGCCTCTTAAGTTATCACTATTAATTTACTAAATATAATTTAAAAATAATAACAATTGAGTAAATTAATAGTATAATTAGTGTATAAATTATTACTTTTTTGATATTTAGGTCAATTAAGTTAAACTCATACGCACAACGTATACACAACAACTCGAGCCCAAAGCCTCTTAGTTGGAAGCCTAACCTCTCAACCAACAAGCCAATGTGAGCTGTGTAATTAGTGCATAAAATAATTATCTAATTTAACTTAATTGAATAATTAATGATATATTAGTAATTTAAAATAATATGATTAGCTTAATTAATATAACTTAAAAACATATCACTAAATATACAATTAATAGTATAAATAATAATTAATGAGAATTTGAACTTAATAATATCGATAATCATACAATTTAAATATATAACTGCATAAATCTTGAAATATATTGTCAAACATCTTCTTATGATTTAACAATATTTAAAATTTATCATTTCAAATACTTTTCAGGATTTATTAGCCTCAGGATTTACTAAATCCATATATATAGGATTTATTAAATCCCACTAAAGTTGAATCGAATCTAATATCAAACACCCTCTAAGAACGAGGAACCCATGATGGAGGTAGATGACTCATGGGGTAGTTATTTATGGCAAATGGAGCAGCGCCAAACAGGTGGCCTGTAAGATCTCGTTCCCTTACTGTTCCTCTCTGAATTGGATTTTCCTCCCAGAATCGGCCAGGACGATGTTGAGATCGTCCAGGCCGATCAGTGCATTGAAAACAGCTGATTTCTGGAGTGTTTTCTGGAAAGATTTCTGTACAGATCGTCCGGGACGATGTTGAGATCGTCCAGGTCGATCTGTACTGTAGAAATTATCGGCCAGACAACAGCCCTGGGAACTGTCCAGGACGATCAGGATTTGATCTGATCGTCCCGGGATGATCGGGCGATCGGCCAGGCCGATCTGAGTAAGATATAAGGAAATGAGCTCGTTTTGAGGAGAGAGAAATTCATATTTTAAAAATCAGATATTTTGAGGAGAGAGAAAGAGAAAGGGAAAAAGAGAAAAGCTGGTTTTCGGAGACCGCGGAGCGCTTTTCGTCCGACGCCGCTGTTGGGAAAAGAGAAGATCTCGTGGTAAGGACTCCGAACCCTACTTCTGTTTTCGAAGATTTTGAGGTTTTGTAAAATAGTGCTCAGATTTGTGTTTTTGTAAGTGATTTTCGTACCCGGTTTGGTACTGGCGAAGATTTCACCGCATAACTTTTGGTATAATGTAGATGTGATTATTCTGCACGTTTTGATTATTTTCTGGTAGATTTCGTCCGGTTCGTTTTGGTTCTGCGAGGTTTTATTTTGACTGCAATTTATTATGATGTCCGAATTGGTTTGAGCAGTAAAAGAATAGTCTTATAATGTTGCTGTGTACGTTCTGTATTAATTTGGTGAATTGTGATTTTTGGAGATTTCTGTGAAAATTCTGTAGACTGCCGTTGCTCTGCCCGATTTTCGTACGATTTCTGATTTTCCCAGAATTGATAGATTGAATTGATATGTATATGACTATTGATATGATTGTTCTAGATTTCTCTATTATTGCTTATTGCATCGATTATTGCATTGATTGATTGATTCTGAAAGACAAGTGGAAACCTGGTTGAACGATTGATAACTACAACAGCATTATTGAACGATTGATAACTACAACAGCAATATTGATAACTACAACAGCACTATTGATAATAGCCAGTTTAACCTGGTTGAACGATTGATAACTACAACAGCACTATTGAACGATTGATAACTACAACAGCACTATTGATAATAGCTAGTGTTTGTGCTTGTCGAGTAAGACCATTGTATGAAATTGCATGTATATGATATTGCATCATATAGATTTCCTGATCTGTATTGATTTATTGATTTCGGATTGATTTATTGATATTGATCGATTTATTGAATTGATTTATTATTGAATTGATTTATTGATTTGATTTCAATTGATCTTTCGCCGTATTGACTTGATCGTTTATTGAGATTTTGAGTCGACTGATACTATTGACTGACAGAATTGATTGATACGATTTCACTCTATTGATTTGACTGATGTGATACGATAAGTAAGACGACTAGACGATTGTATGGATGTAATTGATGTTATCGATTGCTATGATAGAGATTGTAGAGAATGGATTGACGCTTTGATTTTATAGATTCGCCATCGCTACTGTTTCTGCACTGTATTGACTGCTTTATAGATTCATTGTTTCGTATTGCTTTCCTCGATTGATTTCATTGACTAGATTGTATTGATTCGACAGCATCGAATTGATTGATGAATATTGATTGATTGAGTTGCTTTATCGATTTTCCTGCCGCTGCATTGACTGGTTTTATTGACTATTGATTTCCGTACTGCATTGACTACTGATTTGATTTCCACTGTGTAGACTTGATTTCATTGACGATGGATTTCTGAATTGCATAGACTCATTGACCATTGATTGACTTGATTTTTATTGACCCGCATATTGATAGCATCGCCGTGCTTTGATTTCAGTTGTAGGCTTTGGTGACCTGCTGGGCTTTGTAAGCTCATTATATGTGATTAAAATTTTCAGGTCCGAGCAAGGCAACTTGAATGGAGTTCGATCAGAATGTCAGACGAATCCTTTCACTATTGATATCTGGGGTATTACAATTGGTATCAGAGCAAGTGTAGTGAAAGGATTTGATTGATAGTTTGATAGAATGAATTCATTCTGCATACATAGTGATTGACGTGTGATTGATTGCATTGTGTGTTCTGTATGGATTTCGACGAGTTTTGATTTGGATTTGGATTTCGATCGATTTGTTTTGCATTGTTTGTTTTGCTTCGTACCTATAAAGAAATGTCGGGACGACATTTTTCTAAGGTGGGGAGATTGTAAGATCTCGTTCTCTTACTGTTCCTCTCTAAATTGGATTTTCCTCCCAGAATCGGCCAGGACGATGTTGAGATCGTCCAGGCCGATCAGTGCATTGAAAACAGCTGATTTCTGGAGTGTTTTCTGGAAAGATTTCTGTACAGATCGTCCGGGACGATGTTGAGATCGTCCAGGCCGATCTGTACTGTAGAAATTATCGGCCAGACAACAGCCCTGGGAACTGTCCAGGACGATCAGGATTTGATCTGATCGTCCCGGGACGATCGGGCGATCGGCCAGGCCGATCTGAGTAAGATATAAGGAAATGAGCTCGTTTTGAGGAGAGAGAAATTCATATTTTAAAAATCAGATATTTTGAGGAGAGAGAAAGAGAAAGGGAAAAAGAGAAAAGCTGGTTTTCGGAGACCGCGGAGCGCTTTTCGTCCGACGCCGCTGTTGGGAAAAGAGAAGATCTCGTGGTAAGGACTCCGAACCCTACTTCTGTTTTCGAAGATTTTAAGGTTTTGTAAAATAGTGCTCAGATTTGTGTTTTTGTAAGTGATTTTCGTACCCGGTTTGGTACTGGCGAAGATTTCACCGCATAACTTTTGGTATAATGTAGATGTGATTATTCTGCACGTTTTGATTATTTTCTGGTAGATTTCGTCCGGTTCGTTTTGGTTCTGCGGGGTTTTATTTTGACTGCAATTTATTATGATGTCCGAATTGGTTTGAGCAGTAAAAGAATAATCTTATAATGTTGCTGTGTACGTTCTGTATTAATTTGATGAATTGTGATTTTTGGAGATTTCTGTGTAAATTCTGTAGACTGCCGTTGCTCTGCCCGATTTTCGTACGATTTCTGATTTTTCCGGAATTGATAGATTGAATTGATATGTATATGACTATTGATATGATTGTTCTAGATTTCTCTATTATTGCTTATTGCATCGATTATTGCATTGATTGATTGATTCTAAAAGACAAGTGGAAACCTGGTTGAACGATTGATAACTACAACAGCACTATTGAACGATTGATAACTACAATAGCAATATTGATAACTACAACAGCACTATTGATAATAGCCAGTTTAACCTGGTTGAACGATTGATAACTGCAACAGCACTATTGAACGATTGATAACTACAACAGCACTATTGATAATAGCTAGTGTTTGTGCTTGTCGAGTAAGACCATTGTATGAAATTGCATGTATATGATATTGCATCGTATAGATTTCCTGATCTGTATTGATTTATTGATTTCGGATTGATTTATTGATATTGATCGATTTATTGAATTGATTTATTATTGAATTGATTTATTGATTTGATTTCAATTGATCTTTCGCCGTATTGACTTGATCGTTTATTGGGATTTTGAGTCGACTGATACTATTGACTGGCAGAATTAATTGATACGATTTCACTCTATTGATTTGACTGATGTGATACGATAAGTAAGACGACTAGACGATTGTATGGATGTAATTGATGTTATCGATTGCTATGATAGAGATTGTAGAGAATGGATTGACGCTTTGATTTTATAGATTCGCCATCGCTACTGTTTCTGCACTGTATTGACTGCTTTATAGATTCATTGTTTCGTATTGCTTTCCTCGATTGATTTCATTGACTAGATTGTATTGATTCGACAGCATCAAATTGATTGACGAATATTGATTGATTGAGTTGCTTTATCGATTTGCCTGCCGCTGCATTGACTGGTTTTATTGACTATTGATTTCCGTACTGCATTGACTACTGATTTGATTTCCGTTGTGTAGACTTGATTTCATTGACGATGGATTTCTGAATTGCATAGACTCATTGACCATTGATTGACTTGATTTTTATTGACCCGCATATTGATAGCATCGCCGTGCTTTGATTTCAGTTGTAGGCTTTGGTGACCTGCTGGGCTTTGTAAGCTCATTATATGTGGTTAAAATTTTCAGGTCCGAGCAAGGCAACTGGAATGGAGTTCGATCAGAATGTCAGACGAATCCTTTCACTATTGATATCTGGGGTATTACATGGCCCGCGGCCAACTGCTCGAACTACCAGTTTGTTGCCCTTCGCAATTTTTGCGTTGATTCTCATAAAAGGAAAAATTTGGTCAGAATTTTCTCATTTTATTTTCTGATTTTTAAATTTTGTATACAATTTTAAATCAACATAAAAAATTATTTTGATCACGAATCTTGATGCATATTGAAATGGAGAATTTTGTGGGTGCTATATGTTGATGTAATAATACAAAGTGATTGGTCTTTGTTTATAAGCTTGCATTTGAATTCAGTATGATTTGACTATTTGTACATTAGAGTTTTCTTTGATCTCATTCTGAATAATTCTCCATAACAATTTATATCAAAGCTCACAACTTGGTTGGAATCAAATGTAGTTCTTGCAATTTTGTGGTTCTCATAAAGCTTTCTTCCTTCTTATTATGGTTGAAAAATATTTAAGAGCTGATGACTCATAAATTAGCTCTTCGTGCATGATAGTTAATGATGTTGAAACCCGTCATTTGAGGAGCAATAATGACTATGTAGAGAGCTCCATATAAGGGAAAGAATAATAGAGATATAATGAGAAATTAGTTTAAACACACATCAAATAATAGTTAATATTAGTATATAAATATCTAATGATTAGCCCCCACCTATAAACATAAACTTTCTATCAAATATAATCTTAACCACTAATTTATCAAATCTAATTTTAATCCATTTTGATTAATTTTTAGAACGTTTTGAAGAAATATGTGATATTTCAAATCAATAATGGCATTAAATTTAGAATTTTATTATTTTGATAAAAAATATGATTTTTTTTACTTCAATTAATTAATTAATATGTCAAAAGTAATGAATTGGATTACAATGTCAACATAACTATTTTAAAATATTATCATAAGTCACATCATTTTATGAATAATGTTAGTCAATATGTCATTTCCTTTTAACTATTATGCTAGTTTACATGTGATGGTGTTTTATCATCAAGAGACCATATACTTAGTTGGTTGTTTGAAATTAGAAAAATATTTTTTTGTAAATGATGATGTTTAGTAAATTTATTATTTAGCTAAATATTTGATTGGAAATTAGGTTAAATTTCTCAAAACTCCATCAAAATAATAATTTATTTTTCTAATTTAAAATTATTGTAAATTAAATTATTACTTTTAAAGTACATATTTGTGTTTAGAAGATAACCAATGAGCTCCTAGAGGATATTGTTGTGTCAATTTAGATATTAGAAGTATTAATATTCTATTTAATGTCATTTTTCTTATTATTTTACTTTTCATATCATTATCATATTTTTAGCTTCATTGCTATTTTCTTGTTGCTTTTTAAAAGTTTTGTCTTAGGAATATACTTTTTATAGTCAGATCTATTAATGTACGATAACAACAAAAAAACTGTTGACTAATTTGTCAAAATATAGATTTATCATAATATCTAATTATCTATAGTATTTTTTTTAAAAAAAATTAATATCCCCAAACAAATCATTGATAATAAACTGTTCATTCTCTTTATCTTCCAGAATGAATATGAGTTACCCAAATAATTGTGGCTAGATATGGCTACAGACTTAGGCCTTGTTTGGAATGGCTTTCTTATTTGTTCTTAAAATAATTTTATAGAATAAAAAAATTAATTTTTAAACTAGAAAGCTGATTTAAGAAGCAGTAAAAAGTCTATCCCAAACGAAGCCTTAGAATTTGTTTGAGATAGCTTTCTAGTTGCTTTGCTTTTCACACAGTAACAATAATTTAGTTCGGCTCTTTTAATGCTTTCCCTGCTTTTAGAAATTTTTGTACTTGAAAGCTATTTTCTACAATCATAATAGCACAATCAACAATATAAAATATTGCATTCCCCCAAAATAGACCTTTATAATATAAAAGAACATGGAAATTTATTTATCTTAAAATTGAGGAAACCAACAGCCTGCTCGTAATGGCTTCAATTTCCTATCCAAAGGAGTGCTAGTCTTATACTTTGTCCAATCCATTAAAAAATTAAAAAATAAATAACAAAAGAAAACTTCATTTAAGTTTCTATCATCTTATGTGAAAGAATTGGAGCCCAATTTGTGTACAAAAATTAAATTAAAAATTTTTGTACTAAAAAGGTTTCAAAAAGTAGTAAGAAATATGTTCTAAACGAAATCTTAGCTATTATAATTCAAACATCTGGTCCAATCCGCTGATAGCATTGCCATTTCTTCCATTTGTGAGATACATTTGGTATCTTTGTTGGCTTTCATTGTTGCATCTCATGTAAGGATTTATTTCTCTATGGTTACTAAGATCGGATACTACAAAATTTTTTATATATATACATAAATACATTTTTATACTAAAAATTTATATTAGTAAGCAAAAAAATCAAAATCAAAATGGACTGCATTTCTAATAGTACTCCAATGCTTTACTTATTATGCTAATCTTTAGTGTCAGGCCTTACGCATAGCAAGTTGCCTAGTAAAAGTAAACTTCATGTCAACGATGATGCAAGACTTGTTATACATATCATTGCTTATAAAGCCAACAGACTCTAATCTACCAAGTTCTTCAAACAAGACAAACTAGTAAAATTGCATAGAGTAAGAACTTACCCCAAAGAAGGACATTTAATTTATAAAGGTTCAGGGTAATATTGTAAAGCAACTTCTTTTGCAGCTCAACGGCAATCAAAATTGCCAAAACATCAAATATAGATAAAAAACACACTGCTGAGCAACAAGAGTCGAGGAGTCCTAAGATACTTTTTACAATATGCTCACTCTCAACAAATATTGGTCCTAAAAGGCAAGGTGCACAAAAGCTCCAATCCTTGGCCACAAAAAATATTTGAACATGGCGTCACAAAAGTAAAGAAGGTGCTTTTAGGTTGTTCTAACATAAATACTACATATTAAGGAAGTACAGTTGGTTTTCTACGTACATCAATGATAAAAAAGGATCCCTAGATTATGGCAAAGGTACACCGAAGAAAATGTAAGAGTTATGGTCATCTAGGCTTAGAAATCAGCCATCAGAAGCCTTCAATTTTCTTGGTCTTTTAGACTGGGGTGGTGATGGTGGCGCATCCATAAATCTTCCAGGAGCCTGAAGAAAGAACATATAGAAATATAAATAATTCTGCTACCTTGAAAGTTGAGATAGGACCAGGCAGCAGTACCTTGCGTTTCTGGTCCCTTTTGCCCATTCTTTCTCCTGAAATACACCATGAAAGCATTTAGCAAAAAAGTGGTATACTTGTTACACTTTTATGAATACATGAAAACTTATTACCTCCAAACCCAACTGCTTCAGATACAAATGGCCGGTCTGCATCTCCACGATATGAACGCTAGCACAATGCAGGTGTATATTAGTTACATAAATCAGAATTACATAAAATTTGATTAAGAGTATAAAGTTGCACTATTCAACCAAAAGCTTGATGAACAAGCATAAGATTCTCCCCCACTTTGTATTAACGTTTCAACAGTTAACAATAAGACTCTTTTCAGGCGAATGAGGGTAACCACAAAAGCAGATAAGGAATTTCAGAAACAGAGTAGTGATATGAACATGGTTCAAGACTCTCAAGAATTAAAGCTGATATGGCATGGATAATTACTTCAACACCATCCAACTTTCCCCATTTGTGGGTTCACTATAACATTATGCAGAACAAGTATTACCTTAGGAGTGCCAGGGGCCTCAGTGAAAGAAGTGTCACGAGTTGCAGAAGCTTCAGCCTCTTTATTCTGTAGCTGTAATATAACCCAAAAAATGCTAGGCTTGAAACTGAAGAATCAGCTCGACAAAGGCAACATCAACATAATTTTCTTGTAACATTAAAATTACGGAAGAACTACCATTAACAAATCAATAACCAAGAGATAAATGATATTTTGATTCCTTTATCATTTAAAAAATTAGCACATACGTTTGGGCTGCATATTCATACCAAAACTAAAGGAACTTCAATACATTCTCCAAGTGATAACGCTGGAATATATCTGATTTGTCAATTGGAATTATATTGATCAATAGATTACTTTGCTCTAATCACAAACGGCATACATCCTATATTTTGCATGTGATCCTTTTAAGTACTCATTAAACTAAGCAGAATGCCAGAAAAAGAGCAAGACATCATAACAAGATTAGCAGATAAACTTATTCGGAAAAGGAAGATTATGATATTCAAACCTATAAATTCTTCAGTTACATGTTCTTTTGACGAGGCAAGCAATATTACTGTGACAAAATTCTTTAGGGTACCAAACGAATGCAGAATAATATCCAATCAAAAGATAGCATCCCCAAAATTCATTAAAATGCTCCCCATTGCTATGATACATTTGAAGGAGAATAATATGCAAATCATGCAGGTGCAAAATTACTTCCAAGCTGATTTAACAGCTAAAAGAGCACCCTCACATCCCTTAATTATTAAAAAATATTCTTAAATCATGCCAAGTGATTTTTTAATAAAGCATACATGAATGTAAATATGTAATAGAAATGTATCTGTAGGCATAGCATTGCACTGAACCAGATAGAAGGCCCAAGTGTGCAACAAAAAGTAAGGCAATGCCTAAAGCATAGTTTTTTTCCATACGCAAAGAGGTGGGAAGAGAATATGAACAAAGGTGGGGAAATAGGGAGGTGAAAATGCAAATGTCAAGCAAGTTGAACAACACCAGTAAAGTCCATTGAAGGTCGTAGCACATCCAAATCTTCCAAAACCACCAAGCAGTTGAATCAATATAATATCTTTCAAGAGATTCCATCAAATTCTCCCCTCCCCTGCGTGCCAAAAAAAAAACACGCATGACAGAATATCTGGATATTATAAAAACCCTTGTTTTGTACTGGAAGCCTTAAAAAAGCAAGAAACAATAAGACTTAAAAACTTATTTGGAGCCAATCACAGTCACAATCATCAGCACAATGCAACACAGCTCAACTCATCAATGGATCCCATGGAATACTTCCAACCATCACAACAATATTAAATAAATATACAAATTAACATTAGCATACAAATAACTACATGCAGTAACTATATTCCATTGTTATATGTTTGTTGTTTTCTCAACATATATATAGATTTAGTCCGAACTCTTGGAGATGGGGGCATATAGAAACGGGTACATCAAAGCCTGTTTAACTAAAAGCCATCAACAAAAAATAGAAGGATTACAGAGCTAGCCATAAACAAGAAGATTTGAATGAAGGCATAGAAATTCTTTTTACAAGACCAAGATATGGCAAGAAATGCTCCTATATCAAAAGAAAAAAAAATGAAGGATGCATGAAATATTAAAAAAAAAGCTTTAAAGTAGAAACCTGCTTCTGTAGGTTGAATAGTGTGAGTATTTCTTTACGTAATTCAAGATGCTCTGCACATACTGCTTTAGTTGGAACTTTTGGTTTTATGTGTACCTGATAAAAGATAAATAGGGAAAAAGAGTAAAAGCATGAAAAATAAATAATGCAAAATGCAATACATATTAATAATCTGCCACATCAAGTACGAATATAAGAATACTAAAATAAATCGAATAAAAAACAAAAACCTGATGCAGCCTCGAGGAACATGTAATTTTAAATGAGAAAAAAGGTTAAGGGGATAATTAGTAGAAGCCTTAGAAATGGTTTAGAGAAACAAACCCACCCCAAGATCTGACAATGTTTGCTCAACCCTTTTGATGGTTCTAGGTCCAGCATTTGAACTAGCTGCTTGCACCATTTGGTCAAGTGCATGTGTTCTCAAGTATACACGAAGCTGCAAATTCATGTTTGAAAGTCATTTTCCATATATATAGCATGTCAATTTCAAATGCTTCAAAAACAACTTGCATAAATACTGGAAAAGCCTCATTCAAACATGATCTGAATCAAAACATTAAACATCTATCTAACATTTAAAAAAAATAAAAAAATTAAATTAAATTGAAAAAAAAAAAAAAAACATCTATCTAACATTTGAATCCATTAAGCCAAGTTTATACAAAAAAGTGAAAAATGAAAAAAGCAAAGAAAAATCTAACATAATTCCAGCCTAGCCATGTTCTATATCAGCAAAATCTCATTACATATAGGTAGATCCACAAGCAGTCATCAATTCTAGTTGATACCTACTTCTATGTTCTAACATAGGTTATGTTGCTATGAATTACAAGCTTGGAACTTAAAATCATGTTACCTCACTCAGACAACATATGTTGAAAGGACTTTAAGAAATAAGTATATAAAGAGAGAGAGAGAGAGAGAGAGAGAGAGAGAGAGAGAGAGAGAGAGAGAGAGAGAGAGAGAGAGAGAGAGAGAGAGAGAAGCTCCAACTAAGTGTAAATTGACTGCCTTTCCTTCCTGCTCGATTTTGTAGATGAAAACACCAAAATTATAATCAAAACCAACTATTTTAATCTAAACTAGTAGCATGCAACAATGATAAATTGGATGGTTCTCTATATTTGAAGTGGTGCATGTTATCTTTGGTTAATCATAAACTACTGTACATATTCCCTTATTATAAATAAAGGGAACCTCTATTGAATAACATGCAAGACTTCCCCTATAGGATAACCCAACTTACGATCTTGAGCTCCTTACCCAATTAAGTAGACATTTATAGTCTTTCCTTCCCACTGAATTTTGTCCAACGAAAATTTCAGATAATAATCAAGACCATAGATCTTAATATAAACTATTGGAATGAAAAATGGTTAAATAGAAAGATTTTATATATTTGGAGAGTGGGGCATCTTATATTAAGCATTCCCTAGATCACTTCTATCATCCCCCTATTATGAATACTAGGATCTCTATTGAATTATACACAAGATTTTCTACCTCTAAGACTAACACAGTACAAATCGAGGATTGGCCTTTCCCTAGCCAATGGCCTCACAATTCCAACCCATCTCCCATCCCCAATCTCCTTATCCATTGCAAACCCCTCCTGCAATCTCTTTCATGTTCACTCACCCTTGCTCCCTACGTGTTGTTACTTACCCCATCCCATGGCGAGCTCGGCACTCATTGTGCCCACTTGCGTGTGTATTAAACCTCTTGTTCTCATTTGCAACAACTGCTCATGCACTCCTTCCCTATTCGCCCACTCACAAAGTTGCCCTCTGATGTGATACATTCAAGAATTGCACACGAAATTCATTAAGAATCACAAAGTTTACCACTGTAAGATTAGACTTCTCGTAAGATAAGATTCAAGCAATTTTTCGTTAACGAAATGTTATGATAAGCGGTTACAACTAGTGATTAGGCACAATTAATGATGGATCCCAAAAGTTATACAATAAAGCAAATGCAAAAAAATAATAGAATCCCACGACTAATGTTTAGAAAGTTCACAACGAGTACCATGCTCACTCACACTCAAGTCGGGTTTAGCGGGAGAAGGCCTTTAGCAAACTCAACGATGCCACGAAGATGGTGGCCACACCAATGGCCTTTAGCCACGGAGAAGTTGTCGGTGACGAGGATGGCGTGAATGCTTGACTGTCGAGACTCCAATTGTACTTTGAAAATCGTCGGTCAAAAATGCTTGCAAGGATCGGGAAGACTCTCTCCAAATATTCTTCCACGGTGGTTTCATCTTCAAATCCTACGTCGAAGCACGGAGATCGTAGGATATTGATGCTCCCGTTGGCGTTGAATACAAGACCCCACTCAAGTTCCGGATCCGCCATACATGCTTGGCGTAGAGGATTCTACACGGAGTTGAGAACTAATGGAAGGAAAGGGGGAATCCTTGTTCGGGAGAAGGAGAGAAGAGAGGGATGAGGGAGTCGGCGGGATCTCCAAGGGGAAGGGGGCGGTGGGTTCCAAGGATGAGGGGGCTAGGGTTTGGGGAAGTCAATCCTATTCAACTCCTCCATAAATCTGAAATAAATTTCAGATTTAATTGTATTTGGAGGGAATAATTTGAAGAGGATTTCAAAATTCAAATGTAATTAAGGGGGAGAATTAATGAGCAAATAAAGAGGCTCATCAAGGGTGGCCGGCGGCATGATTAGGAGGGGAAATAGGGTTTTGAAACTTAAAACTGAATTTAATTTCAGTTTTAAGTAATTCGGGAGGGAAAATTTCGAAATCAAATTAGAATTTCAAAACGGTCAAGGCATTAAACTAGCATTTAATGGGAAATTTCCATGAGGGGGGCCGGCGGCATGCTTGGAGGAGGATAGGGGAATTAAGGGGGAGAGGTTTCTAATTTAGGATGATGATGTGGAGTATTCTATCATGACTCCAAATAGATTAAATTGAAATTGAAATTTATCATCAAAACTTTCCTAAATTGGAATTCCAAATTAGGAAAGAATTGAAAATTTGAAATTTGAAATTTCAAATTTCAAATTTGATTGGGGAAAGAGTCGGGCGGGTGGCGAGGGATTACCGGCGAAGTGGCCGGCCGGGACTTGGGTGATGGCCGATGGCAAGCTTCCAAGGCCGGCGGCAATAAGGGACTAGGGGTGGAATTTTTATGGTGGAGGTGGAGAAAATGATGGTAGGGGATAGGAACAAGAAGATAACTAAATTAACCACGAGTTGCGGACTCTTCCAACAACTGGTGGGCCTTGCGATTCACTCCCCTGGAGCTCTCCCTTCTCAAGCCTTCATGCAAGAAGAAGTAGAAACCAAAAGCAAATTTTCATTCCAAATCATCATTAAGCTCAATACAACTAGAAATGACCTATATATAGGTCCCAACACAAAAAGAAAATACAACGACTATATTGCCCTTGGGGCTACAAACATGACTCAGCTCATACTAAGGGTACAATAGGAAACTCCAAGAAATAAAAGAACAATGCATAAAGAAAAATACATAAATAACTAGAAATATAAACTCTGAATCGTGGCCGTCGATCTGCGTTGTCTCCGGCGATACACATGCTTGAATCTCTGATCGATGTCCGCATCACCCTCAATGCCACTCAATTACAACTGAAGGGCCATGACCACTTCCCTAACACAGTGTGTATGATCTAAGTTACCTCTCGGATTCTCCTTTCTTCAATACGATGTCCTGGCTTCTCACACATACATCAATCAATTGGAACCCCACACCATCAATTCCACCATAAAACTCAATTTGTACCAATTATGGGGTTGAGGGCTTTTTACTTCATTGTTGATTCTCACAATAAGCATCATAATATTGATGTCTCTCCTCTGGCAGTATTAATGTTGTCAAGTTTCCACGTGGAAGCATATGACTGTAATGTTCTTACTTACCTACTCAATTTTATTAAACTTATATTGCTTCCATTGTCATATATGAAAATTCTCTCAAAAAGATACAGGATTTTCTTCGCTCCACATACTATCAATAAAGTAATCTCTCGTACATACATTCCCTATTTTAAATTTTTTTCCTTTAGCAAAATGATATGCAAATGCAAGATTATTCGAACATACTAAGAGAGAAATGGAATGAATTACTTCAATACCACCTTCACTACAAATCCAACTATACTGTAAAAGTAGAATGAAGAATTCCGACATCACTGTATTTATCTTAGCCCCACATCCTTCTCTATAATGTGTGCAGTCTCAATTGACTCTAGCATTATGGCTGCTCTCTCACGGGTTCATTGTATCACAGAGCTTTGTACTCCCAACCCCTTAATCCTGACCAGTTAGTATTGTTCATTGGTTCGAATGGAGGTGGTGGGAGTAGGGAACACGGAGTTCAAACTAGAGATGGACACAGTCGTGGCCATACTTGTATACATCGTGACTAAAAAACCTTTTCAGCATATTCTCATTACAGTCACACTAATCATCCTCCTAAAAGGTGCTAGAAGAAATTCAAATATATCTGCTTAGCATACTTGCATAACCAGCCAAAAGCTTTCCAATTCTATCGGTTAGTCCTCTGTATCCAAAAGCTCTCTAAATAAGAATGATCGACTGCTTCAATAATTTCAATCATAAATCTCAAAATCTTCTGTGGTTTATTCCTCAAGATCTACTGTGCAACTGCCTCTACGTAAGTTTTTAAATTTACGTGCATCTTCCTAAATGACAGATATCATAATAGGATGTCTTTATCACATGTTCCTTTTCCTCCATGAACTCCTATATCACCTCTGACCATCAAAGGTCTACTCTAGACCATTGTTTAAAATTGCACAATGTGAGGCTCGTCTTGAGAGGCCCGCCTCAATGCAATTCTATTGGAAAACACCTCGAGGCTTACGCCTCGAGCTTTTTTTATGAGGCTTGCGCATTAGCTTAGCTGAGGCTTGCCTTGAGGTGCGCCTCGTCTTACTGGCATGAGGCGTACGCTTCAGCCTATTTATATATTTTTTATTAAAACTTACCTAATTTATTAATTAAAGTCCCGAACAAATTATGCCTTCATGCACCCCCAAGCCGCAACAACTTCCTCTCAACTGCCTCGACCTCCAGCCCACCGCCTTTCTAATAGCCACCACTGGGAATCATTTGAACCGCACACCACCACCACCACCACTTCCAACTCTAAAAATTTTGGAGTAATATTGTCATTTTTATGTTGATGAAAAATATTTATAAAAAAGAAAAATGATTAAAATAAATGAAGAAGAAACTGATTAAGAGACATTGAACTCCACATAATGAGGCACGGATAGATCAATTTATTATGATGATGACTCAAATAAAAACTCCCTCAATGATAATAATGTAGATGATTTCTGAGTTGTTACCAATTATGTCAATTTTTTTTAAGAACTAAATATGGATGATTAGTGAACTGAGAAAGAAGAAATTTAAAGTTGAACTTGATGTTATAGGATACTTTTACTTAATTCATATATTTCATGATATTTTGTTCTTGTAATATTAGATTTCAATTTTATTTCACATAATTTATCACTTGTCATTTTATGTCTTATGCAATTTTTAGTTTCATATATATGATAATTTGTCACTTCATAGTTCAGTAGAAAGTTAATTTTTTTATTATTTAACATATTATTTGGGTATTATACAAAAAATCATTTTTAACCTTTATTTTCACTTTACGCAATTTTTTGAATTTTGAGGCTTACGCCTCAAAACGCCTTGAGACTTATGCCTCGCCTCACGAATGAAAAACGCCTCAATACCTAATCATGCAATTTTAAACCTTGCTCTAGACCTCAACCTCGCACCACAACAAAATCTACACCCACAAAACCAAATTCAATTAAGAACCTACTTGTTGATGAGCTTTCTAATCTACAATTACCAATATTTCTATGGAAAGGTAAAGACATTGGACTACTCATGACATTTATTCTTATATATTATTTGATCATTTATTTTCTTCCTTATGCCCATTACACTCTCTCTATTATGTGTCTCTGCTCTCAGGACATATCATGAAGTACTATAAAAGCCTTATAGAATCAAGCTATGGATGTTAATCCCCCTTTTGGGTTTAAACTAGCTAGCTCACATTGGGTGTTCACTGCCAAATTTCATCATGATGGTTCAATTAATCATTATAAAGCTCGATTGGCTACAAAAGGATTTACACAAGTCTATAAGATAGATCATTTAGACTCCTCCCTAATTCCAAGCATATCTTCATCTGAATTCTCTTATTTGAAACTATAAATCAAGTACGAACTATTCTATTAGATATACAAACAGGGACATGAGAAAATGACATGACAAGACACGGATACCATAACACAAAATAATCAGAAAAAGGGGCACATGTCATGGGCATATTATCTTATTTTATAAATTCGTATATAAAATGCCTAATTAATGCATCGAATACTAATAAGTTATGTTAAAAGCATCACACAATAAAGTGTAATATCACATACTTCTAAAAAAACTACACCAATAGGAATAAGCAAGGCGATCACCACGCGAACTAGATTTATAAAACTCAAAAAATATATGTAAGGGTACAAAGATAAGATAAAAAAAAAACCCAAGATAACGATTGAAAATATTTTTATAAATTTTATATTTTTTATGATCAATTGGGTGTGTGTGTGTATATTTGCTATTGAAATTAAGTTACCAATACAGCTATTGTACTGTTCACTATGCCTTTTAAACTAAATGAAATATGCAATTGATGATAGATTATGATGGTTGTGATGGATTCGTAATAGTATATTAAGTTTATACATAACTATTACTTATATGCATTCAGCAATCACTACATTAGCTTCAACCCATCTCCATAAACACATCAGTAGAGAAAATAGCCATGAACAACTTGATTGATATGGGATATTATGTGCCAAGAGCTTTGAGAAGAAAATTTGAAGCCCTAGCGTTTTATGAATGAACATTTTAAGGTAAAAAAGAACTTCAATGTTATTTAATTTAGATTCTGATGTAAGAAAATTTATTGTAATTTGAGTACAGTGATGTTTTCTTAGCTAATGGTTTTGAAGGTTTTACTTAATAATTATGAAAAGACTTCTGCGTTTTGTGACAATCTAAACGACCAGGATTTTAACCCAGTCGGTCCTGCTTGATAAGAGTCAGGATGAGTGTTGAAAAAAAATGTGTTTGATTGGATTGAAGACACAATCATATCTTGTTTTTGATTGATAGAGGTAAGATGGGAAAAGACTACTGAATCTAAAATAGCATTAAAATGTGTCCATTATGTCTCAAATGTGTTATCCTCTGTGTTGGGTCACGTTTTCTAGCGCTAGTTTGGGCATGAAATGACCGAAATAATTTGAAGCATGTCAGATATATGTTGGTAGAATGTCTATGCTCGAAACATGTCAGACATATACAAAAAGGAAACTTTGTGTTGTTTGTGCATAATATGCTGCAAATTGATGTGAATAATGACTTCATTTATGGCAATCTAAAGGAGGTAGTTTATATGGCATAGCCTCTTAGGTTTGTTTTATGGGGAGAATTGCATGTCTGCTTAAGAAGGCTATCTATGAGCTTTAAAAATGCCCATGTGGGAAAGTTCTGCAAAATCCATGTCAATATTTACCTCCATAATAGCACCACAAATCATTTTATCTCTGCTCAACAAACATATTCAGGCTCCATCATATCCAAGTTACTTATGTTAATGATATCATACTCGTTGAAAGTGATCATATAGGTATCTTTAAGGTAAACATTATTTGCAAAAGTGTTTTGACCCAAAAAACTACAACGAACCAAATAACTGTTTTGGAGTTGAATTTGCTTACAGCAAAAATAGCGTATCACTCTCACAGGAAAATATTATATTAATCTTCTTATTTAAGGGATTCCTTAATGATTTATCTCAATATAAATGGCTAGCAAAAATAATAATTTTGTTTATTTGCTAAACTTAATATTTCATTCAGCATTGAAGTTGTTAAATTGCACATACAAACTTCAAACATAAACATTGTGAGGCAGTTTTGTGAACTCTCAGGTATAGCAAGCAATCTCAAGGATAAATATTATTCTATAAATATGTATCACTCTATATATAGAGGGAGATATATATATATATATATATATATATATATATATATATATATATATATATATATATATATATATATATATATATATATATATATATATATATATATATATATATATATATATATATTCCCTTCCAAACACAAGCTTGAGCAAGAATGTTAAAGTGAAACTATGTTTAATAAGAGGGTTCTATATATTTGAATAGTGGGGAATTTATTTTGAACATTATCATATATTCTGGAAATTTAAATTGAATAATACACAAAAAAAAAAAATCTCCTCTAACAATTAAAACTGCATGCTCAGAATTAAATTCATTCCTTCATATGATGATTTTGTCCGAAATCAGGCATATAAAAAAATGAATGGTCAATAAATGATAATTCCAAAATAATGATTAGAAAGTGCTTTTAAAAGATCCAAGCTAATGATTCTACTCTAAATTTTTAAAGTTGAGAAAGCAAAAGAGAGAAACTGATGGGCGTAGAACAACACCATCTAATTCACTCTTTAGTAGTAATTGTGAATGTTGGCAAGTGGCAACCTACATCTGAGCAATCCTGAAACTTCATAGTCATCTGGTTTGTATTTTGGGAGATTTAGAAACAGATACCTTAAACAATGTCAGTACATAATGCAGTCACCATACATCAAGAATCCATTAGTAAAGTTGCATTGGTATTATTAAATCATATACAATAAGAAAGCATAAATAAATGGAACTAGCGTGAAACCAATAAGTATAATTCAAAAGACCAAAACATTTCAAGATAATTTTAACCTTTTATTAACGTGAACCATTTGATGAACATTTTGGGGAAAGAAAATGCGTATCCACGTAGCACAAATGTATGTCAATAAAGAGCAAAAACACGTAGGAACATCAACTGCTCCTAAAATTAAAAGTTAAACTTCAATTAAAATACATAGAAAGAAAGGGATACCATGCGTAGTGAAGCTGGAGTTGAAGCATTCTCGGTTATTGATGCTGAAGGTACAGAAGTAGATGATGGATGCATGTTAGAGGATGGTGATGGAGATTCAGCATGAGTACCTTTCTCTATTATTTCAATATCAGTGTGGTCATCCGGCATATCAACATTTTCAACACCCTGAAACAGTATATGATCTAAGAGCATGAAGAGCACAGTTGCTTCATTCAACTAAACTAGAGAGAGGGATCTATATTGATATTACATCTCACTGAATTTCAGTACTAGTTCACATAAAGCCTGTGAAACAAAAGATAAAGCTTAAAATGGAATATTGATAGACAAACATTTAATTCACCCTTTCAACAAAATGTCAACTAGTTCAAATCATTGTTAGTCAAATTTTATTTTACACTACAGGTAATAAGGCAAAGCAGAGAGATAAGAAATTTAAGGATTTAATACAAGTGAAGAGCATTAAAGATGAAGATTAATAAGTGTTTTTCTTAGAAGTGGATATTCAAAATAGGTGGATGACACAATTCGATTAATTTTTCACTAAAGGTTGCGAGAATATGATTGTCTTTAGTGACCTTAACACTCTAAATAAAAATACAGATTTTGGTTTCTATCGTTGTATTAGTAAAACTGAAATTGAATAATCTCTAAAGAAAATAAAGTGTGAAAAATTGGTAGGATATGATGATATTCAAATAGAAGTGTAGAAATGCCTAGGAGATCAAAAGTTTATTGGCCTACTGAACTCTTTAATATTATTTAAAAGACTAAAAAGATATATGATAAGTGAAGAAAGATTGTGTTGATTCCTAAAGGTGATGTATGTGTGAATTATAAAGAATTTAAATTAATGTGGCATACATTAAAATTATGTAAAAGAGTAATTGAGCATAGGTTATGACTTGATACTAATATTTCTCAAAACCAATTTGAATTCATGTTGGGTAGATCTACCACTAAAGTTAAACATTTGTTGAAAGGTTTGATGGAGACGTACAGATAAAGTAAGAAGGATCTATATATGATATTTATTGATCTGGAGAAAACATGATAAAATTATAAAAGAAATACTTTGAAGAGTTTTGGGAAAAAAAGTTAATAATTCTTATATTCAAATCATTAAGGATATGTATATAGAAGCTGTTAATAGTGTTCAGACATAAGGTGGTTTGAACTAAGTATTTTTCTATTTCAGTTGGATTACATCAAGGAACAACATTAAGCTCTATCTTTTTTGCTTTACTAGACATTTGCAAAAAGATGTACCTTGGTGTAAGTTTTTTGTTGATGATATTCTTCTTGTTGATAAGACTAGAGAGGAAGTTGATAAACAACTTGAATTACGGAGGTCAACCTTTAAGTCTAAAGGTTTTCATTTAAGTAGATTTAAAACTGAATACACTTAGTCTAATTTTAGTAGTACTAGATCTAGTGATAGGATTATGATATTGAGTGATCAAATCATTAAAAAGAGTGCACATTTTAGATACCTCAGGTCTATCATTAAAAGCGATGATGAAATAGATGGAGCTATTATTAGTAGAATTCAAGTTGGATAGTTTAAGTGGAGGAGAAATACATCGAGCCTACTGTGTGATAGAAAAGTACCTCTTAGACTTAAGAGAGAAATTTTATAAGAAGGTGGTGAGACTTGCAATGTTTTATGGTGCAGAATGCTGAGCATTAAAAGAGAAGAATAAAACTAAGATAAGAATTGCAAAGATGTAGTTGCTCAAGTGGATGATTGGCTTTTCTCTTAGAGCCGGAATGTAAGATGAATATATACATGAAAAGGTAGGAGTTGCTCCAATGACACATAAGATTACAGAGTCATCTTAGATGGTTCGGTCACATAAAACGGTGGCCTTCCGATAACCCTATAAGGAGAGAACATGTATTAGATCTGGCCAATGTTAAGAAAAATAGAGGTAGACCAAAAAAGACTTCATTAGAAAGTAATAAAAATTGACTTTTTTTATTTTGTTTAAATGTGAATTTGACTCTTTATAAGCCGCAATAAAAAAAATATTCATTTAAAAGAACCCACACAATGGGATAAAGGCTTGTTATTATTGTTATTGTTGTAGTATGACATTGTATGCCAAATAAGAGTAGTGCAAATTAAGCATAAAAATAGATAATTGGGATTAAACTTTATGGAGCTTATAAAAATAGACACTTTCCACAAGGATGATCAACTATTATATTCTTAGTTTGACTTTCAAGCATTGTCAATTTCACTTTCTGCAGTCACATTTATCCTATCATAATTTCGCAAGATTAAAGAATATAAGGAGTATACTTTCTGAATGAGCAATGAAATGCAGGGCTTCTAGAATATTGAAAAGAAAAAAAATGAAACTTGAGAAACGTACTTTACTAGCAATGCGCAACTCCATTATGCGTTTAGCTTCAGAAAGGATCTAAAACACAAAAAACAAAAGTTACTAAACCTTTTAGTATGAGTAAAACCAAAAGTAAACAAATGGTGTAATGTCATTTAACATAGACAATATGAATCCGATTGATAAAATAACATTTCTAATCATTTAATTAAATGCATCACCCAAAACTAATATGCATGAGCGTATGGTGAGAAAAGGTTGGCACCTCAGTATCCTTAATCTCCTGCTGTTTTGTTCGAGATAAAACTGCAGACAGTGCACGCTTCCTTTCCATCTCATATGTCATATCATAAGGTTCCTGCAATGAAAGGGGGGCAAAAAAAAGGGATTATGATAGAACAGATGGTAAGCCCTGCGGCTTAGTTGAGGCACTAAATTACTTCAAATAGTTGACGCACCTTCACAAGGGGGTGTCCAGCAACATCAGCAACGGATGGTGCTCTAGCAATCAAAAGTGCTCGAGATACTGAATGCATGGGAAACAAGATTATTACCACTTACTGCACAAATATTTAGCACCATAGGTGACAAAAATTATTAGATATAATAATAAGCTATAATAGAAGACCCTCTATAGTCATAACAACCACAGAAAATTCCTTGAAAAAGGGACTACTAAAGTAATTGTCCAAATGCCAGCCTCCTCTTAACTTCTGTCATAAACTAAAGGTATAAAAATCCATAAATATTTATGCTCCAACTACGTTAGATTTTATAGAACTTGCAATATTCTTAAATAAAGAAAAGATTTTTTTAGCAAGCTGACTGGTTTGCATGCTATTCTTATATTGGACGAAATATTTTACAATAAAAGTGCACCTTGTCTTTTGAATTTCAATGTTTTAAAAAGCTCATTTTGAGTGTGAAACAGAAATCATCACATTCAAGATGTTTTGAAGGCGCTTGTAAAGTTCAAAACAAATGTTGATTTCGAGCTACTGATGAAATTTACTAAATTCACCTTTTTCAAAAAAAAATCAAACTTAGCAACCAATTGGGCCCTAAAATGAAAATTTTGTATTAGACTTTGCAACAGGAGTTGGCCATAAAATAAAAGATGGAAATGGCAGTGATAAACACATAAGGGTTGTGGTTAAGATGAGAAACTCTTACATTCAAAAACACCTCACAATGAATTAAACATTTTTTTTCTCAAAGAATGTAAAATACTTGGATACAAATCAAATAGGCCTTCCATTATTAATTCCTGAGGATTAACTCGTAAGGTATGCAACAAGGACACTTAATGAGACATTTCAAATCTAATTTTGTGTCAAGTCCACGCTATGAAAAAAAGATGGTGAAAATATGAGAAATATTGCGATAAAAAAGTAACTTACATTCAAAAACACCTCACAATGAATTAAACATTTTTTTCTCAAAGAATGTAAAATACTTGGATACAAATCAAATAGGCCTTCCATTATTAATTCCTGAGGATTAACTCGTAAGGTATGCAACAAGGACACTTAATGAGACATTTCAAATCTAATTTTGTGTCAAGTCCACGCTATGAAAAAAAGATGGTGAAAATATGAGAAATATTGCGATAAAAAAGTAACCCCTACCTATTTTACAAAAAGTAAACGTCAGGAACCATAAAACAGGGAAAATACTTGGCAAACCATGCAGTCCCTATCTTATTTTCCAGCATATAAGTATACCAATTTCCAAGCTCAATTAAAGCATACATACATATGAATGCAAAAAACCTCATAGCAAATAAAATAAATCAAGTTTACATTATATTTAGCACAACTCATGTGTATCTAGTCTCTATTGCATAAATAATTACATAGGACAACATTTGAAGAGGTCGACTCACAAAGTTTAATTACTGGTAAAAGAGATAACCACAATTGATGTAGACAATTCAATTGCACATACCCATATACATGCATGTGCTTCGTCTTTATCCTCTACAAAAGAGAAGTATCCCGATACTAGTTAAATTATTGCCACAATAATGACAATCTGATGAACATCTTAGTCTGCATCCTCTTCAAAGGCATCACCTCTCACACAATGATTTTTACACATTTGTTTGTCTATTTATTTATAGGTTTGTTTTATGTATTTCTATAATTAAAAACATGTCAACGATGACCACAGAGAAAATATGCATTTTATTTCTTGAATTCAGTTTAGTTTATGTGGTTGGCATGGTATTAATTCTTGGTTCAATTTCCAGGAAAGGTATTTTGATAAACAGCAATTGTTGGATTTAAAGTTCTAAAAAGAAGATATTTTGATGAAGTTGTTGAGTTCTAGTAGTGTTGATTTGGATTTATCCTCATGATAGGTTAAGGACATTAAATGTGAACTCCCGTCTTTGTGCCACTTGGCATTCTGTTGGATGCGTATCAAACTGTATGGCACATATTTACTAAAAGGAACAACATAAGCATGGTTTCTCTTGCAAGTTATCTCATGTGAATAAGCATGGCCTTAGTTGCTACATATGGATAAGAATTTTTTTCAGGAAATTTTAAGTTGGGGCTAGAATTAATTTAGAATTAAATCTAAATTTAAATTGAATGGATCATATGCCAAACAATATCTACTAGCTATGGTTATGAAGAGTTTATGAATAATTGTTTTGGGCATTTAATTTGAATATAATATTCATTTTCAGTTTCAATCTTTGTGAGTGCAAGTAAGATATGTAACTCCTTGGAGGGTAGTACAAATACATCTATCTTAATCCCAGAGTAAGTCATCACCTTGTATCAGCATGAGACCTAATTTTTATTACTTCAATAATTTTATTCCTTGTTCTATTTCAACTATTATTTTCAATACTTATTTATTGATATTAATTTTGATAGTAAAGTGACAAGTCAAAATCCAAATTAATTCAATTTACTAGTTGATTTCATGATTCTAAATTATTGCTAAATTTCTTGAATTATTTCAATCATTTCATTAACTGTTTGTTTTAAACTCTAACATTACCTATTTACGACTAATAAAAATAATTTATTAAATTAATTGGTAACTTGTGATCTATGAATCCTCGTTTTTCTTTAAATGGGATCATACAAAGCAGCATATTAATTGCATTATGAAATCCTAATCATGAGTCATCCTAGCCAAAGTTTGGTATAAGAGCATTTAGCTTCTATCATAATGTCACCTAGCAATGGGGCAATTTAATAAATTGTAATAGGGGTGGATTTTAACAACATTGCAAAATCAATTGATTAAAATGTCAAACAAATAAAATCAATTTGTGATGGCATTAATTTGGTTAAACAAAATTTGATAATTTGGAATCCAATCAATTTTGTGCACAGGTTAGTGGATTCCAATCATAAAGATGAATCAATTTATTTAAATGCTAATAATGATACAAGGCAAGAAATTATCTTGATAGATAATTGGCGATCTTTAACAATGGTGCTTACTGAAAACCAAGTTAAAATTTGATGTACAAAATGACGACCTAAAATTAAAGTTGAAATGTTTACCTATAAGTTTGTGATGATTAATTACAAGATGTAGATAATTTCTTTGAATTAAAAATCATATTTGATGAATGACAAATATGATTTGCAAAAACAATTAATTGGCCAAGCAAAAATTTATCATATGAGCATGGAGAGAAAAAGGGAAAGGTTAGAAATGTAACCTAATACCACGAGGGGGGGGGGGGGGTTAAAAAAGCCTTAAAAGAAAAAATGCTTGCATTTGTCAGAATGGGATTGTTTGCTTGATGAATTTAATTCAATAAAAAAATGAACAAAAAATTTTACATAACACAAGAACAAGTTTGAAGAATTGCTATTGTGATAGTAGATCATTGAATATCTTAAAATCACACTCTACTTTTAGGAAAGATTTGAGAACTCATACCAAGAGAGATATGACATTACCACATTCCATCACTTGTACATGTTTTTCAAATTGCATTAGACTTAGAACAAATGCTAAAATTTCAATAGCCAAAAAGATTTGTATGTATTCCAATAGTGCTCATCAAAGCAATCAAGTTTATTCTCTTATGCCTACTGTGTCCAAGGTAAGTAACATTACATATAATCTAGATACTAAAAGGGAATCAATTATGTAAGCATATCAGGCAAAAGATTTTCGCAAAGTTAACAGAAAATAAAACTAATAATTCTAAATTCTAATGATGTTCGTGAGATTAATGAAAAAATTAGTGAGTCTAAGGATGTTTTAGTTGATCATTCTTTGATATCATGTATTCTATCATATTACTCCTAATGTTAAATTTGATTGTAAGAGAATTGCAATTTTTCAAAATTATTACAAACATGGGGATAAACTTTGTAAGCTTATAATTGATAGTGGAAACTTATGAATGTAGTGTTTACATTTACCTTAAATAACATGAAATCAAATATAAACCACAAACAATCATATAAGATAACTTGAGTGGATAAATTGCTACTTATCTATCTCAAAGATATATACTTTTGATTTAACTGGATATCTATGTGGAACAAAACTAGTGCAATGTATTACCCATGGATGTTGCTCAAGTTATTTTTTTGATAACCTTGGCTATATGATTGAGATATTATTCATTTTAAAAGATCTAATATATATATATATATATATATATATATATATATATATATATATATATATATATATATATATATATATATATATATATATAGTTTCAAGACTTCAGAGAGAACGATAGTTTTGAAATTTATAAAATCTAAGGGTAAATCTGAATTAGCACAAGAATCTTGTGCTCCCAATGAAATGAAAAAAACCTTTTGAATATTCAAAGTAAAAATGCATGTGCGAAAAAGGATAGATAGGAGGGTGTGATATATGGTTTAATAGTTGTTGAGCTAAATAATATAATGCATAAGGTTATGAATTAGCCCAATTATGTTATACAAGTGATGATGGATTTAAAGATATTATTCCTAATGAACTCTTGAATGAATTGGCATCACTGAGGGATATGCAACATATTATTAATATATTTTACGGGTTAGCATTGCATAATTTTCCTAATTCTATAATGAATCTTATGGAAAATGTTGAATTGAAAATATAAAATATTGTCCATTCAAGAAAGGATTTATTATAGAAAGCATAAGTCTTTGTGTTGTACCTGCTTTGTTTACCCCCTAAGAAAGATGAAAGCTGGATTGTGTATAAATAGTAGGCCATCAATAAAATAACCATCAAATATGAGTTTCCTAAATCTTATTTGGATGTCATGCCAAATATGATTGATGATGTTGTGAATTTTCTAAAATTAATTTGGGATGGTCATCACTTAATTTATTGGCTCATCGACCTGGCACAGTTAAGCTTGCCTAAAACAGTATACTCATAAATATGAAATTACAAAAGGAATACCTAAAAAACTAATTGTCACATTTTCTTCAACAACACTCCCTCCTCACACAATCACCGCCATAATTGCCGTATCTGGGATAGCTTCCTCCTCCATCTAACAACCTAAAATGTCTCTTTCATCATTGATATTTCCATTGTCTATGTCTTCATTATAATGAATGATGTCACCATTATGACAGCCTTCCAAGAGACCAACCATTGAAGCCTTCATAATTTGTGGCTCCTTCGCCATTGTCGGCACTCGAAGCCATGAGGTAATCTCCTTATCTCCTCCTACATCCTTTTTAACCATAAACCCCCCAAATAATCACAAGTTGGGATGGTTATCATACAAGTATAGAGCTCACTAACCACCATCGTAGAGCTCTAAGAGCTACTTGTCGAGCTCACATCATGCTTAGGAGAAATTGGCCTAGTCAAGCTTGAGTATAAAGCAATGTTTAAAATTGCGTATTCGGGTATTGAGGCGTTTTTCATTCGTGAGGCGAGGCGTAAGTCTCAAGGCGTTTTGAGGCGTAAGCCTCAAAATCAAAAAATTGCGTAAACATAAAATGATAAATTTTTTAAATACTAATGAAAGAATAAACATCAGGTTATCCGGAAGAAAGGGCAGCAGGAAGAGGGGGGACTGAACCCTTTTGGAGGCCACGTAGGCAGGAAGGGAGGCGGACTAGAAGAAGCAATGGTGGGTTCGAACCATGGGGTCCAAATACGCCATGGGAAGAAGGGAGAGAATCACACCACCACTAGGTGGGAGGAACCAACGGTGGAAGAAACCATTGGTGTATGGATGCGAGAGCAAGGAAGCTAAAGATGTTGTTCTTTGAAGGGGAGGATGCTTGGGGTTGGGTATACTAGGTGGAACGTTATTTTGTGATCAACGGGTTGACGTAAGGGGAAAAACTCGTGGTGGCCAGTCTATGTTTCGAAGGGAAAACCCTAGCCTAGTTACAATGGAGGGAGGCTAGGTATTCGATCTACTCATGGGGAGAATTTAAGGAGTACTTGTTGGAAAGTTTCTGAGCCATTCGGAAGGAGACCTCCATGAGCAGTTATATGCCCTAACCAGGAGGGGATAATTATGGAGTATCAGGAGAAGTTTGAGCTACTGTTGGGGAGACTAAGGGGAATCTACGAGGAAGGAGTGGAGGGGAATTTCATGAAGGGGCTTAGGGAGGACATACGAGCTGAGCTCAAAGAACTGAGGTCTAGAGGGCTGAGAGAGACGATGGAGCTAGCACACATGGTGAAGAAGAAACAACAAAGGGAGAAGAACATCCGGAGCAACCTTATGGGAGGGGCTTACCGAAACACCTCTACTACCTTGGCAGATCCAGACAGTGTCATTTCAGAGGGAGGCACTTAAGGAGAAGAGTATTGGAGTTCTTCCTGGAGGCAATTTCAAGTGCCTCATAGTAGGAGAAGTGCAGGATAAGCAAGCGAAAGGGCTATGCTTCAGGTGTGATGAGAAATTTACACCCGGGCATAGGTGCAAGAATTGAGCCCTTCGGGGATGAGTTAGAGGAGGCATTGGAGGATACAAAGTAGTTGCATTTGGATGTGGCAGAGGTGTTCTTGAACTTTGATGGGATTTACTGCAAATCACATAATGAAAGTAAGTTGGGAAATTGGAGAGCAATCTGTGGTCGTTCTGGTGGATAGTGGAGCCACATATAACTTCATCTCAAATTGAGTGGTGGATTGATTAAGGTTGAAGTTAGCAAGGACAGAAGGATATGAGGTGATGATGGGCACATGCAAGATAGAGAGGAGCATGGGGATATATAAAGCGGTGGTGATGACCTTGCAGGGTATTCAGGTGGTGGAAGATTTCCATCCCTTGGACTTGGAAAGTAAGGATGTGATTCTGGGGATGAAGTGGCTATAGCCTATGGGGGATATGAAGATGAATTGGAAGTCCTTAAACATGTAGATATAGGTGGATGGGAAAAAGGTAGTGCTTCAAGGGGATGCTAGCTTATGTGAGATCATGGTCTCTTT
The DNA here is from genome assembly GCA_016618105.1 of Dendrobium huoshanense. Taxonomy (NCBI): domain Eukaryota; kingdom Viridiplantae; phylum Streptophyta; class Magnoliopsida; order Asparagales; family Orchidaceae; genus Dendrobium; species Dendrobium huoshanense. The sequence goes on along the minus strand of CM028343.1, from coordinate 423,865 downwards.
AAAAATTATGCTCAAGACAATCCAGGATGCAGGCCAGGGATTTTTGGTAGAGTTGTAAAGCATAGAAGTGGTCTAGGGCCAGGAAGCAAGAGAATTCCAGTAGGGGTCCAACGGATTTTACAACAATATCAGGATGTATTTTAGCCATTGGTCGGGTTACTATCACCTCGAGAGAATGAGCATGAAGAAGGGACTTCTCCCATCTGTGTCAGACCACACCGTTACCCCAGATCTGGAAGGATGAGATAAAGAGGCTAATCAGGGAGATGATGGAAGTAGTGCCCTTCTCTAACCGATACTTTTGGTGAAAAAGAAGGATGACAACTGGAAGTTATGCGTACATTATAAGGCTCTAAATAAGGAAATAGTGTTGTATAAGTTTTTAATTCAAGTTATAGATGAACACTCTAAAGTAGTCAAGCTCGAATAGACGCGCTAATTGGGCTGGATGTAAGAAAAGTGTATTGGCCTCAACAAGGTGTTCAAGCCTAGTTTACATAAGCCACAACACACTATTTGGGTTGAGTGCAACCTTAACATCAATACATGGGTTGCATAAAATCCAAGCTTGACTATACAAGTTTCATGTAATTGAGATAGATATTCTTGCATTGGTTTGAAGTAAGGCATGCATGCCTTCACTTTAACTTAGTTGTGATCAAAGTAGATCCAAAGATAAACCAAGGACCATGGTTTAAAATTGTGTAATAAGAGTGTGCCTCAAGGCGCGCCTCAACACAATTTTAAACTTTTAAGCCTCAAAGCCTACGCAATGAGAGCTGGCATTAAGGCGTATGCCTCTAGTTAACTGAGGCGCGCCTTGAGACGCACCTCGCCTCATGTTTTAGAGGCGTCCGCCTCTTCAAATTTTAAAAAAAAAAAACCCTAACCTAATATATATACTCGGTTCGGCTTCCCACCCCCGTGTGCCTTCGATTATTTCCGAACCGAAACTAGGTTTCTTCAATCGGTCTATCTGGTACCACTTGGTATCACTCGGTATCGCTAGGTACATGCTCGGTACTACTCGATACCACTCGGTACAACAATGCTTTGTACCACTAGGTACATGCTCGGTACCGCTAGGTACAAGCTCAGTAACGATTGGTACATGCTCGGTACCGCTTGGGATCTTTCTATACAAAAGACTTACAAACTTTAAAAATAAGCAAAACTTCAAAATTACTCTTACAGATCGAACCCTGTCAGGGGGCAACTGCCCGGCATATTGTTGTATTCATCATCTTTAGAAATAGTTGTTAGTGTTAGTCTGCTTCTTCATGAGTGCATGTTTTGTATAAGTTTTCTTAATGTAGAATAAGTGAAGCATTATGTTTAGGGGTTTGATATACTGTGATTTGAGAAAGATAGAATATGAGTTGAACTATATTTCATATTGTCTTATTATTGGGATATTTTGATTTCACTTCACTTCTTATGCATTTTTATGTTTTATATTTTTTAATTTTTACTCATTATTATATAAAAATTTTATCATTTTATGTTTACATAATCTTTTGATTTTGAGGCTTACGCCTCAAAACGCCTTGAGGAAAACGCCTCGCCTCACGAACGAAAAACGCCTCAATACCCGATTACGCAATTTAAACATTGTCAAGGACTACACAAATTTGTTGAGAAATACATGCAAGTCAATTTAGGCAAGGAGCAACCAAAGCACCACACTAATTGCAAACCAAACCAAAGCATGAATAAAAAATATTGGGAAAATCAAGGTAGCACTATCACAAGTAAGACATCAAAGAATTATTTGTACAAACAAGAGTTTGGCCAAGATTTGATTAATCATTTGAGATTGGTTACTCAACCAGGAAATTGGTTAACCAAAAAATTGACTAGCCTACAAGGAGTTACTAATGGTGTAGAATGATAATGGCATAGCAGGGCCCATTGTTGATCAAACAATGTCAAACATGAGCTAAATAATAATGCATTATAGGTCAAACATAAACAATATGGTGAACCAAGTTAGTTATTGAGCAAAGAATGATGGATGCAATACACCAAAAAATAACACAACTCATAATGAAACTTTTTATAGAAGGAATACAGATGCAACCTCAATGGTGGAGAAAGAGCAGAGCTTTTAGGGCTCCAATTCAAAGGGTGAATCAATAGGTAGAGCAAAGTGAGAATAGTGACACAAGTGATTAGTAGTGATATTCCTGAATCAAGTTAGGTGTAGTGCATGTTGGGTACAAGGAATAAGAATCAAGATTAATTATATAATAGCTCTTAATTTAAGGAGGCTTAGGTGTCCTTGTTAGCAAGAATAAAAAACCTATGGGACTTCAATGCATAGAAAGGAAATTATTAACCTTCTTCATAAAGTTGGAAAGCATATTCTGATCTTAGCATTTTTCCAAAGTAAATAGTATTTAAAAATGAACCATTAAGGAACCATGAAACTTTGAGTATAGATTTGAACGTCGCCATAAAATCAAACTAAAGAAATTATAATAGAATAAGATTTCACAAACTTACTTTAATTTGAGGGCAGGGTCTCGTTTCTCTCAATTCTAATAGGCAAACAAATTTTTAAGAAGCCTAGGTGATGCAACCAAAAGTTTTCAAAACAAGTAAGAGAACCCCTGGTCACAAAAAGAAACAAATACGTGCCTTATAACTTAAAATAAAAGGAAAAACAGCACTTTATAAACTTTTAAACATAACATGACATTACAAACTTATGAAATAAAATCCTAAACTTGCATTTTCATCATTTGAGAAGAAAGAAACAGGTGGCGTCGAACTTGCGGAGAGAACAAAGACGTAAGAAACCGAGACGAGTGAAAGGACAAGCTCGCAAGCTTTCCTAGAAGAAGAGAAAGAGATGGAAAACGCTCTCAAGCTTTTCCAAGAAAAACCCTCATGTTTTCATCTCCAAAAATTAGCACACAACTCCCTTCTAAGCACCAAAATATCACATATATATAGGAGAAAAAGAGCAGCCAAACGGTCCATAATCACCTCCATTTAAATCAATTAAAAAGGGGAAATAGATGGCCAAAAATCTGTCCAGAAACAGCACCCGAATAGCCACACAGCAAATCGAAAAAAGCAGCCAAGGGGGAAGGAACGAGTGGTCAGGGGAACCAGGACGGACGGCCAGGGGAACCGGAACAGCAGCAAGGGGACCGGAACAGGCAACCAAAGGGAACCGGAACAAGCATCCAAAAGGGGAGGAACCAGCCACGGGAAGGAGAGCTAGGGGAGGAAACTGAAGGGCAGCAGGTGGGGAACTGAATCTAATTAATTGCATTAATGAGCTGATGCACAACAACCCCCAAAAACACAGCAAAACCGAACAGCCAAGCCGAAACTGAGAAGCACAAGCAACCCATGAGCCAAGGCTCATGATTTGACCCCCTGCCTACATCACTAGGTATGCAAAGAGGAATCAAGAAAAGGAATATAATGCCATATATGGTAAAAGTGGTTGTTCCAAAGCTTCTTATAACAAAATCGTACGGACATGAGGAAGCTTAAAGTGAAACTTTGGCCCAAAAGTAGGTCAAAGTAATCAAATACTAAATGAGAAAAAACAACTTAATAAAGAGTGACACTTCATGCACCTAAAGCAAAGCAAAATATCAAAGATTAAATATAAGAAGATACTCAAATCCGCCAATGTAATACATAAAACTCAAAAAATGACCAATGTATGGACAGTAGATTTTAAATGAATACAACTGGATCCAAAGAACCATATAACTTGCATGATATTTGATGACTTGAAAAATGAATGCCTTAATCATTTCAAAGAAATGCATCAAATCCAACCCTTGAGCATATAATATTCACCAAAGATCTTTAATCAGAAGTACCAGAGTAGTAGCGACTCTTAAGTTCCTCCACAGTTCGAGAAGTAGGGAATCTATCAGCTATTACTATAAATCGAAGATCAAACCGTTCACACATGTCAAACAACTGATCAGTTTCCTCCTTAGTCCACATCTGAGAAATAGGTAAATTAAACGTTAGATCACAATGAAAACAAATGGGCTACAAATCTTCCAGAATATCATAAATCAGTTAGAGAAGGATAAGAGAAGAGAATAGTGCCAACAAATACTGAAACTTATTCACGTACTCTTACAGTCTTACTGTATTTTCTTTAAAACTAATATAATAATAATAAACAGCACCTACAGAAGCCACAACAACCATGGTTTATATATGCATGAGAATCTGCTAGCTACCAAGCACATATACATCTACATAATTTATGAGTGGCATCAAAAACTATCTTTAATTTCTCACAAATTCATTTAGTTACAAAAACTGAGAAGATAATTTCATTAAGTTTGCTTTTAATGTCAACACAGTAGCAAGACTTCCAAATTTGAATTTGAAAATTATCTACTTTGGTCAGTAAATATGAAGGCCGAGTAATTGGCTTACATTAAATGATTGATAGATTATGGATATAAATAAATACAAGTATACAGCAAGACATTTATCTCTTGATACTTTTCACATTACAACCCCAACTTTGATGGGAGCCTCCAGCGCAAAATTTGAACCTAAGAATCTTTAGAATTGAATTCGTCACAATCACTTTTAAGCATATACAGACTATAGGATGCCAACTCTTTACAATCATAAAACAACATTCTATAATAATATGACTAGAATCGGCACTATAGGTAACAAATTTATAACAAAATACATTATATCATAACCAACTCTAATTAGACCCGAAATCAAGCTACCTCCTTCCTTTCATCTAACTACAAACCAACTCAGATAAATAACAGTTAGTATGAAATCAACAAATCAAAAAGTAGACCCAAATTTTTTATGGCCAAGCCTTAGCAGCAACCAAAAAGGGTATCAATGAGCAATATCATGATAATAACATTATTTCCAAATAAAGTTTTAGGAGCGCATATATCAAAGTTCATTTAAAGGATTGCAGAAATTCCCCCGTCTCAAAGCCAATTATCATTTAAAGATGATAGGCATTTAGCTGTCCTAGTATAGAATTTTCAACATTATAAGTGAGCTTAAATACACCAAACAAGAACAGTGATATATTTCATTTATCATAACTCCAAAGCATTTCACACTCAATTGCTTAGCAGCAGGAAGTAAACTACCGAATTGAAACTAGACCTAAATGTTTACTAAAGTTTCCATTTTATTCACTTAATTTACTAAATGAAATATAAAAAACAAAAGTCAAACTAAAAGACCATTGATGGAACAGCAACAATAACATGTTGATTGACAAGAAGAGCTTAACATTTCAAACAAAAATTAAGGAAAAGAAACACAAAAATAGCCCTCAAAATGATCAGGAGAAAATTAGAAGGCACATAAACTATATTGTACCTATTACATACAGAATCAGTAAGATACTTTTCATATTCCTCATCCGTATATTTGACAACGTCAACTGACTGCATCCACGGGACAAAAAGTAAAAGAATGTTACATCATTGGAATTTATTGATTATTGCAGTTAGTAAAAATATATCAAATGAAAATAAATAAACAATAACGCACCTTGTTGTACTTAGCGAATTGATAATCACCAGTAGGAGGAACCCCATTGACTACCCTCACCTGGTAAAGTTAGTTCTATGTTACAAGTGTGACGTATGAAAGGGTAAGTCAGTGATTAATAAGAAATGAAAGCTACCCAATGATAAAGCATTAAGTTATCAGTACGTGCAGAGTTGGAAAATGGAAGCCATTGCCATGTGATCTGCATAGTAGATAGATTACAATATAAGAGAATCAGAAAAGCAGGTTGTAATATTTCATACTTATAAACTATAATTAGTATTTAAGCAAACAAACAATAACAACAAAGCCTTTATCCCATCATGTGGGGTCGACTATATGAATACTTTTTCTCCATTGTGTCTTGTTATGGGTCAAATTCTCATCTAAATCTAAGCAAACAAAAAGGTCTAGGAATCGGATAGAAAAAAGGTAAAAATGTGCTAATAGGATCCCATTAATAAACAATAGAAACAAAGCCCCCATCTCCAAAAATATAGTCCACAAAAAGGACTTGAGTTTTGGACTAAAATTTAAAAAAGCCTAAAAGGAGGGTTAAATTGAAAAAATAATCAAACTTGAGTCAAACGTATAAAAGGGGGAGAGCATCCATTAGCGGCCACCGGCCACAGAATGGGTGAGACAAAGTTTGAACCATTTCTTTCCCCTTAGGGTTCAAGTATGTTGAAAGTGGCATCAGAGCTTAAATCCACTAAAATTTGATACCGTATACACCATGGATGAGCAATCAAAATCATCACATCCACCTGCTTTGCATTCAAGAACAATTAAAAACATTTTCTATGAGGGTATGTGCAATTGAAAAAGGCAAAAGGCAAATTTTCTTTATCCGAATTCTCACCCAATTATTGAAAAAAAGGGGAACATGATATATTTCAATAAACAAATCTACGTCCAAAAAAAATTACTACTTTAATTTCTAAGTTCTGCAATTCACATAATTACAACTAGTTTTTCAAACAGACGTGACTTTCATGGTTAACAAACAAACCTCAGGTTCAGTTGAGCTAACAAACAAACCTTAGAAAATAACATAGTTGATAGCAAACGGATAAAATACCTTCTCCTTATCCGCAACCGGTCGCCGCTTCAAGTGAGAAACGTCTATCGTCGGCATGAGAGGCGCTATTCCCCCTGTAAGCGCGTAAACCTACCCAATAGTAATTCATTGAGATTAATGAAACGTAATGTCGAAAATAAGAAACGGTGTAGGCAATGAACAAAGCATGCATTTTCATCACAGTAAATTAAGAAAATATATTTTAGATAAATCAAGTCATGCCTCGCGTGATATGCCATCCGGCTTCCTCTGAGGCTCTTTCTGCTGCCGAGGCTTCTTCTCCTGCGTGCCGGGGAAAGACTTCGGAAGGCCGAGTATGTCCTTTGCGTCCATATGCTGTCGCCGGCGATTTCTAGGGTTAGGGTTTCTTATGCAGCATAGTGCTCGGGTTATCGCGATACGCTCTGGAGACTCAACAAAAGAAAACAAGAGTGTCTGAATTGAAATCCTCAGCGCGTTGCACGATCTGATTTTTTTTTTTGGGAAATTTTTGCACGATCTGATTCTGGACTGAAATTGAGCGGGCCAGCTACGCGAGAAATTGTTTGAGATGTTATTTAATAAATATTTAATAAATTTAAATATTCATTAAATATTCGGTAAATATTCAAAAAAAATCACAACCGATTATTTTATGAGTATTTATAAATACGCAGCAAATTCAGACGTTCTCCCCGTTTAGACTGCACGTAATAATTTCTCCAACTATGGGGCCGTAAAATTTAGGTGTTGTTTGGCAAGAAATTGTTCTGTGTGGAGTCCAAACGGGAAGAACCATCCAGATTGTTGTCTATTTAGTGAGTATTTGATGTGTATTTGTAAATACACAATAAATACAAATACACATCAAATACACAGCAAACAAGTAAATACTCAATAAATACTCAACAAATACTCGTTAAGTACTCAACAACACTCACAATTGAGTATTTACAAATACGCAATAAATCCTCAGCAAATAATAAGTAAATCATGACGGTTCTCACCTTTTGGCAACAAGTAGGATTTAACTTTAGCGGGATTTAGTAAATCCTGTAAATTCAAATTTAGTAAATTCAGAGGGTATTAAATCCTAAAAATTGATTAATATAATAAATATTGTATCCTATTAAATTCTAAGAAACTATTTGATAACATATGTTAAGATTTATGATAGTTAGAAATTTAAATATAAAGAAGCAGTGCTAATTGCATCAATAAGATCGTTATAAATTTAAGATAAGTACATAGAACATAAAAAATCTAAGTTGAATACTAATTACAATGGTAATTATTCAACTATTATTTAAAATAATTAATTATTTAAATTATTTAACTACTACTTACACTAATGAATTTTTAAGTGTTATTTAAATAAATTTTATACTATTAATTATCTCATTAATTAATTAATGTTTACATTATTAAATATCTAATTATTTATTAATATTTCAATTTATATCATTTAAGCTAAGTAGATATATTCTTTATTAAGAATAACTCATTCTTCTCTAATGTTGTCCGAAGGTCCTTAGTATTGTCTAGTGTTTGCTTTTCGTTGTCACCTGCTTCGTTGAGGTAGAGTTTTGAATGAACTCATCAAAACTGCATTAATTCTGCATCAACACTATACATTAGAGATGCTTAATGAAAGTTGGAGTCTTAAAGCATTAGAGATATATCAAGAGATGATTTGGGATATATTTAATCATTCTCCTTTAAGGAGATGGAGCTAAGCTTAATAAATCCAACACAAATGGTGTAGAATTGGAGTAATTATTACGTCCGGACACCGAAGCTATCCAGAGACCAATAACCACGCGCCACATCACCTGGAGCTCGGTACCGAGCACTCGGTATACGTCCGGATTTCCAATTTTTTGTCCTGACGTAATAATTTTTCGTAGAATTGACACCAAGTAGTAGTCTTGTTATCCAAATGGAGGCCGGGATAACCATATTGGAAAGAAATGAATTTATTACCAAGAACTAGATGAATAAAACTTAGGAAATTTCATGAGTTTGTGTTCATCTTTGTGCAAGTAATTATATTTAATTTTCTATGAATTTTGTGTGAACTGTTGTCTTGGTGTTTAGTGTTCTAAATGTGATTTTTCCTTGAATTTCCTAACCCCCTTTCCACATGTTTTCCTTTTTTTAAGTGGTCAGCCAAGGTTTAAGGGATTGTAACCTAGGATTCTCTTCAGCGTTTAGTGGATCAAACCTAGTCTAAATCTTGTGAAAAATTTTCAACATTGATCTACATACTTAATAATATATATTTTCTATAGTTTTTCCATATGGTTTCACTATTTTGTGTTGATCCAAAACCATAAAACTCAAAACATAGTTTTCATTTTTCATATTTTACTCTCTGCCTAACATTTAAAAATTTATTTAAAAAAAATCAAAACTTGGTGAAACCCTTATTGAAGACACCCACTTTCATTTCCAAGTGAAATTTTAAGAAAGCACTGAATAGATTTGTCCAAGGATGATTCTAAGTAAAATTAAGCATCTTAAAACCCTATAAATTATGGATCAACACTATACATCATTTTAAATTTTGCAAGCAAATCCCACCACCACATCAAAAAATATTGGTGTAGATTTTAGGAGTTGGAATAGTGTCGATGACACGTATCAACCTTATTCATAATGACTTAAATATATAATGTTAGGGATTGCAAGCAAGGATAGTCGAGCAATAGTAGTTCAAAAGATATATTTAGGCAACATAAATCTGGTAATAGTATTCCATATACTATAGTCGTGCAATAATAGTTAAGAGGCTACAATCAAGCAATGGTGGTCAATGTACCATAATCAACTGATTGTGATTGGGTACAATCGTGGTTAAGAACGTACGATCGAATAATAGTGATTGCTAGTAGGGGTCATTGATGTTGAACATTAAGTAAACTGTGTTATTCAGATCTCCAAACTATGGGCCGAACACTAAGCCCAGGTTGTAATATCACGATCTGCTCCAGTATCGTCCAGGACGATCTGGGATCGTCCTGGGACGATCAGTGGAATTCAGCTCCAGATTCTGCCCAGAATTGCTCCAGGTGATTTCCTGTAGGGATCGTCTAGGCCGATCGAGGTATCGTCCCGGGACGATCAGTGGATGGCACAAGTCAGAGAATAGGGGTTTTTATCGCCTATGAACAGTAATTATCGTCCTGAAAAATCGTCCCAGGACGATGGGAATTGGTCTGATCGTCCAGGACGATCAAGACGATCGGCCGGGCCGATATGAGCATTACTTAAAGGGAAATGAGTCATTTTGAGGAGAGAGAAAATTTTATAAAATATCAGATTTTGATCCGAGGAGAGAGGAAGAAAAAGAGAAAAAGAAAAAGTTGATTTCGGGAAGACGCGGAGCCGTTTTCGATCGAAGTGACTGTTGAGGAATTTGCTGTGCTCGAGGTAAGGCACATTCCGTCTTTCTCAATTTTCAGTTCCGTCGCGGTTGGCGGTATTTTTCTGTCCGGATTCCGTTTTCGTTACGATTTTTCGTCCGTATCTTTTGATTGGTTCAGTTTTTACCGCGTAAGTTTCTGTATATCGTTGCCGTGCCGAGTGTGCACGTTTTGACTATATTTTGAAGATTTTTGTCCGGGTATTTTTGATTCGGCGATGTTTTTCGTAGACTACAATTTTCTGTGAAATTGTAAATTCTCTGTGCAGTAGAATAAATGTTCTGGAATATGATTATCTATATTCTGTGCGAATTCGGTAAATTTTCTTTGCAGGAATTTTTGTGTAAATTCTGTATACTGCCGTTGTGCTGCCCGATTTTTGGGTAATTTCTGAAATGTCCGAATTTCTTCTGAATTGGAATGCTATGTGTATAAGCTATAAAAAGGGAGTTATAAGAGGCCTGAATCCTATGAGATTCAGTTAGTGAAATGGGAAATTCTGAAATGAGCTCAATATACATTTTGATATCTGTTCTGTTCCGGATCCGATGAATTTTGTTCTGGTGCTATAAGCACATCTGTTTTGGTGCCGTGAGCACAAAGGGAGACATAAGGGGCCTGGATCCTGTGAGATTCAGTTAGTGTCTGGGAAGGGAGGCATAAGGGGCCGGAATCCGTAGAGATTCCGTTAGTGTCAGGGCATTTAGCTATATGTATCTGTTCTGTTTTCTGTATCTGTTCTGTTCTGTACGAAATTATGATTATGATATGATATGATCCGTACGATTCTGATTTCTGATTCTGACTCTGTTGATTTGTTCTGTTCTGATATGATCTGTACGACTCTGATTCTGATTTGATATCTGTCCGTATAAGTTCTGATTTCCGATTCTGTTCCGATTTCTGATCTGATTTCTGTCTGATGAGTTTGGTTTTGGTTTCTGAGAATTCAGATTGGCGGTTTGTTGCTTTGCTGAGCTGTTGAGCTCACCCTTGCTTTCTGGTGGTTTTCAGGTTCTGGGAAGGGCAAGGAGGTCCAGGATTAGTTTCAGAGTCTGATCCGATTAGGTACTTTTGTACTTTTTGATTTTTTGTACAGTCATGGCTTTCCTGTTCTGTCTTTCTTTCTGTTGAAAGCCATGTGCTGTTCTGTAGATGATTATTTTTGAGGAAATGAAAAGATAGATGTTTTGTTCCGCTGCATTTGATGTTTTTAGTAGCTCTGTTGTTCTGTGTGTTTCTGTTGAGTTAAGAATTTGGAAGATCAGTTCAGTAACCTAATCCAAAGCCAGATCCTGGATAAGCAAGTAAGTCTCTCGTCGCGATCCGGCTCGGGCGGGATCCGTCCCCGTCGGGTCGGGTCGTGACAAGCTTTTGTGGTATCAGAGCACTGGTTTTGGAAACAGGTTGGATTGTAAAACAGAGCTCTAGGAAGTGATCAGTGAGTCTGTCTGGGAGGTAGTTTTGGGTCGTTTGGCTTTTTATTGTGTTGTTTTTGTGTTGTTTTTGTGATAGTTTTCCGGATTTTCTGGATTTTTCTGTATGGATCAGCCAGACCCAGACATGACAGACGGTCAGAGTGCAGATCAGGCAGCACCAGTGGGGAGTACAGCCCCAGTGGTCGGTGCTGATACGCTTTCTCAGTTTGCTTCACTTGTTGCTCAGATGATGAGCGAGACTCAGAGCAGAGCGTCGACTGTTAGATCTGAGGATATTGATCGACACCTGCAGTTATTTTTGAGGTTAAAGCCTCCGAGGTTTGAGGGCGCTGTTGAGCCCAGAGCAGCCGAGGAGTGGCTGAGGAGATTAGAGAAGACTTTTGACGGGATGCAGTGTCCTGCAGACAGGAAGGTTCCGTTGGCTGTTTTTCTGTTGGACGGAGAGGCTGAGCACTGGTGGGATGGCCAGCAGGCAGCCAGATTTCAGGGCAGATTGAACTCTTTGATCACTTGGGAAGAGTTCACTGAAGTGTTCAGAGACTGGTTCGTTCCCCCTTCTGCACGACAGCAGATGCAGGAGAGTTTTCTGAGGCTGGTTCAGGGGAGCAAGACGGTGATGCAGTACGAGGCTGAGTTTACTGCATTAGCCAGGTATGCTCCGCAGCTGGTTAGCACGTCTGCTGAGAGGTGCTACAGATTTCTGAGAGGCTTACGAGACACTTTGAGGCAGCCTTTGATACCGTTCCGGATTACTGATTTCTCTGAGCTTGTGGAGCGAGCTCGTCTGATTGAGAACGACATGACGGCTACTCAGCAGCGGTGGACTGTGAGTAGGAAGAGGTTTGGAGGAGAGACTTCTGGCAGTGGTTCCTCTGGGAAGAGGAGATTTGTTCCTGGTTCTGGATCTGGAGATTCCAGAAGGAGCGGAGGATCGTCTGGTACTGTTACCAGTACGACTAGTTCTGGATCTGTCAGTTCGGCACCTGTGTGCCAGAGTTATGGACGGCGACATCATGGCCAGTGCTACAGGATAGCTGGTCTTTGTTTCAGATGTGGTCAGCCGGGACATAGGATTGCAGAATGTCCACAGATGGGATTTGAGCAGCGATCTGAGGGCTTCGTCAGACCTGTTGGTTCAGCAGCAGGAAGACCGAGGACTGTTCCTCCACGCCCTGAGGGATTTGCTGGTAGAGGTGGTGGTTCTAGTTCTGCACCACGGAGACCACCTACGATTCAGAGGGAGCAGAGTAGTTCTGTTGCTTCAGCTCCTGTTCCAGTTCAGCCTCGAGTTTACAGTTTGAGTCAGCAGGAGGCTCGTGATGCTCCGGATGTGGTGACAGGTACGGTTTACATTTCTGATCAGCCCTGTCGTGTTTTGTTTGACTCTGGAGCGAGTCATTCTTTTCTGTCCGAGCATTGTTTTGAGCTTTTACATTTGGATTCGATGGTTTTACCGGTTTCTTTGTCTGTGATTTTACCGGCTGGGAATCCATTGATTGCTCGACAGTTTTGTTTGTGTGAGATCGAGATTTCTGGCAAGAAGTGGAAATCGAGTTTGATTCGATTGCCGATTTCTTCGTATGATGTGATTCTGGGCATGGATTGGCTGAGTCAGTATGAGGCTCAGATTGACTGTCTGAAGAAGCAAGTGAGTTTGCTTGTAGCTGGAGAGAGAGTTGTATTTCAGGGATTACGAGGTGTTCTCTCCAGTCTGATTTCTGCGTTAGAGGTGAGCAGAATGTGGAAGAAGGGATATCCAGTATTTTTGGCTTCGGTGCGGGATCTGAACCTGGAGGTTGGTTCTGTTTCTAAGATCCCTGTGGTACGGGAGTTTGTAGATGTTTTTCCTGAGGAGTTGGTTGGTTTACCTCCGGATAGAGATGTGGAGTTCTCTATCGATGTTTTTTCGGGTACCGCTCCGATATCGAAAGCTCCGTACAGGATGGCACCGAAAGAACTTTCTGAGTTGAAAGTTCAGCTTCAGGAGTTGGTTGACAGAGGGTTTGTACGTCCTACTGTTTCTCCTTGGGGAGCACCTGTTCTGTTTGTGAAGAAGAAGGACGGTACACTCCGTATGTGTATTGATTACAGAGATTTGAATAAGGCCACGATCAAGAACAAGTATCCTTTGCCTCGGATAGACGACTTGTTTGATCAGCTTTCCGGATCTTCGGTGTTTTCGAAGATTGATTTGCGATCCGGATATTATCAGGTGAAGGTGAAGGAATCTGATGTGGTGAAGACTGCTTTCAGTACTCGGTACGGGCACTACGAGTTTTTGGTTATGCCTTTTGGGGTAACCAATGCGCCCGCTATTTTCATGGATCTGATGAACCGAGTATTCAGGGAGCTCTTGGATCAGTTTGTGATCGTCTTCATCGACGATATTCTGGTATATTCTGCTTCTGAGGATGATCATGCCAGACATTTGAGGATTGTATTGGAGACTCTGAGGAGGCATCAGCTGTATGCCAAGTTCTCCAAGTGCGAATTCTGGCTGAAGAGCATTTCATTTCTGGGGCATGTGATTAGCGGAGAAGGTATTTCTGTAGATCCCCAGAAGATTCAGGCGGTTGCTGATTGGCCAAGGCCGACTACGGTATTTGAGGTGCGTAGTTTCTTGGGCATGGCCGGGTATTACAGGAAGTTTGTGAAAGGATTTTCACAGATTTCGACTCCTTTGACGAGACTGACTCAGAAGTTAGTTCCTTTTGTTTGGACACCGGAGTGTGAAGCTAGTTTTCAGAGATTGAAGGATTGTTTGACTTCAGCTCCAGTGTTGGCACTTCCGTCAGGTACGGAAGGTTTTCAGGTGTTCAGTGATGCTTCACTGAAAGGACTGGGATGTGTTCTGATGCAGCATGATCAGGTAATTGCTTATGCTTCGAGACAGTTAAAACCACATGAGAAGAATTACCCGACACATGATTTGGAGTTAGCTGCAGTTGTGTTTGCTTTGAAGATTTGGCGTCATTACCTGTATGGCGTCACATGTGAGATGTTTACTGATCATAAGAGCCTGAAGTACATTTTTACTCAGAAGGATTTGAATCTGAGACAGAGGCGGTTGCTCGAGTTGATCAAGGACTATGACCTGACTATTCAGTATCAGCCTGGGAAGGCGAATGTGGTAGCAGATGCTTTGAGCAGGAAGTCTTCTGGATTATCAGGTTTGCAGCTTACTTGTGATGACTTTCTGATTCGTGATTTGGAAAGATTGCAATTGGAGGTGATTTCCTCCAGTGATTTGGAGTTGGCTCAGATGAGTATTCAGTCTTCTTTGGAAGCAAGGATTCAAGAAGCCCAGAAGTCAGATTCTGATTATTCGAAGTTGATAGCTCAGATTGGATCTGGTAAGACTCCTGAACTTCGAATTTCTGATTCTGGTGCTATTTTCTGTAAGAACAGGTTGTGGGTACCTGTGTTTGGAGATTTGAGGCGGGAGATTCTGTATGAATCTCATTATTCAGGCTACACTGTTCATCCAGGCAGTGGTAAGATGTACGCTGATATGAAGCTTTTGTTCTGGTGGCCTGGGATGAAGAAGGATGTGGCGGAGTTTGTGTCGAGATGCGAAGCCTGTCAGTTGGTGAAGGCAGAGCATCAGCGACCAGGTGGACTGTTGCAGTCGTTGCCTATCCCTGAGTGGAAATGGGAGGAGGTAACGATGGATTTTGCGATGGGTTTTCCTCGATCTAGACAAGGACATGATGCCATTTGGGTAGTTGTGGATCGATTGACGAAGTCAGCCCATTTTCTTCCGATCAGACAGACGGATTCAGTTGAACGCTTGGCACAGATATATGTGAAAGAGATAGTCAGATTGCACGGTGTGCCTCGCGTGATTGTATCTGATAGAGATGGACGTTTTACTTCCAGACTTTGGAAAGGCATTCAGCAAGGCTTGGGTACGAAACTGCATTTCAGTACAGCCTTTCATCCTCAGACAGATGGACAGTCTGAGAGGACTATTCAGGTATTGGAAGACCTGTTGAGACTTTGTGTTCTGGACTTTAGCGGAAGCTGGGAAGATCATATCCCGCTGATTGAGTTTGCCTATAACAACAGTTTTCAGTCCAGTATCGGTATGGCACCGTACGAGGCTTTGTATGGCAGGAAGTGTCGTACTCCTTTGACTCTGACGGAGGTCGGAGATAGACAGGCTTTGGGGGCCACTTTTGCTGATGAAACTGCTCAGAAGATTCATTTGATAAGAGAAAGATTGAAAGCCGCTCAAGATTGTCAGCAGAAGTATTACAATCAGAAGCACAGATTTGTTGAGTTTCAGGTCGGTGACTTTGTGTATGTCAAAGTCAGCCCGATGAAAGGTGTGAGCAGATTTGGTCAGGTGAGCAAGCTTAGTCCAAGGTATGTTGGACCGTTTGAGATTTTGGAAAGAATTGGAAAAGCTGCTTATCGCCTATTGCTTTCTGATTCGATGCCGGATGTGCATAATGTGTTTCATGTATCCACTCTGAGGAAGTGGTTATCCAACTCTGGGAAGAAAGTATCAGCTGACGAGGTTGAGATTCAGGAGAATCTGGCGTATAAGAAAGAGCCAGAGTTGATTTTGGCGTACGACGTCCGCAAGTTAAGAAATAAAGAGATTCCGATGGTTAAAGTCCAGTGGAAACACCGGACTGCACGAGAAGCAACTTGGGAAAAAGAGTCTGATATGAGACAGTCGTACCCGTACTTGTTTTGACTGAGTTTGGATTGGATAATGTCGAGGACGACATTTTTCTGAGTTGGGGAGATTGTAATATCACGATCTGCTCCAGTATCGTCCAGGACGATCTGGGATCGTCCTGGGACGATCAGTGGAATTCAGCTCCAGATTCTGCCCAGAATTGCTCCAGGTGATTTCCTGTAGGGATCGTCCAGGCCGATCGAGGTATCGTCCCGGGACGATCAGTGGATGGCACAAGTCAGAGAATAGGGGTTTTTATCGCCTATGAACAGTAATTATCGTCCTGAAAAATCGTCCCAGGACGATGGGAATTGGTCTGATCGTCCAGGACGATCGAGACGATCGGCCGGGCCGATATGAGCATTACTTAAAGGGAAATGAGTCATTTTGAGGAGAGAGAAAATTTTATAAAATATCAGATTTTGATCCGAGGAGAGAGGAAGAAAAAGAGAAAAAGAAAAAGTTGATTTCGGGAAGACGCGGAGCCGTTTTCGATCGAAGTGACTGTTGAGGAATTTGCTGTGCTCGAGGTAAGGCACATTCCGTCTTTCTCAATTTTCAGTTCCGTCGCGGTTGGCGGTATTTTTCTGTCCGGATTTCGTTTTCGTTACGATTTTTCGTCCGTATCTTTTGATTGGTTCAGTTTTTACCGCGTAAGTTTCTGTATATCGTTGCCGTGCCGAGTGTGCACGTTTTGACTATATTTTGAAGATTTTTGTCCGGGTATTTTTGATTCGGCGATGTTTTTCGTAGACTACAATTTTCTGTGAAATTGTAAATTCTCTGTGCAGTAGAATAAATGTTCTGGAATATGATTATCTATATTCTGTGCGAATTCGGTAAATTTTCTTTGCAGGAATTTTTGTGTAAATTCTGTATACTGCCGTTGTGCTGCCCGATTTTTGGGTAATTTCTGAAATGTCCGAATTTCTTCTGAATTGGAATGCTATGTGTATAAGCTATAAAAAGGGAGTTATAAGAGGCCTGAATCCTATGAGATTCAGTTAGTGAAACGGGAAATTCTGAAATGAGCTCAATATACATTTTGATATCTGTTCTATTCCGGATCCGATGAATTTTGTTCTGGTGATATAAGCACATCTGTTTTGGTGCCGTGAGCACAAAGGGAGACATAAGGGGCCTGGATCCTGTGAGATTCAGTTAGTGTCTGGGAAGGGAGGCATAAGGGGCCGGAATCCGTAGAGATTCCGTTAGTGTCAGGGCATTTAGCTATATGTATATGTTCTGTTTTCTGTATCTGTTCTGTTCGGTACGAAATTATGATTATGATATGATATGATCCGTACGATTCTGATTTCTGATTCTGACTCTGTTGATTTGTTCTGTTCTGATATGATCTGTACGACTCTGATTCTGATTTGATATCTGTCCGTATAAGTTCTGATTTCCGATTCTGTTCCGATTTCTGATCTGATTTCTGTCTGATGAGTTTGGTTTTGGTTTCTGAGAATTCAGATTGGCGGTTTGTTGCTTTGCTGAGCTGTTGAGCTCACCCTTGCTTTCTGGTGGTTTTCAGGTTCTGGGAAGGGCAAGGAGGTCCAGGATTAGTTTCAGAGTCTGATCCGATTAGGTACTTTTGTACTTTTTGATTTTTTGTACAGTCATGGCTTTCCTGTTCTGTCTTTCTTTCTGTTGAAAGCCATGTGCTGTTCTGTAGATGATTATTTTTGAGGAAATGAAAAGATAGATGTTTTGTTCCGTTGCATTTGATGTTTTTAGTAGCTCTGTTGTTCTGTGTGTTTCTGTTGAGTTAAGAATTTGGAAGATCAGTTCAGTAACCTAATCCAAAGCCAGATCCTGGATAAGCAAGTAAGTCTCTCGTCGCGATCCGGCTCGGGCGGGATCCGTCCCCGTCGGGTCGGGTCGTGACACAGGTAATGTCCCTCCCTCTAAATTAATTTCTACTTCTACCTATTTTGAGGGGTAATTTCAAGTCACCCCGCCGCTCCCCTCTCAAACACACATTCTTTTGCTCTAAAAAGATTCAGTTGCTCGCTTCCCCTCCAATCACGATCCAACTCTCAAATTTTAAGCCAAACTTCAAGCTCATATTCATTCATTGAATTATAGCCAATTTGTTAATTTTTTTTAGATATATTTTTGTAATATTAGCCAAAATGTCAAATATTCATTCAACCAACTCATGTTGATTTCCTCAATAATATGTTGTTTTTGTAGCAGTTAAGTGCCTTAATGAAATTAAAATTAGAATCATTTAATTTATCTCATTGTGACACTTGCTTTAAAAATAAGCAAGCGAAATTTCAAGATCGTTTGATCATTCAAATAATATTTTGAAGTTTCCAATTATACATTATGTTATTGATTTAGATTCCTTTGGACTCAAATAAATTACTTTTTAATGTTGTTGAGTTCATCTGATCAATACATTCATTTCAATCATAATTTTGTCAACATCAAAATTTTTATGATCCTAATTTTAACTATGAGTTTTTAACTCAAATATTTAAAATATATATATGATGTAAAAAGTTATCATAAACTTATTAATTTTCTTTATACATAACTCTAACTTAGTGGAAAGTTACAGATATCACTTTGATATAATAATTGAGTAAATTCTATAATTATTTATTTTTGCTCATTTTTATAAAATTAATTAGAGTTTGGCCCCAAAGAAATATTGGTGAACCTTCTTTATAGCCATAATATGTAGTAAAAACAATGCTAATTAGTGATGGCTCATGTTATCCAAGAAGCATACATTTTAAACCAAAACCTAAACAGTGGCATTTTTATTTGATTGTCTTCATAATCATTTACTTTGTCCTAACTATCAGATGGCTCGTGAAATCTGTTTCACTAAACAAGGGGTCAGATCAAAAGATTTTACAGTCGGAATGAAAATGTACGTTAAAGGCTCAAATGCGCGTAAAAGTGCTCATCGAATCACACATATTTTAAAACAAGATAATTGACAATGTTTGATCAAGAGGAATAAATTTCAAAGCCTAGAACAAATTGAGGAAAAAAATGTGTGATTTTATTCTTCATCAGAACTGACGGCGCAACGTGCACGCAAGGATGGACCGACCCACGAAATATATAATACAACTATGTTAGTGACCAATGCTAAAAGGGAGATCAACACCAAAGAATCAAACAAGATGGTCAAAGTACTAAGTTTCTCCTAAAAGCCTAAGCTTATTCAATTTCCCTAGTATAATTGGTCTTAATTCTTTTTTAAATTGTTATAATGTTAAAAAATATTTAAACAATTAGTGTATGTACTAATTTTATTATTAAAATGAAAATATACTACGCGTTTCTTCAAATAATTTCTTCATTTTGAAATGAAGGCCTCAAATTAGTTTGAAATTTTATATGTGAAAAATTGTATGGAGCTCACATTTTATTGAAACTAGGGATGTCAATTTCGGGTCACGGGTCGGGTTCGGGTCGAACCCGAAACTGACTCGGCACTATTCGGGTCAACCCGAACCCGACCCATTTTTAAAAACGGGTCAATTTTCCTGACCCGAACACGACACGCTTCGGGTCCGGGTCAACCCGACACGACCCGAATGATCCGTTTCCAACAAAAAATGGCTAATTTTCAGGGTAAAAAATGGGTCAATCTCCTCTTTTTGGGTCAAAAACGGGTCAAAATCGGGTTGCCAAGGCAAAATCGGGTTTTCGGGTCAAAGGGTTAACCCGAACCCGACCCGATTTTTGAAATGGGTCGAAATACTAAACCCGAACCCGACCCGTTGACCCTAACCCCCTTTCCCCATTTTTTTCTTTTTTTAAGTGGTCAACCAAAGTTGAATGGATTTTGATCAAGGATTCTCTTCAGTGTTTAGTGGATCAAACCTAGTCTAAACCTTGTGAAAATTTGTCAAAATTGATCTACATTCTCAATAAATATATTTTCTATAGTTTTTCCATATGGTTTCACTATTTTGTGTTGATCCAAAACCATAAAACTCAAAACATAGTTTTCATTTTTCATATTTTACTCTCTGCCTGACATTTAAAATTTTATTTGAAAAATATCAAAAAAAATTACAAAACTTGGTGAAACCCTTATTGAAGACACCAACTTTCATTTCAAAGTGAAATTTTAAGAAAGCACTGAATAGATTTGTCCAAGGATGATTCTAAGGAAAATTAAGCATCTTAAAACCCTATAAATTATGGATCAACACTATACATCATTTTAAATTTTGCAAGCAAATCCCACCACGACATCAAAAAATATTGGTGTTGATTTTAGGAGTTGAAATAGTGTCAATGACACTTATCAACCTTATTCATAATGACTTACATATATAATGTTAGGGATGGCAAGCAAGGATAGTCAAGCAATAGTAGTTGGGAAGATATATTCAGGCAACATAAATCTGGTAATAGTATTCCATAGACTATAGTCGTGCAATAATAGTTAAGAGGCTACAATCAAGTAATGGTGGTCAATGTATCATAATTGAGTGATTGTGATTGGGTACAATTGTGGTTAAGAACGTACGATCGAATAATAGTAATTGCTAGTAGGGTTCATTGATGTTGAACATTAAGTAAACTTTGTGTTATACGGATCTCCAAACTATGGGCCGAACACTAAACCAGGTAATGTCCCTCCCTCTAAATTAATTTCTACTTCTACTTATATTGAGGGGTAATTTCAAGGCACCCCGCCGCTCCCCTCTCAAACTCACATTTTTTGCTCTAAAAAGATTCAATTGCTCGCTTCCCCTCCAATCACGATCCAACTCTCAAATTTTAAGCCAAACTTCAAGCTCATATTCATTCATTGAATTATAGCCAATTTGTTAATTTTTTTTAGATATATTTTTGTAATATTAGCCAAAATGTCAAATATTCATTCAACCAACTCATGTTGATTCCCTCAATAATATGTTGTTTTTGTAGCAGTTAAGTGCCTTAATGAAATTAAAATTAGAATCATTTAATTTATCTCATTGGGACACTTGCTTTAAAAATAAGCAAGTAAAATTTCAAGATCGTTTGATCATTCAATTAGTATTTTGAAGTTTCCAATTATACATTATGTTATTGATTTAGATTCTTTTGGACTCAAATAAATTACTTTTTAATGTTGTTGAGTTCATCTGATCAAGACATTCATTTCAATCATAATTTTGTCAACATCAAAATTTTTTTGATCCTAATTTTAACTATGAGTTTTTAACTCAAATATTTAAAATATATATATGATGTAAAAAGTTATCATAAACTTATTAATTTTCTTTATACATAACTCTAACTTAGTGGAAAGTTATAGATATCACTTTGATATAATAATTGAGTAAATTCTATAATTATTTATTTTTGCTCATTTTTATAAAATTAATTAGAGTTTGGCCCCAAAGAAATATTGGTGAACCTTCTTTATAGCCATAATATGTAGTAAAAACAATGCTAATTAGTGATGGCTCATGTTATCCAAGAAGCATACATTTTAAACCAAAAACTAAGCAGTGGCATTTTTATTTGATTGTCTTCATAATCATTTACTTTGTCCTAACTATCAGATGGCTCGTGAAATCTGTTTCACTAAACAAGGGGTCATATCAAAAGATTTTATAGTCGGAATGAAAATGTACAATAAAGGCTCAAATGCGCGTAAAAGTGCTCATCGAATCACACATATTTTAAAACAAGATAATTGACAATGTGTGATCAAGAGGAATAAATTTCAAAGCCTAGAACAAATTGAGGAAAAAAATGCGTGATTTGACTCTTCATCAGAACTAACGGCGCAACGTGCACGCAAGGATCGACCGACCCACGAAACATATAATACAACTATGTTAGTGACCAATGCTAAAAGGGAGGTCAATACCAAAGAATCAAACAAGATGGCCAAAGTACTAAGTTTCTCCTTAAAGCCTAAGCTTATTCAATTTCCCTAGTAGAATTGGTCTTAATTCTTTTTTAATTTGTTATAATGTTAAAAAATATTAAAACAATTAGTGTATGTACTAATTTTATTATTAAAATGAAAATATACTACGCCTATTTCGCCTATTTCTTAATCATGGTTTTGCATTTGGATTACAACTATTTTTTCTTCTGTAAAATTTCTTCATTTGCTTCTTTGATGTGTGGGGAGGTATCCTAATAGTGTTTTTTTTTTTTTTTTCATCATACGATTTTCTCATGGACCAAATAAAGGAATGAATATTTGTTGGAAATTCAATGGAAGTTAGAACATTTTTATGCCACAGAAAAAATAATGGAAAAATTGAGAGTTTTCACAACCACGAGCAAAATCCCCCTTAGGTGGATGCCTATTGACGTAGCATTGACTTAGCCTCTTAATTCGACCCAAATCATACCCAATTTGACCAAATCCAATTTAATTCCAAACAAACTGGCATAATTGAACCTCGCTGACTCGAACCCAAATTGAAATTGATATCTTCGATCTATCGTCCAGATCGTCGCGAGATAATTTGAGCCAAATTTATGTTAACTAGAATAAATCAGACACTAATTGAACTTGTTTCGACCTGATCATCATAAAATAAATCAAAATTACCTAATTTTAACACAATTAGAAATAAATCAATATGTCTTGAATCGATTGAAGTTAAATCGATGTTGATTGAAGCACGTTGATGCAAATCAACGTAATACTAAATTAATTTGACTCGAATCGAGTTTGATTTGCCCAAATTAATTCGCCTCGACTCAATTGAAATCGAATTGGAATAAATGAGATAAAATTAATCATTTTAAAATTTGTTTTTTTTTTAATTTTAACGCAAAATAATTATTTAAATTATCAATTTCAATTCAAATCAACTCCTCAAAATTCCTTTCTTGATAATTATTTCAAATTAAGCGGGGTAAGATGATATGGCGACGTGCACATTTTGAAGGGGGGTGATTTTTTTTGCGAACAAATAGGTGGAGTTAGGGTAGTTCAAAGAACGGGTTTTCTTCTTCTTCCCTCTCGCGACTCTTTCTTCCTCAATTCGTTCGTGCAACCAAGATAGGACGAGAGAGAGGGGCGGATTCCATTCCATAAGTAGAGTAGGAGAAAGACGGACGGAGGCCTGGTAGGCGGGCTTGTGTCGAGGGCGATCCGTTGTTTGGGATTCGGTAATCTCCTTGCCACATTCTTCCTCATTCTCTCCTTCTTTCTCATCTCAATATTCTTCATTGTCTTTGCCATTTTTTTTATCTCCATTTTCATCTTCCCTTTTCTCTTCACCCGATCCCTCTTCCCCTTAATCTTCTTCTTCCATTAAGGGGCTGTTTGACAATAAGTGGGATTTAACTTTAGTTGGATTTAGTAAATCCTGTAAATCCGGTTTTAGTAAATCCGAAATGTGTTAAATCCTAAAAACTGTTTGATATGCCAAATGTTAAATCCTGTTAAATTCGGAAAAATTGTTTGATAACATATTTCAGAATTTATAGCAGTTAGACATTTAAATGTGAAGAAGATAAGTATAACTTAAAAATAAATTTATAATTAAAAATAAAAAATATAATGTGTTATAAATTTAAGAATATGTTAAGTACAAATTACCCATTAATTATTATTTATATAATTAATTATATATTTAATAATATATATATTAAGTTATATTAATTAATCTAATTATATTAATATTTAATTACTAATTATATAATTAATTTTTGCACTAATTATACAATTAACTATTTAATTAATTTACTTAAGTATTAATATTTTAAATTATATTAATTAAGTTAATCAATAATAACTTAGAGGCGTGTAGGGTTTGCCTTTCTCTTCTCTTTTCGTTGTTGCTGTTCGGCTCCGTTGCTTTCGCGGGAGGTGTAGAGATTGCAGGCGTCGCTTCTTCGGCTCCTTCGTGGGCTCGTGGCTGTTCGACTTCGCTCCTGCGACGACTTCAACCCGGATCGGAAGTTACGGCATTTTGATCGGAAGCTACGGCATTTTGATCGGAAGCAAGAACGGGAGCTTGCTGGCTGTGAAGGTAACTTTCTCCCTTTCGCGCTTCTTGGGATAAATCCCGCTCGGATTTACTAAATCCGGCTACCACTCGGACTTACTAAATCCCGGATTTAAGTTGTAAATCCGTAAATCCGTAAATCCGGCTACCACTAGATGATATAGTATTCTCCTTCTTGCATCTAATTAAAAGAATGGCTAGATTTTCAAAACTCTATTTCTATTTTAAAACTGTTTTTATAGAATTCTATGCTTATTTTTCGATATGATATGCTATTCTTTGAATTGTGTTTAATCATAAAAATATTATTTTCTAAAACCCTATTTTGTTATTGAATTCATTGTATAATATAGTGTCAGTCTCTCAAGATAGTATTTTATTTTCAATGTAGTATTCAATTACAAAATAGGAGAGAACATCGAATCTGCGTGGCATTTATTTTCCCCACACAAAATTTTCCCTTTCAAATTGTGAAATTGTTTGAGGGAAATTCATGTGCAACTTCACATGCAATACGAACATCATATTGGGGATTATATCATTATTGAAGCTTGAATAACACGATTGACAGATTATTCATAATCCTCACCGAGTGTTTGCAAGAAAAGGTAATTATAGTTTTTTTTTTAACTTTAAATAGACAAAAAATTATCATTTTTTATTCGCAATTGTACAAAATTGTGCAACATTTTATGGAATTGGAATGTGGCATGGACCCACATCTACTATATTATCCCCTATGAAACACATAAATGGATACGGTGAAGCACATAATTGTGCAACAATACAATGAATTAGGGTGTGACATATAGTCTCATTAATTATATTGTCATTGGAAGCTTGAACAAAGAGACAGTGATACAAACACCGCATAACATCGACATGACGACATGTCATAATTGTAAACAGTTAAACACAATGCGCTACAGGTAAAATGTTATATTTGATAAATTATTATTATAAAATGTATAATTTTGAGTATTTTCTATTAAAAACATTGTTGGGTGAAATATAATATATATGCATATAATTCACATAATAAACTTAATAATGACAAAAGAAAATCCAAAGCATATTTATAGAAAAAGAAATTGTATTTCACACGCGAAAATTGTCATTCATTAATGTCATTCTTATACAGTATTCATTAAACTTTTTCATTTGTCACATATGTTGCTAATGTCAATGTTGCTTACAAAATATCAATGCCCTCTTCAAAATAAAAAATAAAATGTTACTAGATGAGCGTAGTTGATTGGAATTTAGACACTCAATGGTACGATCATTACCAACACTAGCACTTGTATCTCTTCAATGACACAATCTATAAAAAAAAAAATGTAATTTTCAAAGATGGCATACAAAGAGTGAGATTATCAGATTAAAATATTCTAATGTTATCCAATGAGCTAAAGTATTTTCACCATTGTTCCACAATTTAGTATTTATTTGAGTATATTCTTGGCTCCCTTTAGATATAAAATACAATGATTAGTATGCACAAATGCTAAATCATCACCCATTAAGGAGTGACATAGTTCCTCTTAAGTGAATTAATTAAAGGGTATGTACTCCAATTTCTTTTGCAACAATAAATATAAACGATTGAGCTAATAATTAAAATGCCAGACTTTATAGTCATGGGGAACCAACACCATAAAACATCCATAGCGCCTGTAGAAGCTATAGAGTCATGATAAAAAAAGCACCACTAAATTCAAAAAGGTAAACTAAATTAGATATTGATTCATCTTCAATATTTGAAAATTTTCTCTGTAATCATTTGTTCCTCTCATTTGATATCTCCACATCTTTGTCTTGCAACATGATTTGAAACTTCAATTAACCAAACATGGCTATAATACCTTATAAAATAATACATCAAATAAGTAAGATTAATAATTGTGAAATAGGCTATGCTAAGATTAATGAAAAATTATGATGTTACCTTTGGTTAAGAGAGTAGCTAAGCAATGAAAGAGAGAGTTATTTTTACTCCATCTTTGCACAAGAATGTCACACACCTTAAAAAAGATGGAGCCCTCTTTGCCTCCATTTTCTTCATTTCAGCATATGACCTTTATATCTTTTTTATCATAGAATTTCACATTTTATTCATACTAGCTACTCTTAACATGTCATATATTGGCTTTGTAAAGAAAAATAATTTAATATATTATATCCCCTCACATCCAATATCTTCTCATTCACAAAAGTTGGTCTTATTTACAAAATCTTTTCTAAACATGATCCACTTTTAACAAATAACCGTGTTTGTAAACCTTGTTTAATTATCATGAATTGTTAATTATAATGATTGTCGATTCAAACAAGTCTATGTTATAACTAACAATTTTAACTTAACAAATTCATTAAAAATTTTCAATCTCATGGAATGATTAATAAAGATCTTTCTAAAGTTCTTATCTCTTGTATTATCTTATATCTAATCACATTCTTTATAGGTGATCTTAGATTTAATTACATTTGTCATAAGTGATATGCTAACCTTTTATATTTTTGGAGCACAAACATTCTTTAATGCAAGAAAAATTGCATGAACAACACAAGGAGTCTAAAAAGGGTTTAATGAGTCTCAATAATTCTTTCTGCAGCTTTTTCAACTTGTGCATTGTTAGTGATTTTTTCAATCATTTTTTTAAAACCCATCCCCCTATAATCATTTCTTTTGTTTGATTTGCAATACATTATTTTTATATATTCATTCATAATTTATGGCCTTTATAATATTGGCCAAGTTTTTGTAACTCTCATGAAATTTATAGTTTTTTTTTTGTGCATTAAGCCAACCATAACAAATAATATCAACTCTCTTTTGCTTCAAAAACTATTTAATTTGCTCCTTCAGTCTCTAAATGTTGGCTCTTTGGTTTTGAAGTAGTTGCCATCAAAAGATTATAAACATGATGAATATAACCTTGAGGAGTGATCTTAGATGTGTTTGAATAAGTACTAAAATAATATAGATTCCTTGTTAAATGAAACAACATGGCTGCTGAATAAAATATATGAGCAATTTCTTCATACAAATGATCTCTAACTTGCAAATTAAATGCTCTTTAAGTAGCTATCTTTGGTTCATATACTTCTTTTTTTAATCACAAATGGATCTCTACAAATCTTTAAGTAGAAAATTCTCTTTGGTTCATATTCTTTAAGTAGCTATCTTTGGTAACTAAGGGGTTGTTTGGTATGCAGAATTAGGAGGGTAAAGTATTTGGAATGCACGCATTTGATAAATTAGGTCGTTTGGTTGGTTTGGAGCGGAAAGTAAGGAAAGTCCTTGGAAGCATCAGCGGTGTACTACGAAGGGCCCTTCGTGCGACTTTGAAAGCCCCTCAACAAAATCTCTCGCGCGAGAAAAAGCAACATGTAGCTTGTGAGATTAAACACTTAAGTGAGCCAGACTCCGACAGGAAAGTAGAGAAGCGTACCACAGGGACGATTTAAGTGCTCGATTCGATAGATCGCCTCCTCGAACCCCTTCGTAATCAGCGTCCGCCCATCTCCAACTCCTCCAAAATCCATAATCGAGTAGGAAGGATGCCACCTCCAAGTCATTCAACCGGTTGTGAGAGGTAAGGCGGAGCACTGGACTCACGCTTTCGAATCTTTCGTCTGCTGGTGTATTTTATCCGACTTCCAGCATCGCGATTTCGGCATCTCGTTCGATGGGCGGTCGTCGCTGGATCGCCGGAGATTCTTCCAGGAGTTCCTCGAGTTGAGTTTGGAAAAGTTGTTGGAGGCAAAAGGAGCGGAGCTAGGGAAGTTCATTAGAACGAAATATCTTAGCTTGGTGCACCCAAAGATGGTGGCTTCCTTCTTCGGGGACCGACCATAAGCTCTGACCGAGGATTTCTGGGCTCGGAGGAGTTCTTCGCAATGTTCACTGAAATGGCAAAGAGAGTTTAGCTTCTTTACGGCCTCTATTTCTCTTATGGATCGGAGGTGGAGGTAGCCATTTTCCAGGTAAAGAGAGGTTGTCGTTTCTCAGAGGTTTATATGGAGAGCGTCACCTCTTCTCCTGCACCAAGCCAATAATTTAATTTATTGGCTTGGTGCATGATAAGCATGTGGATGAGGTTGTGGAGGAATAAAACTAATTTGATTTTTTTTGCAATTACATATAAATCATTTAATCTCTTACAATAAATAAAATTGATATTTACTTACTTTCAATTTTTTTAATTATTTATAAATATTAAAATTTAAAACAACTATAATGCAATTCTTTATTTTTATTAAATTCTAAAAAAAAAATTATAATAAGATAGTGCAATAAATAAATTCACTGATTTTATTTTATAACACCAAATAATACTAATTATTATAAACACAATGCTTTTATAAATACACTAGTTGTAATGCCAAAATTAGTTATGACAAAAAATCGCTTTTACTTTACTCTGAATCTATCTAACCAAACAAGGGAAACAATTCTCCTGCGTTTATTTTGTAGACAACCAAACAGTGTCAAAGTATTCAGAATATACTACATTTACTTTATATTGTATTTACTTTACAGTGCATTTTGTTTTCAGGCAACCAATAGCCCCTAAATGAATTTTCAATTGACTTTGATGTAAAAAATTGATTAGAGCAACTGTGCCCAAACGAAGGGAAACTTTCTTATATGTGATATTTTTCTTTTGCTCAACAATTGCATACTTTTGCAACCACAAAAGTTACATGGATGTTATTTTGTGGCATGACCGAATTATTATTCTTGGTTGTCTAAACAATGAGCTCTCCTTTATACAAAAAATAATAATAAATAAAATTACTGTTTGGTATGCCAATAGTAAATCCGAAATGTGTTAAATCTTGAAAACTGTTTGGTATGCCAAATGTTAAATCCTGATAAATCCTGAGAAACTGTTTGGTAACATATTTCAGGATTTATGACAGTTAGGGATTTAAATGTGAAGAAGGTAATTATAAATAAAAAAATAAATTTATAATTAAAAATAAAAATTAATGTGTTATGAATTTAATAGCATATTAAGTTCAAATTACTCATTAATTATTATTTACACTATTAATTATATATTTAATAATACATATTTTAAGTTATATTAATTAAGCTAATCATATTAATATTTAATTACTAATTATACAATTAAGTTAAATTCGATAATTAATTTATGCACTACTTATAC
Organism: Dendrobium huoshanense; assembly: GCA_016618105.1. NCBI lineage: Eukaryota > Viridiplantae > Streptophyta > Magnoliopsida > Asparagales > Orchidaceae > Dendrobium > Dendrobium huoshanense. The sequence goes on along the minus strand of CM028343.1, from coordinate 394,584 downwards.
TATTAATTATTTAAGTAATTTACTTAATTATTAATATTTTAAATTATATTAATTAAGTTAATCAATAATAACTTAGAGATGTCTAGAGTTTGCCTTTCATCTTCTATTTTGATCGTTGTTGTTCGTCTTCGTTGCTTCGTAGGAGGTGTATAGATTGCACGCGTCGCTTCTTTGGCTCCTTCATGGATGTTCGACTTCGCTCCTTCGACGACTTTCCCTTCTTGTCGGATCGAAAGTTACAACATTTTGATCAGAAGCAAGAATAGGAGCTCGCTGGCTGTGAAGTTAACTTTCTCCCTTTCACGCACTTCTAATATTAAATCCTGTTAAATTTGCCGAACCGAGGGATTTAGTAAATCTGGAATTTAAGCTATAAATCCGTAAATATGGGATTTACGGAATCCCGGGATTTAACGCATGCACAAAAATTGTTTGGCTAGATTTAGCGTAAATCCGACTTAAATCCCATGATAAATCTGATACCAAATAGCCCCTTAGTTTGTATATTCAAAAACTTCAAATGTGCATATTTGTGTGTTATAATGTCAATATTAATCCTAGGTATGACTTCTTGTTTTAATTTTTTTCATGCATGGAGGTAAAGCGCACAACTTTTTTAAAGGTGAAATTAATTAACATATGATGGCTTGATTTTCTTATCTTAATCAAATAATTGGAAGTTATTTTTTGCATCCATCTTCTATAAATAACTTTGTAAAACATAATTTCTTGCGCTATTTGGTTATTCTTACCTCTAAAATTTTATTTAGTCATGTTGTTGCAAAGTAATCTTGGTTTTATAAAATGATGTGCATGTTCTGTGTATTGTAATATGACCCAAGTTGGCAATCTTAATTGTTATATAATACCTTTTAAATTTTGTAATTGCAGTTTGTTCGAACTTCTTGCCATTCCATGTTGGGGCACCTAAGATCCAAAACTTCAAAAGATTTCAAAGTTAGATTTGAGAAGGCTTTGGAATCTGGGGAAGGATTTGCAGCTGATGCTAATATGTCCTCATTCAATGAAAGTTGCAAAGGTAGTTAGCTAGAAATTTGTCAAACATCATACTAAAGTAGTTATTGACAAAATATGTATTAATATGACTTTGAGGCAATAGTTTGAGGCTTTTTTCTATGGTTTCTTTAACAAGTAGTTGTTTTATTTCCTTAGCAATCCTTATTTAGCTTACTTTTGATTGATAATTAGAGAATGCTGATGTGGATTTGATGTTAAAATATAGATACATACATTGAACAAGTAGTTGTGGACACTTCAAAGGCACGGGAGATGCTTTGCTGTAATATAAATGCATATGTTAATTCAGTTCGTGAGGCAAAATTATCTGAGATCACGTCCTTATATGAGGTATGGTGTAGTTGTATTATATCTTTTAGTTTTAGAAGGTGGATAAATTTCTTATCCATTATAATTTTATCAATGAGATTATGATCATCTTGATGAGCTTCAGTATAGAAAAAATGTTTTTATTACTTTCTTATATTTTTCATACAGGAAAAACTTAACAAGGCACTTTCCAAGCCTGTGAAATCTCTTTTAGATAATGCTAGTGATGAAACGTGGCCAGCAATTAGAAGACTTCTTCAGCTAGAAAGAATGACCACTTTAGTTGGTTTTGCTTCAACCATTTCTTCATTTGATATTGATCAAACAATTGTTGAAACATTGGTTGCAAAACTAGAAAAATATGCCATAAGTATTGTTGAATCTAAGGCAAGAGAAGAAGTTGGGAGGGTCTTGATGAATATGAATGACAGGTGATGATTGTTTTCTTGAAGTCTTATGTGTAAAAGATCTCATTTATTAAATTTGTTTAATTTTATGTAACATGTTTACAGGTTTAAAACAGTGTTTAGTTATGATTATGATTTAATGCCAAGACTATGGACAGGAGAAGAGGACATAAAAGCAATCACCAAAATGGCTCGTTCAGCAGTATGTCTTGAATTTGCATTCATACTTCTATTCTTTTTTTTTTAATATTGTAAGCTGATGTCTACGTTTAATTTTTATTTGTATTTTAAATTGTTATTTTATTTTTGCAGTCCTTAAAGTTACTGTCTATTCTTGTTGCAATTCACTTGGATAAGGAGAATGATAATGCTGAGGAAACCCTTCAGCTTGCTTTGATGGACGTTCTTAGTTGTTCAAGTTTAAATAGGATTTGGTCAAATGACGGATTGACTGCATTGACTTCCAATACGTGGAAAGATGTAAGACTTCATAACCTTTTTGTATAAAATTTAATTGTGTTTGTATTCACTGTCACAATAATTTACATATATTTTCTTTTTAGGTTTCATCAACGAGAACCTTAATTACACCAGTTCAGTGCATGTCATTATGGAGACAGTTCAAGAAAGAAACAAAGCATATTGTGAAACGAGCTATTGCTATTCAGGCATGTTTTTGAATCTCAACTTTTTTTGGCGTTTTCTTTCCTTTGATATATTTCTGAAAATTATAAATATAGCCATCAGAGTACTATTGTTGTCCTATTGTTTGATCTACGTGCTGAATGAGAATTATTTTTCATGTAATGTATCTTATAGTATATTCTTTCTGCCTTTTATTCAATTTGGCCTTTTCTCCTAAACCTATTTGTTTGATAATTGTGAGCTATCATTTGTTTTGCCATAATACAATATATTTTATGATTAAATATGCATTCTTATTTCAGGAAACTTACAAGAGAAAGAACAACCAATTGCCTCCTTGGGCTATTGTGGCCTTGTTAATCTTAGGATTCAATGAATTGATAACAATTTTAAGGTAAATTTCTTGAAGGCGTGCTATAAATTATGACTAGTAGACTTATATCTTTCTATTGTTTTTAATAAAATATTTTGTTCATGTTCTTTCTTATTAGAAATCCTTCGTGCCTTTGGGCCATTTTTGTTGCTTTTCTTCTGGGTAAGGCGCTTTGGGTCCAGCTTGACATCTCAGACGAATTTCAAAATGGAGTTGTGAGTTATTTAGATAATTGAAATGCTAATAATTTCTTTTTGATATGGGTGCATCTTACTATTTTTTTACTAATACTTTTTATTATATATTAACTATACAGATTTTTGGGATCCTTTCATTATCCCTTAAGTTTCTTTCAACATTAATGAATCTTCTAAATGAATGAACAGAAAAGGGACAATGACCTATAGCTCCAGATACTCGAAGGAATTCACTTTATACATATATAGTACTTGCTATCATCAGCTAGAGCATCCAATGAAACCTATTCAGATTGTGCAACTATATATGAGTAACTTTTGAGTATATTCTCATTTGACATTTATGAAAAGTTTTTTTTTTTTCTTAAACCTTTTCCCCCGTGAGATCAACTATAGGAATATTCGTTTATTTTGCTTATTTTTATTTCTCTCTTCTCTTAGTTGGTGGCGTTGTTTTCTTGAAAAGTTTGTTCTTTTTTTATTTTTAGGCGCATATAAGCGCAGTGGCTTTGGAAATACAAGCAACTGGGAAGGGAGATTATTGGTTGGGCAACATTGAATTTTTTTAACAAAATAATATATAATTCAGACTATGAACAACACATTATGATTTTAAAGATATTCGTTTGTAAAGTTGTATTGTTTGAGCCTTTTATTTTAGTTTTTTTTTAATTTAAAAAATAGTACAGTTAACTTGGAGTTATCTTTCTGTGCAAAAAAGTCTCGACAAGAGATCTTACTCTTTATTGTTGTAAGATATATATATATATATATATATATATATATATATATATATATGTTGCAGATAAGTGAGAGCTGTTTGAATTGAAGGAAATCATATAGAAGTAAAATTGCTAATACGAAATGCTTGCATTGATCAATAAAATTACAAGCCATTGATATAGTTTATATAAGTGTAAAAAGAAACAATTTTTGAATATAATTCCTGTGTATGAAAGCTAAATTGTTTGTTGGATTATAGAGTATAGTTTTTTTTTTCTTTCAAAAAAGTCTTTTAAATCTAATTTCATGCATCACTGTTCCATTTTGAATTAATATTCAAGTATCTAAGATAAATGCAGAAAACAAGTTAAAAAGATTATTTATCCAAGCAATAGATATCACAAACCTATCTTTTCAGTGATCACATCAGCAATCTCCATAAGTTTCCTATCACCCATAATGACGCAGCTTTCACATTCCGTGAGTTGCTAGCCAGAAACCAAGTATATTCTTTGTTATTTTCTTACATTTCTTTAATCAAAACACGATATTTCTTCCAAGCAAACCAAATGTATTTAACTATCAAAGGAGATTTCATGCGTGGATTTGATCCCCATCATTGCGAAGGGTCAGAACTATATGAGATAGAAAGTTTTAAGATCCATGCAAGTAATGGGCGTCGGAACTATCTGAAACTAAAGCTTAAAATAATTTACATAACATTAGATGAGTTGACATTTTTTACAAAGTGAAGACTAGAGATGGCATATAATCTATGAACCCCGAGTCCAAAGGCAACAGCTTCTTGGGGAAGTCATCAGCTACACTTTTGAAGTGATAAAAGTTTAATAAGTTATGTTATCAATTTACTTATGAAGATTGCCTTCCTAGAATCCAAAGTTTCATCCTTCTATTACACAGCAAATGAATTAATATTCTCTAAGAATAATGCACAGCAAATGAATTAATATTCTCTAAGAATCATAGAGTCCCCAGTTGGAGAATGTACTATCAAAAAATAGCAATTCAGAAAACATATAGAGAAAACATAAAGCCGAAAAATGGTAAAAATTATTTCTGGTTTAACAATGGGTATGAATATAAATGCCTTAAACGAAAGTGCAACTAAACAAGTATAGTCAAATACTACTATTTTCTATAATAAAGAAAAAACAACTTAAATAATTTGAATGTTATACTCGTGAATAACTTTATCTTGAACAAACTAAAATTTAGTAAACATTAGTTCACTGATTAACATTATTAGTTGTGATTAGGCACAACTGTTGTCCATACTAAAAACAAATAAACAATTTTTTGAACAATTTACCATGTCCAAAAGTAATAAATACGCTTATAAAAGTTGAAATTTATTAACAAATTGTGATCTACCATAAAGAAATGAAACTCCTATGTTATCTTCTTCTTAGACACCAAACTTTCCTATAAATAGGGGGTCCCATGACCTCCCTATGATTTCTATCCAGTATATACTTAACGACAAAGTCATAAAACTCTGGACAATCAAATATCTCTAGTATTTGAGATATTTCTTCTAATGCATCTTTAATTATGGGACATTTCCGTGAAGCATTTGATATTGAAACTAATAAATTTATCAGTGCTTACAAGCTCCTCAATATGCTCGATGAACAATTGTCTTACCCCTAGCTTATTTGTTATAATTCTTTTTCTTTTATGTTAAATAGGCCGAGTAATATGTGATCTCTGTGAATCTCCTATAATATGATCGTCAAGGCTGTCCATATACAACACATTATGATTTTAAAAATATTCGTTTGTAAAGTTGTATTGTTTGAGCCTTTTATTTTAGTTTTTTTAATTTAAAAAATAGTACAGTAAACTTGGAGTTATCATTCTGTGCAAAAAAGTCTCGACAAGAGATCTTACTCTTTACTGTTGTATATATATATATATATATATATATCTGAAAACAATGCAGATAAGTGAGAGCTGTTTGAATTGAAGGAAATAATAGAAGTAAAATTGCTAATACGAGTATGTTCAATACTTTTGTTAAGGAGCAGTCCAACAAATGCTTGCATTGATCAATAAAATTACAAGTCATTGATATAGTTTATATAAGTGTAAAAAGAAACAATTTCTGAATATAATTCATGTGTATGAAAGCTGAATTGTTGGTTGGATTATAGAGTATAGTTTTTTTTTTCTTTCAAAAAAGACTCTTTTAAATCTAATTTCATGCATCACTGTTCCATTCTGAATTAATATTCAAGTATCTAAGATAACTGCAGAAAACAAGTTAAAAAGATTATTTATCCAAGCAATAGATATCACAAACCTATCTTTTCAGTTATCACATCAACAATCTCCAAAAGTTTCCTATCACCCATAATGACGCAGCTTTCACATTCCGTGAGTTGCTAGTCAGAAATCAAGTATATTCTCTGAAATATAGTGTTACGCATGCCATTGTGATTTTATTTATGTTTACCAAGAGAATGGCAGGTTTCCCCAAGGTTCACATGCCCGCATCCTATTGTGATGGCATTTATGTTCAAACTGGTCTCTCTCCTCAATCCTCATCCCCAATCTCATCAACTTGCCTCTTTCCATTATAGCCAAAATGGGTAGAACCACTCGAACCACGGTCCAGAATAACGTACTTCTGAGACTTAGCACGCATGGCCAATAGCACTCCTGAAGATGGATTGAAGGAGTTCACATGTGCAGCATAAGGAAGTGGAGCAGAACAGGGTTTGATCTGGCGGATTCTTTTCAGGCTGAATCCTACCAAGTCCAAAGGCAACAGCTTCTTGGGAAAGTCATCAGCTATGCTTATGAAGTGATTGTTAACACCCTCATATATTATACCTCAGGCACAACTCAACTCCATCACCATCAACCGTCAACGACTCTGCCACCGGTGCTCTCCACTCTTCCTGCCATCTCTGGAGAGCCGTTAACAGCCAAATTCATCATGAGCAAATGTGCTCATCTCATCTTTAAATACAATACCATTGTAACAGCAATGTATATACAAGGAAGAATGAAATACATTCGTTACCTCAGCCTCTCTATTTTTACTGTTCATCTTATCTAACCTTTTCAATGCAGGAAGTTTTCATGGTATCAGAGCCTCGGATCTGAGGTCGATCGCACTTGGGCGTAACCATGACAGATCACTCTGCAACTCACTCCTCCACCGGCGCTTCTCAACCCGCTGGCACTCAGACATCCCCAATGGCGGCAGAGATCACCATTCCTCCCTCTCTGAAGTTTCTGATGAACAACCTCAAACTCATTATCTCCAATCAACTAACCAGTGATAACTACGCCATCTGGCGTCTCCAAATCTTTTAGCTCTTCGCGGCCAATGGCTTTGAAGGCCATCTCATCGGAACCTGCCTGAAGCCCGCTGTCTCTCTCGCTGGAGACAACTCCGACGAACTCAAATTGTGGAATCCGATTGACCAGAATATCATATCCGCCCTGCTATCCACCATATCGCCAGCCGTCTTGCCATACATCCTCACTCTCTCCACTGCGAGAGACATCTGGACTACCTTAGAGTTCTGACTTCAGTCCTCCAACAGATCACGAGTGATACAGCTCAAGAACGAGCTGTACCATATTCAAATGAGAGATCTCACCATGACGCAATTATCTCACAAAAATCAAATCGCTCGTGGACAACATTGCAGCCGCTGGATCTTCACTAGACCCCGAGGAGATCATACTCTATATACTGAATGGACTCCCATCATCATACAATCCATTCAAAACCTCCATCAGAACAAGCCATCTTCCCCTGAGCTTAGATGTGATGTACAACTTACTTTGCAGCGAAGAGATTCATCTTCAGACTGACCTGCGTCGTGACAGCACCACTATACAAGACTACACTGCCCTGAACACCAACCGCAGCACCGCTCCTCGCGGTCGCTCTACCTATCGAGGTTCCATGGGTCGAGGAGCTCCCTTCAGACCAAATAACCCCACCAACCGAAGCGACGACACCAGGCCGACATGCCAAATATGCGGAAAACTAGGCCACATTGTCTCATCCTACTGGCATCGTTACAATGAGAACTACACAGCAACATCCAACGCTTCTCCAAAGGCCCTGCTGACAAGCTCGCAACCAACCTCCCTGAACGAATGGGTACTTGACTCAGGAGCATCAACACACCTCACCCCTGACATAAACAACCTGCAGCAGTACTCCCCATACACCGGAACAGAGACCATCTCCACCGCCAATGGCAGCTCTCTTCCCATACATCACACTGGTCAGGGTCTGCTACCTCTTCCTGACTCAAATCATAAGCTTCACCTCCGTCAACTTCTACATGTCCCAAAGCTATCTCACAACCTCCTCTCTATTCATAAACTTGCTTCCGATAATAACTGCTCAATCTCTTTTGATTCTCATGGATTTCTAATCAAGGATCTCACGGACAACCGCCCCCTCATCCGTGGTCGCAACCGTAACGGTCTCTACGCTGTCCCCTCTCCAGCACTCGCCGTCGCACTTCACACCTCGACATCCAATTCCACTCTCTGGCACGCCAGGCTCGGTCATCCTCATCTTCAAACTCAACAGCAACTATCACAAATGTTCTCTTCTATCTGTACCTCTGCTTCTAATTTTATATGTCAATCATGTAACGTGGCAAAAAGCCACAGACTACCATTCTCCTCTTCCCCCTCATGTGTAACTCAACCATTTATGCTAATACACTCGGACGTCTGGGGTCCTGCACCTTTGTCTTCTGCAAATGGTTACCGTTTTTACTTAATATTTATTGATGACCACGCGCGATTCTCATGGATCTATCTCATGCATAACAAATCTGAGACTGCCTCTAAATTTCAACAATTTCATAAACTTATTCAAAATCAATTTAAAACTAACATCACCACCTTCCGCTCGGACGCTGGAGGAGAATACACCAGCTCGGTCTTCCGCTCCTACCTCGCCGATCATGGCATAGCACAACAGTTCAGCTGCGCATACACCCCCTAACAAAACGGTACAGTCGAACATAAACATCATCGGCTCCTTGAGACAACTCGAGCTCTCCACCAATCCAATCTTCCACATAAATATTGGGCTGACGCTCTCATCACCTCCAACTATCTTATAAACCGCCTACCCACCACCGCTTGTGACAATGTTATTCCCTACACACTTCTCTATCACAGGCCACCAGACTACACCTACTTAAAAACGTTTGGATGCCTCTGTTTTCCTTGGCTCTACCCCATTACACCATCCAAACTTCATCCCCGCTCTCAACCGTGCGTTTTTCTGGGATACTCATCCACTCACAAAGGCTACAAGTGCCTTAATATTCAAACAAATCAACTTCATGTCTCTCGCCACGTTCAATTCCACAAGAACAGCTTCCCATTCATGTCAACCTCCCCAATCTCAATTGCCTCCCCACCCTCTCTGGACACCACTCTACCTCCATCCCTTCTTTTACCTACCACCACTCCCATCACACCAACTCCAGACACCAATGATGAAGACATCACCTCTCAACCCAGTCACTCTAAATCACCTCCTCCCCTATCCACAGCTGAACCTCTCAGCCCCATTCAATCATCTGTCTCTACTTCTCCCATACCCGATCTTCCCCCTGCATCCAATCACCCTATGCAAACCAGACTCAAAGCTGGCATTCAACGTCCCAAACAAATCTTTGATCTTCTTACAGCTCCATCCACATATCTACTTCCCACCTCCTACACCCAAGCCATTAAGTCACCACACCGGAGAGCTGCCATGTCGGAGGAGTTCCTAGCTCTACAAAAGCAAGGTACCTGGTTCTCTAGTTCCCTCGCCATCCCACTCGAATGTGCTGGGATGTAAATGGACTTTCCGTCTCAAACACAAACCGACAGGTGAGCTGGATCGCCATAAAGCCAGATTGGTTGCACAAGGCTTCAGTCAGGAATTTGGTATCAACTTCAATGAAACCATCAGCCCAGTGGCTAAAATTCCTACTATCCGAGTCTTACTCTTCATCTCCCTACAAAAACAATGGCCAGTTCTTCAATTTGACATCTCCAATGCATTTTTGCATGGTGACCTGCACGATGATGTCCACATGCTCCAACCACCAGGCTTCATTGATCGGGATCATCCACAGCATGTGTGCAAACTCCAAAAAGCCCTCTATGGCCTCAAGCAAGCTCCAAGGGAGTGGTATAATAAGTTCACCAATTCACTCATCAAATTCGGTTTCGTCTTCTCCAAAGCTGATCCCTCCCTTCTCTTCTTCATCAAGAATGACATCCAAATTTTTCTCCTTCTCTACGTGGATGACCTCCTAATCACTGGCAACAATCCAGCAGCTATCAAAGATCTCACACATCACCTTGACCGGGAATTCTCACTTAAACAAATGGGCAACATTCAAACTTTTCTTGGCATACAGGTCCTCAAGCCATCCTCCGGTCTCCTATTGCATCAAACACCATATGCACAAGACATTCTCCGTTCTACTGGTCTACAAAACAGTAAACATGTACCCACGCCGATGCTTCCCACCTCCCCAGCTCATCTGAATGATCACTCACCCTTCTCCGATCCCACACAATACCGGAGATTAGCTGGCTCTCTCAATTATCTCACCATCACTCGCCCGGACATAGCCTATGCCACAAACTGCATATGTCAACATATGCAAAATCACACCAACGCCGACTATAAGGCTATGAAGCGTCTTCTTCGCTACATCAGTGGGACTATCCACTTTGGGTTACCACTCTCAGCAGGTCCTATGCAACTCACCAACTACTCCGATGCCAATTGGGCTCGTGATGCCACCAACAGAAAATCAGTCACAGGCTACTGCGCCTTCCTCGGCAAAAGTTTGATCTCTTGTGCGTCAAGAAGCAGGTCACTGTAGCTAGATCCTCTACGGAGGCGGAATACCGGGCTTTAGCCGCGGCCACCACTGATGTTCTCTAGCTACGGTGTCTATTAGAGGATTTTCAAATTCCCTCACTCCCGTCAACGCTCATTCACTGTGACAACACCTCAGCTCTTGCCTTAGCTCTCAATCCCGTATTTCACGCTAGAACCAAACACATCGAGATCGATTATCAGTTTATTCGCCAACATATCTTCAATGGAGCAATTCAGATAAAACATATCAGCACCACCGATCAGCTGACAGATATTCTTACCAAACCACTTCCTATTAACCGCTTTGAAGAGCTCAGATCCAAATTAAGCCTCCGCTCGTCGGACGCTTCATTTTGCGGGGGGATGTTAGCACCCTCATATATTATACCTCAGGCACAACTCAACTCCATCACCATCAACCGTCAACGACTCTGCCACCGGTGCTCTCCACTCTTCCTGCCATCTCTGGTGCCAACGGCTCTGCCGTTAACGGCCAAATTCATCATGAGCAAATGTGCTCATCTCATCTTTAAATACAATACCATTGTAACAGCAATGTATATACAAGGAAGAATGAAATACATTCGTTACCTTAGCCTCTCTGTTTTTACTGTTCATCTTCTCTAACCTTTTCAATGCAGGAAGTTTCCAGTGATAAAAGCCTAATAAGTTATGTTATAAATTTACATATGAAATATACTTATGAAGATTGCCTTCCCAGAATCCAAAGTTTCAGCCTTCTGTTACACAACAAATGAATTAATATTTTCCAAGAATAATACACAGCAAAAATGTGTAGCAGAAATGGCAATCGAAGAACATACACTCAAACCATTCAATGCTACAGGGGTAGTTGATGTCAACCAAACTCAAATAATTTGGCAAACACATTATTATTATCATCCCTTGTTTTGTTTTGTGTAACTAATTGTTGTTACCATATTAATTAAAAGTTTAGAAAACAAGTAACTGAAAATAAAATAATGGCACAAAAGAATGTCAAACATTGAAGAAGGCCGTATTGAAGAATAATTTGCTAGGTAAATAAATCTGTCTCATTTGAAACACAACCATAGAGTCCCCAGTTGAAGAATGTACCATCAAAAATAGCAATTTAGAAAACATAAAGCCGAAAAATGGTAAAAATTATTTCTGGTTTAACAATGGGTATGAATATAAACGCCTTACAACGAAAGTGCAACTAAACAAGCATAGTCAAATACTACCATTTTGTCTGATAAAAAATAACAACTTAAATAATTTGAATGTATTTGTCTCATGTTGTTAATGTTCTTGTATCTTCTTTTGCAACTAGTAATTTAACTAATACTTTAATTATTAATTACATTACTAATTATCAATAATTAATTAATAAATTATAAATATAAATATAATAATTGAATAGTTAATTATTCAATTATTATTTATACAATTAATTATTTAAGTGTTATTTATCTAATTTTTAATTAGTGGGTAATATTCTTAATTATTGATTAATTATTTAAATAGTCTATTACTAATTAATTAAATGGGTAATTATTTAATTAAGAATTTATTTATCATTTATTATTTGATTGCTTACTAAATATTAATTATCTTATCTTCTTTAAGCCTTACACCTACATAAGGTTTGCTTTTTCTCTTCTCCTGTTCTTACTTTTAACTTTGCCTAGTAGCGTGCGGTAGATCAATTTAGAACAAGTCATTAAAAGCTTATTCGTCTCTTTTAACAACATTTCCTTGTCCGATTGGAAGTCACAACAGATAGATAGATAGTGTTCTTCCTTCGCCTCCTTCGACAATGCGAGAGCTCGTTTATTGTGACGATAACCACCTTTCTACCCTTTTGTGCGCTTCTTTGGCCAAATCTCATAAAGCCGCATAAATCCTCTGAATCATGAAAAATTATTCCATCAGGTTACCTGACGTAGAGCTACATCAGGTAGCTTATAATATGTCGCCACGTGCAATTACTCTTTACCGTGCGGCCCGACGACCCGACTCGGACCGAATCTGGGATTACTATGTTCGCGTATTGCTCGGTATTTGCTCGGTATTGCTTGACAATAACGAGAAATACCGCTATGTGAAGACCAATACCGAGCAATACCGAGTAATACCTAAAAGAACTCGGTATTGCTTGGTATTGCTTTGTATTGAACTCGGTATTGCTCGGTATTGATCTTCACATAATAGTATTTTTCGTTTTTGTCGAGCAAAATCGACCAATACCTAGCAATACCGAGCTACGCAAACTCCCAGGTCCGTTTCGGGTCGGATCGTCGGGCCGCGCGGTAAAGAATAAGTGCACGTGGCGACATATTATAAGCTACCTGATGTCCTGATGTAGCTCTACGTCAGGTAACCTGACGGAATAATTTTTCCTGAATCATAGGTTGTACTAAATTTGATATTTACGCCAAAAAGGGGAAATAGATGATTTAATTCATCGTAAATCCTGTGTAAATCCTGCCTAAAATTTGATACCAAGCAGCCCCTTAGCATTACTTCCAAATTTAATACATAAACATACTGAGTCACTTAACTTTGGTGGTTGCCCTTGAGTAGGGGTGTAAACGAGTCGACTCGAGTCAAGTATTAGCCTTATCAAGCCTGACTCGTTTGATGCTTAATGAGCTCAAGCTCGAGCTCGAATTCGAGCTCGATTAATGGGCTCGTGATCGACTCGTTTAAAAAATATCAAGCTCGAGCTCGACTCGAAAGCTCGAGCTCGTTTTAAAAGCTTGAGCTCGAGATCGAGCTCGAGATCGAGCTCGTTTAGAAAGCTTGAACTCAACTTTTAAACCTTTTAATTGGCATGAGTCTTTAATTTTAAGCCAAATTTTTCTTTTTTTAGAATTCTTTTTCTTCTAACAGTTAATTAAAATTTGTTCTCAACAATAAACAAATAACTTAAATAATCATAAAACGTTTAGAACTTTAACTATTAATTTCTTTAAAAAAAATGTAAGTTGTAGAAGAATCAATATATTATGAGCAATCATGTTTCTTTAAAAAAATTTATTTAAAAATTTGATCAATATAAACTTATCAACTAAAATTTTTATATGGTTAAGTACTATAAAAACTTGAAAAATATAATAATAGAACTTTCAATAATATAAAAATTTGACCAAATTGTATTTCATATCATCATTACAAAAAAAACGAACTGAAATCATACAACTCATTAAAAAGTTTCATAATGGCAAGAGTGTAAAGCCATTTGTTGAAGCCATTCATGGGATTTCTCAATCTGCTAACTGCACATTAACTTCCTTTTTGATTCTCAACCTGGACAACAACCTATATATTTCTTACAAAAAAAGACTGAATAGAAGATAAAACTATATATTTCTTATGTCTGATATGTGGATATTTCATATTCTTCAAATTCTTCCATCTCTACGTTACCAATTAATATGATAAAAACCTGTAAATTAAGATAAAAGCAAAATAATAATTATTTCAGAAATGATAAATGGATTAAAGGTTCCAATTTCAACTTCTTACAGCACGTAGAAGAGTCCTTCTATCCCTTTCACAAGCATTCTTAATTGCCTGTAAGAAAAATCAAGATTAATCAAGTCTCCAAAGGGGTATAAACAACCAAATTAATTTCAACCAATTAATATAAAAAGAAAATTTTTATACTACAAAATATTCCACAGACAAAATGCTTATTTCTCAATCTGCTATTCTGCTAACTGCACTGCTTTGATTCTTATTTTTGACATAATTCTGGGTTGTCAATAAACAACCAAATCAAGAAAGCTTTTCGTATGCAGTTTGGCGTGTTGCATCTCAGAAAGCTTTCAGAATTCAATGGTTAATTGTTGTTCTGTAGAAAGCTTTTCATTTTGTCGGGTTGGCAGATACTTCTTCAAGAAAGTCAATAAACAACCAAATCAATGCAATCCTTATTATTGTTATTGCATCCCAGCCATCTCTTCTACACTATACATTCAAAAATAAGAATCAAAGCAGTAAGAGAATCAAAGAAATACGGATTCAACATATAGGTTATTTCTAAGTAAAGCATGAGTGAATTTTTTTCTATTGAAATCTGTTTACTCAAACCTGGGCAAGAAAAATAAATGGCAACCATAAGCAGTATACCAATTTTCTCCTAAATATGCTTCATCATTTTCTGGGAACTAAAGCTTTATCCTAGAACCTCATATCCTCACAAAGTTCTGTACTAGTAATTATATCAAAGTTTTCTAAATAAACGGAAAAATGACCAATCATTTACAAAAAACTTCATCGGTTACTAGTAAATGAAATGGCTTCAGGTAAGAGAAAATTTCAGGGTATAACTTCATGACTAATCATCTTAAATTACTGCGTTTATTAGTAAGAGAAAATTTCAGGTATACCTATCAAACGACTTTTTACTGAACATTTATGGTAGATCTACAACAATCATCAAATGGCTTATAGTATACTTATTAACTGAAGCAAAGTTATAATTTACCTATCAAACGGCTGCAATGAAATTTTCCACAAGCTGGCAAAGTTCTCAACTGCACAAAAAAAAAAAAAGAGCTTGAGAACCAGAGCAGATAGCAACTCCTGCACCTGATGAATGAAGGAAAGAAGCGATAATGAAGGCAAGAAACGACCTAAGATCCTAAACAGAGCTTGAGAACCAGAAGAACGAAGTCAAGAAACGATGATGAAGAAAATAAGAGAATTAGAGAACTAACCGGAGAAGAAAACAGGTGGAGCACCGAAAAAATGAAGGTAAAGGAAGATGCCCTAGCGCCGCACTCTACATCTTCTGCCTCACGAACGAACGAACGAAATATGTGAACCGGCTCTTCACTTCGTCTTATCACTGTTTATTTTCTTTCATCCGGTTTGGGTTCATATTGAGTCCGGTGACTCCGGTCCAGCGCGGTAGCCTCCGCAGTACGCACTTTCGAGTGAAATATGTGAATCAGAGTGGCGGCACCGCGGCAGTGCATTCAGATTTCAGTTTCGGAAATTCGCCCGCCCGAATTAATCGAGCCGGCTCGACGAGCCATCGAGCCAGACATGGTATATATCGAACTCGAGCTCGTTAATATACCGAGCTCGAAATTAAGCTCGAACTCGAGCTCGAAGCTCGATAAGCTCGGCTCGCGAGCTCATTAACGAGTCGAGCTCGAGTCAGCTCACGAGCCAGCTTGACTCGCTTACACCCCTACCCTTGAGCATGTCTTGTTCGCTTTTGCTATTTATTTCTAACTTTATTAGGATTTTGTAGATCTTGTAAATTTAGATTTAACAAATTCTTGATATGTTGAATCCTAAAAAATTATTTAGCAAGATAGTTATTAAATCCCATTAAATATTGTGAAATTGGTTTATAATGTAATCCATGATTTAAGACAATTAGTTCAATTAAAAAATTTCTTATTAATTTTAATTTTAACTACCACTATTAAATTATAATGATAAGTGATATAATTACAAAATAGCTTGATTATCAAATACTTTAACTAATAATTTTATTACTAATTATTGTGCTAATTGTCAAATTACTTATTTATATGATAATTTAAAATTATTTGATAGCTAATTATGTTGATAATTCTCTAATTAATTATTATTTTTTGAAATAACTAATAATCATAATAATAATTTAATTAATTATTTAAGTATTATTTATCCTATTATTTATATAATTAATAATGCTTAAAATTAATTAAGTATTCTATTTCTAACTACTTATTTAATTATAATTTATATAGTTAATTTTTTTTAATTAATTAGTTATAGTTCAAACATTATTAATTAAATTAATTATATTAATTTCTAATTAAGAAAGTAGGAACTAATTTCTTTCTTAGGATGCCTAGGGTTTGCTTTTCCTTTCTCTAGTTCGTTCGTTGTTTTTGTTAGACTTCGTTGCTTTGCGTGTGGAGTTTTGCTCGAGTCATTTCTTGATGGGAGCTCACTTGGTATAAAGGTAACTATCTTTCTCCAATTCACACGCTTCTTCGTACAAATATTGTAAATACACCGAATTCTAGGATTTAGTGAATATGAGATTTATGGCAAAAAGAGGGAAACAGAGGATTTATTTTGCCGCGAGGGTTACCCGGTGCTCAAATCATGTTTGAGAGATTTAGCCAAAATCCTTTTGCAAAACGGGCCCTAAAAATTATTACCAAGCTTTCGATAGCCTTAGATCTGTGTAGGGTTTCCTTTCCTCTTCTCCATTTATTCGTTGTTGTTCAACTTCAACTGCTTCACGTGAGATAGAGTTTTGAACAAATCACTAGACGACTTCTTGACCGTCTTTTACGACGTTCCTTCATGTAGGATCGTAAGCCACAACAATTAGCCTTTCCTGTTGGATCAGAAGTAACAAAGGTAATCTTTCTCTCCTTTATTAGCCTTCTTCGACCTCATTTTTTGTGTTTGGCAGAATTTGCCATAAATACTATTCAAATCCTGTATCAAATATTCAAACAGCCCTTGGTGGTTCTTGACGCGCTGAGGTGTTTAACTCCATTACTTTCGAGTAAAGAGGCTTTCCAAGAATTTGTTTGTTCTTTTGTATATGACAAACTAAAGCATCGAAATTGTCAGGTTTATGGGAACCTTTATCCTTTTATGTGCTTTAGGGCCTTACTGTTTTGCGTTGAACTTAGTCAAGAATTTCAATTGCACAAGGATTATAGTCTGCATCGGGTCAAAAGATTGAGTTTTGGCTTTCGTTTGAATTTTTTTTTTTACTGTTGCTTTCTTTTTGAAAAACTTACCGGGCATTTTTGAGTTTTTTGACAAGCATGGATTAGAAAGCTCTATCTTTTACATGTACACCCTCTTAATGGTTTCATGGCATTGACATTATATATATATATATATATATCGGGTCAAGGTGATCCTCGGAGAAGTCCGGATCCAAAATATGTACATTCTGTTTACTATTCATTTTGAAGAAACAAAAAAAATTTCTAAAAGAATCAATAGAGTCATTGGTATAATATAGATATGCTGGAAGATTAAAAAGAAATGGGTTTAAAATCAAGCAAAATCTGCATAGAAATAATAATGGATGTCCATGAAAGACAAATATTATGTTGCACATGTGATTTTAGGGGTACTGAGGACCAGTATTCAAATAATTTGAAAGTCAGCTGCATTGTCTGAAATTTCATGTGATGCTCCAGCTGATGATGATGGTGAAGTATGATATGACGAGAGATTCCTTCCGATATCTGGAGCTACATGTCTTTGTTTCTTTAGGAGATTCATTAATGTTGAATGAAACTTCATGGGTAATGAAAGGATCTCAAAAAACTGTAGATAATATAATTAACATATGATAAAAATTATTAGTAGAATATTTTTTTATCATAGTAGAAAAATAATAAGATGCACCCAGATAAAAAAGAAATCATTAGCGTTTCAATTATCCAAATAACTCACAGCTTCATTTTGAAATTTGCCTGAGATATCAAGCTTGACATAGAGCGCCGTGCCCAAAATAAAAGCAACAAAAATGGCCCAAAGGTACGAAGGATTACTGACAAGAGAGAACATGAACAAAATATTTAGTTCAACATGACAAAAAGAGTCAAGACTACTAGTCATAATGTATAACACACCTTGAAGAAATTTACCTTAAAATTGTCCAAAATTCATTGAACCCCAGGATTAAAATGACCGTAATGGCCCAAGGAGGAGGCACTTGGTTGTTATTCATTTTGTAAGTTTCCTGAAATAAGAACACATTTAAATATAAAATATGTTTCATTGAGGTAAAACAAATAATAGCGCACCATCATCAAACAAATATGTTCAGGAGAAAATGCCAAATTTAACAAAAGGCAGAAAGAAGATACTATAAGATACATCACAAGAAAAATAATTCTCATTCAACATGCAGATCACATGAAAAATAATTCTCATTCAACATCAGATAGCTATATTCATAGTTTTTAGAAATGCCAAGAAAAGTTGAGATTCAAAAAAATACCTGAGCAACAATAGCTCGTTCTACAGTATACTCTGTTTGTTTCCTGAATTGCCTCAATAATGATTTGCATTGGATTGGTGAAATTACAGTTCTCGTTGACGAAACCTAAAAAGAAAATAATGGCAAATTATTATAAAAGTGAATACGAACAAAAAATAAATTATATACACAAAAGACTATAAAGTCTTACATCTTCCCATGTATTGGAAGCCAATGGGTCCAATGACGAAATCCTATTTGAAGTTGAACCAGGAACATCATCCAAAGAAAGCTGGAGAATCTCCTTAATATTATCATTATCCCCATCTAAGTGAATTGCAGCAACAACAGATAATAACTTTAAGGACTGCAAAAATAAAACAATAATTTAAAATACAAATAAGACCGTACATATCAACTTGCAAGATAAAAAATAAAGAGAATAAAGTAGAAATGCAAATTCAGAACATACCGCTGAATGTGCCAATTTGGTGATTGCTTTTATATCTTCTTTTCCTGTCCACATTCTTTTCATTGAATCAGAATCATAGCTAAAGACTTTGTTAAACCTGTCATTATGTACTTTTTACATGTTTTCTTAATCACAATGAGTTCACAACTAAGATAAATAAATAACAAGTAACAAATTTAAAGTTATTACGATTACAAATAATAAAATATGATCATTTCATCAAGTTTATTTATTATAAATACATATGAAGAAAATGATACAAATCTTCAATGTCAAGTAGGAATTTCATGAATTAATGAAAGCCCTCTTACT
This sequence comes from Dendrobium huoshanense, assembly GCA_016618105.1. Taxonomy (NCBI): domain Eukaryota; kingdom Viridiplantae; phylum Streptophyta; class Magnoliopsida; order Asparagales; family Orchidaceae; genus Dendrobium; species Dendrobium huoshanense. The sequence goes on along the minus strand of CM028343.1, from coordinate 375,250 downwards.
TTATATAAGACTAAGGCTTGTCATCAGGCAAAACTTGCTAGAATGATAATATGGAGATAAGTGCATATTCAAGTTCAAAAAATTCATTAGCACTTAAAGTATATAGAACCAAAAAATATATATTTTCTCATCTTCACAGAGAAATATATCAACTTAAAACAAATGATCTCATTAAAAAAATGGAGAAGCTAAAACATGATGCATAAAATTAAACAAATTTAATAAATGAGATCTATCACATATAAAACTTCAAAAAAATAATCATCACCTGTCCTTCATATTCATCAAGACCCCCCCAGCTACTTCCTTTGCCCTCGATTCAACAACGCTTATGGCATATTTGTCTAGCTTTGCAACCAACTTGTTGACAATTGCTTGATCAATATTGTATGAAGAAAGGGTTGAAGCAAAAAACACTAAAGTGGTCATTCGCTCATGTTGAACTAGTCTTCTAATTGTTGGCCACGTTTTATCACTAGCATCAACTAAAAGAGATTTCGAGGGTTCGGAAAGTGCCTTGTTAATTTTTTCCTGCATGAGAAATATAATAAAGCAATAAAAATATTTTTTCTATACATAAGCTCATCAAGATGATCATAAATCAATTAATTAAATTATAATTGATATGAAATTTATTCTCTATCTAAAACTAGAAGGTATAGTACAGCTACATCATACCTCAAATAAGGACGTAAGCATAGATAATTTTGCCTCAATATATGCATTTGAATTATGCCAAATAATCTCCTGTGCTTTCAAAGTGCCTATAACCATTTGTTCAATGCCTGCATGTATATTTTAACATCCAATCCACATCAACATTCTCTAATTATCAATCAAATCTAAACTAAAGAAAGATTACTAAGGAAATAAAACTATTTGTTAAAGAAACCATAGAAAAAAGTCTCAAACTATTGTCTCAAATTTATATTAATATATATTTTATCAATAACAATTTTAGTATGATGTTTGACAAATTTCTAGCTAACTACCTTTGAAGCTTTCATTGAATGCGGACATAAGCAAATCAAAGTAATCCTTAGGAGTAGCTGCAAACCCTTCTTCAGATTTCAGAGCCTTCTCAAATCTAACATTAAAATCTTCTAAAGTTTTGGATCTTAGGCGTCCCAATATAGAATGGCAAGCAGCTTCAACAAACTGCAGTTATAAAATTTAAAAGATATTATATAACAAATAAGAATGTCAACTTGGGTCATATTACAATACATAGAGCCTGCACATCATTTTCTAAAATCAAAATTGTTCTGCAACAACATGACTAAATATTTATTATCGTAAGGGAAGAAGCTATAAAATGCAAAGATAGCTTTGATGAAATAAACTAATCAAATATAAGTGTGCAAAAGTTTTCAACCGATGTAAAGAATTGTAAAGCAGCAAAGATAGTTTTGATGAAATAAACTAATCAAATATAAGTGTGCTAAAGTCTTGAGCCGATGTAAAGAATAGTAAAACACAAACATTTTGGCCAAGCAAGCACAACCAATGCAACAATAGTCTCCTAAAAACAGGAGGATCCTTTATAACTATTACGTGATGTACCACCTCAAATCTGGTCAGTTCCAGTGCTTAACAGCTTGAAGATCTCTCTGGGAAAGTAGATAGTGACCTTACTAATGACTTAAGAGAAAAAAAACTCACCAAAAATGACAAATGAATATAAACAGCAGCAGAAGTTACTCCAACCGCTGTTTTACTGGGCTCGTGTTCAACCCCACTATCTGAAGAAGTCACATTAGATAATGCAACTGATGCTGTGGAAGTACCTTTTACAACTATAGGCAATAGTTCACAAACATTCAGAGCATATTCAATTATATGTAATCTAAATTAATTACTACGAAGTTAATTTTTCAAACTAATTTCAATACAAAAAAATCATACTCATAAATATAAAAGGCCCAAGATCTATTTTTTCTTTTTAACCTGTCAAACGAACAAATAGAACCACAAACAATTTATAAAGTAAAATCAAACTATTACAACAATGTGTATAATTTTAGTAAAATCTAAACATAAACTCTGAAATAAAATAGTTAAGTTCAAGATTGTTTGGCGAGATCAATAGAAACTCTCATTCTGCATGACTTTGACACATTCACTAATATTTAAAATTTGATTATTCAGTACCCTTCTGCTAATTCTATCAATTAAAACCCTTCTTAAAATAACCCCTTACTGAGGCTTACAGCTTCAATGCCTATAGAGTTATCACCCAAAAATTACAAATTATAAACTTATGATGAAAACAGTGGACATAGCTAGAAATGTCACCAACTAAGGCTCTAAATGCGAAGGAAGTGAAAAGAAATAAAGAAAGAAAGAAAGGAGAAGAAGAAGTAGAACATGAGGAGGAGGAAATGGAAGAAAAATAACTTTTCTTCCATGGTTTCAGGGAGCCGGATCGGCGGATCTGGGCAGGCCATCGGAAGGGAGTGAGGACGGAAGGGTTAGGCAAGAAGGGGAGGAAGAAGGCGCGGGAATCAGGCTATTCAAGAAGTCACGGATGGAAGGGCTATTCTAGGATAAGTGACGGATTTATGCATGCAATGTTACTCCTACATTCTATAAAGGTTGTTTACCTGATTCTGTCTAATCACAATAGAGGTAACTTTAATCATTGCTCTCAGGTACGACCTTAAAATATCTAAATCTATAACAATCATCTCAAATACTATTACAACAACGCAAGTTTGGAAATGAAATATTTTCAGGGAATTTCAATTTCCCATGGCCATCATAAAGCGGAGAATTTTCCACAACACATTTCTGTAAATTAAGTCTTCAACAGTCAATATACACAGATTAATATCTTTCTTACACGAAGAATCAGCCTTTTTCTCAGAATTTTCCCTAACTTTCAGATCACAAAGAACTTAATGAAACTCTCTTATGCTACAATCAAACATTTCTTTTATTTTTATTATTTGAATAAGAGCTACTAGTAATCACTCAATGAGCACTTCTTGTCAAAGTCTCCTTCAAAACAAAATCCTAGAATTGCTAAGCTTTTTTAGTTTAATAATCACTAGAACCATAATTTACTCCATGCTTCATTGATCCTTCGAGATATCTCAACACCTAGTTGGCGGCTTGCCAATGCTCCTTTACAGGATTAGTCATATATATTTGCTTATTAGACTTACTGCATAAGATATATCTAGTCAAATGCAAACCATAGCATACATCATGCTTCTCACCATGCTATGATAAGAAACTTTATTCATGTATTCTTTGTCTTCTTCTGTGTTAAGACAACAATTGGTCAAAAGCTTGAAATGAACAGCCATAGAGAGGCTAGCAATATGTGCATATCATGTTGAATTTCTCAAGCATCCTCCTAAAAATAATTTTCTTGTGTAATAAACATTGATCTTGACTTCCTATTCCTAAAAATGTCTATGCCCTAAATCTGAAGTTGACTTTCAGATTTAGATTTGGAGGGAAATTGGGGATTGGAAATCTGAATTTAATCCCTAAAAGGAGCTAGGAATTAATGGCAGGGGATGGGGATTGAAAAGAGAGGGCGGGCGGCTAGGAGAGAGGGGCCGGCGGCTTTAATGGGATGGGAGGGGATTGTGGGAACGAGATTTGGGTTTCCTATTCTAGGTTTAGGGATTAGGAAAGATTTAATTAGATCTAATCTAATTTGAAATTCAAATAGAATCTAATTTGGAAACTTTCCTTAAATAGATTTGAGGAATTTATGAAAGATTTTAAAATCCAAATTAGATGGATTGGATTTCAAAATCTATTCTAATTATATCAATCAAAAATAGGAAATAGAAATTGAGAGGGAAAATGAAGCTAGGGCTGGCGGCTAGGTTGGGCTCGAGTGAGGGGTTTTGGTGGTTGGGTATGCGGCTAGGTGGAGTTTTGTGGTTGGGAGATGTGATGGGGAGAGAATTATGGAGAAAGGATGGATGAAGGTGGTGGTGGCCAAGAGGGAGGGAAGTAGGGTTGTAGGTAGCCGGCGGTTTGGCGTGGGTTTGGAGTGGAGGCCGGCTGTGGGAGGGAGGAGGGGAAGAACTAAAAAGATAAAACCACGAACCCGACTCTTCAAGGTTGGTGGGTGATGCACAATGCTCCCTCTCCTAGCAGATCCTTCTCCTTACCTCTCAAGCTTTCACAAGACATTAGGATGCAAATTTTTTTTTTAATCATCATTCATTAACATCAAAAGAGAACAATAAGGGCTATATATAGCCTCGTACAAAGGACTCAAACAAAAGACCATAATGTCCTTTGGGTTAACAAACGACGTCCCTTAAGTAAGGGATATAAATAGAAAATATAATAAGACAAATAACACAAATATAAAAGACAAATACATAATACAACTCAAAAGTACAGTGACTCAATCGTGGCCGTAGATCGGCGACCACGTCTCTGATAGACTTCCCACGTTCCAATGTCTCCATCATTCTCCCGGATTGGGAAAAAGCTTGACTCCGTCGAGTAAGCTTCCCGGGTGTTCTCATAGGTCTCCAATACGTCAATGTCAATCCTTTGTAGCTCCTCGCGATCAAGCCATGTATCCTCTGATTCAGGCTTGCCTCTCCACCTGATCAAGTACTTCCGTCTTCCACCTTCTCTTGTGGAGATGATGTCATCACTCAGAATCGTGTCCATCTTTTCTATCATTGGTGATTTGGGAATATTTGGGAGTGGGGGTAGGCTTGAGTTCTCACACGGTGGGGTCACACAAGGTTGCTGTATGAGTGGATTTGGAGGGTTGAAATCAAGACCTTCATATGCAACTAGATCTTCTATGTTAAAAGAGGGATTGATGTTGAACTCTGCAGGCAGATCTACTACATAAGCATTATCATTGATTTTCTTAATTATCTTGAAGTGTCGAGCACTCTCAGCATGCCACTTCTTAACTGTTCCCTACGGGAACCGTTCCGGACGAACCTGCACCATCACGAAGTCACCAACCTCAAAAGTTTTAAATTTTCATCTAAGATCAGCATACGGTTTATAATTATTATTGCTCTTTTCAATTTGTCGTGCAATCTCTTTATAAAGTTCATGCATATGTGATGCAAATGATGATGCAGACTCAGAAATCCTATACCAAGAACAAAGAAATGAGATCTAACGGCTACTTAGGTTTGAACCCATAAACAATTTCAGAAGGACTTAGGCCAGTGGTTCGGTTCACGGAATTATTATAAGCAAACTCCGCTGTGGGGAGTATGGAGTCCCAATCCTTAATGTGCTCACCTACCAGGGATCGTAACAGATTGCCTAAGCTCCTATTGACTACCTCGGTCTGACAATTAGTTTGTGGATGAAAGGTTCTGGAGGACTGCAATTTGGTGCCCATTTTCATCCAAAGGGTCTTCCAAAAATAACTTGTGAACTTGGCATCCCTATCCGATACAATGATTTTGGACAAACCATGTAAACGGACAACCTCGATGAAGTAGAGTTTTGCAATGTAGGAGGCGTTGGCTGTTTTGGAACAAGGTAGGAAGTGGACCATTTTGGAAAATCGATTTACTACAACACAAATGGCGTCATTCCTAAGATTAGTCTTAGGCAGGCCTAAGATAAAGTCTATGCTAACGTCCTGCCAAGGGCAACTGGGGACAGGCAAAGGAGTATACATACCAGTGTTTTGCTTGCGTTGTTTGGCTAGCTGACAGGTGCGATATCTGCTGACCATCCGACCGACGTCTCTCTTCAGGCTGGGCCAATAAAGACGATACTCCACGGCTTCTATCGTTTTGTCCCGACCGAAGTGCCTAGCGAGGCCTCTGACGTGAAGTTCACAGACAAGAAATTTCCTAAGGGAGGTGCTAGAGATACAAAGTTTTTGAGCTTTGAAAAGATAGCTGTCCTCCAAAAGAAAATCGTCCACAAGGCGCGTGCTGCATGTGGACAAAAGAGAGTATGTCTCCTTGAAGTTGAGACATTCCAGATAGTCCCTCTTTATTTGATCAAAACCCACGACTTCAACTATCATCTCGGTGGTAGTCATCATACGACGACTGAGAGCATCAACAGCTTTATTCTCAACTCCCGCCTTATGTCTAAGGGTATAAGTGTATTCCTGAAGGAACTCTACCCATTAACCGTGGTGAGCATTCAGCTTCTTTTGTGAGTTGATATAATGCAGAGCTTCATGATCCAAGAAAATGATGAACTCCTGCGGGAGCAAGTAGTGTCGCCAATAACGAAGTGATTGGATCACTGCATAAAACTCTTTGTCATATGTGGAATATCTATGTCGAATGTCATTCAGTTTCTCGCTGAAGTAAGCTACCAGGTGACCTTCCTGAGACAGGACTTCTCCAATTCCGACTCCGAAGCGTCGCAGGTTACTTCGAAGACTTTGGAGAAATCATGAAGTCTCATCATTGGGGCTTCCACCATTCTTTTCTTAATCTCATCAAAAGCTCTGGTGGCGGTCGAGGTCCAATGGAAATCACCCTTCTTCAGGCAATCAGTGATAGGAGATACGATGGTACTGAAATTGAAGATAAATCTCCTATAGAAGGTGGCTAATCTGTTGAAGCTATGGACTTCTCGGATGTTTTGAGGGACAGGCCATTCAATAATGGCCTTCACCTTCTCGGGATCTATAGAGACCCCTTGGGCCGACAGGATGAAGCCCAAAAAGATGACACTATTTATAAGGAATGTACATTTCTTATGATTGGCATAAAGTGGTTACTTCCTCAAGACCTCACAAACTTGCCTTAAGTGGTCCAAGTGCTGACTTTTCGATTGGCTATAAATAAGAATGTCGTCAAAGTAGACAACGACAAACTTTCCCATGAAAGGGCATAGCACTTGAGTCATGATCCTCATGAACGTACTTGGGGCGTTACTCAACCTGAAAGGCATGACTAACCACTCGTAGAGACTATCCTTGTTCTTGAAGGCAATTTTCCACTCATCATCGGGTCAGATCCGGATCTGGTGGTACTCACTCTTGAGATCGATCTTGGAAAAAAGAGTGGTACCCGTCATCATATCAAGCATATCGTCCAACCTTGGGATAGGGAAACGATATTTGATGGTGATTTTGTTGATAACACGGCTATCAACACACATCCGCCAAGATCCATCCTTCTTGAGAGTAAGAAGGGCTGGCACAGCGCAGGGACTAAGACTTTCTTTAATGAATCCTCGCTGTAGTAACTCATCCACCTGCTTCTTGAGTTCGGCATATTCCGTGGGATTCATGCGATAATGTGGCAGGTTAGGGAGGGAGGCTCCAGGGATGAGGTTTATGACATGTTGTATGTCTCTAAGAGGTGGTAATTGATCAGGGAGATCATCATGAAAGACATCAGCAAAATCAGCCAGAATTGGTTGAACCTATCGTGGGATGGGTTCATTCGAATCTGTGGAAACCTCACGACCAACCAAGGCGTATAGGAGAGCACCTTGGGCGATATCAGAATCCAGAACCTTGGCAATTACAAGGTTCAGTCCCTTCTTAGGCTTAATAGGGTTGGGTTTGAGGTCTTCCTTAACCCGGGGCTGCGATGGTAGAAGCTTGATCTTCTTGCCCGCATGTTCAAACACGCAGGTGTTTGAACGCCCATAGATGTGGACATCATTATCAAAAAGCCAGGAATGCCCCAAGATGATTTGTCCAACATTCATCACCAGAATATCACACCACACGTTCTCCTTATAGTCAGCAAAAGAGAGGGGTATTAGGCTTCGTTCCTTCACCTCTAAGGCAGTGGAGTTGACCCATGCTACCTTGTAGGGGTTAGGGTGAGAAACGGCAGACAGGCCAAGTTTGGACACCATGCCGGCAGAGACCGCATTAATGCAACTGCCGCTATCCACTATGACTTTACAATTTTTGTCTTTAATTTTGGTGTAGGTATGAAAGATGGAGGTCCTACACCAATCATCAGTGGTAATGGGTTGGGATAGTGCACATCTCACCACGTAGATGAGAGATGTGTCTAGCTTCTGAAGGCAATGGAGGACAGTGGTATCATCATCATCCTCGAAGAATTCGCCTTCATCCTCCACTTGGTGTATATGATCATCCTTGAGCTCAAAATCCTCCTCAGTAATCTCCTCGATAATCAAGACTTTGTAGGGACTGGAGCACTGAGAAGCAATATGCCCATACCTCTAGCATTAAAAGCACTTGGTCCCGAGACTGGACTGAGGGGTATCCGGGGTGGAAGGTTTGTTCCTAAAATCAGATCGAGGGGCAGAAGGACCACTGGGAGGTCGGGTGGCACTCCCTGGGGTCGGTTGGGCAGTGGAAGTGTGAGGAGTGGAGCTACCATAAGGTCTATAGGAAGGCCTAGAGTCGTGGTGTCGACTAGGGTGCTGAGACCGACTTTCCTCAAGGTCTAACACTAAGCTATAGGCATTTTCAAGGGTAATAACGTTCCGGGCAAAAAGTTCATTACGGAGATCCGATCGCAATTCGGTACGAAACATATACAAAATCTGTGCGGGGGTAGTGGAGGTCTCCCCTTTGCATCGGATTAGATAATCGTAAAAGGATGCAATGTAATCCTTGACTGATTTGCTACCCTGAGTCAGCCTATTCCACCTATCCAACAGTCTAGGGAAGTACGAAGAAGTCAAGTACTTATGTTTCAATTCACGCTTCATGGAAAGCCAATCAGTGATGGGGTACTCATCATGGCTTCTCTAAGACTCTCTAGATTTGACCAAAACTGACTCGCCCTACCCGAGAGCTTCATCTCAGTAAAACTGAATTTCCTAGCCTCGGAGATATTATACCACTTAAATAAACTATCCATACATTTGACCCAATGCAGGAAGAGCTGGGGATCGAGGGTTCCATCAAAGGTAGGGGCATCAACTTTAATGTTCTTCATTAGTGGTATGTCAGGGTTATGATTGTGATTGCATCCACACTGAGGGGCTCGATGATTGGCATGATGTTGCCTCTCATAGAAGGAGTTCTATATGGGGTGTAAGGGGTAGGACGATCCCTAGAGTGCTCAAGTGTGTCAAAACGTTCGGTTGTGTCCCTACGAAGTTCAACTAGGTAAGCTTGATTCTCTTTGAGTTGCTGGCTAACTGTATTCATTTGACCTACCAATAGGCCTGGAGTTCTTCCAAGTTGTTCTGGGTCCATTGGGAGACACTAGGGAAGTTTGGGGAGGCAACTAGATAGGGGACAACACTTAACTGCTAATTTAGACTCACCTAAAGTCCTCTAAATGGTGCAGAAATTGTTGGGATAGCAAACTACAAGGGTGGATTAAGTCTCCTAGGCAAATAGGAGAGTTGTTATGCTAAGGATAACACATAATCACCTAAGAAACCAGCTTATTGCTCACTAAATGAGTGCAGAAGACTACAGGACAGCAAGCACAATAGTGTTTTAAAATGCTTTAAATGATGATATGCAAGCAAAGTTAAATAAGAATGGTTAAACAACAACCTACGATGATTTGTAGCATGAATATCCTAAGCTAACGTGTCTCTGATACCAGATGATGCAGGACTAAGATACTCTAAATGAGTATGTTAAGAATTTGCACGATTTGTTGATAAAACAATTATGATTAAACTAATAGAGATCTAGACGAAAATAGAAAACATAAGAGCGGTCACAACTCACAATCGTTTAGGCCAAATTATATGCTAAACACTTGGATTATCAAAACAAGTTAGAAGTTCAACAACTTGCAAAGTAAATAGCTTTCAACAAAATTCTTAATCTAACAATAAGATAAGAAGCGTAAAAAGCACGCTCAATCATACGTTTACTAAGCTTAGGCACAAGGTGGAACATGGCTCCTTGCGATTCCTCATCACCTACAACTTTAGGGGATTAAGGAAAGTAATTGAAAGGGAGAAGAGGTTCACCTTTGTCAAGCACGGAAACAATTAGTCGCAGTGTGGGAGAAATTTGTCATAGCCTCCCCTAAGGATTCAATTGGAGAGAAGAAGGTCTCTCCCAAGTGTTGGCATATTGAAGGTAAAAATCCTTTGCTGTCCTTGCCAATTTTTCTTGAAAGAATGGGGATTTTCTCCCAAGAATCCAAGTTGGAAGAGAGGAGGCAAGGTGGAGGGTTTGGAGGGATTTCGGTTCAGGTTTTGGGTGGAGTTAGGGTTAGGGTTTAGGGAGAAAAATGCTTAAAATCTGAAGTTTATTTTCAGATTTAGATTTGGAGGGATATTGGGGATTGAAAATTTGAATTTAATCCCTAAAAGGAGCTAGGAATTAATGGGAGGGGATGGGGATTGGAGAGAGAGGGCGGGCAGCTATGAGAGAGGGGTTGGCGACATTAATGGGATGGGAGGGGATTGTGGGAGAGAGATATGGGTTTCCTATTCTAGGTTTAGGGATTAGGAAATATTTAATTAGACCCAATCTAATTTGAAATTCAAATAGGATCTAATTTGAAAACTTTCCTTAAATAGATTTGAGGAATTTAGGAAAGATTTTGAAATCCAAATTAGATGGATTGGATTTCAAAATCTATCCTAATTATGTCAATCAAAATAGGAAATAGAAATTGAGAGGAGAGATGAGGCTAGGGCCGGCGGCTAGGTTGGGCTCGGGTGAGTGGCCCGGCGGTTGGGTATGAGGCTAGGTTGAGTTTTGTGGTTGGGAGATGTGATGGGAGAGAATTATGGAGAAAGAATGGATGAAGGTGGTGGCAGCCAAGAGGGAGGGAAGTAGGGTTGTAGGTAGCCGGCGGTTTGGCATGGGTTTGGAGTGGAGGTTGGCGGTGGGAGGGAGGAGGGGAAGAACTAAAAAGATAAAACCACGAACCCGACTTTTCAAGGTTGGTGGGTGATGCACAATGCTCCCACTCCTAGGGATCCTTCTCCTCACCTCTCAAGCTCTCACAAGACATTAGGATGCAAATTTTTTTTTTATCATCATTCATTAACATCAAAAGAGAACAATAAGGACTATATATAGCCTCATACAAAGGACTCAAACAAAAGACCATAATGCCATTTGGACTAACACACGGCCTCCCTTAAGTAAGGGGTATAAACGAAAATTATAATAAGCCAAATACCACATAAATAATAAAAGACAAACATAATACAACTCAAAAGTACAGTGACTCAATCGTGGCCGTAGATCGGCGGCCACATCTTTGATAGACTTTCCACGTTCTAATGTCCTCATCACCTTCTCACTTGGTACAAGCTTAGAGGTTTGATTCTTGTGCAAAGATAATAACACCTCAATAATAGAAATAAGCCATTTATCACTATCTTTACCAAAAGCAACTTCTCTATGGATTTTTTTTTGAAGGATCATGAGACCCACAAGTCAAATAATTATGATTAAGATCCTTAAACAAATGGATTAAGAGTTCAAATCATTGGATTTATTCTCTTAAGGCCCATAGATTGCAATCCGTCTACCTTCTTTTTCTTTTATAGCCACCAACCTCTCTTAGAATTTTTTTTTCTTATAAATAACTTTGATTTATTTCCATATAAACATGTCACAAAAATCAATAATTACTTACACACTTTCTATAAAATTAAACGATTAAGGTCAAAATAGTTTTTTCTACTTTTTTTTACTTTTGTGCATGATATTAGAGCGAGGTTTTTTTACTTTCTTCCAACATTTGTTCTTTTTTGTCAACCTTCTTATGGAGATTCCTCCTCGTGTTCATCATTGCTAGTTTTTTTCTAATTCTCTTCTAAGGTTACCCATCATATATTGTGACAATCAAACTAAATAAAAATTCGCGGGGCTACAAGCTTCATATTGCCTAAATGGGAGAAGATGAGAAATGATATGAAATTGTCCAAAATTGTTAACACATTTCAGTAAGGAAAGGAAAAGATCCATTATTTTGTGGATCCTCCTCCCGAGCTGAAAGATCCAAATTTTGTATTTTAGAATAAAGGGAATTACATGATCATGAAATGGATGTAGAATATTATAATGCATGAAATCAGGGGTCAGACCCTCCTCTCTACAACAAAAGAAGTTTGGAAAACCATCAAATAAACATAGTAAAAAAAAAGATTTCAATGATCAAAGAAGGTTACCTTCATGTTATTAAGTTTGTTAATGCAATGAAGGTTAATTAGCTTAAACTAAATTATTACAAAAATCTCAATATGACATGTTTCGATGATGCAGTGATTTACAAGCACTTTATAGAAAAAAGGTGTTCCTTGCAAGACTCAACAATGACTTCACCCAAGCTCATGTCCAAATCTTAAGCAGAACAATTCTATTGAAAAAGAAAGGAAAAAAGTGGGTTCCTTACAGGACTAACTAAATGAGATTTTTCTCTCATATAAGCGGAGTAAGGAAGGACTATAATGTTTAGTTGTTCACACTTATGCCTCCGAAATATCTGTCATGACAACCACCAACCCCATGTTAAAGGACTTAGTAATACTAACTCTTTCCATAAAGAATGGCAAAAGCCTTCTTTAAAAGTAACTTATGCTAGAAACACCATGAAAAGCCTCTAAACTATGATGGAAATAAAGTAAACAAAAAGGGCACACTCGCTTTTGGAATTTTAAAAAAAAAAAAACAATCCATAAGAAATTGATAAATTCAAGAACCTTCTCAAGTCTCTGAAAAAGTCATTCAGTTTATGTTTTCATCTTAAAATGGCATGACTTCTACCTCGTATTTTCAATGCCATAAATAGTTCCCATCAAACCTAAATCTTATATTTAGGGGCCGCTGAACACATGACTCATCTTGCCAACTTTTTTCAAACACAACAAACCCTCTGACTAATATTCTCTACCTACTATTGTAGGTCAAAGAAATATTTCAATTTCTTCACAATTACCATCAGTGATGGACATCATATTCTTCACCTTATAATAAATCTTCTATCAATCCATAAAATCACTAAAAACTACAGCTATAAGATAAATAAAGGCATACCTTACTGTATAAATAAAGAAATTAAGACATAACTTACTGTGCAAATAATATGTTTGGGTAAGACCAATAAAAAAAAAATTAAAATAACAATTCAAATGGTGAAAGGTAGGCTCATTAGTTTACAAGATTTGCAATGAGGCATCTAAAGATAGAATACGAAAGACCTAAGCAACCCAAAATGAATTCCCAACCTAATGCGGGAAACCGCGTAGCGACATAAGAAAAACGGAAGAACACTCTGACTGATACGAGAAAATGGAATATGATTACGTGAATGAAGGATCTTGATTGCTTCCGGATTTAGAAATAAACACTAAAACAAGAAGCAAAACATTCAACCCTTAATCTTTGAGTCAACATCATCCAAAATGGGAAACCAGAAGCCTCGATAGACAAAAAAGTACAACAATGCATCATAAATTGGTGTTTAAAGAAGTAACCCTTTGCCAGAAACAACTGAACTCAAAAGGCCGACAATGGATATCTAGATTTAGGGTTTCTGCAGGAAAACGGTCTTACTCAATTTTTACCTGGCGCTTCTCGATGGGGAAAGGTCCAAGCTGCAATTCTTCAATTTCCTCCTGCTCTTCGGCCGACTTCTTGCGCTTCTGTTGCTGAACGGCCATGCCGAGAAGGGAACGGAAGAAATAGGGCACAAGGAGATCGCAAAAATATTTGCTTTTAGGTATTCCGACCAGACAGAAAGACGGAAAGACGAAGGGACGGGTGACATCCACTTCTTTGATCATAGGCTGTTCAGGCCTCGTTTGTTTCGACGCTATTTTGCCCTCTCTCTCTCTTTTTAGGATGTTTAGATGAAAAGCTTCTATACAAAGGTTTTCTTACTTTTTTTAGAGAATTCTATTTATTTACTGCTTTAAAAAACTTTTGAATATCTGTTTCTTCATTTGAAAATTCTATTTTCTTAATCATTATTTTTAAAATTATCTTTTATAAAAAAGAGAAAAAGAATCAAACGAAGTCTTACTCGTCATTTGAATGTATTAATGATATCAGAATTTGACAATCTTGTGCTCGTCAGATTCTTCTCGTCGAGTTAATTGATTCGACTATAATTATGTCATTTTTGAAAATCGTTTGGTCATCCAATTTATGATTCGAACCTTTCAAATGTGTTTCGGGTCTTCGATTTTATCCCATTTGAGATCAGATTGAGTCAAATTTGATGTTGTTGGATTTGTCTTTTTGAGACGTTTAGTTCGACTATAAATTTGTTGAAATCAGAGTTCATATAATTCTGAATTTAATTTCGAAAGTTTTATTTTATCTCGAAATTTGTGCACAAACCAGATAATTTTTTATGATAGCAAAAATCTTTAAATTATGATTTAAATTTTATTATATGCTGTTAATTTGCAATAGATTGAGTGAGTTGTAAATTCTTATTATTTTTTAAAATAATTTTTTATTTGTAAAAAAAAATTTAAAATAAAATCTTTTATATTAAAATTTTATTTTAAAAAGTCATATCAAAGGAAGCATAAAGGCCACCAACGTAAGAAAGCACTTTCAATACAACGGCAGCCTGCAACTGCTAATTCAATTCATAGACAGCAATATTTAATATTTTTTATTTAAAATAATTCGTTTAAGAAATAATAAAAAAACCCTTTCAAACGAAACCTAAATAAAGAGTTATACTATTTGGCTCAAATTTAAAATTATAAATCTTAAGAAATATTTGAATATATATATATATATATATATATATATATATATATATATATATATATATTGCAAAGAGTAACCCCAATTATCAGCTAATTTAATCAATGAATATCTCACAAGTTTTTTTAATATCTGAATAATTGCTTAAACAATTGTACTAATTAAATTTTAAATTGAATTAAATGATATAAGAGGAATTTATGTTTTATTTGGGACGGTTTTTTATTGTTTTTGAAAGTAGCTTTCTAATTAAAAATTATTAGAAAGCTGCTTTAAGAAGCAGTAAAAAAGTCATCCCAAATGAAGCCTTAATAATCATTATTAGAAGTAAATCTTGCTTAATTAGTAAAAAGAGCATAAGAGGGCAAACTTAAGATGGCGGATCGAAAGGTGGTCCAGTTGTCGACGACATTCGGGCTTTCGGTGATCACAGCGTTTGTCCTCCCATTCCCAACAAACATTATACTTGTCTTATTCTTCGGCACCTCCACGTTCTCCACGTAAACTCCAGCTTTTATTTTTATGACAAATCACTTGCTCTTCATGGACGCTACCGCCTCTGTTTCCGTAATGGTGCTGAAATTCCCACTCCCACCCGAAGCCACCGTCACATCTGCCGCCATTTCCGCTAACTAAAGTAGTCCCCTGTCCGCTGCCATCATCCACTCCAGAAATCCATCATAACGGTTCGTTAACTTCCGACCCTCTGCCACCGCCGCCACCATATCACCATATGTTATATTCCTTATCATGGCGAGAGAGTTTTCGCACATGCGCTCGATATGGATAAGTCCTTAAGATCCCTACCCGAAGCCAACAGTCATTGCTGACGTGTGAGAATCATTGCTGACGTGTGAGAAGATGTCGGCGAAGGACTCCTGATTGAAAAGTATATTTTTAATATGATATTTAAAAATAACTATAAATTATATTTATATTTGTAAATAAAATAAAGCATTTTTAAATAATAATAAATTATTATGATCAACAATATTCTAAATTTTATTATATTTTAAAATACTATAAAAATCATGAAAATAATTAATTTAATAAAAGGTTGTTTTCAGCCGGTAAAAAACAACCCAAAAAAAAACAGAAATTTTCGGCCCACAAATAAAATTTAGGCCGTTCTCATCTTGGGTGTTAACAGCTAACAAATCAAATCAAACAAATCCACCATTTTTTTTTCATTTTAGAGTTTCACCTGGTTGGTTATGGCACCGTTGATCATGATCTTCAGGTCGGCGGCGTGGCGGGAGAGTGATTTGGAGCCTGAAATGCCGGTGGGTAATATCGGAGATCAGTGTCGGTGCGACAGAGCTCGTTGAACGGCGGCGAAAATTGCTGGATTTGTTTGAGGGGCTCTTTGTATCATCTGTTCGGTGTGTTAGTAAAAATTAATTGTTGCACTCAAATTTTTTCTATGTTTCCTAGTTTCTGTATCAGTTTCTAATCTTGTAGGTTTTCATGGTATCAGAGTAGATCTCCAAACAGCTTTCTTTGCTTTTACTTCTTCTACACTTCCTCCCGTCAGTATGAATCCATCAGCTGATTCTCCCATTGTTCAGTCTACAACATGAGTTGAGCATGGCTTTCTGCCAAAAAATGTTGTTATTCCATCTCAGCTCAAATTCTTGATGACAAATGTCAAGAATATCATTTTCACTCCTCTTACAGCAGATAATTATCCGATGTGGAGATCTAAAGTTCTCAAAATTTTTTGCGCCAATGGCTTTCACGGCTTCTTGGATGGTTACAGTATTTGTCCAGCTCAATATGTTACCAATGCTGCCGATGCAACTGTGGTTATCCTAAATGGATGTTTTTGAACCGGTTGTGGTGGAGAAGGACTGGGTTGACTGGTGGTAGGTTGTTTCCCTTTATCAAATGTTGTTGTTGTTTTCTTCTCAAAAGACTTCACATGCTTAGGAACCTTCTTCTCATCAGACAATTTCTTTAAGAATGGCATCCGAGGAGTCTTTTTATGCAGGTTACTTGCCTTGTTAAGAAGCCTTTCAAATGTTTTGATAGTGAACCACTGAACCCTTTTAGGAGAAAAGCAATAGGCCATAGATATTCTTTACATGTTGCTCTACTAACTGAGGTTCACACTTCATTGAGAGGTTCTACCACCTTAGGATGTATTCAACCAAAGATTATCTTGGCTTTTACTTTTCAACGACCATATCACCTACAGTTGTGTGTTGCTGTGCTCTAAAACATTTCTTTAAGAATAGATTTTCCAACTTGTCAAAGGTTCTCACCAAACTGTTGGGCAGGTCGGCATACCATTCAAAAATAATGTTTAAAATACTACTAATAAATTTGCAGAATAGTAAAGCATCCGACCCCCTGTGTTATAGCTGCTCGCTCGAAAATGGGCCAAATGTTGTCTTGGGTTTTTAATACCAGCAAAAATTTTAAAGGATGGTGACAAAAATCCCTTCAGATAAGGGACTAAATCATACTCTTCGGGGTAGGGCCTACTCTTTAGAATAAATACAATCCCTTGAGAATGGGCTAAGGCCTCCCTAACTTGAGCCTTAATCAATTGTCTAATGTCTTTTTCTGGTGGGAACTGAGGCATAGTTGAAACAGTTGACTGTGTTGGACGAAACACTGAAGGTGATGGAAGGACTACATAGGGTCAGTTATGGGAGTCTTAAACTTGACTTTGGCTTTGTACTATAATTACCAAATGTATATACCATGGGATGAAGTTTGTTGGGTTTCAACCAACTGACTTTATATTTCCTTAACTCTTAGAAGCATTTCTGCAACTTGCCTTTCCAGATCCTTAATATGTTCATCCTTATCTTTTAACTTAACAGACCCATCAAAATCATAATTAACAGCTGAGTCTCCCTCCCTATCAGACACATGTCTACTAGGTTTTGGTTCCTTAGTTGATGTCATTGTCTCGACCATGTTGATACTACTATGGGTGCAAATGAGTCGAGTTGAGCTCGAGCAGTGGTTGTGCATGTTGAGCTTGATTTCCAAATATCGAGCTCAAGCTCGAACTCTAGTCAAGCTAAAAATTTTAGTTTGAGCTCGACTCATCTCATGACGATTGGCTCATCAATGTCTCATCGAGTTCAATTCTAGCTCAAAATGTTGTGATTCATCGTCCCGAGATTTGGCAGGGTCGTGTTATCTATCATCCTGATGTCCTTCATGGTCGAGCTCAGTCCATCATCATCACGTCCATTTCAAGCTCCACCGTCGTCATCGCATCTATTTTGAGCTCTTCCATCGAGATCTGCTCCACCACTGTCAAAATATTTTAGCTGATGCAACAATCATCATCATCCCGAGCTCGCTATTAAGATAAGCTTTACTATCATCGAGATCTATCATCCTGAACATGTCTGTTCGCATACCGAGCACATCCGTTCTTCATCATCTCGAGTTCATTCCTTCGAATCCCGCCCAGTCGAGCTGACAAGTCGAGTCTGATGCATGTTCGAGCTCGATTAGCCTTCAAACTCAAAACTATGTTTCAGCTGGACTCGTGATCTCGATAAGCTCAACTCCTTGAGTTTGTTATCGAGTCAAGTTTGAGTCGGCTCATGAGTCAGCTTGACTCGGTTGCACCTCTAGATATCTCCAACAATGGCTTCATCCTCTTCCATCAGCAAGTCATCCAACTCTGCATCAAAAGCCTCTTCAGGCTATTTCTTTTTAAGAATATCTCTTATTTATTGTACCACCTCATTGACCGATCTACCTTCTACTGACTTGGAGTCGATTGGGTAGGTAGCCCTTATAATCCAACATCTCTTCATATTCATTTTCATCAAACATGGAAAGAATATCTTGGATTTTGAGATCCTTTTTAGAAGTATGTTCTTCTACCATCTGGTCAATCATCTCTTTATATATGTTTGGAGCTACCCCTTCGCCATCAACTACCCTAGGGTTAGTAGTCGGAAGGCTGACATCCTCAATAGGGTAAGGGACATCCACCTTAGAAGGTGATGGAGGAGCTTGAAGGGCAATAGCTCCTACAATAGGTAGGGCAGAGTACTTAAATCCTTGCGTAGGGAGCTCTAGGACATTAGTTGAAATCTGGACATATGTTGTCTTACTGACTTTCTTGGGAGCATACCATTTTTCAGGGGACTTGGTCCTCTTGCCCATGATTTCAACAATTTGCTTATTCTTATCTTCATCTCGAGTCTTCACCACTACTGAGGTCAATCTTGAAAGTTTTGAAGGTGGGATCAGTGGCAGACCAAAAGAATGGCGGCGTCTACCAGATCTAGTCAACACAATCTCTTCCATCTTAGTAGATGGAAGGTGGGGCACCCAGTGGTACTCATCTACCAGAATAGAAGTCACATACTGCTTTACAAACTTCTTGTTCTTCCTCACTGGCTGAGGAGTTAAGTTTTTTACTAAATACTTTTCTTCCTTAAGAATTTCTTTTTCAAAATGGTGTGAGATCACCCCCCTTTAGCTATCTCACTTATTTCTCCTTAGTTTCACCTGCATTGGCAACATAGGAGTGAATTATATTTCACAGTATTAGGGTCCTTTAAAGCAACTTTTCTTTAGGGATCTTCTTAAAGAGTAGTCCATCGGGCATGGAGATCTTAAAGATATTGAGTTTTACTCAAATTTTGAAACTGAACATATTGAGTTTCACTCAAATATACGAGTTTACATAATTAACATGGAGATCTTAAAGATTTGACTTGACTCCTTCGCTCCGCTAATTAAGTTGGGGGCAAAATGTTAAAAGCTTGAATCTAGGCAGGGGTTTCTTGCACTCACCTCCCAAACTCTTCTTTTTTATGTTGACCACACTCTCCCAAGAAAAAATGGGCATAGGGACCAACATATGAAAGTTTAATTAGGTTGTTAAACCTAACACTAATGTCTCTAAGCTAACCAAGAGGGGTGAATTGGTAATTTAAAATTTTTAACCTCTTGAAATTTTGAGAAACACAATTTAAATTTCAACCACTAATAAATAAAATTGCAG
This sequence comes from Dendrobium huoshanense, assembly GCA_016618105.1. Classification (NCBI taxonomy): domain Eukaryota; kingdom Viridiplantae; phylum Streptophyta; class Magnoliopsida; order Asparagales; family Orchidaceae; genus Dendrobium; species Dendrobium huoshanense. Next base: position 355,679 of record CM028343.1, on the reverse strand, counting down.
AAAAAAAAGACAATAAAAAGTAAATAAGGTACCAAATTTTTATAGTGGTTCGATCTAGGGGTGTAAGTGAGCCGAGCCGGCTCGTGAGCTGGCTCGAGCTCGACTCGATAACGAGCTCGCAAGCCGAGCTTATCGAGCCACAAGCTCGAGCTCGTTTATTAAACGAGCTCGAGTTCGAGCTCGTTTATTAAACGAGCTCGAGTTCGAGCTAGTTGAAGCTCGACTCATGAGCTCGCGAGCCAGTTTGAAATGATTTAATAAATTAAATTATTTTAATTAAATTAATATGCAAATATATTAATTAAAAAAAAATCGTTTGAGGTTCATGCTCTTCCCCAAATTTTCCCAAAAAAAAAATTCTGCTCTTTTTTTTTATCGTTTCTCAAAAAATTATACTATTTTGGCAATTCATAAATGCTATAACAGACTTTGACAGCTTTTTAGAAAAGCTTTCAAAAAATAAGAATAAAAAAAGACAATTATTTTCCCCTAAAATAATTTGATGCAGCAGATTCCTGTTTAAAAAAAAAAGCTATTCTTTCTATTTTTCAAAACACGGGCGGGACACATGCCGCCAAAATAAAAAAGATGGGCGGGAAAATGAGACGTGAAATTAGGCACGAAATCGAGCGGCTCGCGAGCCAGCTCGAGCTCGTTTACAGTTGGACGAGCTCGAGCTCGAGCTCGCTTTCTGACAAACGAGCCGAGCTCGATAGCTCTAAAATTCGACTTGACTCGACTCGTTTACACCCCTAGTTTGATCCAACAAGACCTACGTCCACTCCTCGAAGACTCTCTCTTCGAGTATTGCACTAAATCAAAAGTGACTCTCCTTTAAGGGTTAATTGGTTAATACGTTTGTTTACACCAGGGCCGTGAAGTCTATTTCACCTTCCTTTGGGCTAAGTCAATAGCCACGTTAGCTCGTGTTACCCAGTAGTAACCGGTATAATTAAGTAAATTTAAATGATTGAGAATTAAGAGTTGATAAATTTTAATTAAATTGGTTGATTGTTGTTTTAAATAGTTATATTAAAATTTTCAGTGATCAAACCACTTTAATAAACTAAATATCTCATAATTCAGTGATCAACCCACTTTAATTTTAATTTTAATAAATAGTAGACATCAATAGCTTTCAAATGACACCAAAAATATTGAATTTGGTGAAAAATTAGAGTTTCTGTTAAATTTTGAAGATTGTGAGCATTAAATTAAATTTTTTTAAGTCTAATCAGATCGTCAACACCGTTCTGCAAAAGATTGACAATGACTAAGGAGAGAAAATAGTGACAACGGGAGGACACGTTGCAACATGAGATTGCGTTATGTGGCAGCGCGTCGTCCGCGGGACACGTGGTAGTCTGGCATCTTGTCCCATGGTGTAACAAGTGTCAAATAGTGACGCGATTACTTAACCATGTCGGTAAAAGATCAGGGTCGTTCAATCCATGTGGTTCAGATCGGCTGTCTAGATGATGCCACATCGAATAACCATGGATAGGTTGTTAAGATGAACAGTGCGGTTCAACGGTTAGATAATGTGAAGCAATCAACGCCATCTGATTCTTGCAGTTCGCACGATCGGATGACTCTGATTAGTCGGCTGGATCTTTAGTTCAAATTGACTAGAAAAATTCAAATGCTCATATCTTTGAAAATACTCAATCAAATTTAACGAAATTTGAAACATAGATTCATGGTAATCTATTTTTGTGATGTCTAGAATTTTGTGGCTATATGCATTGCATATTTTTTGTGATTTCAAATTGAAGTTCTCCCTAAAAGTCAAGATAACTTACAATCCAACTGTTGGATTTTTGAGATTTTAGGCTCATTTTGCTCTTGGTGAAGTCCTCTACAACTTTACTAAAGACTCCTGGGGATGATGATGGCTGGATATGAAGATGCTAAAGTAAACCCTCTCTCTCTCTCTCTCTCTCTCTCTCTCTCTCTCTCTCTCTCTCTCTCTCTCTCTCTCTCTCTCTCTCTCTCTCTCTCTCCACACTAAAATATGAAGCTTGAAAATGTTGGTGAAAGGCTTGATAAAGGTAGGGAAATGACTGGGGAGACTTGTAGAAGAGTCCTGGAGGGTTGGAAGTTGTTGGAGCTAGAGTTGTTTGAAATGAGGATCAATGTTGGGTATTAGGTCAAGTTTTCTCAATTAACCCCTAGCTTTTGAATTGAATGGCTAATATTAATTAGGGAGGATTTATATGGGTGACAGGTGTCCCCAAGGCTGCTCATAACCAAGGGTAAGGGCTGGTGGTGAGGGTGACTTCAATTGGTCCATGGGAAGGAAACCATAACTTTTTTCTACATTTGGCTAAACCCAAGTAAATCTTTGGTAAGGGGCTGGTTTGGGGCCTCTTAGGAGATAAAATAAGCTCCTTTGCATCTGGTAAAAGTAAGTTTAGATGGGAGATTGGGATTGCTAAGGTGGCATGATGATGTGACCATGCTTTGACCTTTTCCCATGAATTTTAAAGAGCTTATTGACTTATTGACCTATTGACCAGTCAATGATAACTGGGATAGGGTTTTAAGAAGTTCAAGGGTCATATAGGAAACCATCTCAAGGGGTTTGGAGTCAAGAGGTTGAAGTTTAAATGAGTGTTGAATGTTTGGAGGGGTTTGACCATGCATGAAAATTTGAGCAAGTCAAATTCATAGAGATTTGACTCAGGGATATGTTAAACATTCTTGGAGTGTCCAATTAAAGGATTTGGAGGGGTTGATTTAATTTGAGATGGCTTGAATGATTGAATTTGACATTAATTGAGTTAAGGGTTGATTTGGTCAACCATGGTTGACTTGGTCAACCTGGTAAAATCATGGGTTGGGTTTGGGTCAAACAAGTTTGGTTTAATCAAAAGAAACTAATGGGGGTGGTCTCATGTATTGGAGTGGTCATTTGGATTGAAATTGATATTTGGACCCTTGAGATGTATTTTGGTCAACCATGATTGACTTGATAAACCTAGTCAAACCAAAGCCTGTGTTTGAGTCTAATGCACTCCTAATGATGTTTAGAATGTATTGAAGGATGTTATAATGATTGATTTGACTATGGCATGTTAAATTTTGGGGAAGTCCAAATTTGCACTTAAAAGATATTTTGGTCATTTTGACCCCTGGTCAACTCTGGATCAAACTGGGTCTACAAAAATACAGTTTACTAGTCAACATGTCATAAGAAGAGTCATGGACATGGTCAAGGGTACTGGGGAAGGTCCTAAGGTCAAATTTCACTAAGTGGTACGCTGGTGGCAGGAGTTGTAAATATATAAAGGTTTTACAACCTTTGGAATTCAATTTGGTTTTTGGGGTTAGATGCCTCAGATTGAACTCAAATTTGAAGGGTTGACCCATCTAAACAAAGAGAATTATTTGAACATAAAGATTAATCTTTGTTAACTATATAAACAAAGAGAATTATTTCAACATGAAATACGTAATAAATTTATTAAGAATTGATATATTGTATTTTTAATGCGAATTCAATTACAAGATAGATGACTAAGAAGAATATAGATAAGCCATATCCTCTTGTATGACATTTTCAAGAGGTAACTATCCATATTTGGAGAAATAAAATTTCATTAAAGGCTTCTTATGGACAACTAACAACATAGTTTTGTTTAGAATCTAGGTCTAAGATATGCCAGATCTAGAATCAGTCGTAGATGGTTTGTTCATCTTGTTCACCAATATCATATGTCTTTGATAGCACAAAAAGAACTGCATGAGGCTTTAGTTGCCGAATAACAACAACTTGATTCCTCATCTGTGCTTTCTCTTCTAGAACAAGCAGTTGTCAAGGAAGCTTCGTCAACTTTAGCTTTTAGAAGCCAATCTTCCAGTAGTTTTTATATTGTTGCAATCCCCAAAAGTCAAAAAAATCTATAGAAAATTTCATGATCCAAAATGCTTCATTCTTTGTAATGATTTAATCCCTGGATCTTAAACAAAATTACAATAGAATTTGCGCATCCATGTATATGGGCTGTAATATCATAATGCAAGCATACAAAATTTAATCACATAATGTGCCAATAAAAATTCCAAAGTAAATTTATTTTTAAAACATGCAAGATCTCCTTAGCTCCAATAGCTCAAAATAAAATCATAATTTAAAATTATCCCTTTTTTTTTAATCAGGTAATTAAGAACAATATTGACACAGAAAAACTCTATGAAGTTAAAAAGAATATAAGTGTGATATAAAATGAATTGAAAATCTCATCCTGCGTTCACAATTCATAAAGAATCTTTTGATCATAATATATGAAAAACTAATTTTTTTCTCCCAAGAATGTTAACATAGTATAATCTAACCAACTAAAGCATGATGAGCATATTTCGTGATTGAATTACCCAATACTTAGTATAGAGTTCTATTACACTTCCATATACCTCTTTTCACAAAAATAAAGCTTAATTTCAACTAACTTTTTCTTAAAGCCAAGTTTATTCAATCATCAACACAATTATACTTCTTAAATACAGATCAAAACACAAATGTCTCAAGTTAACTTCACATATTCAAAGGAAACCTGTAAGCAGTTCATATATTTGCATGTAAATCGACATACTTATGTTGTGTATAAAAATTGAAAAATAAATTGGACATTCTAATCGCATATGAACTATTCTTGTAGGCACAGTTAAAGCAGCTGTTAATTTAAGACATGAAACATAATGCTACTTGTGTTATATATAAGAAAAAAATAAAAGCACAACAACTCAAATATATTACATAAGTAAACTAAAAAATAAAATAAAAACAAAAATAAAACCACATAACTTTCCACATAAATACTGTGTTAATGCTTTGAATTCAATGGAAAGTATAAAAACACTCAGAAGTTCCAGTTCCAGTTGATGGAATATCACCAACCATTTTGGGAAAACTGCTTTCAATGGAAATTCAAAGAAAAGAATCTAACCCGAAGAAATCTACCAGCACTTAGGAGGATTAGAGGATGAACCTTATGGGTGTTGGCATGGCAAGTTTCTAAAAGTTTTGGATATTTTTCCTTTGATCCCAACATTAAAGTGTCAATTATACAAAAGAAGGAAAAAAGAATAGTAAAAACCGACTAAGGGTATGTTCAGTTAACTTTCTTATGCCAGCATTAACAAGATTAAACCGTACAAGGAAATCTTATCCTATATTTTATTTTATATGCTACTAAAACTTCTAAATGTGATTAATCTCATACTTCATATTTTCATGACATTTAGCATATGTTTTGATACAATTCCTTAGATCTAGATTCAAGAAAATCATAAATTTTATACCATTGAAAAAATAAAGCAAGTTATCAAGCTAGAGAAAGCAGAAATGAAATGAGAACAAAAATGAAGAAATAGAGTAAAAATAATAATAAATTATAACTTTGATTGATTATTAATAAAATTATGAGTACCCTTGTTAGAGATTATTTGAATGATGTTAGAGCATTGATAAAATTGTGTTCAAATCTTGACCAAAATATTTTTGAAGTTATGATAAACGATTGTTCGACAGTAAGGCAATCGAGATCAATAATCACTCTCCTAACTTAATTTCTCACAGGGAACAACACCAAATATTAGAACACAACTTACATAAATTTCTTTCTTTATTATAAGAAAAATTATGCATGAAAAAATGTAAATACAAATAAATAATAAGAAACAATATGTTGATGTTATATAAATATATTGAAAGCAAAAACAAAAAATAAAATGTTAGTTAATAGATAAAAAAAATATTTAGGATAGTTATTATAAATATGAACAGTTATGATCTTTTTTCCATGAATAAAAAGGACATTAAGGCAGCTTTAAATTTTTTTTTATAATATTACCTGTAAATTTGAATCATTTAACAATAATAAAAAATTCATATATATCATATAAAAGGTGAATCACAACTCTACATACATTTATAAAAAAAAAAAAAAAAAAAAAAACTCTGCATACATTTATAAAGCACTTAATTTCAATATGATAATACAAGGTATTTAACTATTGATGGAATGTGTACAAAATTACAGAAATCAATGACGCAATTGTTGGTAACCCAGAAAAGAATTTTGTTCTTCTTTCCCTACACATTAACTTCAATTTTAGTGTATAAGAGACAAAAATCTGAAGTTAACATGCTTTAATTGAGAGTTCAAAATCTTAGATATGTAATTTACAAGGAAATGCTAAGAAGCTTGTCCCAATCACTATTGTCTCCCAATTCCACTGTGAACAAGCATAAGCATGAAATGCTAATGATTTCTTTTTGATATGGGTGCATCTTACTATTTTTCTACTATGATAAAAACTAATTTTCTACTAATAATTTTTATCATATGTTAACAATACAGCTTTTTGGGAATCCTTTCATTACCCATGAAGTTTCTTTCAACATTAATGAATCTCCTAAAGAAACGAAGACCTGTAGCTCCAGATACCAGAAGGAACCTTCACGAGAAGAATATGATGAATACAAACTCTTTCCATGAAGAATGGCAAAAGCCTTCTTTAAAAGTAACCTATGCTAGAAAACACCACAAAAAGCATCTAAACTATGATGGAAATAAAGTGAACAAAAAGGGCATGCCCGCTTTTGAAATTAAAAAGAAAAAAAAAATCAATCCATAAGAAATTGATAAATTCAAGAACCTTCTTAAGTCTCTGAAAAAGTCATTCAGTTTATGTTTTCATCTTAAAATGGCATGACTTCTACCTCGTATTTTCAGTGTCATAAATAGTTCCCATCAAACCTAAATCTTACATTTAGGGGCCGCTAAACACATGACTCATCTTGCCAACTTCTTTCAAATACACAAACCCTCTTACTAATATTCTCTAACTACTATTGTAGGTCAAAGAAGTATTTCAATTTCTTTAAATTACCATCACTGATGGACATCATATTCTTCACCTTATAAAAAATCTTCTATCAATCCATAAAATCACTTAAAACTACAGCTATAAGATAAATAAAGACATAACTTATCTATAAATAAAGAAATTAAGGCATAAATTACTGTACAAATAATATGCTTGGGCAAGACCAATAAAAAAAATAATTAAAATTAAAATAACAATTCAAATGGTGAAAGGTAGGTTCATTAGTTTACAAGATTTGCAATGAAGCATCTAAAGATAGAATACGAAAGACCTAAGCAACCCAAAATAAATCCCCAACCTAATGCGGGAAACAGCGTAGCGACATAAGAAAAACGGAAGAACACTCTGACTAATACGAGAAAATGGAATATGATTACGTGAATGAAGGATCTTGATTGCTTCCGGATTTAGAACTAAACACAAAAACAAGAAGCAAAACATTCAACCCTTAATCTTTGAGTCAACATCATCAGAAATGGGAAACCAGAAGCCTCGATAGACAAAAAAGTACAACAATGCATCATAAATTGGTGTTTAAAGAAGTAACCCTTTGCCAGAAACAACTGAACTCAAAAGGCCGACCATGGATATCTAGATTTAGGGTTTCTGCAGGAAAACGGCCTTACTCAATTTTTACCTGGCGCTGCTCGATCGTGAAAGGTCCATGTTGCATTTCTTCAATTTCCTCCTGCTCCTCGGCCAACTTATTGCGCTTCTGTAGCTGAGCGGCCATGCCGAGAAGGGAACGAAAGAAAGAGGGCGGCAAGGAGATCGCAAAAAAATCACTTTAGCTATCCCAACAAGACGAAAGAGCGGCCAAAAAAAAAAAACCTTCGCTCTCCTCCAGTGTGAGTGTGAGGATATATTTATAGTTTTGAAGTAAACAGCAGTGTTTTAAATGGACGGGTGATATCCACTTCTTTGATTAGAGAGATTATTAGGTGTGGAGTGCCGACGGGAAAAACGTCTGCACAAGCACTATACCCAATTAGGTACCGACATTCGGTACCGTTGGGTACCACTAGATTCTGTTGGGTACCGCTAGGTACATAGTGCTTGTGCGGACGGTACACACTCCGCACCTAATAATTTTTCCTTTGATCATAGACTGTTTAGGCCTGTCGTTATTTTTCCCTCTCTTGGCGTTAGTTTCCCTCTCTCTCCGCGTTAGTTTCCCTCTTTCTTTTGAATCGGTTAATTTATTTTTTTAAGTTTTTTTTATTTTTTGAAAAAATTGAGGGCTTGGCCCAAATTTTATTAAAAAGAACATTAAAAGAACAATACATAAGTGCAAGAAAAATAAAAATATAAGCCACTATAAACATAGAAGTGGCCACAAGAGGAAACAAAAAGTAGATCGAAATTGACTGAACTTTCAGTCACGGCTAGGACTCAGAATGCAAAATTCTTCAAAAAATGAATTAAGAGCTCCTTTGGTTGCCCGTAGACTGTCCAAAAAAGAGAAATGGTAGACTTCATCAATGTCCTCAACCTAAAATGTGTATGCCAAGCCGAAACCCAAATCAGACATGCTAGCAAAACAAGGGGTAGCTGTAAACTTAGCGAAAGGCATCAGCTTCACCAATGATCATTCGGTTTTCTGTCTTCTCCCACAAGACAAGATATTGCGCCATTTTTTTAGGATGTTTGGATATACAAATGCTTTTTAGAGAATTCTATTTTTTGTATTATTTTGAGAAACTTTTGAATATCTGCTTCTCCTTTTAAAAACTTCATTTTCTAAATCATTGTTTCTAAAACTAACTTTTACAAAAAGAGAGAAAGAACCAATCAAAACCTTACTCGTCATTTGAATGTCTTAATGATATAGAAATTTCACAATCTTGTACTCATCATATTCTTCTCGTTGAGTTGATTGATTCGACTATAAGTATGTAATATTTGAAAATCGTTTAGTCATTCAATTTATGATTTGAACATTTCAAATGTGTTTCAGGTCTTTGATTTTGTTCGATTTGGGATCAGATTAGGGCTGTCAATACTAGACATGACACGAAAACTCGACCCGGACACGACCCAGAAATTCCGGGTTCGGGTCGACCCGGTTTGAAAATGGGTCGGATTCGGGTTCAAACATTTGACCCGATTTGAGTTTTGGGTCTTGTTCGGGTCTACCCGAAAACACGATTTTGACCCGTTTTTAACCCGATTTCCCATTAATATTAAGGAATGCAGTGGCTGGCTCGGGGCCCTCGGCTTTCGACTTCGACTCTTGTTTTATGATTCTCTTTTTCGCTCCGTGCCCTTGCCCTAGTTCCGTAACTTCCATATGCATTTTTCATGATTGAGCGTTGGTTGTAAACTTTTAGGCTCGATTTCTCATATCGCAGGTGAAAATTTCAAATCTCCATCTCTCCCTTATTAGTTAGGTTTTTCTTCGCAAGCTTTCGGCATGTATCAAGAGTCGAGACCACGGTAAACCTTTTGCTGCTTTGCATTTGGAGATAATGTGATGAATACATTGCAAGATTTTGTGTCTTTAACTCTTTATTATGAGTTTCCACAAATTTTTTTCATATTTGAGCTTCTCAAATGGAAACCCTAGAGGTGTAGACACTGTGTGAAGAATATATGATTACATGATTTGCAACTAATTATGATCTGAAGGCAAAATCCCTTTGCTATCTTCGTTTTCCTTCGTCCTTCGTCAGTTTTTTTTTACTTTTTCTGCTTGCTGGGGGCATTGTGTGCTATACGTTATGGAAATCAGGAAATGTTATCTTCTATTTTATGGGGTTATTACTTATTAGTGCTACAGAACATGATTTAGCATTGCTTCTCCATTTGTTCTGCTTGCTGGAGCCATTGTGTGCTATATGCCTATATGTTATGGAAAATTCCTAATGTTGTCTTGGATTTTCTCATTTTTTGGAATATGGAGTAGGTGTGTGCTATATGTGGCAATTTTAACTTCTAAGTTGATGATGTCTGAGTTGGTTTTTGCTCTTATGGGATTTAAGGTTCCTCTGTGTCTCTGTCATGTATATTGCATTGAAAAGGATGCATTTTTTAGAGTTAGTATGATATTGGGTACTTCTATTTTCTATATTCTTTTACTAATTCATCTTCTTGATGAATTTACAATAACTTTAATAAATGTTAAACTCATTCTTCTCTTTGTTAGATGGAGGATTCTAACACAGTTGTTGGAAGTACTCCTTTCAATGAGATTGTTCAAGTAGCCAATGCTTCTGGTCTAGTTGACATAGAAAATGATGATGATGATTTTTGTAATATTGATGGAAAAGATTTAGATGGCCCTTATACTGTGAAGAAAAGAAGAAGAATGAGTTCATCAGTTTGGGGTTATTATGAGATGTTACCCCTTCCTAGTGATGGCAAGCAGAGATGTAAATGTAGGAAATGTGGGGCAATATATCAGTGTGATAGCAAGTTCGGCACTGGCAATTTAAGACGTAATTTACAAAATTGTAAAAAAAGATATAATTATGACATTGGGCAGCTTATTTTGCAATTAAATGCCAGCTCGTCCATCTGCATGTCTAAATCTAAGTTTGACATACATTAGTTTCGTGAGTTATTCACTGCCTGCATAAGTATGCTTGATCTTCCATTTCAGTGTGTTGAATGGGTTGGTCTTCATGCATTATTGCATTATCTTCGTCTTGATAATACGTATTTTCTTCATAACTTTATAGTAATATGCATTTTCTTTGTAGTTGTTAAAGATACAGAACTTGATAGTATAACTGAGGACATCATGAACTTAAATATGGAAGACATTGCCAGTGAAGACGGCAATGGTTCAGTTAAAAGAGTACCCTAGGTTATATTGTTGGCCGTTGGGAAAGAAATTCTTACTTCTAAGAACTATCTGCTTTGATATTTATATGTATTTTCTTTGAACCCAGGTGTTGTTTTGTTAGTGGCTTGTTGTTTCAGATTTTAGAACACTGAACACCTACTTTCAACCTTTAATATTTATGTTTTAATGTCAGTCGGTTTTGCCTGTTGGATGCTGGAGGCTGGATTGAAGCATATATGTTGGTATTTAGTATATGTTTATATATTTTATGATTTTCTGAATTAACCTGCTATAGTGTTGTTGGTGTCTGTTTTGCGGTTTTGCCTGCTGGACCTGTATGGCTGTATGCATGTATTCATTGGATTGAAGATTTGCTAGCTGAATCAAAGAATTTGAATTTCCAATGCTTAATTAATTCATCTTCTTGATGAATAATGAGTTAAGGTAAAGTGTATAGCTATGAAAGCTCAAGCAATGATGAAAAACCTTGTCAACCGAAAGTGAGAGTAGAGAGCTGTCGCCATTGGGTGTTGGGTTAAATATTATTCACTAATGCAACCAGGTGGCAATATGGCATTTTTAAGATATTACTTTCAGTTAAATGCGCTGCCTTGGATGATAATAGAGAGTTAGAAAAATTAAATGAGTTGAAAGGTTTACCTGAGCTATTTGTTAAAACTTTCTAGCTATACTATCTCATATTCTCAATGTTTAGCATTTTATAGTTTTTATTTGTTTAGAATTTTTAATTGTTTAAGTTACCTCTTTATTTTGTAGTTAATTCAAATTGAAGTGTGAGAGCCTGAGAGGTATAATACTTTAATCATATATTCAAGTTGGAGTGTAGTTGTACTGCAAGATATAGTTTGAGTTTATTATATTATTTTGTAAGAAATTTATCAATGTAACATTGTAATTTCAATTTGTAAAGCCATTTACTCAAGTTTGTAAAGCCATTTTGTAATAAATTTATTAATGCAATATTGTAATTTCAATTTTCAATAGTTTCAAGTTTTTACTTTTTAGTATACATAACATACTTACCTTGCAATACTTAATGTATTTTAATTTCAAATAATTTTTTTCAAATCTCATAACTTTCGTGTCGGGTCGGGTTGACCCAAACCCGAATCGGGTCGGGTTCTGGTCAAGAAATTTGACCCGAAAGTTGAATCGGTCGTGTTTGACACGAACACGACCCGATACCCGAACTAACACCTCTATATCAGATTGAGTCGAATTTGATGTTGTTAGATTCGTCTTTTTGAGACGTTCAGTTCGACTATAAGTTTGCTAAAATCGGAGTTCATATAATTCTGAATTTAATTTCAAAAAATTTCAACTTGATTTTGCCTCAAAATTTTTGCCCAATCAAGATACTTTTGTATGATAGCAAAAATCTTTAAATCATTATTTAGGTCTTATTATATGTTGTTAATTTACAATAGATTGAGTGAGTTGTAAATTCTTATTATTTTTTCAAAATAATTTTTTATTTGTAAAAAAAATTTGAAATAAAAAAAAAATAATATTAAAAATCTATTTTAAAAAGACATAGGGCTGCAAGCGAACCAAACGTTCGACGAACTACTCATTGTTCGATTCGATTAAAGCTCGTTCGTGATCGTTTAATTAACTAACAAACAAACTTGAACAATATTTTAAATACTCGATTCTTAAATAAACAAGCTTGAACCCTAATGCGTTCAGCTCGTTTATGTTCGCGAACAACATCAGTTGATGTTCATAAACAAGCTCGATAAAAAGCTTGATTCGGGTTCGATTAAAATCGCTCGATAAAAACTTAAATAATATGTTATTATAAAATTGATAAATATACATAATATAAAAACTTTAATTATAACATAATAATATAATTATTTTTTATTAATAACAAGAAACATTTCATATTTGTCTATATTTGTTAGATTGTTTGTTTAGAATGTTCATGAACAAATTTAAGGTTTGCTTGTTCAACAGATTGTTTGCGAAATATGTTCACGAACATAGCTTGTTTAAAGCTCGATAAGCACTAAACAAACGAACATGAACCAAACATGAAAACCCTTAAATTAAATTAACCAAACATGAACAAAAATAATAAAGCTCGAATCAAACACGAATCAAACATGAACAAGCTAATGTTAAACAAACACAAACATGAACACTCACATACTTGGCTCGGCTCGGTTCGTTTTGCAGCCCTAAAAAGACATATCAAACGAAACATAAAAGCTACAAACAAGAGGAAATACTTTCAAGACAACTGCAACCTGCAACTGTAATTCAATTCATAGACAACAATAATAATTTTTTTTTACTTAAAATAATTTGTTTAAAAATAATAAAAAAGCCCTTTCAAACGAAGCCTAAATATAGAGTTATACTATTTGGCTCAAATCTAAAATTATAAATCTTAAAAAATATTTGAAAAGTATATATATATATATATATATATATATATATATATATATATATATATATATATATATATATATATATATATATTGCAAAGAGAAACAAGCTATGAGCCTTGCTCGGAAACCCAATTATCAGCTAATTTAACCAATGAATATCTTACAAATTTTGTCAAGATCTGAATAATTGCTTAAACAATTGTGCAAATTAAATTTTAAATTGAATTAAATAATATAAGAGTGATTTAGATTTTATTTGGGACTGTTTTTTTATTATTTCTTAAAACAGCTTTCTCGTAAAAAATTACTAGAAAGCTGCTTTAAGAAGCAGTAAAATAGTCATCCCAAATGAAGCATTAATCACCATGATTAGAAGTAAATCTTGCTTAATTAGTAAAAGAGTATAAGAGAGCAAACCTAAGGTGGCGGGTCCAAAGGTGGTCCAGCCGTCGACAACATTCGGGCATCCGTTGATCACCGTTTTTTTCTTCCCATTCCCAACAAACATTATACTCGTCTTATTCTTCGACAACTCCACGTTCTCCACATAAACCCCGTCTTTTATTTTTATTACAAATCTTCATGACTTGCTCTTCACCGGCGCTACCACCACCGCTTCAGTAATGGTGCTAAAATTCTCACTCCCATTCGAAGCCACCGTCACATCTGCCGCAATTGCGTTGATTGAAGCAGCCGTCTGTCCCCCGCCATCATCCACTCCAGAAATCCATCACAATGGCTCGTTAACATCCGCCCCTCTGCCATTGTCGCCGCCATATCACCGTCTGTCATATTCCTTATCATGGCGAGAGAGTTTTCGCACATGCGCTCGATATGGATAAGCCCTTAGGATCCCCACCCGAAGTCGGCAGTCATTGCTGGCGTGTGAGAAGCCGTCTGCGAAGGACTCCTAATCGAAAATTATTTTTTTAATATGATATTTAAAAATACCTATAAATTATATTTATATTTGTAAATAAAATAAAGCCTTTTTAAATAATAGGAAATTAATAATAAATTCTTATTATCAACGATATTTTAAATTTTATTATATTTAAAATAATATAAAAAAATCTAGAAAATAATTAATTTAATAAAAGGTTGTTTTCAGCCGGCAAAAAACAACCCAAGAAAAACAGAAATTTTCGGCCCACAAAAAAAAATTTAGGTCGTTCTCATCTTGGGTTAACAGCTAACGAATCAGATCAAACAAATCCACCATTTTTTTTTCATTTTATAGTTTCACCTGGTTGATTATTGCACCGATGATCATGATCTTCAAGTCGGCGGCATGGCGGGAGAGTGATTTAGAGCTTGAAACGCTCGGTGGGTAAGATCGGAGATCGGTGTCGGCACGACGGAGCTCGTCGAACATCTAGAGATACTCTTGAACAGTGGCGCATTCATGGTAGGTGAGACTGGGTCGGGCTGAGATGATTTTGTCGTTGTTAATGGAGCAGCGGACGGTGACGAGGGTGAGGTTTAGGTAGGCGTGGATTACATCTTTTGAGGAGGAGATGGAATGTAGAATGGAGGTGGAGGCAGTGATTGAGGAGATGCAGAGGTCAGGATGGCTGGCGGAGTTGCAGGAGGAGCGGAGTAATATGTGGAATGGTTTGACGGCAATGCCATCTTTGAAAGTGCTCTAATGGCACTTGAAAGTTTGATACGGATGTTAATCCCTTATGAACGAGCTCGAGGCTAACTAAGAGGAGGTGAATTGGTAGTTTAAAAAATTCTTAAACAACTTAGCTAAAAAGAGAATTTTTCTTTAATACCATTTTGATAATTTTAAAACAATCAAAATTAAATAGGTAAGCGGAAGTAATAATCAGAATAAAATAGATTTATCACCCAAATATTCTAACATAGAAATTTGTGAAATAAAAATAACGAAAACATAAATAAGAAAGAACACATCATATTTTATAGTGGTTCGGTCAACCTGACCTACGTATACTCCTTGGAGGCACCCTCCAAGTATTGTACTAACCAAATGTGACTCTCTTTTAGCACCATAGCAAGGCGGAGAAGCCCTTACAACATCTTTTCACAAACACGGGTGAGGCAGAGAACCTTTACTCTTTCTCTTCATCGAGAAGCTGGCAAAGAACCAAACTTCTTTTGCTTCCACCTGAAGCGAGCAGAGAACCTGGATCTGATAATGATGATGATGTCCTTAAAGCCATCAAGGAACTAAAGCAGCAGCTTCAAGACGACGACAATCACCTTGCTTGGAGCAACCATGTGAATTCTGTCATAA
Source organism: Dendrobium huoshanense (assembly GCA_016618105.1). Classification (NCBI taxonomy): domain Eukaryota; kingdom Viridiplantae; phylum Streptophyta; class Magnoliopsida; order Asparagales; family Orchidaceae; genus Dendrobium; species Dendrobium huoshanense. Next base: position 340,318 of record CM028343.1, on the reverse strand, counting down.
CTCTCCCTCACAAGTATCTCTCTCTTAAGCTCTTCCTTTTTTTTCCCTAAGCTCCCTATTGGATCACCTAACTAGCAAAAGATTAGTCCAAAACGACCAATGCTTTTTCTTAAATAGAAGAGCTCTGAAATAGCTCTAAATTTCAATAAGTGGCAAAAATCGTCCAGGACGATATGAATATCATCCATGGGCGGACCCACGCTCATCTCAGGGTGAGCAAATGTCCACCCTCAAAAAAATAAGATGTACTTAAAGCGGGTAATTTCGGTATTTTTCCCCCCACCCACACCCTCAAAATCATATATTTGCCCTAATTTTATTAGTTTGCCCATCCCGCCTATCATTCAGCCTTTCGCGAAATCTGATTTGGTCGCAACTTTGTCTTCGTCGGTTCGTCCTCTCCTCTTCTTCCCATTCACCGAGAGATTGCAAGCTCCGCTTTTCATAGTCTTCTTCGGCCTTCGCAGACTCGCAGTCGCAACTCGTAAGCAAGGTCTGGCTCATCCCCTATTTCGTACTTCTTTTCTGTATACCAGATTATTTTCTGTTTCACTATTTGGTTACAAGTATGATTTGAATTAAATAGGATTTTCATGCCATTATTTTCTTGTTCTTTTGGTCACTGTTTGGTTACATATAGAAGTATTCTTTTTTAGAGTTTTGTTTTAGGAGATTTCTAAATGTGATTAAGATTTAAGACCATTTAAATTCAGAATTGCCATGGCCAACATTTAGACTCCCGTGATAAAAACACCAGAAAACAAAAGATACATCTGAAGTATAGAACAATCATTTATTATTACTAAGAATCTAAAAAAAAGATTAATAAAAGAAATGAAAAATATTTTTAAAGCTAAAAAATGAGGATTGTGAAATGTATATAACTTACATGATTATATTCCAATTTTTATTACTAAAATCAATATTATCTTGGAAGATAAATGATAAAAATTTTCTCTCATAAATTTGATAGCATTATTTTGGTTAAATTAAAAAAATTATTTTATTATTATTACTATTTAATAATAATAATAATAATAATAATAATAATAATAATAATAATAATATTATTATTATTATTATTATTATTATTATTTTAATTAACTAAAATTATGCCCACCCTGAAAAATGAGACTGGATCCGCCACTGATATCATCCAAGATTAGTGTAAAAATAGCCCTTCCGTTTGGGACGATCTAGGTTTCTTGGACAATCAGAAGACAAAATATAAACTGATAGTCCCGGACGATCCTAAGATAGTCCTAGAGGTTAGTACAAAAAATAGAAATTATCGTCCAGCAGACCCCTCTGTTCGTCTAGCATATTGCTTGAGATGATAGATAAAATAACTGATTTTTCAGGACAACTTTTAGATCGTCCAGAATGATTAGTTCAGAAACACGTCTTATCGTCCATCATACCACTCTGTTTGTCCAAAGTAAACTAAGATTTTTATTCATATTGTCCAGGACGATCTTGATATGGTCCAAGATGATGTGATCGTATCAATTCAGTTTTAATTACTCTCCTTAATAAATTCAGCGTTTTAGACATGATTGTAATTATATCATCCAAGATGATCAGAATTGTACAGGACGATTAGTACATATTTTAGCTGATTTAACAATCTTGCCTAAGTGGGCTGGCAGCTAAATTGGCTTGTTGTAAACAGATCGCCCAGGACGATTTATTAGATCGTCATGTGCGATTAATACAATTAGGCCGACTAAGCAAGGATGCCCTAATTAGGGTAAAGAATTGATCATATCGTCTAGGATCGTCCAAGAGATCGTCCAGGATGATATGATCAGAAAAATTAATTTTTCCCTTATTTCACTCTACTCACTCCTATGAGTATGTGTGTGTGTGCAAGGTTACCCAGCTTCAGGATCCACAAACTTATAATTGACTTAAGAAAAGGTAAAAATACAGAAATTAAATTTAGAGACTTGACTCAATCCTATTCTACTTGATCTTGATATGATCTTTTCCAGCGAACTTGTGGTTCTGAAATGTTAGTCTTAATAACAAAAATAAAGCTATGCACTCCAGTTAATTTTAGTATGAAATAACAATGTAAAAATAGTAATATTTGTAATCATCAAAAATATACTGCTTGAGCTTAGATCTGCAACAATCTCCCCATTCTTGATGATGACAAACACTGTTGTAAAAATTATTAAGATTCAGTTGCTACACCTACACTCCCCCTTACTAAGTTAAGCTTTTGAAAAATAGGGGAGTTGAAATAATTTTTGGTTTTATAATTTTTGAAAAAAAGAAAATAAAAAAATATTTAATAGTAACAAAAATAACTAAAAAACACAAAATAGAAAGAACAAAGTCTTATAACAACAAACTAACTTTTACAATCATCATACTAACAGAACATTTAATAATAAGAAAAAACAACTAGAAAACACAAAGTAGAAAGAACTAACTATTATGACAACAAACTAACTTTTACAATATCATACTACTGTCCCTTTTTGACATCACAAAAATGAAGAAAATAGAAAATAGAAATAGTACATGGAATCAATCACTATCAGTAAATAAAAATTTTACATTAATTTTTAAATTCAAAAACCCAAAAGAAATGAATCAACAACACTAAAATCCAGAAAGGCTAGAAATTCAAATTTTGTAAACCCTGAATCAGACACTTTACTGGTTAAAAATTCTCTTCAAATTAAAATCTAATTTTAAAAAGAATTAGTTAAGAAAAAGTGATCATTATCAACCTTCGTTCCAGAGAAAAATATTTGATTGAACAGTATTACAAGAAAATAAATCATGAATCAAAATTTTCTAGCACAAGTGTTTGAAAAAATCATGTGGCACATGAAAACTTCTAAGATTTAAAAATTTTAAAAGAGGAGAAAGCTTATTTCTTTATGGGCACCCTTGTAGATTTTAAAAGAGGAGAAATATTTGATTGAACAGCTTGTAGATTTAAAAATTAAAATCACAAACCTAAAATAGGAGAAACAAAACATACAACAAAAATAAAATAGTAAAATAACACAAACAGAATGTATCATTTTTAAGCATGAATATCTCTCACGCCTAATCTACTTCTTAAGGTGCTCAATATTTCAAAGGCAGTGGTTTTGTGAAGATATCTACAAGCTGGTTTTAAGTGGCTACATGTTGTAGTTCTATATCCTCTTTAGTAACATGATCCCTAATAAAATGATGTCTTATATCAATATGTTTTGTCCTGGAGTGTTGGATCGGATTTTTTGAAATACAAATGGTACTAGTGTTATCACATAAGATTAAAATCGTGTCAATAGGTAATCATAAATCCAAAATTTATTGTTTCAACTAAAACACTTGGGTCACACAACTTCATAGGGCTATGTATTCAGTTTCAGCAGTATAAAGAGTAACTGAGTTTTATTTTCTATTGGACTAGATGATTAAAGTTTGTCTTTTAAATTGACATGTCCCGGATGTGCTTTTTTTATCAACCTTACAACTTGCAAAATTTGAATAAGAATATCCAACAAGATTAAAAGAAGTGTTATGCATTGGATACCAGATTTCGAAGTTTTGGGTTCCTAAGAGATATTTAAGGATTCTCTTAACTACAATAAGGTGGGACTCTTTTGGATCATCTTGAAATCTAGCACAAAGATAGACACTAAATAATATATTAGGTCTGCTAGCAGTTAATTAAAGAAGTGATCAAATAATTCCTCTATATTTCTTTTGATCAACTAATTTTCCTTTTGTGCCTTTATCTAATTGAACATTAGAGATCATGGGAGTGTTAATTGGCTTAGCTTTATATATTTCATATTTCTTTAAAATGTTCTTAATGTATTTTGATTAACTTAAGAAATTTCCCTCATCCATTTAATTTATACTAAATCCTAGAAAGTGGGATAATTCTCTCATCATACTTATCTCAAACTCCTTACTCATTATTTTAAAAAAATCATCACATATTTTTTTATCAGAAGATCGGAAAAGTATATCAACATAGATATAAATAATGAGTAACTCATCTCCTACTCTCCTTAAAAAAAGGTGGTTTCTACGCTCCCCTTAACAAACTCTCTTTCTTGTAGGAAATGCTCTAGGTGCATGTTTTAAATCATATAATGCCTTTTTTAATTTAAAAATATGATTTGGAAATTGGGAATTCTCAAAACATCAAGGTTGCTCTACAAACACATCTTCTTTTATTACCACAATTTAAAAAGACACTCTTGAAATCTATTTGTAAAAGCTTAAATCATTTATAACTGGTGAAGGCTAGTAGTACTCTAATGGGTTCCAAACGGGCTATAAAGGTGAAGGTCTCCTCAAAATATGTCCCTTCTATTCGGTTGTACCCCTTAGCCATTGTGAGAAATTTTTTATTTAAATTAAAAAAATGCTCTTTATTGTTTCTCACATGACTTGCTTTATTTGTATTTTTAATTTTTTTCTTTCAATTAAATCTGCATAGTTGGACATTATACCACCCCAAAGGGTAGACTAATGTCCTTCTATCAATTTTAAAGAAAGATGACTATAATTCATTATCCTAATCATGTGCAACATAGGGAATATACAAATCATCTCAAATGGTGACAAACATATTATCCTATTATCCCAATTAAATTAATGAATTATAGATTCATTTCCATAATCAAATATAGATGATATTTAATTTACTAAATAGCAAATCAAATATGCTTTTATCTTTTGATTATGAAATTGAATTTAAAAATACGGATAAAGCTAATTTACGTTCACATATTTTTCCCCTACCTTAGAAAGGAAACTTGGGTAGGGTTTATTTTATTCTTGGTTTAGACTTCCTACAAGGGCAAGCTCATGTAGTTAATTACATCTCCTAAGAGAATACTCTCGATTAAAATGAAGACTAAATAATTTTAATATATATATATAAGTTTAAGAAAACATTTGTGACAATTGCATTTTCAAAACATGCTTTAGATTACAACTTCTAACACTGAACTTGAAAGATTTAGATTTGATTAGAAATTTAAAAAGTTTAAGGAGAAAGTGTATACATTATGGATTTACCACCTTCCTAGAGTGGGCTTCCAGCTAACAATTCTAATCACAGCAATTCACCAATGAATGCAAGATTTAAGGTAGCTCTATGTTAGGAATCAATGAATGGTCAAAAAAATTTAATCAATTGTAGGATAATGTGCTTACAAAAATTAAAAAATCTACACGAATGATAATGATGCATGAAACAATATATATAAAAGAGCTGATTTTATTAATATAAAATTTACATAGTACAACCCAAAGTATGCAGTAAAGTAATAATGGCCAAGCCCTACCAATAACAAACCTAGGTTCTAATCCTATAAGAACATCTAAAATCAAATACAACTGCTTATTGGTCTACAAGCTCCAAGTTTTCTATGGAATCCCAAAAAGGAGCATCCCCTTTGAAAGGGATATTACTTTTTGGAGCCCCACTTGTATATTTATAAGCAGTTGTCTCTGAACCTTTTACAACTCAGGATATTGTATAACTCGATCTATATATAAGAATCTAGGAATTTAAATTTACATGACTCATTACATTTTACATCAATCATAATTTAAGAACATTCTACTGAATAGAAAAGTAAAGAGCATGAATTTAAAATGCAATTATGAGTGCAATTGTGAGCAATTATATGTATACAGAAAAGTAGAGTAGAGTTTAAGAAACGCCCCTCACTTCGTTCACTTTGCTCTCTGGTGCACTGACAGAAAAATAAATATGCATGCTATGATTTATAGAAAAGTAAATAATAACATATAGGTGCCCTCTAGGTAAGACACTCACAAACAAACCATAACAAACCATCGGCCTAGCCTAGGCTAAAGTTGGTTGTCTTAGCAAGCCATCTAAGTGTGTGAAAGAGGCTGTGTGGCTTGGATAGGTCCTATAGAAATTTATGTTTTAATTATATGTATTTTTAAAGTTTTTTATTAAAGGCCAAAAAGGGGATTTAATTAATTTTTAAGTTATATGTATTTGAATTTTAAATTATTCCAGTTTTAAACGTTAGAAATGGTGATTTAGTTTTAAAAAAACTTATAGATTGATAACTCCCTAAGTGCAGGAAGTAATCAATTTATAAGTCCTAAGGTTTTCAAAATGAACATCCGTCCCTTAAGGAGGATAGATGACCATTTGAGAGCCTCTAAGATTTATTAAAGAGAGAGAAAGGGACCTTTATAAATTTAATACGACATGTTCTCCCGAGTTTTTATGAATTTAAAATTAAATTATTATTCTCTAATTTTTATTTAATTTAATTGAGTTTTTATGAATTTTAAAGTTCATTGATTATATTTAACTATTTATTAAAGGAATTATTTAATTAATGGATTACTAATTAAATTATTAATTAGAAAATTATTTAAAAATTGAGTTTAATGTGTTTTTAATTTTATTTAATTTAAATTGAGTTTATTTATATTTTTGAATTTTATTTTATTTTATTGAATTTTAATAAATTTATTTAGTTAATGCTTAATTAAAACTAATAAGAGATTAATTAGGGTTTAATGGATTTTAGGTTTTAATTTTTTGATTTTAAATAATTTTTTATTTCATTTAATATTGGTAAGGATTAATTTTAAATTGATTTTAGGTTTTAATGATTTTATTTGGATATATATATATATATATATATATATATATATATATATATATATATATATATATATATATATATATATATATATATATATAAAGTTTAATGTATTTTTGTAATAATTAACAAAAAAATAATTAAAATAATTTAATTTTCTTTTAAAATAAAATAGATAAAAATCTAAAGAAAACAAGCCCAAGAAATCCAAATAAGATCAGGAAATGAATTCCTATGAAATTTTGAATTTCTAGGTAATTTTTGAATTTATTTAGGGATTTCATTTATCCAGTCAACCGGCGATGCTGACTGGACCTTCTCTTTCCACACGACGTAGCATGATTTGGCCATGCAGACGGCGGTGGTCAAGTGGCCATCACCCACTTATCCAGTGCGGCATAGAGTTAGACCGTTAGATCAACCACGGAGTTGATCTAACAGCCAAGATGAATCCCGCGGTTTGATCAAAATAGAGAGGATCGAACGGCTTTCAGAATCTCATCGTTTGGAATGAACTGATATGATGAAGTCGGACGAGATTTGTTCATCCACTAGTTCCAAATGGTCGGATCGAACCATTAAAATGGCGAAATCATGACCTCCGTATCAAATAAAATAAACGGATGGCAATGATTTCGTCTTCTCTAAACGTCAACCTGCAAACCCTAAACCTATATTTAAATTATTTGACTTAAGTAATGGATGATAACCACTTAAAATCTCAGACTGAGATTAAATATGATCAAAAAAATAGTGGGGAAGTAATTTCCTAGCAATTGATGCAATTCTTAGAGATTTATTTAGGAAACTAGATAAATACCTAAGTGAGAAAAAAACTGCAGTATAATTGATGTATTTGGATGATTTAAATCTCTATGAATTTGTAGATTGTTTGCGCACAATTCTTTAGAAGACTTCGAGCATGGAGGGAGCTTCTACGGGAAGTTCAAGCAGCTTGGACGGAGTTAGCTTCAGTCCTTCATTTTCCTCCCCTCCAACAACGTCCAAACGGTGGGAAAAGATCATATGAAGTAAGGAGAACGTCCAATAAAATAAAAAAAAATGCTCAGATCTCTGGATAATGACTGGAGTGAGAGATAGGTTCTAAAAAAAACTTAATCCATTTTATTGCCCTTTTATAGGCGTTAGAGCCAGAAGAAACGGCCAGGATTATTTGGATGGGTTGCTGAGATGTTTTACACTTGACCTAAATCTGTTAGGATGGCTGTGAGGCACGTTCTGCCCAGGTGGCAAGAACTTAGGGTCATTCCACATGGGGAGGGGACCACTATTCCGTTAAGCTGTTTGGAGCCATGTGAATGATTGTGTTAGCTCGGGTTGGCTCCCTAGAAGTCTCTAGAGTCGTTTAAATGAGCTAGACAGACCAAGATCTGGTTAGGTAGATTGGGTTGATTAGGTTAACGGATTTGACCGAGTGAGCTTACTTGAGCTCTTGGGTAGAGATCAAGGGTGATATACGAGCTGGGCTGGGTTGGGTTGGAGTCCAGGGACTCCTGGAATTCCCCTTAGATGGTTGGATGGGGCTCATTTGAGCTCTTATTGACTGTTTGACCAGTCAGTCAAGGTGGTTGAGGTAGGGTCTAGGTGTATGCTTGAGTGTTTGGAGAATAGTGAAGATATTTGCAAATGGAACTGTTACATGAGTTTATTGAATGGAACCTTGTATAATGAAGTTTGACTTCTATTTATGAATTGACTGAGTCAACTTAAGGATGAATTGACTTAGTATGAGTTTAGAGAGATTAAATCATGTGATAGAATGATTTTGAATGCTCAGAACGTCTTGATTTGATCATTTGGGTCAAATGGGATCAATGGGTTATTAAAGGATCCACTAGGTTGACCCAAGGGGTGGGTCCATGCTTAGCAAGTTTGAATTGAGATTCTAAGACCAATGGAGGTGATTCCAAGATCTAGCGAGGTCAAATGGGTCAAAATACTTGTTTGGACTCTTAAGGGCCTATTGGGTCAACCTAGGTTGACTTGGTCAACCAGGTTGACGAGGGCCTAGTTTTGGGTCCAGCAAGTTTGGTTTGATATTTAAAAATTGTTGGAGGTGGTTCCAAACAATTCGGAGATCATTCAGTTTGAAAAGCTTATTTAAACACATAAGGGGTAGTTTGGTCATTTTGACTCCTGGAAAACTGGGGGTCAAAGTGGGTCCAACAAAAAAAAGTTTACTAATTAGTGAGTCATGATTTAGGGTTTAGAGGTGATCAGAGGCTTTGGAGAAAGCTCTACGGTCAGATTTCACTAAGGAATATATCCAGTGGTAGAGGTCATAAATATTTAAAAGTTTTACGGCCTTTGGAAATTAATTTAGTTTATGGGGTTAAAGACCTCAGAATGGGCTAAAAATTGGAGGGTTTCACTAGAGACATATCTAATTAGTATGCAACTAACAGATTATGAATAAGTGTGATTATTTGAATTGGGTTTGAAGTCTTTGAAAAGTCATTAGAAAAGGCTTTCAGGACTTAAGCCTTTTAGCCTTGGATTTTGTGTTTAGGAGCCTGGATTTAATTTTGATTTTGATTATGATTAAAGTTTATATAGATTTAAGGTATGAACTAGCTTAAATTTGAATTGATTAGGAATCTGAATTGATTCTAGTGTGGTAGTGATCTTAGGATCTTTATTAAATCTAGGGTCTAGATTAATCCTAATAACCTCATATAAAAAATGAGGTCAATAGCCATTAATCTTGCCTTATTCCTAACCACCACACCAGAATCATTCATTTTATTCTTAAAGATCCATTTAGTTCCAACAACACTCTGATCCCTTGGTCTTTCAACTAGCTCCCAAAAATCATTCATAACAAATTGATTTAATTCTTCTTGCATGGCTAGGATCCAAAATTCATTATAAAGGGCTTGGTTGATGATGGTGGGTTTAGTCATTGAAATTAAGGCTGAGTTGTTCACTTCTTTTTTAAGTCCATGTCTAGTTCTAACTCCTTCAGAAGGGTCTCTTAATATCTGTTATTTAGGATGCTTGAAGAATATCTCCATTCTTTAGGCAATAGGTTCTGAGGTTCTACCATTTCCTCCAAATTTAAAGCATATACTCCTTGGGTAATCTCACTTATCTCATCTTCTTCCTCAATCTTAGACTTTTCAAAATTATCAGATTCATTAAACACTACATGTGCAGTCTCCTCCACCACCAACGTCCTTTTATATATTAAACACACTATAAGATTTCCCTACACTTAAATAACCTAAGAATACTCCTTCATCAGATTTAGGGTCAAACTTTCTTAAGAGTGATTTGTCATTATTAAAAATGAAAACTTTACAACCAAAGACATGGAGGTGAGACAGGTTGGGTGTTCTACCTTTAATAATCTCATAAGGTGTCATATTTAGTTTGGATCTAATATTTATCATATTTAACACATAAGAGGTTGTATTCACCTCTTCTGTTCAAAACTATTTTGGAAGTAAATACTCCAACATGCATGGCTCTAGAGATTTCCACTAAGGTACTGTTGTTCCTTTTAGCTACCCCATTCGGCTGAGAGGTCATAAGAGTTAAAAAATTGAGGCTAATCACTTTCATCTCACAAAATAATTCAAATCTTTCATTTTTAAACTCTCCATCATGGTCACTATGGATGGTTAAAATTTCACAACCTAACTTCTTTTGAATCCAAGTGGAGAATGATTTAAATTCATCAAATAACTCACTCTTAGTGACAAAAAATTAATCCAAGTGAACCTAGAGTAGTCATCTACTATAATAATCCCAAAGACTTTCCCTCCTAAGCTTACCGTGCTAATGGGTCCAAATAAGTCCATGTGTAAAACTTCTAAAGACTTGGAGGTGCAAATGTCCTTAATGGAATGGAAAGAGGATTTGACTTGCTTTCCTAATTGACAGACGTCACATTGGTGGTCTTTAGTGAATTCAAACTTGAAGACTCCTCTTACTAAGTCTTTTTGGGTCACTTTTCTAAGGGTTTTCGTGCTTGCATTATATAATCTCCTATGCCACAACCGAGATTCATCAACAGTTAATTTTAAGCAAAGTGTAGCATTAGATTTTAAGCAATTTAAATCAAACATGTATACATTGTTGATCCTTTTACCCTACAAAACAATGTTACCATTTAATCTTATAATGCAGCTATTTGATAAGAATTTGATGATGTAGCCTTTATCCCAGAGTTGGCTTATGCTTAGCAGATAATGTTTCAAGCCATCAACAAGTAAAACATTTTCAATTAAAAAGATCTTGGAGTTTCCGATTATACTTGCGTCTATCACTTTTCTGGTGGTGTTATCTCTAAGAGTAACTTTACCTCCCTCCCTGGTCTCCAGCAAAATGAATTGATTTGCATCATCAACATATTCTTTGAACATCCGATGTCCAGGTACCACATGTTATCATGAGGCCTTGTGTGAGAGCACACCTACAAAATCATCAGATGTTAGATTTAGGAACCCAAACAAGTTTGGATCCCTTCTTATGAAATGTGGAATCATATATATGCATGCTATGCTGTCAATTATGTAATTTTGGTCTCCACTCCAAATGTGTTCTAGTGTGTATGGTGCAAGTGTGGGAGACGTGTCATAGCATGCCACAAGTAAAACATCTAACACCGGGAAAATGGCTTACTAATCTAGATGGGTTTTGATGCCTCTTCCAAGGTTTTAACTATGCTTTCTTATGCGATGGATTATAAAATTCTTGTTATATATGTGATTTTGCATTTTTCTCCAAAGCAGTAATCTTAGCTTATAAAAATTGATTTGCACTTTCACGAATTAAAATTTCTATTTTTAAAGCATGTTCCCCGCTGTTTGTTTCAAATGCAAGAAGATCTAAAGTTTTGTATGCTTATTCTAATTCAACATACAATACTTTTAAAGAATCATGCTCAATAGTTAAATCAGAATATTTTTGTTCAACTCATCAAATTCACTAAGTAGGGTTATGTGATGTCTATCATTTGTGTGATGATCTTTAATAAAAATTTCATCCTCTTTTTGCAAAATTGAAATTTCAAATTTTAAGATGGTATGTGATTTCTTAAGAATTTTATACGACGAATGGATTTTTTTAGAAACATTAAATTGTTGATCATAAGTTAGTTCACATACCTTCTCTTGATCAGAATGATCAAGAAGATCATCCATTAAGCACATATTTTTAAGATCTAAGTTTTCTCTCTTGGGATGATCTCTTAGTGACTTCGTGAGAGGAGAGGCCCAATTGGGGCAAAAGCAATATCCATCAATCTTGGTGGATTCTAAGGTTTGCAGTTCTCTTATATTTCTTGTTCTTTTATTGCTACTCAGGCATGTTTTTGAACCTCAATTTTTTTTGGCGTTTTCTTTCCTTTGATATCTTTTTGAAAATTATAAATATAGCCATCATAACTATTGTTGTCCTATTGTTTGATCTACGTGCTGAATGAGAATTATTTTTCATGTAATATATCTTATAGTATATTCTCTCGTGCCTTTTATTTAATTTGGCCTTTTCTCCTAAACCTATTTGTTTGGTAATGGTGCGCTATCATTTGTTTTGTCGTAATACAATATATTTTATGATTAAATATGCATTCTTATTTCAGGAAACTTACAAGAGAAAGAACAACCAATTGCCTCCTTGGGCTATTGTGGCCATGTTAATCTTGTGATTCAATGAATTGATAACGATTTTAAGGTAAATTTCTTGAAGGCGTGCTATAAATTATGACTAGTAGACTTATCTCTTTCTATCGCTTTCAACAAAATATTTTGTCCATGTTCTCTCTTGTTAAAAATTCTTCGTACATTTGGGTCATTTTTGTTGCTTTTCTTCTGGGCAAGGCGCTTTGGGTCCAGCTTGACATCTCAGACGAATTTCAAAATGGAGTTGTGAGTTATTTAGATAATTGAAATGCTAATGATTTCTTTTTTATCTGGGTGCATCTTACTATTTTTATACTAATACTTTTTATTATATGTTAACTATACAGATTTTTGGGATCCTTTCATTATCCCTAAAGTTTTTTTCAACATTAATGAATCTTCTAAATGAATGAACAGATTTACCTACAGCTCCAGATACTTGAAGGAATCCTTTGTCAAATAGTCACTTCATACAGAGATAGAGTACTTGCTATCATCAGCTAAAGCATCCAATGAAACCTCTTCAGATTGTGCAACTATATATGAGTAACTTTTGAGTATATTCTCATTTGACATTTATGAAAAGTTTTTTTTTTCTTAAACCTTTTTCCTCGTGAGATCAACTATAGGATTATTTGTTTATTTTGTTTTTTTTTCTGTCTTCTCTTAGTTGGTGGCATTTCCAATTGTATTCGTTGTTTTCTTGAAAAGTTTGTTCTTTTTTTATTTTTAGGCGCAGTGGCTTTGGAAATACAAGCAACTGGGAAGGGAGATTATTGATTGGGCAACATTGAATTTTTTTAACAAAATATTATATAATTCAGATTACGAACAACATATTATGATTTTAAAAATATTTGTTTGTAAAGTTGTACTGTTTGAGCCTTTTATTTTAGTTTTTTTAATTTTAAAAATAGTACAGTAAACTTGGAGTTATCTTTCTGTGAAAAAAAGTCTCGAAAAGAGATCTTACTCTTTACTGTTGTAAGATATATATATATATATATATATATATATATATATATATATATATATATATATATTATAAACATTGCAGATAAGTGAGAGCTGTTTTTTTTTTTGGGAAAATTTGGGGCCTAAGCCCATATATTAAGAGAAAAGTAAAAAATTACAAGTAAAGGGAATTACAAGTAAAAGCAACCCAACATAAGCCAAGAAAAACAAAATCTTATGAGGGTCAAAAGGAAGAGGAACCCCAACAAAACCACCCATTACATATAATTTTTCAGTAAGGAAGACCGAAAATTGTGGTTTGGAGCACCAAAACTGGAACTTGAGGACGTGCAACAGTCTACCAACAGCACCAAAAATTCAATTAAGCCCCAGAGGCTGCAACAAAGAAAAAACCCAGCTCCCAAGCCAAAGCGAACTGGACTCAGAAAATAAATTAAGCACTCGAAAAAGTTGGAACCCTGGTTGCCCAAAGACTGTCCAAGGGCTCTACTAATGGGAGCATCATCATCGTCCAGTTCAGGCATAGCAAGTAGAACGAAGGGGCGAAGGGACTCGTAAATTGCCAACGCTGTATATTCTTCCCAGCAGAAAATTCCATCCTTCCAAAAATATCTCCACATCCAGTAAGTTGCAGGAACAAGACAAAATACCCCAAAAACAAAATGGGTAACAATTCTCACCAAACCCACATACGGTAAAGAAACGGTAGCCATTAATTATCCAAAAATGCCAAAACGTCTGTGGAGATCATCAAAATGTTTCCATTTTTTCACTTTTGCAAGAATAGCTCTGCGAATAATTCTACAAAGCTGAGTGGGACTGATCCAAACATATTCAAATTTCCTAGAATTTCTTTCCTTCCATAGGTAGTAAATAGAGCTGCAGATAGTAAAATAGCAAAAAAAAACTTCTCCCAACTACACAAATCCTGGGAATCATCAATATACTCAAAAACCTGAAGCAAGTTAGGCCTAAGAAGAAAGACATCCAAAGGTGGCAGCAGGGAAACAATCACCGAATAGGAGTAATCACAAGCAAAAAATAAATGAGAGTGATTATCACAGCCATTCAAACAAAAAGCACAAGAGGGAATAACATCAATCCCTCTCAGAATAAGCAGGTCAGCTGTTTTTAATTTGCCCAGCAACGCCATCCGAGAATAAGAGGAAAACCGAAGGGATTTTCTTTTATGCCATATAAATTTGTGCCAACTAACCTCCTCAAGATTATAAAAATAACTTGCATAAAAGATAGAGAAAGAAGGTTTAACTGAGTCCTCCCAGAGCACATCCGTTTGATTCTCAATGTTGATACCCGTAATTTCATTCCTCAAAAGAAAAGGAATAGAGGGGGGAAGATACCAGCAATTGTTAGCATAATAAGAGTTCACAAAAGAATTCATGAACCTAAAGGTAGGCAGAATATCGTGAAGAGATCTCCCATTGCACCAATGATCCCACTCTATAAAGAGATTACAATTATGAGAGACATAAAAGGTGAATTTCCCTTTAACCAATAGGGCGGTGGCATATAATTTCTTCCAGAATTTTGAAGCAGTGGAATTGGGCGGCTTCCAAGGAGAATATATTTGTTTCAAAACCAAGCCATAGTTAAATTGTCCCTAGTAAAAAATCTCCACATGAAAGAACAATAGTTGGCATGGCACAGTGCGTCAAAGGAGGGAATACCAAGACCTCCTAACCTAGTAGGCAAAGCCGTTTTACCCCAGGCAAATAAATGAAGCTTTCTCTCATTAATCCTGCCATGAAATAAGAACCTCGAGCAAAGTTTAGATATAAATTTACAACAAGATTTGGGTATAATAGAACCCCTGATCTAATATGCTAGAGTATTAGCAATCGTGAACTTGATGAATTGAACTCTTACTGCAAAAGACAAAAAAATTTAACTTTCCAACCATCCAGTAGAGTAAAAATTTTACTCGCGAGTAGTTGGAAATGAGTAGAATTGAGGCGACAGGAAGCAATAGGAATCCCAAGGTAGGTGATGAAGGAGCTCAGATTGGAGATGCCAAGGAGCTGACAAATATAATCAATGTCAGAAGCATCATGAGAAAATATGATAGAGCTCTTAAAGTGGTTGATGAAAAGTCCAGAGGCATTAGAAAATGTAGAAATAGCATTTGCAAGGGAAGTTGCATTTATCGCAAGACTTTACCAAAAACCAGAACATCGTCTGCATAAAGAAGGTTGAATTGAAGGAAATAATAGAAGAAGTAAAATTGCTAATACGAGTATGTTCAAACTGGTCTCTCCTCGTCCCGAATCTCATCAACTTGCCTCTTTCCATTATATTATAGCCAAAATAGGTAGAACCACTCGAACCACGCATGGCCAATAGCACTCCTGAAGATGGATTGAAGGAGTTCACCTGTTCAAACTGGTCTCTCCTCGTCCCGAATCTCATCAACTTGCCTCTTTCCATTATATTATAGCCAAAATAGGTAGAACCACTCGAACCACGCATGGCCAATAGCACTCCTGAAGATGGATTGAAGGAGTTCACCTGTGCAGCATAAGGAAGAGGAGCAGAACAGGGTTTGATCTGGCGGATCCTTTTCAGGCTGAATCCTATCAAGTATCTTCTGGAAGAGAGCAGTTGCTGCCATTGTCCAAAGGCAACAGCTTCTTGGGAAAGTCATCAGCTATGCTTATGAAGTGATAAAAGTTTAATAAGTTATGTTATCAATTTACATATGAAATATGCTTATGAAGATTGCCTTCCCAGAATCCAAAGTTTCAGCCTTCTGTTTTTTTTTTTTTTTTTTTGGGAAATTTTGAAGCCGTGGCCCATATATTACTATGAAAAAGAGGTTACAAGTAAAATAACTCATCATAAGCAAAAACAAAAGCTTATGAAGGTTCTATATAAAAAACCCCAACTATACCACCCATACAATCAAAAAATTATACAAAAAATGAGACTTGAAGAACTGCAGCCAGTAAACCCTGCAGCAATTCAGAAATGAGCAAGATCCCAAAATATGCCAAGAGCTCCCAGACGTTGATAGCGCATCCCCTTCTCAGCTGAAGAACTGGATCAAGAACCTCCCAGCCACGCGAAGAGTAAAATGGTAGCAGGAAACCTGGTAACAGAGAAAGCAAAACCAAAAGACTACAGAACAACAGAACCAAAGTTCTCAAAATGAGCTCCATTAAGGTTAACCAGGACTCAGATATAAGGAAATAGGCAAAAACCCCTGGTTGCCCGAAGGCCATCCAAGGGGAATACAGTTGTAGAACGTCAGTAAGGAGCTTCATCATTGTCCTGGTTAAATAAACCAACCCCGCCAGTAAACAACAGTATATGAGAAAAGCATCCATCCAAACATCAATCCTCCATCCCTCCATCAGATTTTATTCAGAAGTACCTCAGACTTTCTCCACTTAGCTATCTTCCCAGTGATAATACTTTTGACGGTAAACAACAAAGAAGAAGAGCTATGAATTTCATTCCCAAATCTTCTACAATTCCTTTCCCTTCACAATTGGTAAATAATACAACAAACCATCAACATATAGAAATTCATAATCATTTGAGAATCAGAAAATTCGGTCTCCAGCCATTGTAGAAGTTGGATAACAGTAGGCCTTAAGAGAAAATTTCTAGTGCCAGGGATAAGAGAGTTAATCACAAAGAATGAGTAAGAGCACTTAAAGAAAAGGTGATTAACAGTTTCAGTTGCTGAATGACATAAAGAGCAAACCATCGGCACATAAATATTTCTTGATCTCAAGGCAATCTTGAGTTTTTAACCCACCAACTAGAGCAAGCCAAACATAAACAGAATGCTTCAAAATATGCTTTTTTGTGCCAAACAAGGTTGTACCAAGGACAAGCCGGCAAAATGTTGTAAAATTCCTCAATAAAGTCTCTAAATTTAACCTTGTCACAATCATTCCAAAAAAGACAAGGACCAGTAGTGTCCAGAATCGGAGAACTGCTAACAGCAGCCCTCAAAACAAGAGGGATATCATCAGAAAAAACCCAATTTCCAGAAGAAATATAATTTTTAAGCAGAGGGAGTGAGAGACTATCCAGGGAAACACCTGCCACATGCTCAGATAGAGTAGTATTATTACACCAATGGTCCCAACGCAAGGAGATAGGAGCTTTAGGAGAATAAAAAACTTAAAATTGGATTTCACAATTGCTGCTGTACTACAAACAGAGAGCCAAAATTTGCTAGCTTTGGGATTAGTAGGTCTCCAAGGTGAAATATAATGAGCAGATAACCAAGAAGATAAAGGAGGACAGTTGTACATTCTGTAAATCACAACGGAATTCCCAAACCTCCTTTCATTTTCGGCTTACAAACAGTTTCCCACGACACCATGTGAAGCTTGTGAATGGTTTCAGCTTTCTGTTACACAACAAATGAATTAATTTTTTCTAAGAATAATACATAGCAAAAATGTGCAGCATAAATGGCCATCGAAGAACATATCACTCAAACCATTCGATGTTATAGGGATAGTTGATGTCAACCAAACTCAAATAATTTGGCAAACACATTATCATTAGCATCCCTTGTTTTGTTTTGTGTAACTAATTGTTATTATCATATTAATTAAAAGTTTAGAAAAGAAGTAACTGAAAATAAAATAATGGCACAAAAGAATGTCAAATAGACCTGTCAATTTCGGGTCACGGGTCGAATTTGGGTCGAACCCGAAACTGACCCGGCACTATTCGGGTTCGGGTCGACCCGACCCGTTTTTTTAAAACGGGTCGATTTTCTGGACCCGAACCCGACCCGACCCGCGAAGACAATAACGCCTGCAGCGGCTGGCGACAACGGAAGCCGACGAAAGGATCCAGTGACGCCCGACGCCGGCGAAAGCAGCTCGAGGCACTCGGACGGCTCGGTGACGCGTGCGGGACGTGAGCTCAGGACGCGTGCCGGCGTGCGGGATGTGAGCTCGGGAGTCGGGATGAGTGCGGCGAAGGCACAAAGCTGTCCTCGCCGTGTCGCCACCTCGGGACGCTACGCGCTAAAGCGGCCGGGCAGCCGGGGCAGCGGGCAGGCGGGGCGGGCACGGGGCAGACTGGGCAGCCGGGGCAAGTTGGTCAGCCGGGGAAGCGGGTCAGGCAGGCAGAGCTTTATTCCGGGTCATTTTGGGTTATTTCTGGGTTCCCGGGCCAACCCGAACCCGACCCGAATTTTTAAACGGGTTAATTTTCGGGTCAACCCAAATCAACTCAATGGCTAGCAAAAACCACAAAACAACAAATTTTATATAATAAAAAAATAACAATCTTTAAAAGTTATTTGCAACAGTTGTATAGAGTAATTGTCGTTAAAAGTTTTTGAAAAAAAATTACGGATAATAAGGACCAATTTTAAAACTATTTGAAAGTCAGACACTGCCTAAAATTTCATGTGATGCTCCAGCTAATGATAATGAAAAAGTATCAGATGACTGGATATTCCTTCTGGTATATGAAGCTACAGGTCTTCATTTATTTAGGAGATTCATTAATATTGAAAGAAACTTCATGGGTAATGAAAGGATTCAAAAAAGCTGTATAGTTAACATATGATAAAAATTATTAGTAAGAAAATAATTTTTATCATAGTAGAAAAATAGTAAGATGCACTCATATAAAAAACAAATCATTAATATTTTAATTATCTAAATAACTCATAGCTCCATTTCAAGATATGCCTAAGATATCAAGCTGGACATAGAATGTCGTGCCCAATAGAAAAGCAACAAAACTGACCCAAAGATATGAAGGATTACTGACAAGAGAGAACATGAACAAAATATTTAGTTGAACACGACAGAAAGAGCCAAGACTACCACACCTTCAAAAATTTACCTTAAAATTGTCCAAAATTCATTGAACCCCAGGATTAAAATGGTTATAATGGCCAAAGGATGATGCAATTGATTGTTCTTCTTCTTGTAAGTTTCCTGAAATAAAAACACATATTTAGATAAAAAATATGTTGCATTGCGATAAAACAAACAATATGTATAGCACCATAATCAAATAAATAGGTTTAGAAGAAAATGTCAAATTGAACAAAATGCAGAGAGAAGATATTATAAGATACATCACATGAAAAATAATTCTCATTCAACATGCAGATCACATGAAAAAATATTCTCATTCAACATCCGATGGCTATATTCATAATTTTCAGAAACACTAAGAAAAGTTAAGGTTCAAAAAAATACCTGAGCAGCAATAGCTCGTTCTATAATATACTCTGTTTGTTTCATGAACTGTCTCAATAATAATTTACATTATTGGTGAAACCTAAAAAAAAAATATAGGCAAATTATTGTGAAAGTGAATATGAATATAAATAAATTATATACAAAAAGACTATAAAGTCTAACATCATTCCACGTATTAGAAGCCAATGGGTCCAATGACAAAATCTTATTTGAAGTTGAATTAAGAACTTCATTCAAAGCAAGCTGGAGAATCTCCCTCTATACTATTATTTTTCACATATAAACAAATTGCAACAATAACTGTTAGTAACTTTAAGGACAGCAAAAATAAAACAACAATTTCAAATACAAATAAGATCGTATACATCAACTTATAAGATAAAAAAAGAATAAAATATAAATGCAAATTCATGACATACTGCTAAATGTGCCATTTTGGTAATTGCTTTAATGTCTTCTTTTTTTGTCCACAGCTTTTTCAATAAAGCTGAACCATAGCTAAAGATTTTGTTAAACCTGTCATATTGTATTTTTTATATGTTTTCTTAATCACGATAGTTTCATAACTAAGATAAATAAATAATAAATAACAAATTTAAAGTTAACACAATCACAAATATTATTTTATCAAGCTTATTTATTATAAAGACATGGAGGAAAATAATACAAATATTCAATGTCAGATATAAATTTTATGAATTAATGGGAGCCCCCTTACCTTATATAAGACTAAGTCTTGTCATCAGGCAAAACTTGCTAGAGTGATAATATGGAGATAAGTGCATATTCAAGTTCAGAAAATTTATTAGCTCTTAAAGTACATAGAACCTAAAAATGTGCATTTTCTCATATTCATATAGCAATATATCAACTTAAAACCAATGATCTCATTAAAAAATAAAGAAGGTAAAATATGTTGCATAAAATTAAACAAATTTAATAAATAAGATCTATCACACATTAGACTTAAAGAAAATAATCATTAGCTGTCCTTCATATTTATCAAGACACTCGAAACTTTTTTTCTTACTCGAGATTTAACGACGCGCATGACATATAATTTTAATTTTGCAACCAACTTGTCGACATTTTTCTGATAAATATTTAATGAAAAAAGGGTTGAAGCAAAATAAACTAAAGTGATCATTTGCTCCTACTGAACTAAATTTTTGATTGTTAGTCATGTTTTATCAGAAGTCTAGTTCAGCATGATAAATGACCACTTTAGTTTATTTTACTTCAACCATTTCTTCATTAAATATTGATCATAGAAGTGTCGACAAGTTGATTGCAAAATTAGAATTATATGTCATACGCGTCGTTGAATCTCGGGTAAGAGAAGAAGCTGGGAGGGTCTTGATAAATATAAAGGACAGCTAATAATTATTTTCTTGAAGTCTTATGTGTGATAGATCTCATTTATTAAATTTGTTTAATTTTATGCAATATATTTTAGCTTCATCATTTTTAATGAGATAGTTGGTTTAAGTTGATATATTGCTATATGAAGATGAGAAAATGCACATTTTTATGTTCTATATACTTTAAGAGCTAATGAATTTTCTGAACTTAAATATGTATTTATCTCCATATTACCACTCTAACAAATTTTGCCTGATGACAAGCCTTAGTCTTATGTAAAGTAAAGAGACTCTCATTAAATCATAAAATTTCTACTTTGCATAAAAGATTTATATCATTTTAACACAATCTTCCATATCAAGATTATTTTTATAATATAATAAGCTTGATAAAATGATCATATTATGTTATTTGTGATTGTGTTAACTTTAAATTTATTATTATTTATTTATCTTAGTTGTGAACCTATCGTGATTAAGAAAACATGTAAAAATGGCATATAATTTTAATTTTGCAACCAACTTGTCGACATTTTTTCTGATCAATATTTAATGAAAAAAGGGTTGAAGCAAAATAAACTAAAGTGATCATTTGCTCCTACTGAACTAAATTTTTGATTGTTGGTCATGTTTTATCAGAAGTCTAGTTCAGCATGATAAATGACCACTTTAGTTTATTTTACTTCAACCATTTCTTCATTAAATATTGATCATAGAAGTGTCGACAAGTTGATTGCAAATTAGAATTATATGTTATACGCGTCGTTGAATCTCGGGTAAGAGAAGAAGCTGGGAGGGTCTTGATAAATATGAAGGACAGCTAATAATTATTTTCTTGAAGTCTTATGTGTGATAGATCTCATTTATTAAATTTGTTTAATTTTATGCAATATATTTTAGCTTCATCATTTTTTAATGAGATAGTTGGTTTAAGTTGATATATTGCTATATGAAGATGAGAAAATGCACATTTTTAGGTTTTATATACTTTAAGAGCTAATGAATTTTCTGACTTAAATATGTATTTATCTCCATATTACCACTCTAACAAATTTTGCCTGATGACAAGCCTTAGTCTTATGTAAAGTAAAGAGACTCTCATTAAATCATAAAATTTCTACTTGGCATTAAAGATTTATATCATTTTCTTCCATATCTTTATAATAAATAAGCTTGATAAAATGATCATATTATGTTATTTGTGATTGTGTTAACTTTAAATTTATTATTATTTATTTATCTTAGTTGTGAACCTATCGTGATTAAGAAAACATGTAAAAAATGGCATATAATTTTAATTTTGCAACCAGCTTGTCGACATTTTTCTGATCAATATTTAATGAAAAAAGGGTTGAAGCAAAATAAACTAAAGTGATCATTTGCTCCTACTGAACTAAATTTTTGATTGTTGGTCATGTTTTATCAGAAGTCTAGTTCAGCATGATAAATGACCACTTTAGTTTATTTTACTTCAACCATTTCTTCATTAAATATTGATCATAGAAGTGTCGACAAGTTGATTGCAAAAATTAGAATTATATGTCATACGCGTCGTTGAATCTCGGGTAAGAAAAGAAGCTGGGAGGGTCTTGATAAATATGAAGGACAGCTAATAATTATTTTCTTGAAGTCTTATGTGTGATAGATCTCATTTATTAAATTTGTTTAATTTTATGCAATATATTTTAGCTTCATCATTTTTTAATGAGATAGTTAGTTTAAGTTGATATATTGCTATATAAAGATGAGAAAATGCACATTTTTAGGTTTTATATACTTTAAGAGCTAATGAATTTTCTGAACTTAAATATGTATTTATCTCCATATTACCACTCTAACAAATTTTGCCTGATGACAAGCCTTAGTCTTATGTAAAGTAAAGAGACTCTCATTAAATCATAAAATTTCTACTTTGCATTAAAGATTTATATCATTTTCTTCCATATCTTTATAATAAATAAGCTTGATAAAATGATCATATTATGTTATTTGTGATTGTGTTAACTTTAAATTTATTATTATTTATTTATCTTAGTTGTGAACCTATCGTGATTAAGAAAACATGTAAAAAATACATTATGACAAGTTTAACAAAGTCTTTAAGTATGATTCTTCTTCAATGAAAAGACTGGACAAATTACCAAAATGGCTCATTCAGCAGTATGTCATGAATTTGCATTTCTATTTTATTTTATTTTATTTTTTATCTTTCAAGTAGATATGTACGGTCTTATTTGTTTTTTAAATTGTTATTTTTTTTTTACAGTCCTTAAAATTACTAACTGTTAATAATGCAATTCTTTTAGATATAAAAAATGATAGTATAAAGGAGATTCTCCAGCTTGCTTTGGATGAAGTTCCTGGTTCAATTTCAAATAAGATTTTGTCATTAGACACATTGACTTTCAATACGTGGAATGATGTAAGAATTTATAACATTTTTGTATATAATTTATTTGTGTTCGTATTTACTTTCACAATAATTTGCCTATATTTTCTTTTTAGGTTCCACCAATGAGAACTGTAATTTCACCGATCCAATGTAAATTATTATTGAGGCAGTTCATGAAACAAACAGAGTATACCATAGAATGAGCTATTGCTGCTTAGGTATTTTTTTGAACCTCAACTTTTCTTAACGTTTCTAAAAATTATGAATATAGCCATCGAATGTTGAATGATAATTCTTTTTCATGTGATCTGCATGTTGAATGAGAATTCTTTTTCATGTGAT